>CANNZV010000037.1:0-626777 GCA_947561585.1 Caprella mutica | reverse complement strand
CTACAGCAAAGAATTTATCTACAGCAAAGGATCTATCTACAGCAATGGATCTATTTACAGGAAAGGATCTATCTACATAGAAGGATATATCTATGAAAAAGGATCTATCTACAGCGAAGGATCTATCTACAGAAAAAGATCTATCAACAGCAAATGATCTATCTACGTCAAGGGATCTATTCATGGCAAAGGATCTATCTACAGCAAAAGATCTATCCACAGCAAAGGTTCTATCTACAGCAAAGGATCTATCTACCGTAAAGGATCTATATACTGCAAAAGATCTATCTACTGCAAAGGATCTATATACAGCAAAGAATCTATCTATAGTGAAGGATCTATATACTGCAAAAGATATATATCCTGCAAAGGATCTATATACAGCAAAGGATCTATCTACAGCATAGAATCTATCTACAACGAAGAATCTATCTTCAGCAAAAAATCTATCTACAGCAAATGATCTATCTACAGCAAAGGATCTATCTAAAGCAAAGGATCAATCTACAGCAAAGGATCTATCTACAGTAAAGGAACTCTCTAAAGCAAGGAATCTATATACAGCAAAGGATCTATCTACATCAAAGGATCTATCTACAGCAAAAGATCTATTTAATACGGAGGATCTTTCTACAGCAAAGGATCTACTACAGCAAAGGATCTATCTATAGCAAAGGATCTATCTACAGGAAAGGGTCTATCTACAGCAAAGGAACTCTCTACAGCAAAGGATCTATCTAAAGCAAAGGATCTATTTACAGCAAAGGATCTATCTAAAGCATAGGATAAATTTACAGCAAAGGATCTATCTACAGTAAAGGAACTCTACAGCAAAGGATCCATATACAGCAAAGGTTCTATCTACATCAATGGATCTATCTACACCAAAGGATCTATCTACAGTGGAGAATATTTCTACAGCAAAGGATCTACTACAGCAAAGGATCTATCTACAACAAACGATTTATCTACTGCGATGGATCTATATACAGAAAAGGATCTATATACAGCGAAGGATCTATTTACAGTAAAGGATCTATCTACTGCAAATGATCTGTCAACAGCAAATGATCTATCTACAACGAAGAATCTATCTACAGCAAAGTATCTATGTTCAGCAAAGAATATATCTACAGCAAAGGATCTATCTACAGCAAAGGATCTATCTACACTAAAGGATCTATCTACTGCAAAGGATCTATCTACAGGAAAGTTTCTATCTACATAAAAGGATATAGCTATAAAGAAGGATCTATCTACAGCGAAGGATCTATCTACAGAAAAAGATAAATCAACAGCAAATGATCTATCTACGTCAAGGGATCTATTTATGGCAAAGGATCTATCTACAGCAAAGGATCTATCTACAGCAAAGTTTCTATCTACAGCAAAGGATCTATCTACCGAAAAGGATCTATCTACAGCAAAGGATCTATCTTCAGTAAATGATCTATCTACAGAAAGGTATCCATCTACTGCAAGGGGTCCATCTAGAACAACAAACAATCTATGTACATCAAAGATTCTATCTACAGCAAAGGATCTATCAACAGCAAAGGATCTATCTACAGCAAACGAACAATCTACATCAAAGGATCTATCTACAGCAAAGGATCTATCTATAGCAAAGGATCAATCTACAGCAAAGGATCTATCAACAGCAAAGGATATATCTACAGCTAAGGATCTATTTACAGTCATGGATCTTTCTACAGCATAGGATCTACTTCAGCAAAGGATCTATCTACAGCAAAGGATCTATCTACATCAAAGGATCTATCTACAGCAAAGGATATATCTATAGCAAAGGATCTATTTACAGCAATGGATCTTTCTACAGCATAGGATCTACTACAGCAAAGGATCTATCTTCAGCAAAGAATCTATCTACAGTGAAGGATCTATATAATGCAAAAGATCTATCTACTGCAAAGTATCTATATACAGCAAAGGATCTATCTACATCAAAGGATCTCTCTACAGCAAAGGATCTATTTACAGCGGAGGATCTTTCTACAGCAAAGGATCTACTACAGCAAACGATCTATCTATAGCAAAGGATCTATCTACAGGAAAGGGTCTATCTACAGCAAAGGAACTCTCTACATCGAAGGATCTATCTACAGCAAAGGATCTATTTACAGCGGAGGATCTATCTTCAGTAAATGATCTATCTACAGAAAGGTATCCATCTACTGCAAGGGGTCCATCTAGAACAACAAACAATCTATGTACATCAAAGATTCTATCTACAGCAAAGGATCTATCAACAGCAAAGGATCTATCTACAGCAAACGAACAATCTACAGCAGAAGATCTATCTACTGCAAGTGATCTATATACAGCAAAGGATCTATCTACTGCAAAGAATCTATCTACAACAAAGAATCTATCTTCAGCAAAGAATTTATCTACAGCAAAGGATATATCTACAGCAAAGGATCGATCTAAAGCAAACGATCAATCTACTGCAAAATATCTATCTACAGTGAAGGAATTCTTTACAGCAAAGGATCTATATACAGCAAACGATCTATCTACATCAAAGGATCTATCTACAGCAAAGGATCTATCTATAGCAAAGGATCAATCTACAGCAAAGGATCTATCAACAGCAAAGGATATATCTACAGCTAAGGATCTATTTACAGTCATGGATCTTTCTACAGCATAGGATCTACTTCAGCAAAGGATCTATCTACAGCAAAGGATCTATCTACATCAAAGGATCTATCTACAGCAAAGGATATATCTATAGCAAAGGATCTATTTACAGCAATGGATCTTTCTACAGCATAGGATCTACTACAGCAAAGGATCTATCTACAGCAAAGAATCTATCTACAGCAAAGGATCTATCTTCAGCAAAGAATCTATCTACAGTGAAGGATCTATATAATGCAAAAGATCTATCTACTGCAAAGTATCTATATACAGCAAAGGATCTATCTACATCAAAGGATCTCTCTACAGCAAAGGATCTATTTACAGCGGAGGATCTTTCTACAGCAAAGGATCTACTACAGCAAACGATCTATCTATAGCAAAGGATCTATCTACAGGAAAGGGTCTATCTACAGCAAAGGAACTCTCTACATCGAAGGATCTATCTACAGCAAAGGATCTATTTACAGCGGAGGATCTTTCTACAGCAAAAAATCTACTACAGCAAAGGATCTATCTATAGCAAAGGATCTATCTACAGGAAAGGGTCTATCTACAGCAAAGGAACTCTCTACATCAAAGGTTCTATCTAGAGCAAAGGATCTATTCACAGCGGAGCATCTTTCTACAGCAAGGGATCTACTACAGCAAAGGATCTATCTATAGCAAAGGATCTATCTACAGGAAAGGGTCTATCTACAGCAAAGGAACTCTCTACAGCAAAGGATCTATCTACAGAAAAATATCTATCAACAGCAGAGGATCTTTATACAGCAGAGGATCTTTCTACAGCAGAGGATCTTTATACAGCAAAAGATCCCTCTACAGCTGAGGATATTTCTACAACATAGGATCTATCTACAGCAAAGTGATCAATCTACAGTAGGGGATCTATCTTCAGCAAAGGATCTATCTACAACAAACGATTTATCTACAGCGATGGATCTATCTACAGCAAAGGATCTATATACAGCAAAGGATCTATTTACAGTTAAGGATCTATATACTGCAAAGGATCTGTCTACAGCAAATTATCTATCTACAACGAAGAATCTATCTAAAGCGAAGTATCTATGTTCAGCAAAGAATATATCTACAGCAAAGGATCTATCTACAGCAAAGGATCTATCTACAGTAAAGGAACTATCTACAGAAAAGGATCCATCTACAGTTAAGGATCTATCAACACTAAAGGATCTTTCTACAGAAAAGGATCTATATAAGGAAAGGGATCTATCTACGGTAAATAATTTATTCATATATTTACAGCAAAGAATCTAAGATCTATTTACAGCAAACGATCTATCTACAGCAAAGGACTCATCTACAGCGAAGGATCTATCTACAACAAAGTATCTATCTACAGCAAAGGATCTATTTACGGCAGAGGATCTTTCTACAGCAAAGGATCTACTACAGCAAAGAATCTATCTACAGCAAAGGATCTATCTACAGCAAAGGATCTATTTACAGGAAAGGTTCTATCAACATAGAAGGATATATCTATAAAAAAGGATCTATCTACAGCAAAGGATCTATCTACAGAAAAAGATCTATCAACAGCAAATGATCTATCTACATCAAGGGATCCATTTATGGTAAAGGATCTATCTACAGCAAAGGATCTATCTACAGCAAAGGATCTATCCACAGCAAAGGTTCTATCTACAGCAAAGAATCTATCTACCGTAAAGGATCTATATACTGAAAAAGATCTATCTACTGCAAAGGATCTATATACAGCAAAGAATATATCTATAGCGAAGGATCTATATACTGCAAAAGATCTATCTCCTGCAAAGGATCTATATACAGCAAAGGATCTATCTACAGCAAAGAATCTATCTACAACAAACGATTTATCTACAGCGATGGATCTATCTACAGCAAAGGATCTAAATACAGCAAAGGATCTATTTACAGTAAAGGATCTGTCTACAGCAAATTATCTATCTACAACGAAGAATCTATCTAAAGCAAAGTATCTATGTTCAGCAAAGAACATATCTACAGCAAAGAATCTATCTACAGCAAAGAATCTATCTACAGCAAAGGATCTATCTACAGTAAAGGAACTATCTACAAAAAAGGATCCATCTACAGTTAAGGATCTATCATCAGCAAAGGATCTATGTACAGCAAAAGATCAATATACAGCAAAATATCTATCTACAGCAAAGGATCTATCTACATCAAGGGATCTATCTACAGGAAAGGATTTATATACAGCAAAGGATCTATTTACAGTAAAGGATCTATATACTGCAAAGGATCTGTCTACAGCAAATTATCTATCTACAACGAAGAATCTATCTAAAGCGAGGATCTTTATACAGCAGAGGATCTTTCTACAGCAGAGGATCTATCTATAGCAAAGGATCTATCTACAGGAAAGGGTCTATCTACAGCAAAGGAACTCTCTACAGCAAAGGATCTATCTACAGCAAAATATTTATTTACAGCAGAGGATCTTTATACAGCAGAGGATCTTTCTACAGCAGAGGATCTTTATACAGCAAAGGAACCCTCTACAGCTGAGGATATTTCTACAACATAGGATCTATCTACAGCAAAGTGATCAATCTACAGTAGGGGATCTATCTACAGCGAAGGATCTATCTACAACAAACGATTTATCTACAGCGATGGATCTATCTACAGCAAAGGATCTATATACAGCAAAGGATCTATTTACAGTAAAGGATCTATATACTGCAAAGGATCTGTCTACAGCAAATTATCTATCTACAACGAAGAATCAATCTAAAGCGAAGTATCTATGTTCAGCAAAGAATATATCTACAGCAAAGGATCTATCTACAGCAAAAGATCTATCTACAGTAAAGGAACTATCTACAGAAAAGGATCCATCTACAGTTAAGGATCTATCAACACTAAAGGATCTATCTACAGAAAAGGATCTATATAAGGAAAGGGATCTATCTAAGGTAAATAATTTATTCATATATTTACAGCAAAGAATCTAAGATCTATTTACAGCAAACGATCTATCTACAGCAAAGGACTCATCTACAGCGAAGGATCTATCTACAACAAAGTATCTATCTGCAGCAAAGGATCTATTTACGGCAGAGGATCTTTCTACAGCAAAGGATCTACTACAGCAAAGAATCTATCTACAGCAAAGGATCTATCTACAGCAAAGGATCTATTTACAGGAAATGATCTATCAACATAGAAGGATATATCTATAAAAAAGGATCTATCTACAGCAAAGGATCTATCTACAGAAAAAGATCTATCAACAGCAAATGATCTATCTACATCAAGGGATCCATTTATGGCAAAGGATCTATCTACAGCAAAGGATCTATCTACATCAAAGGATCTATCCACAGCAAAGGTTCTATCTACAGTAAAGAATCTATCTACCATAAAGGATCTATATACTGCAAAAGATCTATCTACTGCAAAGGATCTATATACAGCAAAGAATCTATCTATAGTGAAGGATCTATATACTGCAAAAGATCTATCTCCTGCAAAGGATCTATATACAGCAAAGGATCTATCTACAGCAAAGAATCTATCTACAACAAACGATTTATCTACAGCGATGGATCTATCTACAGCAATGGATCTAAATACAGCAAAGGATCTATTTACAGTAAAGGATCTGTCTACAGCAAATTATCTATCTACAACGAAGAATCTATCTAAAGCAAAGTATCTATGTTCAGCAAAGAACATATCTACAGCAAAGAATCTATCTACAGCAAAGGATCTATCTACAGTAAAGGAACTATCTCCAAAAAAAGATCCATCTACAGTTAAGGATCTATCAACAGCAAAGGATCTATGTACAGCAAAAGATCGATATACAGCAAAATATCTATCTACAGCAAAGGATCTATCTACATCAAGGGATCTATCTACAGTAAAGGATTTATCTACAGCAAAGGATCTATCTACACTAAAGGATCTATCTACAGTAAAGGATCTATTTAAGGAAAGGAATCTATCTACGGCAAATAATTTATTCATATATTTACAGCAAAGGATCTATTTACGGCAGAGGATCTTTCTACAGCAAAGGATCTACTACAGCAAAGAATCTATCTACAGCAAAGGATCTATCTACAGCAAAGGATCTATCTACAGCAAAGGATCTATCAACAGGAAAGGATCTACCTATATAGAAGGTTATATGTATAAAAAAGGATCTATCTACAGCGAAGGATATTTCTACAGAAAAAGATTTATCAACAGCAAATGATCTATCTGCGTCAAGGGATCTATTTATGACAAAGGATCTATCTACAGCAAAGGATCTATCCACAGCAAAGGTTCTATCTGCAGCAAAGGATCTATCTACCGTAAAGGATATATATACTGCAAAAGATCAATCTACTGCAAAGGATCTATATACAGCAAAGAATCTATCTATAGTGAAGGATCTATATACTGCAAAAGATCTATCTATTGCAAAGGATCTATATACAGCAAAGGATCTATCTACAGCAAAGGAACTCTCTAAAGCAAAGAATCCATATACAGCAAAGGATCTATCTACATCAAAGGATCTATCTACAGCAAAGGAACTCTCTAAAGCAAAGAATCCATATACAGCAAAGGATCTATCTACATCAAAGGATCTATCTACAGCAAAGGATCTATTTAATGCGGAGGATCTTTCTACAGCAAAGGATCTACTACAGCAAAGGATCTATCTATAGCAAAGGATCTGTCTACAGGAAAGAGTCTATCTACAGAAAAGGAACTCTCTACAGCAAAGGATCTATCTACAGCAAAGGATCTATTTACAGCAAACAATCTATCTAAAGCAAAGGATAAATTTACAGCAAAGGATCTATCTACAGTAAAGGAACTCTCTACAGCAAAGGATCCATATACAGCAAAGGTTCTATCTACATCAATGGATCTATCTACAGCAAAGGATCTATTTACAGCGGAGAATATTTCTACAGCAAAGGATCTACTACAGCAAAGGATCTATCTACAACAAACGATTTATCTACTGCGATGGATCTATCTACAGAAAAGGATCTATATAGAGCGAAGGATCTATTTACAGTAAAGGATCTATCTACTGCAAAGGATCTGTCTACAGCCAATGATCTATCTACAACGAAGAATCTATCTACAGCAAAGGATCTATCTACAGCAAAGGATCTATCTACACTAAAGGATCTATCTACTGCAAAGGATCTATCTACAGGAAAGGATCTATCTACATAAAAGGATATAGCTATAAAGAAGGATCTATCTACAGCGAAGGATCTATCTACAGAAAAAGATAAATCAACAGCAAATGATCGATCTACGTCAAGGGATCTATTTATGGCAAAGGATCTATCTACAGCAAAGGATCTATCTACAGCAAAGTTTCTATCTACAGCAAAGGATCTATCTACCGAAAAGGATCTATCTACAGCAAAGGATCTATCTTCAGTAAATGATCCATCTACAGAAAGGTATCCATCTACAGCAAGGGGTCCATCTAGAACAACAAACAATCTATGTACATCAAAGAATCTATCTACAGCAAAGGATCTATCAACAGCAAAGGATCTATCTACAGTAAAGGATCTATATACTGCAAAAGATCTATCTACTGGAAAGGATTTTTATACAGCAAAGGATCTATCTACTGCAAAGAATCTATCTACAACAAAGAATCTATCTTCAGCAAAGAATTTATCTACAGCAAAGGATATATCTACAGCAAAGGATCGATCTAAAGCAAACGATCAATCTACAGCAAAATATCTATCTACAGTGAAGGAATTCTTTACAGCAAAGGATCTATATACAGCAAACGATCTATCTACATCAAAGGATCTATCTACAGCAAAGGATCTATCTATAGCAAAGGATCAAACTACAGCGAAGGATCTATCCACAGCAAAGGATATATCTACAGCTAAGGATCTATTTACAGCCATGGATCTTTCTACAGAATAGGATCAACTACAGCAAAGGATCTATCTACAGCAAAGGATCTATCTACATCAAAGGATCTATCTACAACAAAGGATATATCTTTAGCAAAGGATCTATTTACAGCAATGGATCTTTCTACAGCATAGGATCTACTACAGCAAAGGATCTATCTACAGCAAAGAATCTAACTACAGCAAAGGATCTATTTACAGCGGAGGATCTTTCTACAGCAAAGGATCTACCACAGCAAGGGATCTATCTATAGCAAAGGATCTATCTACAGGAAAGGGTCTATCTACAGCAAAGGAACTCTCTACATCGAAGGATCTATCTACAGCAAAGGATCTATTTACAGCGGAGGATCTTCCTACAGCAAAAATATACTACAGCAAAGGATCTATCTATAGCAAAGGATCTATCTACAGGAAAGGGTCTATCTACAGCAAAGGAACTCTCTACATCAAAGGTTCTATCTACAGCAAAGGATCTATTCACAGCGGAAGATCTTTCTACAGCAAAGGATCTACTACAGAAAAGGATCTATCTATAGCAAAGGATCTATCTACAGGAAAGGGTCTATTTACAGCAAAGGAACTCTCTACAGCAAAGGATCTATCTACAGCAAAATATCTATCAACAGCAGAGGATCTTTATACAGCAGAGGATCTTTCTAAAGCAGAGGATCTTTATACAGCAAAGGATCCCTCTACAGCTGAGGATATTTCTACAACATAGGATCTATCTACAGCAAACAGATCAATCTACAGTAGGGGATCTCTCTACAGCAAAGGATCTATCTACAACAAACGATTTATCTACAGCGATGGATCTATCTACAGCAAAGGATCTATATACAGCAAAGGATCTATTTACAGTAAAGGATCTATCTACTGCAAAGGATCTGTCTACAGCAAATTATCTATCTACAGCGAAGAATCTATCTAAAGCGAAGTATCTATGTTCAGCAAAGAACATATCTACAGCAAAGGATCTATCTACAGCAAAGGATCTATCTACAGTAAAGGAACTATCTACAGAAAAGGATCCATCTACAGTTAAGGATCTATCAACACTAAAGGATCTATCTAAAGAAAAGGATCTATTTAAGGAAAAGGATCTATCTACGGTAAATAATTTATTCATATATTTACAGCAAAGAATTTAAGATCTATTTACAGCAAACGATCTATCTACAGCAAAGGATCCATCTACAGCGAAGGATCTATCTACAACAAAGTATCTATCTACAGCAAAGGATCTATTTACGGCAGAGGATCTTTCTACAGCAAAGGATCTACTACAGCAAAGAATCTATCTACAGCAAAGGATCTATCTACAGCAAAGGATCTATTTACAGGAAAGGATCTATCTACAGCAAATGATCTATCCACAGCAAAGGTTCTATCTACAGCAAAGGATCTATCTACCGTAAAGGATCTATATACTGCAAAAGATCTATCTACTGCAAAGGATCTATATACAGCGAAGAATCTATCTATAGTGAAGGATCTATATACTGCAAAAGATCTATCTCCTGCAAAGGATCTATATACAGCAAAGGATCTATCTACAGCAAATAATCTATCTACAACGAAGAATCTATCTTCAGCAAAAAATCTATCTACAGCAAAGGATCAATCTACAGCAAAGGATCTATCTACAGTAAGGGATTTCTCTAAAGCAAGGAATCCATATACAGCAAAATCTATCTACATCAAAGGATCTATCTACAGCAAAGGATTTATTTAATGCGGAGGATCTTTCTACAGCAAAGGTTCTACTACAGCAAAGGATCTATCTATAGCAAAGGATCTATCTACAGGAAAAGGTCTATCTACAGCAAAGGAACTCTCAACAGCAAAGGATCTATTTACAGCAAAATATCTATCTACAGCAGAGGATCTTTATACAGCAAAGGATCTTTCTACAGCAGAGGATCTTTATACAGCAAAGGATCCCTCTACAGCAGAGGATATATCTACAACATAGGATCTATCTACAACAAAGTGATCAATCCACAGTAGGAGATCTATCTACAGCAAAGGATCTATATAGAACAAAGAATCTTTTCTTCAGCAAAGGATCTATCTACAACAAACGATTTATCTAAAGCTATGGATCTATCTAAAGCAAAGGATCTATATACAGCAAATGATCTATTTACAGTGAAGGATCTATCTACTGCAAAGGATCTGTCTACAGCAAATGATCTATCTGCAACGAAGAATCTATCTACAGCAAAGTATCTATGTTCAGCAAAGAATATATCTACAGCAAAGGATCTATCTACAGCAAAGGATCTATCTACACTAAAGGATCTATCTACTGCAAAGGATCTATCTACAGGAAAGGATCTATCTACATAAAAGGATATAGCTATAAAGAAGGATCTATCTACAGCGAAGGATCTATCTACAGAAAAAGATAAATCAACAGCAAATGATCTATCTACGTCAAGGGATCTATTTATGGCAAAGGATCTATCTACAGCAAAGGATCTATCTACAGCAAAGTTTCTATCTACAGCAAAGGATCTATCTACCGAAAAGGATCTATCTACAGCAAAGGATCTATCTTCAGTAAATGATCCATCTACAGAAAGGTATCCATCTACAGCAAGGGGTCCATCTAGAACAACAAACAATCTATGTACATCAAAGAATCTATCTACAGCAAAGGATCTATCAACAGCAAAGGATCTATCTACAGTAAAGGATCTATATACTGCAAAAGACCTATCTACTGGAAAGGATTTATATACAGCAAAGGATCTATCTACTGCAAAGAATCTATCTCCAACAAAGAATCTATCTTCAGCAAAGAATTTATCTACAGCAAAGGATATATCTACAGCAAAGGATCGATCTAAAGCAAACGATCAATCTACAGCAAAATATCTATCTACAATGAAGGAATTATTTACAGCAAAGGATCTATATACAGCAAACGATCTATCTACATCAAAGGATCTATCTACATCAAAGGATCTATCTACAGCAAAATATCTATCAACAGCAGAGGATCTTTATACAGCAGAGGATCTTTCTAAAGCAGAGGATCTTTATACAGCAAAGGATCCCTCTACAGCTGAGGATATTTCTACAACATAGGATCTATCTACTGCAAACAGATCAATCTACAGTAGGGGATCTCTCTACAGCAAAGGATCTATCTACAACAAACGATTTATCTACAGCGATGGATCTATCTACAGCAAAGGATCTATATACAGCAAAGGATCTATTTACAGTAAAGGATCTATCTACTGCAAAGGATCTGTCTACAGCAAATTATCTATCTACAGCGAAGAATCTATCTAAAGCGAAGTATCTATGTTCAGCAAAGAACATATCTACAGCAAAGGATCTATCTACAGCAAAGGATCTATCTACAGTAAAGGAACTATCTACAGAAAAGGATCCATCTACAGTTAAGGATCTATCAACACTAAAGGATCTATCTAAAGAAAAGGATCTATTTAAGGAAAAGGATCTATCTACGGTAAATAATTTATTCATATATTTAAAGCAAAGAATTTAAGATCTATTTACAGCAAACGATCTATCTACAGCAAAGGATCCATCTACAGCGAAGGATCTATCTACAACAAAGTATCTATCTACAGCAAAGGATCTATTTACGGCAGAGGATCTTTCTACAGCAAAGGATCTACTACAGCAAAGAATCTATCTACAGCAAAGGATCTATCTACAGCAAAGGATCTATTTACAGGAAAGGATCTATCTACAGCAAATGATCTATCCACAGCAAAGGTTCTATCTACAGCAAAGGATCTATCTACCGTAAAGGATCTATATACTGCAAAAGATCTATCTACTGCAAAGGATCTATATACAGCAAAGAATCTATCTATAGTGAAGGATCTATATACTGCAAAAGATCTATCTCCTGCAAAGGATCTATATACAGCAAAGGATCTATCTACAGCAAATAATCTATCTACATCGAAGAATCTATCTTCAGCAAAAAATCTATCTACAGCAAAGGATCAATCTACAGCAAAGGATCTATCTACAGTAAAGGAACTCTCTAAAGCAAGGAATCCATATACAGCAAAGGATCTATCTACATCAAAGGATCTATCTACAGCAAAGGATTTATTTAATGCGGAGGATCTTTCTACAGCAAAGGTTCTACTACAGCAAAGGATCTATCTATAGCAAATGATCTATCTACAGGAAAAGGTCTATCTACAGCAAAGGAACTCTCAACAGCAAAGGATCTATTTACAGCAAAATATCTATCTACAGCAGAGGATCTTTATACAGCAAAGGATCTTTCTACAGCAGAGAATCTTTATACAGCAAAGGATCCCTCTACAGCAGAGGATATATCTACAACATAGGATCTATCTACAACAAAGTGATCAATCCACAGTAGGAGATCTATCTACAGCAAAGGATCTATATAGAACAAAGAATCTTTTCTTCAGCAAAGGATCTATCTACAACAAACGATTTATCTACAGCTATGGATCTATCTAAAGCAAAGGATCTATATACAGCAAATGATCTATTTACAGTGAAGGATCTATCTACTGCAAAGGATCTGTCTACAGCAAATGATCTATCTGCAACGAAGAATCTATCTACAGCAAAGTATCTATGTTCAGCAAAGAATATATCTACAGCAAAGGATCTATCTACAGCAAAGGATCTATCTACACTAAAGGATCTATCTACTGCAAAGGATCTATCTACAGGAAAGGATCTATCTACATAAAAGGATATAGCTATAAAAAAGGATCTATCTACAGCGAAGGATCTATCTACAGAAAAAGATAAATCAACAGCAAATGATCTATCTACGTCAAGGGATCTATTTATGGCAAAGGATCTATCTACAGCAAAGGATCTATCTACAGCAAAGTTTCTATCTACAGCAAAGGATTTATCTACCGAAAAGGATCTATCTACAGCAAAGGATCTATCTTCAGTAAATGATCCATCTACAGAAAGGTATCCATCTACAGCAAGGGGTCCATCTAGAACAACAAACAATCTATGTACATCAAAGAATCTATCTACAGCAAAGGATCTATCAACAGCAAAGGATCTATCTACAGTAAAGGATCTATATACTGCAAAAGATCTATCTACTGGAAAGGATTTATATACAGCAAAGGATCTATCTACTGCAAAGAATCTATCTACAACAAAGAATCTATCTTCAGCAAAGAATTTATCTACAGCAAAGGATATATCTACAGCAAAGGATCGATCTAAAGCAAACGATCAATCTACAGCAAAATATCTATCTACAATGAAGGAATTATTTACAGCAAAGGATCTATATACAGCAAACGATCTATCTACATCAAAGGATCTATCTACAGCAAAGGATCTATCTATAGCAAAGGATCAATCTACAGCAAAGGATCTATCCACAGCAAAGGATATATCTACAGCTAAGGATCTATTTACAACCATGGATCTTTCTACAGCATAGGATCTACTACAGCAAAGGATCTATCTACAGCAAAGGATCTATCTACATCAAAGGATCTATCTACAACAAAGGATATATCTATAGCAAAGGATCTATTTACAGCAATGGATCTTTCTACAGCATAGGATCTACTACAGCAAAGGATCTATCTACAGCAAAGAATCTAACTACAGCAAAGGATCTATTTACAGCGGAGGATCTTTCTACAGCAAAGGATCTACTACAGCAAGGGATCTATCTATAGCAAAGGATCTATCTACAGGAAAGGGTCTATCTACAGCAAAGGAACTCTCTACATCGAAGAATCTATCTACAGCAAAGGATCTATTTACAGCGGAGGATCTTCCTACAGCAAAAATATACTACAGCAAAGGATCTATCTACAGCAAAGGATCCATCTACAGCGAAGGATCTATCTACAACAAAGGATCTATCTACAGGAAAGGGTCTATCTACATCAAAGGATATTTCTACAGCAAAGGATCTATCTACAGCAAAGGATCTACTACAGAAAAGGATCTATCTATAGCAAAGGATCTATCTACAGGAAAGGGTCTATTTACAGCAAAGGAACTCTCTACAGCAAAGGATCTATCTACAGCAAAATATCTATCAACAGCAGAGAATCTTTATACAGCAGAGGATCTTTCTAAATCAGAGGATCTTTATACAGCAAAGGATCCCTCTACAGCTGAGGATATTTCTACAACATAGGATCTATCTACAGCAAACAGATCAATCTACAGTAGGGGATCTATCTACAGCAAAGGATCTATCTACAACAAACGATTTATCTACAGCGATGGATCTATCTACAGCAAAGGATCTATATACAGCAAAGGATCTATTTACAGTAAAGGATCTACCTACTGCAAAGGATCTGTCTACAGCAAATTATCTATCTACAGCGAAGAATCTATCCAAAGCGAAGTATCTATGTTCAGCAAAGAACATATCTACAGCAAAGGATCTATCTACAGCAAAGGATCTATCTACAGTAAAGGAACTATCTACAGAAAAGGATCCATCTACAGTGAAGGATCTATCAACACTAAAGGATCTATCTAAAGAAAAGGATCTATTTAAGGAAAAGGATCTATCTACGGTAAACAATTTATTCATATATTTACAGCAAAGAATTTAAGATCTATTTACAGCAAACGATCTATCTACAGCAAAGGATCCATCTACAGCGAAGGATCTATCTACAACAAAGTATCTATCTACAGCAAAGGATCTATTTACGGCAGAGGATCTTTCTACAGCAAAGGATCTACTACAGCAAAGAATCTATCTACAGCAAAGGATCTATCTACAGCAAAGGATCTATTTACAGGAAAGGATCTATCTACAGCAAATGATCTATCTACGTCAAGTGATCTATTTATGGCAAAGGATCTATCTACACCAAAGGATCTATCTACAGCAAAGTTTCTATCTAAAGCAAAAGATCTATCTACCGTAAAGGATCTATCTACAGCAAAGGATCTATCTTCAGTTAATGATCTATCTACTGAAAGGTATCCATCTACAGCAAGGGGTCAATCTAGAATAACAAACAATCAATCTACAGCAAAAATTCTATCTACTGCAAAGGATCTAACAACAGCAAAGGATCTATCTACAGTAAAGAATCTATATACTTTAAAAGATCTATCTACTGCAAAGGATCTATATACAGCAAAGGATCTATCTACAGTAAAGAATCTATCTACATTAAAGAATCTATCTTCAGCAAAGAATCTATATACAGCAAAGAATCTAGCTACAGCAAAGGATCGATCTAAAGCAAAGGATCAATCTACAGCAAAAGATCTATCTACAGTAAAGGAACTCTCTACAGCAAAGGATCTATCTACAGCAAAGGATCTATCTACAGGAAAGGATCTATCTACATTAAAGGATATATCTATAAAAAAGGATCTATCTACAGCGAAGGATCTATCTACAGAAAAAGATTCATCAACAGCAAATGATCTATCTACCGTAAAGGATCTATATACTGCAAAAGATCTATCTACTGCAAAGGATCTATATACAGCAAAGAATCTATCTACAGTAAAGGATCTATATACTGCAAAAGATCTATCTACTGCAAAGGATCTATATACAGCGAAGGATCTATCTACAGCAAAGAATATATCTACAACAAAGAATATATCTTCAGCAAAGAATCTATCTACAGCAAAGGATCTATCTACAGTAAAGGAACTCTCCAAAGCAAAGAATCCATATACAGCAAAGGATCTATCTGCATCAAAGGATCCATCTACAGCGAAGGATCTATCTACAACAAAGTATCTATCTACAGTAAAGGATCTATCTACAGCAAAGGATCTATCTACAGCAAAGGATCTATCTACAGCTTAGGATCTATCTACAGAAAAAAAACTATCAACAGCAAATGATTTATCTACGTCAAGGGATCTATTTATGGCAAAGGATCTATCTACAGCAAAGGATCTATCCACAGCAAAAGACCTATCTACCGTAAAGGATCTGTATACTGCAAAAGACCTATCTACTACAAAGGATCTATATACAGCAAAGAATCTATCTATAGTGAAGGATCTATATACTGCAAAAGATCTATCTACTGCAAAGGATCTAAATACAGCAAAGGATCTATCTACAGCAAAGAATCTATCTACAACGAAGAATCTATCTTCAGCAAAGAATCTATCTACAGCAAAGGATCTATCTACAGCAAAGGATCTATCTAAAGCAAATGATCAATCTACAGCAAATGATCTATCTACAGTAAAGGAACTCTCTAAAGCAAAGAATCCATATACAGCAAAGGATCTATTTACATCAAAAGATCTATCTACAGCAAAGGATCTATTTAATGCGGAGGATCTTTCTACAGCAAGAGATCTATCTACAGGAAAGGATTTACTACAGCAAAGGATCTATCTACACTAAAGGATCTATCTACAGAAAAGGATCTATTTAAGGAAAGGAATCTATCTTCGGCAAATAATTTATTCATTTATTTACAGCAAAGGATCTGAGATCTATTTACAGCAAAGTATATATCTACAGCAAAAGATCCATCTACAGCGAAGGATCTATCTACAACAGAGGATCTATCTACAGGAAAGGGTCTATCTACATCAAAGGATATTTCTACAGCAAAGGATCTATCTACAGCAAAGGATCTATTTACAGCAATGGATCTATCTAAAGCAAAGGATAAATTTACAGCAAAGGATCTATCTACAGTAAAGGAACTCTCTACAGCAAAGGATCCAAGGATCCATATACAGCAAAGGTTCTATCTACATCAATGGATCTATCTACAGCAACGGATCTATTTACAGCGGAGGATCTTTCTTCAGCAAAGGATCTACTACAGCAAAGGATCTATCTATAGCAAAGGATCAATCTACAGCAAAGGATCTATCTACAGCAAAGGATATATCTACAGCAAAGGATATATTTACAGCAATGGATCTTTTTACAGCATAGGATCTACTACAGCAAAGGATCTATCTACAGCAAAGGATCTATCTACAGCAAAGGATCTATCTACAGCAAAGGATCTATCTACAGAAGTGGATTTATTTACAGAGAAGGATCAATCTACAGCAAAGGATTTATCTACAGCAAAGGATCTATGTTCAGCAAAGAATTTATCTACAGCGAAGGATCTATCTACAGCAAAGGATCTATCTACAGTAAAGGAACTATCTACAGGAAAAGATCCATCTACAGTTAAGGATCAATCAACAGCAAATAATCTATCTACAGAAAAAGATCTATTTACAGTAAAAGATCTATCTACAGCAAAGGATCTTCCTACAGCAAAGGATCTATCTACAGGAAAGGATCTATCTACATAAAAGGAATATCTATAAAAAAGGATCTATCTACAGCGAAGGATCTATCTACAGAAAAAGATTTATCAACAGCAAATGATCTTTCTACGTCAAGGGATCTATTTATGGCAAAGGATCTATCTACAGCAAAGGATCTATCAACAGCAAAGGATCTATCTACAGTAAAGGATCTATATACTGCAAAAGATCTATCTACTGCAAAGGATCTAAATACAGCAAAGGATCTATCTACTGCAAAGAATCTATCTATAACAAAGAATCTATCTTCAGCAAAGAATTTATCTACAGCAAAGGATATATCTACAGCAAAGGAACTATCTACAGGAAAAAATCCATCTACAGTTAAGGATCAATCAACAGCAAATGATCTATCTACAGGAAAAGATCTATTTACAGTAAAAGATCTATCTACAGCAAAGGATCTACATACAGCAAAGGATCTATCTACAGGAAAGGATCTATCTACATAAAAGGAATATCTATAAAAAAGGATCTATCTACAGCGAAGGATCTATCTACAGAAAAAGATTTATCAATAACAAATGATCTTTCTACGTCAAGGGATCTATTTATGGCAAAGGATTTATCTACAGCAAAGGATCTATCTACAACAAATGTTCTATCTACAGCAAAGGATCTATCTACCGTAAAGGATCTATATACTGCAAAAGATCTATCTACTGCAAAGGATCTATATACAGCAAAGAATCTATCTACAGTAAAGGATCTATATACTGCAGAAGATCTATCTACTGCAAAGGATCTATATACAGCGAAGGATCTATCTACAGCAAATAATCTATCTACAACAAAGAATCTATCTTTAGCAAAGAATCTATCTACAGCAAAGGATCTATCTACAGTAAAGGAACTCTCTAAAGCAAAGAATCCATATACAGCAAAGGATCTATCTGCATCAAAGGATCCATCTACAGCTAAGGATCTATCTACAGCGAAGGATCTATCTACAACAAAGTATCTATCCACAGTAAATGATCTATTTACGGCAGATGATCTTTCTACAGCAAAGGATCTACTACCGCAAAGAATCTATCTACAGCAAGGGATCTATCTACAGCAAAGGATCTATCTACAGGAAAGGATCTATCTACATAGAAGGATATATCTATAAAAAAGGATCTATCTACAGCTTAAGATCTATCTACAGAAAAAAACTATCAACAGCAAATGATCTATCTAAGTCAAGGGATCTATTTATGGCAAAGGATCTATCTACAGCAAAGGATCTATCAACAGCAAAGGATCTATCTACAGTAAAGGATATATATACTGCAAAAGATCTATCTACTGCAAAGGATCTAAATACAGCAAAGGATCTATCTACTGCAAAGAATCTATCTATAACAAAGAATCTATCTTCAGCAAAGAATTTATCTACAGCAAAGGATATATCTACAGCAAAGGATCGATCTAAAGCAAACGATCAATCTACAGCAAAATATCTATCTACAGTGAAGGAATTCTTTACAGCAAAGGATCTATATACAGCAAACAATCTATCTACATCAAAGGATCTATCTACAGCAAAGGATCTATCTATAGCAAAGGATCAATCTACAGCAAAGGATCTATCCACAGCAAAGGATATATCTACAGCTAAGGATCTATTTACAGCCATGGATCTTTCTACAGCATTGGATCTACTACAGCAAAGGATCTATCTACAGCAAAGGATCTATCTACATCGAAGGATCTATCTACAGCAAAGGATATATCTATAGCGAAGGATCTATATTCAGCAATGGATCTTTCTACAGCATAGGATCTACTACAGCAAAGGATCTATCTACAGCAAATAATCTATCTACAGCAAAGGATCTATCTTCAGCAAAGAATCTATCTACAGTAAAGGATCGATATAATGCAAAAGATCTATCTACTGCAAAGGATCTATATACAGCAAAGGATCTATCTACATCAAAGGATCTCTCTACAGCAAAGGATCTATTTACAGCGGAGGATCTTTCTACAGCAAAGGATCTACTACAGCAAAGGATCTATCTATAGCAAAGGATCTATCTACAGGAAAGGGTCTATATACAGCAAAGGAACTCTCTACAGAAAAGGATCTATCTACAGCAAAGGATCTATTTACAGAAAAGGATCTATCTAAAGCAAAGGATAAATTTACAGCAAAGGATCTATCTACAGTAAAGGAACTCTCTACAGCAAAGGATCCATATACAGCAAAGGTTCTATCTACATCAATGGATCTATCTACAGCAAAGGATCTCTTTACAGTGGAGAATATTTCTACAGCAAAGGATCTATCTACAGCAAAGGATCTATCTAAAGCAAATGATCAATCTACAGCAAATGATCTATCTACAGTAAAGGAACTCTCTAAAGCAAAGAATCCATATACAGCAAAGGATCTATTTACATCAAAGGATCTATCTACAGCAAAGGATCTATTTAATGCGGAGGATCTTTCTACATCAAGAGATCTATCTACAGGAAAGGATTTACTACAGCAAAGGATCTATCTACACTAAAGGATCTATCTACAGAAAAGGATCTATTTAAGGAAAGGAATCCATTTTCGGCAAATAATTTATTCATTTATTTACAGCAAAGGATCTGAGATCTACTTACAGCAAAGTATCTATCTACAGCAAAGGATCCATCTACAGCGAAGGATCTATCTACAACAAAGGATCTATCTACAGGAAAGGGTCTATCTACATCAAAGGATATTTCTACAGCAAAGGATCTATCTACAGCAAAGGATCTATTTACAGCAATGGATCTATCTAAAGCAAAGGATAAATTTACAGCAAAGGATCTATCTACAGTAAAGGAACTCTCTACAGCAAAGGATCCAAGGATCCATATACAGCAAAGGTTCTATCTACATCAATGGATCTATCTACAGCAACGGATCTATTTACAGCGGAGGATCTTTCTTCAGCAAAGGATCTACTACAGCAAAGGATCTATTTATAGCAAAGGATCAATCTACAGCAAAGGATCTATCTACAGCAAAGGATATATCTACAGCAAAGGATATATTTACAGCAATAGATCTTTTTACAGCATAGGATCTACTACAGCAAAGGATCTATCTACAGCAAAGGATCTATCTACAGCAAAGGATCTATCTACAGCAAAGGATCTATCCACAGAAGTGGATTTATTTACAGCGAAGGATCAATCTACAGCAAAGGATTTATCTACAGCAAAGGATCTATGTTCAGCAAAGAATTTATCTACAGCGAAGAATCTATCTACAGCAAAGGATCTATCTACAGTAAAGGAACTATCTACAGGAAAAGATCCATCTACAGTTAAGGATCAATCAACAGCAAATGATCTATCTACAGAAAAAGATCTATTTACAGTAAAAGATCTATCTACAGCAAAGGATCTTCCTACAGCAAAGGATCTATCTACAGGAAAGGATCTATCTACATAAAAGGAATATCTATAAAAAAGGATCTATCTACAGCGAAGGATCTATCAACAGAAAAAGATTTATCAACAGCAAATGATCTATCTACGTCAAGGGATCTATTTATGGCAAAGGATCTATCTACAGCAAAGGATCTATCTACAACAAAAGTTCTATCTACAGCAAAGGATCTATCTACCGTAAAGGATCTATATACTGCAAAAGATCTATCTACTGCAAAGGATCTATATACAGCAAAGAATCTATCTACAGTAAAGGATCTGTATACTGCAAAAGATCTATCTACTGCAAAGGATCTAGATACAGCGAAGGATCTATCTACAGCAAAGAATCTATCTACAACAAAGAATCTATCTTCAGCAAAGAATCTATCTACAGCAAAGGATCTATCTACAGTAAAGGAACTCTCTAAAGCAAAGAATCCATATACAGCAAAGGATCTATCTGCATCAAAGGATCCATCTACAGCTAAGGATCTATCTACAGCGAAGGATCTATCTACAACAAAGTATCTATCTACAGTAAATGATCTATTTACGGCAGATGATCTTTCTACAGCAAAGGATCTACTACAGCAAAGAATCTATCTACAGCAAAGGATCTATCTACAGCAAAGGATCTATCTACAGGAAAGGATCTATCTACATAGAAGGATATATCTATAAAAAAGGATCTATCTACAGCTTAGGATCTATCTACAGAAAAAAACTATCAGCAGCAAATGATCTATCTAAGTCAAGGGATCTATTTATGGCAAAGGATCTATCTACAGCAAAGGATCTATCAACAGCAAAGGATCTATCTACAGTAAAGGATCTATATACTGCAAAAGATCTATCTACTGCAAAGGATCTAAATACAGCAAAGGATCTATCTACTGCAAAGAATCTATCTACAACAAAGAATCTATCTTCAGCAAAGAATTTATCTACAGCAAAGGATATATCTACAGCAAAGGATCGATCTAAAGCAAACGATCAATCTACAGCAAAATATCTATCTACAGTGAAGAAATTCTTTACAGCAAAGGATCTATATACAGCAAACAATCTATCTACATCAAAGGATCTATCTACAGCAAAGGATCTATCTATAGCAAAGGATCAATCTACAGCAAAGGATCTATCCACAGCAAAGGATATATCTACAGCTAAGGATATATTTACAGCCATGGATCTCTCTACAGCATAGGATCTACTACAGCAAAGGATCTATCTACAGCAAAGGATCTATCTACATCGAAGGATCTATCTACAGCAATGGATATATCTATAGCAAAGGATCTACTACAGCAAAGGATCTATCTACAGCAAATAATCCATATACAGCAAAGGATCTATTTACATCAAAGGATCTATCTACAGCAAAGGATCTATTTAATGCGGAGGATCTTTCTACAGCAAGAGATCTATCTACAGGAAAGGATTTACTACAGCAAAGGATCTATATACACTAAAGGATCTATCTACAGAAAAGGATCTATTTAAAGAAAGGAATCTATCTTCGGCAAATAATTTATTCATTTATTTACAGCAAAGGATCTAAGATCTATTTACAGCAAAGTATCTATCTACAGCAAAGGATCCATCTACAGCGAAGGATCTATCTATAACAAAGGATCTATCTACAGGAAAGGGTCTATCTACATCAAAGGATATTTCTACAGCAAAGGATCTATCTACAGCAAAGGATCTATTTACAGCAATGGATCTATCTAAAGCAAATGATAAATTTACAGCAAAGGATCTATCTACAGTAAAGGAACTCTCTACAGCAAAGGATCCAAGGATCCATATACAGCAAAGGTTCTATCTACATCAATGGATCTATCTACAGCAACGGATCTATTTACAGCGGAGGATCTTTCTTCAGCAAAGGATCTACTACAGCAAAGGATCTATCTATAGCAAAGGATCAATCTACAGCAAAGGATCTATCTACAGCAAAGGATATATCTACAGCAAAGGATATATTTACAGCAATGGATCTTTTTACAGCATAGGATCTACTACAGCAAAGGATCTATCTACAGCAAAGGATCTATCTACAGCAAAGGATCTATCTACAGCAAAGGATCTATCTACAGCAAAGGATCTATCTACAGAAGTGGATTTATTTACAGCGAAGGATCAATCTACAGCAAAGGATTTATCTACAGCAAAGGATCTATGTTCAGCAAAGAATTCATCTACAGCGAAGGATCTATCTACAGCAAAGGATCTATCTACAGTAAAGGAACTATCTACAGGAAAAGATCCATCTACAGTTAAGGATCAATCAACAGCAAATGATCTATCAACAGGAAAAGATCTATTTACAGTAAAAGATCTATCTACAGCAAAGGATCTTCCTACAGCAAAGGATCTATCTACAGGAAAGGATCTATCTACATAAAAGGAATATCTATAAAAAAGGATCTATCTACAGCGAAGGATCTATCTACAGAAAAAGATTTATCAACAGCAAATGATCTATCTACGTCAAGGGATCTATTTATGGCAAAGGATCTATCTACAGCAAAGGATCTATCTACAACAAAAGTTCTATCTACAGCAAAGGATCTATCTACCGTAAAGGATCTATATACTGCAAAAGATCTATCTACTGCAAAGGATCTATATACAGCAAAGAATCTATCTACAGTAAAGGATCTGTATACTGCAAAAGATCTATCTACTGCAAAGGATCTAGATACAGCGAAGGATCTATCTACAGCAAAGAATCTATCTACAACAAAGAATCTATTTTCAGCAAAGAATCTATCTACAGCAAAGGATCTATCTACAGTAAAGGAACTCTCTAAAGCAAAGAATCCATATACAGCAAAGGATCTATCTGCATCAAAGGATCCATCTACAGCTAAGGATCTATCTACAGCGAAGGATCTATCTACAACAAAGTATCTATCTACAGTAAATGATCTATTTACGGCAGATGATCTTTCTACAGCAAAGGATCTACTACAGCTAAGAATCTATCTACAGTAAAGGATCTATCTACAGCAAAGGATCTATCTACAGGAAAGGATCTATCTACATAGAAGGATATATCTATAAAAAAGGATCTATCTACAGCTTAGGATCTATCTACAGAAAAAAACTATCAGCAGCAAATGATCTATCTAAGTCAAGGGATCTATTTATGGCAAAGGATCTATCTACAGCAAAATATCTATCAACAGCAAAGGATCTATCTACAGTAAAGGATCTATATACTGCAAAAGATCTATCTACTGCATAGGATCTAAATACAGCAAAGGATCTATCTACTGCAAAGAATCTATCTACAACAAAGAATCTATCTTCAGCAAAGAATTTATCTACAGCAAAGGATATATCTACAGCAAAGGATCGATCTAAAGCAAACGATCAATCTACAGCAAAATATCTATCTACAGTGAAGGAATTCTTTACAGCAAAGGATCTATATACAGCAAACAATCTATCTACATCAAAGGATCTATCTACAGCAAAGGATCTATCTATAGCAAAGGATCAATCTACAGCAAAGGATCTATCCACAGCAAAGGATATATCTACAGCTAAAGATATATTTACAGCCATGGATCTCTCTACAGCATAGGATCTACTACAGCAAAGGATCTATCTACAGCAAAGGATCTATCTACATCGAAGGATCTATCTACAGCAAAGGATATATCTATAGCAAAGGATCTATATACAGCAATGGATCTTTCTACAGCATAGGATCTACTACAGCAAAGGATCTATCTACAGCAAATAATCCATATACAGCAAAGGATCTATTTACATCAAAGGATCTATCTACAGCAAAGGATCTATTTAATGCGGAGGATCTTTCTACAGCAAGAGATCTATCTACAGGAAAGGATTTACTACAGCAAAGGATCTATCTACACTAAAGGATCTATCTACAGAAAAGGATCTATTTAAAGAAAGGAATCTATCTTCGGCAAATAATTTATTCATTTATTTACAGCAAAGGATCTAAGATCTATTTACAGCAAAGTATCTATCTACAGCAAAGGATCCATCTACAGCGAAGGATCTATCTATAACAAAGGATCTATCTACAGGAAAGGGTCTATCTACATCAAAGGATATTTCTACAGCAAAGGATCTATCTACAGCAAAGGATCTATTTACAGCAATGGATCTATCTAAAGCAAAGGATAAATTTACAGCAAAGGATCTATCTACAGTAAAGGAACTCTCTACAGCAAAGGATCCAAGGATCCATATACAGCAAAGGTTCTATCTACATCAATGGATCTATCTACAGCAACGGATCTATTTACAGCGGAGGATCTTTCTTCAGCAAAGGATCTACTACAGCAAAGGATCTATCTATAGCAAAGGATCAATCTACAGCAAAGGATCTATCTACAGCAAAGGATCTATCTACAGCAAAGGATATATCTACAGCAAAGGATATATTTACAGCAATTGATCTTTTCACAGCATAGGATCTACTACAGCAAAGGATCTATCTACAGCAAAGGATCTATCTACAGCAAAGGATCTATCTACAGCAAAGGATCTATCTAATGCAAAGGATCTATCTACAGAAGTGGATTTATTTACAGCGAAGGATCAATCTACAGCAAAGGATTTATCTACAGCAAAGGATCTATGTTCAGCAAAGAATTCATCTACAGCGAAGGATCTATCTACAGCAAAGGATCTATCTACAGTAAAGGAACTATCTACAGGAAAAGATCCATCTACAGTTAAGGATCAATCAACAGCAAATGATCTATCTACAGGAAAAGATCTATTTACAGTAAAAGATCTATCTACAGCAAATGATCTTCCTACAGCAAAGGATCTATCTACAGGAAAGGATCTATCTACATAAAAGGAATATCTATAAAAAAGGATCTATCTACAGCGAAGGATCTATCTACAGAAAAAGATTTATCAACAGCAAATGATCTATCTACGTCAAGGGATCTATTTATGGCAAAGGATCTATCTACAGCAAAGGATCTATCTACAACAAAAGTTCTATCTACAGCAAAGGATCTATCTAACGTAAAGGATCTATATACTGCAAAAGATCTATCTACTGCAAAGGATCTATATACAGCAAAGAATCTATCTGCAGTAAAGGATCTGTATACTGCAAAAGATCTATCTACTGCAAAGGATCTAGATACAGCGAAGGATCTATCTACAGCAAAGAATCTATCTACAACAAAGAATCTATCTTCAGCAAAGAATCTATCTACAGCAAAGGATCTATCTACAGTAAAGGAACTCTCTAAAGCAAAGAATCCATATACAGCAAAGGATCTATCTGCATCAAAGGATCCATCTACAGCTAAGGATCTATCTACAGCGAAGGATCTATCTACAACAAAGTATCTATCTACAGTAAATGATCTATTTACGGCAGATGATCTTTCTACAGTAAAGGATCTACTACAGCAAAGAATCTATCTACAGCAAAGGATCTATCTACAGCAAAGGATCTATCTACAGGAAAGGATCTATCTACATAGAAGGATATATCTATAAAAAAGGATCTATCTACAGCTTAGGATCTATCTACAGAAAAAAACTATCAGCAGCAAATGATCTATCTAAGTCAAGGGATCTATTTATGGCAAAGGATCTATCTACAGCAAAGGATCTATCAACAGCAAAGGATCTATGTACAGTAAAGGATCTATATACTGCAAAAGATCTATCTACTGCAAAGGATCTATATACAGCAAAGAATCTATCTATAGTGAAGGATCTATATACTGCAAAAGATCTATATCCTGCAAAGGATCTATATACAGCAAAGGATCTATCTACAGCAAAGAATCTATCTACAACGAAAAATCTATCTTCAGCAAAAAATCTACCTACAGCAAAGGATCTATCTACAGCAAAGGATCTATCTAAAGCAAAGGATCAATCTACAGCAAAGGATCTATCTACAGTAAAGGAACTCTCTAAAGCAAGGAATCCATATACAGCAAAGGATCTATCTACATCAAAGGATCTATCTACAGCAAAGGATCTATTTAATGCGGAGGATCTTTCTACAGCAAAGGATCTACTTCAGCAAAGGATCTATCTTTAGCAGAGGATCTATCTACAGGAAAGGATCTATCTACAGCAAAGGAACTCTCTACAGCAAAGGATCTATCTACAGCAAAATATCTATTTAAAGCAGAGGATCTTCATACAGCAGAGGATCTTTCTACAGCAGAGGATCTATCTATAGCAAAGGATCTATCTACAGGAAAGGGTCTATCTACAGCAAAGGAACTCTCTACAGCAAAGGATCTATCTACAGCAAAATATTTATTTACAGCAGAGGATCTTTATACAGCAGAGGATCTTTCTACAGCAGAGGATCTTTATACAGCAAAAGAACCCTCTACAGCTGAGGATATTTCTACAACATAGGATCTATCTACAGCAAAGTGATCAATCTACAGTAGGGGATCTATCTACAGCAAAGGATCTATCTACAACAAACGATTTATCTACAGCGATGGATCTATCTACAGCAAAGGATCTATATACAGCAAAGGATCTATTTACAGTTAAGGATCTATATACTGCAAAGGATCTGTCTACAGCAAATTATCTATCTACAACGAAGAATCTATCTAAAGCGAAGTATCTATGTTCAGCAAAGAATATATCTACAGCAAAGGATCTATCTACAGCAAAGGATCTATCTACAGTAAAGGAACTATCTACAGAAAAGGATCCATCTACAGTTAAGGATCTATCAACACTAAAGGATCTTTCTACAGAAAAGGATCTATATAAGGAAAGGGATCTATCTACGGTAAATAATTTATTCATATATTTACAGCAAAGAATCTAAGATCTATTTACAGCAAACGATCTATCTACAGCAAAGGACTCATCTACAGCGAAGGATCTATCTACAACAAAGTATCTATCTACAGCAAAGGATCTATTTACGGCAGAGGATCTTTCAACAGCAAAGGATCTACTACAGCAAAGAATCTATCTACAGCAAAGGATCTATCTACAGCAAAGAATCTATTTACAGGAAAGGATCTATCAACATAGAAGGATATATCTATAAAAAAGGATCTATCTACAGCAAAGGATCTATCTACAGAAAAAGATCTATCAACAGCAAATGATCTATCTACATCAAGTGATCCATTCATGGTAAAGGATCTATCTACAGCAAAGGATCTATCTACAGCAAAGGATCTATCCACAGCAAAGGTTCTATCTACAGCAAAGAATCTATCTACCGTAAAGGATCTATATACTGAAAAAGATCTATCTACTGCAAAGGATCTATATACAGCAAAGAATCTATCTATAGTGAAGGATCTATATACTGCAAAAGATCTATCTCCTGCAAAGGATCTATATACAGCAAAGAATCTATCTACAGCAAAGAATCTATCTACAACAAACGATTTATCTACAGCGATGGATCTATCTACAGCAAAGGATCTAAATACAGCAAAGGATCTATTTACAGTAAAGGATCTGTCTACAGCAAATTATCTATCTACAACGAAGAATCTATCTAAAGCAAAGTATCTATGTTCAGCAAAGAACATATCTACAGCAAAGAATCTATCTACAGCAAAGAATCTATCTACAGCAAAGGATCTATCTACAGTAAAGGAACTATCTACAAAAAAGGATCCATCTACAGTTAAGGATCTATCATCAGCAAAGGATCTATGTACAGCAAAAGATCAATATACAGCAAAATATCTATCTACAGCAAAGGATCTATCTACATCAAGGGATCTATCTACAGGAAAGGATTTATATACAGCAAAGGATCTATTTACAGTAAAGGATCTATATACTGCAAAGGATCTGTCTACAGCAAATTATCTATCTACAACGAAGAATCTATCTAAAGCGAGGATCTTTATACAGCAGAGGATCTTTCTACAGCAGAGGATCTATCTATAGCAAAGGATCTATCTACAGGAAAGGGTCTATCTACAGCAAAGGAACTCTCTACAGCAAAGGATCTATCCACAGCTAAATATTTATTTACAGCAGAGGATCTTTATACAGCAGAGGATCTTTCTACAGCAGAGGATCTTTATACAGCAAAGGAACCCTCTACAGCTGAGGATATTTCTACAACATAGGATCTATCTACAGCAAAGTGATCAATCTACAGTAGGGGATCTATCTACAGCGAAGGATCTATCTACAACAAACGATTTATCTACAGCGATGGATCTATCTACAGCAAAGGATCTATATACAGCAAAGGATCTATTTACAGTAAAGGATCTATATACTGCAAAGGATCTGTCTACAGCAAATTATCTATCTACAACGAAGAATCAATCTAAAGCGAAGTATCTATGTTCAGCAAAGAATATATCTACAGCAAAGGATCTATCTACAGCAAAGGATCTATCTACAGTAAAGGAACTATCTACAGAAAAGGATCCATCTACAGTTAAGGATCTATCAACACTAAAGGATCTATCTACAGAAAAGGATCTATATAAGGAAAGGGATCTATCTAAGGTAAATAATTTATTCATATATTTACAGCAAAGAATCTAAGATCTATTTACAGCAAACGATCTATCTACAGCAAAGGACTCATCTACAGCGAAGGATCTATCTACAACAAAGTATCTATCTGCAGCAAAGGATCTATTTACGGCAGAGGATCTTTCTACAGCAAAGGATCTACTACAGCAAAGAATCTATCTACAGCAAAGGATCTATCTACAGCAAAGGATCTATTTACAGGAAAGGATCTATCAACATAGAAGGATATATCTATAAAAAAGGATCTATCTACAGCAAAGGATCTATCTACAGAAAAAGATCTATCAACAGCAAATGATCTATCTACATCAAGGGATCCATTTATGGCAAAGGATCTATCTACAGCAAAGGATCTATCTACAGCAAAGGATCTATCCACAGCAAAGGTTCTATCTACAGTAAAGAATCTATCTACCATAAAGGATCTATCTACTGCAAAGAATCTATCTACAACAAAGAATCTATCTTCAGCAAAGAATTTATCTACAGTAAAGGATCTATATACTGCAAAAGATCTATCTACTGGAAAGAATCTATCTACAACAAAGAATCTATCTTCAGCAAAGAATTTATCTACAGCAAAGGATCTATCCACAGCAAAGGATATATCTACAGCTAAGGATCTAATTACAGCCATGGATCTTTCTACAGCATAGGATCAACTACAGCAAAGGATCTATCTACAGCAAAGGATCTATCTACATCAAAGGATCTATCTACAACAAAGGATATATCTTTAGCAAAGGATCTATTTACAGCAATGGATCTTTCTACAGCATAGGATCTACTACAGCAAAGGATCTATCTACAGCAAAGAATCTAACTACAGCAAAGGATCTATTTACAGTAAAGGATCTATCTACTGCAAAGGATCTGTCTACAGCAAATTATCTATCTACAGCGAAGAATCTATCTAAAGCGAGGTATCTATGTTCAGCAAAGAACATATCTACAGCAAAGGATCTATCTACAGCAAAGGATCTATCTACAGTAAAGGAACTATCTACAGAAAAGGATCCATCTACAGTTAAGGATCTATCAACACTAAAGGATCTATCTAAAGAAAAGGATCTATTTAAGGAAAAGGATCTATCTACGGTAAATAATTTATTCATATATTTACAGCAAAGAATTTAAGATCTATTTACAGCAAACGATCTATCTACAGCAAAGGATCCATCTACAGCGAAGGATCTATCTACAACAAAGTATCTATCTACAGCAAAGGATCTATTTACGGCAGAGGATCTTTCTACAGCAAAGGATCTACTACAGCAAAGAATTTATCTACAGCAAAGGATCTATCTACAGCAAAGGATCTATTTACAGGAAAGGATCTATCTACAGCAAATGATCTATCCACAGCAAAGGTTCTATCTACAGCAAAGGATCTATCTACCGTAAAGGATCTATATACTGCAAAAGATCTATCTACTGCAAAGGATCTATATACAGCAAAGAATCTATCTATAGTGAAGGATCTATATACTGCAAAAGATCTATCTCCTGCAAAGGATCTATATACAGCAAAGGATCTATCTACAGCAAATAATCTATTTACAACGAAGAATCTATCTTCAGCAAAAAATCTATCTACAGCAAAGGATCAATCTACAGCAAAGGATCTATCTACAGTAAAGGAACTCTCTAAAGCAAGGAATCCATATACAGCAAAGGATCTATCTACATCAAAGGATCTATCTACAGCAAAGGATTTATTTAATGCGGAGGATCTTTCTACAGCAAAGGTTCTACTACAGCAAAGGATCTATCTATAGCAAAGGATCTATCTACAGGAAAAGGTCTATCTACAGCAAAGGAACTCTCAACAGCAAAGGATCTATTTACAGCAAAATATCTATCTACAGCAGAGGATCTTTATACAGCAAAGGATCTTTCTACAGCAGAGGATCTTTATACAGCAAAGGATCCCTCTACAGCAGAGGATATATCTACAACATAGGATCTATCTACAACAAAGTGATCAATCCACAGTAGGAGATCTATCTACAGCAAAGGATCTATATAGAACAAAGAATCTTTTCTTCAGCAAAGGATCTATCTACAACAAACGATTTATCTACAGCTATGGATCTATCTAAAGCAAAGGATCTATATACAGCAAATGATCTATTTACAGTGAAGGATCTATCTACTGCAAAGGATCTGTCTACAGCAAATGATCTATCTGCAACGAAGAATCTATCTACAGCAAAGTATCTATGTTCAGCAAAGAATATATCTACAGCAAAGGATCTATCTACAGCAAAGGATCTATCTACACTAAAGGATCTATCTACTGCAAAGGATCTATCTACAGGAAAGGATCTATCTACATAAAAGGATATAGCTATAAAGAAGGATCTATCTACAGCGAAGGATCTATCTACAGAAAAAGATAAATCAACAGCAAATGATCTATCTACGTCAAGGGATCTATTTATGGCAAAGGATCTATCTACAGCAAAGGATCTATCTACAGCAAAGTTTCTATCTACAGCAAAGGATCTATCTACCGAAAAGGATCTATCTACAGCAAAGGATCTATCTTCAGTAAATGATCCATCTACAGAAAGGTATCCATCTACAGCAAGGGGTCCATCTAGAACAACAAACAATCTATGTACATCAAAGAATCTATCTACAGCAAAGGATCTATCAACAGCAAAGGATCTATCTACAGTAAAGGATCTATATACTGCAAAAGATCTATCTACTGGAAAGGATTTATATACAGCAAAGGATCTATCTACTGCAAAGAATCTATCTACAACAAAGAATCTATCTTCAGCAAAGAATTTATCTACAGCAAAGGATATATCTACAGCAAAGGATCGATCTAAAGCAAACGATCAATCTACAGCAAAATATCTATCTACAATGAAGGAATTATTTACAGCAAAGGATCAATATACAGCAAACGATCTATCTACATCAAAGGATCTATCTACAGCAAAGGATCTATCTATAGCAAAGGATCAATCTACAGCAAAGGATCTATCCACAGCAAAGGATATATCTACAGCTAAGGATCTATTTACAGCCATGGATCTTTCTACAGCATAGGATCTACTACAGCAAAGGATCTATCTACAGCAAAGGATCTATCTACATCAAAGGATCTATCTACAACAAAGGATATATCTATAGCAAAGGATCTATTTACAGCAATGGATCTTTCTACAGCATAGGATCTACTACAGCAAAGGTTCTATCTACAGCAAAGAATCTAACTACAGCAAAGGATCTATTTACAGCGGAGGATCTTTCTACAGCAAAGGATCTACTACAGCAAGGGATCTATCTATAGCAAAGGATCTATCTACAGGAAAGGGTCTATCTACAGCAAAGGAACTCTCTACATCGAAGGATCTATCTACAGCAAAGGATCTATTTACAGCGGAGGATCTTCCTACAGCAAAAATATACTACAGCAAAGGATCTATCTATAGCAAAGGATCTATCTACAGGAAAGGGTCTATCTACAGCAAAGGAACTCTCTACATCAAAGGTTCTATCTACAGCAAAGGATCTATTCACAGCGGAAGATCTTTCTACAGCAAAGGATCTACTACAGAAAAGGATCTATCTATAGCAAAGGATCTATCTACAGGAAAGGGTCTATTTACAGCAAAGGAACTCTCTACAGAAAAGGATCTATCTACAGCAAAATATCTATCAACAGCAGAGAATCTTTATACAGCAGAGGATCTTTCTAAAGCAGAGGATCTTTCTAAAGCAGAGGATCTTTATACAGCAAAGGATCCCTCTACAGCTGAGGATATTTCTACAACATAGGATCTATCTACAGCAAACAGATCAATCTACAGTAGGGGATCTATCTACAGCAAAGGATCTATCTACAACAAACGATTTATCTACAGCGATGGATCTATCTACAGCAAAGGATCTATATACAGCAAAGGATCTATTTACAGTAAAGGATCTACCTACTGCAAAGGATCTGTCTACAGCAAATTATCTATCTACAGCGAAGAATCTATCTAAAGCGAAGTATCTATGTTCAGCAAAGAACATATCTACAGCAAAGGATCTATCTACAGCAAAGGATCTATCTACAGTAAAGGAACTATCTACAGAAAAGGATCCATCTACAGTGAAGGATCTATCAACACTAAAGGATCTATCTAAAGAAAAGGATCTATTTAAGGAAAAGGATCTATCTACGGTAAACAATTTATTCATATATTTACAGCAAAGAATTTAAGATCTATTTACAGCAAACGATCTATCTACAGCAAAGGATCCATCTACAGCGAAGGATCTATCTACAACAAAGTATCTATCTACAGCAAAGGATCTATTTACGGCAGAGGATCTTTCTACAGCAAAGGATCTACTACAGCAAAGAATCTATCTACAGCAAAGGATCTATCTACAGCAAAGGATCTATTTACAGGAAAGGATCTATCTACAGCAAATGATCTATCTACGTCAAGTGATCTATTTATGGCAAAGGATCTATCTACACCAAAGGATCTATCTACAGCAAAGTTTCTATCTACAGCAAAAGATCTATCTACCGTAAAGGATCTATCTACAGCAAAGGATCTATCTAAAGCAAATGATCAATCTACAGCAAATGATCTATCTACAGTAAAGGAACTCTCTAAAGCAAAGAATCCATATACAGCAAAAGATCTATTTACATCAAAAGATCTATCTACAGCAAAGGATCTATTTAATGCGGAGGATCTTTCTACAGCAAGAGATCTATCTACAGGAAAGGATTTACTACAGCAAAGGATCTATCTACACTAAAGGATCTATCTACAGAAAAGGATCTATTTAAGGAAAGGAATCTATCTTCGGCAAATAATTTATTCATTTATTTACAGCAAAGGATCTGAGATCTATTTACAGCAGAGTATATATCTACAGCAAAGGATCCATCTACAGCGAAGGATCTATCTACAACAAAGGATCTATCTACAGGAAAGGGTCTATCTACATCAAAGGATATTTCTACAGCAAAGGATCTATCTACAGCAAAGGATCTATTTACAGCAATGGATCTATCTAAAGCAAAGGATAAATTTACAGCAAAGGATCTATCTACAGTAAAGGAACTCTCTACAGCAAAGGATCCAAGGATCCATATACAGCAAAGGTTCTATCTACATCAATGGATCTATCAACAGGAAAAGGTCTATCTACAGCAAAGGAACTCTCAACAGCAAAGGATCTATTTACAGCAAAATATCTATCTACAGCAGAGGATCTTTATACAGCATAGGATCTTTCTACAGCAGAGGATCTTTATACAGCAAAGGATCCCTCTACAGCAGAGGATATATCTACAACATAGGATCTATGTACAACAAAGTGATCAATCCACAGTAGGAGATCTATTTACAGCAAAGGATCTATATAGAACAAAGAATCTTTTCTTCAGCAAAGGATCTATCTACAACAAACGATTTATCTACAGCTATGGATCTATCTAAAGCAAAGGATCTATACACAGCAAATGATCTATTTACAGTGAAGGATCTATCTACTGCAAAGGATCTGTCTACAGCAAATGATCTATCTGCAACGAAGAATCTATCTACAGCAAAGTATCTATGTTCAGCAAAGAATATATCTACAGCAATGGATCTATCTACAGCAAAGGATCTATCTACAGTTAAGGATCTATCAACAGCAAAGGATCTATCTACAGCAAAAGATCTATTTACAGCAAAATATCTATCTATAGCGAAGGATCTATCTACAGCAAGGGATATATCTACAGGAAAGGATCTATATACAGCAAAGGATCTATCTACACTAAAGGAGCTATCTACAGCAAAGGATCTATCTACAGGAAAGGATCTATCTACATAAAAGGATATATCTATAAAAAAGGATTTATCTACAGCGGAGGATCTATACAGAAAAAGATCTATCAACAGCAAATGATCTATCTACGTCAAGTGATCTATTTATTGCAAAGGATCTATCTACACCAAAGGATCTATCTACAGCAAAGTTTCTATCTACAGCAAAACATCTATCTACCGTAAAGGATCTATCTACAGCAAAGGATCTATCTTCAGTTAATGATCTATCTACTGAAAGGTATCCATCTACAGCAAGGGGTCAATCTAGAATAACAAACAACCAATCTACAGCAAAAATTCTATCTACTGCAAAGGATCTAACAACAGCAAAGGATCTATCTACAGTAAAGAATCTATATACTTTAAAAGATCTATCTACTGCAAAGGATCTATATACAGCAAAGGATCTATCTACAGCAAAGAATCTATCTACATTAAAGAATCTATCTTCAGCAAAGAATCTATATACAGCAAAGAATCTAGCTACAGCGAAGGATCGATCTAAAGCAAAGGATCAATCTACAGCAAAAGATCTATCTACAGTAAAGGAACTCTCTACAGCAAAGGATCTATCTACAGCAAAGGATCTATCTACAGGAAAGGATCTATCTACATTAAAGGATATATCTATAAAAAAGGATCTATCTACAGCGAAGGATCTATCTACAGAAAAAGATTTATCAACAGCAAATGATCTATCTACCGTAAAGGATCTATATACTGCAAAAGATCTATCTACTGCAAAGGATCTATATACAGCAAAGAATCTATCTACAGTAAAGGATCTATATACTGCAAAAGATCTATCTACTGCAAAGGATCTATATACAGCGAAGGATCTATCTACAGCAAAGAATCTATCTACAACAAAGAATATATCTTCAGCAAAGAATCTATCTACAGCAAAGGATCTATCTACAGTAAAGGAACTCTCTAAAGCAAAGAATCCATATACAGCAAAGGATCTATCTGCATCAAAGGATCCATCTACAGCGAAGGATCTATCTACAACAAAGTATCTATCTACAGTAAAGGATCTATTTACGGCAGAGGATCTTTCTACAGCAAAGGATCTACTACAGCAAAGATTCTATCTACAGCAAAGGATCTATCTACAGCAAAGGATCTATCTACAGCTTAGGATCTATCTACAGAAAAAAAACTATCTTCAGCAAATGATTTATCTACGTCAAGGGATCTATTTATGGCAAAGGATCTATCTACAGCAAAGGATCTATCCACAGCAAAAGACCTATCTACCGTAAAGGATCTGTATACTGCAAAAGATCTATCTACTACAAAGGATCTATATACAGCAAAGAATCTATCTATAGTGAAGGATCTATATACTGCAATAGATCTATCTACTGCAAAGGATCTATATACAGCAAAGGATCTATCTACAGCAAAGAATCTATCTACAACGAAGAATCTATCTTCAGCAAAGAATCTATCTACAGCAAAGGATCTATCTACAGCAAAGGATCTATCTAAAGCAAATGATCAATCTACAGCAAATGATCTATCTACAGTAAAGGAACTCTCTAAAGCAAAGAATCCATATACAGCAAAGGATCTATTTACATCAAAAGATCTATCTACAGCAAAGGATCTATTTAATGCGGAGGATCTTTCTACAGCAAGAGATCTATCTACAGGAAAGGATTTACTACAGCAAAGGATCTATCTACACTAAAGGATCTATCTACAGAAAAGGATCTATTTAAGGAAAGGAATCTATCTTCGGCAAATAATTTATTCATTTATTTACAGCAAAGGATCTGAGATCTATTTACAGCAAAGTATATATCTACAGCAAAGGATCCATCTACAGCGAAGGATCTATCTACAACAAAGGATCTATCTACAGGAAAGGGTCTATCTACATCAAAGGATATTTCTACAGCAAAGGATATTTCTACAGCAAAGGATCTATCTACAGCAAAGGATCTATTCACAGCAATGGATCTATCTAAAGCAAAGGATAAATTTACAGCAAAGGATCTATCTACAGTAAAGGAACTCTCTACAGCAAAGGATCCAAGGATCCATATACAGCAAAGGTTCTATCTACATCAATGGATCTATCTACAGCAACGGATCTATTTACAGCGGAGGATCTTTCTTCAGCAAAGGATCTACTACAGCAAAGGATCTATCTATAGCAAAGGATCAATCTACAGCAAAGGATCTATCTACAGCAAAGGATATATCTACAGCAAAGGATATATTTACAGCAATGGATCTTTTTACAGCATAGGATCTACTACAGCAAAGGATCTATCTACAGCAAAGGATCTATCTACAGCAAAGGATCTATCTACAGCAAAGGATCTATCTACAGCAAAGGATCTATCTACAGAAGTGGATTTATTTACAGAGAAGGATCAATCTACAGCAAAGGATTTATCTACAGCAAAGGATCTATGTTCAGCAAAGAATTTATCTACAGCGAAGGATCTATCTACAGCAAAGGATCTATCTACAGTAAAGGAACTATCTACAGGAAAAGATCCATCTACAGTTAAGGATCAATCAACAGCAAATAATCTATCTACAGAAAAAGATCTATTTACAGTAAAAGATCTATCTACAGCAAAGGATCTTCCTACAGCAAAGGATCTATCTACAGGAAAGGATCTATCTACATAAAAGGAATATCTATAAAGAAGGATCTATCTACAGCGAAGGATCTATCTACAGAAAAAGATTTATCAACAGCAAATGATCTTTCTACGTCAAGGGATCTATTTATGGCAAAGGATCTATCTACAGCAAAGGATCTATCAACAGCAAAGGATCTATCTACAGTAAAAGATCTATATACTGCAAAAGATCTATCTACTGCAAAGGATCTAAATACAGCAAAGGATCTATCTACTGCAAAGAATCTATCTATAACAAAGAATCTATCTTCAGCAAAGAATTTATCTACAGCAAAGGATATATCTACAGCAAAGGAACTATCTACAGGAAAAAATCCATCTACAGTTAAGGATCAATCAACAGCAAATGATCTATCTACAGGAAAAGATCTATTTACAGTAAAAGATCTATCTACAGCAAAGGATCTACATACAGCAAAGGATCTATCTACAGGAAAGGATCTATCTACATAAAAGGAATATCTATAAAAAAGGATCTATCTACAGCGAAGGATCTATCTACAGAAAAAGATTTATCAACAGCAAATGATCTTTCTACGTCAAGGGATCTATTTATGGCAAAGGATTTATCTACAGCAAAGGATCTATCTACAACAAATGTTCTATCTACAGCAAAGGATCTATCTACCGTAAAGGATCTATATACTGCAAAAGATCTATCTACTGCAAAGGATCTATATACAGCAAAGAATCTATCTACAGTAAAGGATCTATATACTGCAAAAGATCTATCTACTGCAAAGGATCTATATACAGCGAAGGATCTATCTACAGCAAATAATCTATCAACAACAAAGAATCTATCTTTAGCAAAGAATCTATCTACAGCAAAGGATCTATCTACAGTAAAGGAACTCTCTAAAGCAAAGAATCCATATACAGCAAAGGATCTATCTGCATCAAAGGATCCATCTACAGCTAAGGATCTATCTACAGCGAAGGATCTATCTACAACAAAGTATCTATCCACAGTAAATGATCTATTTACGGCAGATGATCTTTCTACAGCAAAGGATCTACTACCGCAAAGAATCTATCTACAGCAAGGGATCTATCTACAGCAAAGGATCTATCTACAGGAAAGGATCTATCTACATAGAAGGATATATCTATAAAAAAGGATCTATCTACAGCTTAAGATCTATCTACAGAAAAAAACTATCAACAGCAAATGATCTATCTAAGTCAAGGGATCTATTTATGGCAAAGGATCTATCTACAGCAAAGGATCTATCTACAGCAAAGGATCTATCAACAGCAAAGGATCTATCTACAGTAAAGGATATATATATACTGCAAAAGATCTATCTACTGCAAAGGATCTAAATACAGCAAAGGATCTATCTACTGCAAAGAATCTATCTATAACAAAGAATCTATCTTCAGCAAAGAATTTATCTACAGCAAAGGATATATCTACAGCAAAGGATCGATCTAAAGCAAACGATCAATCTACAGCAAAATATCTATCTACAGTGAAGGAATTCTTTACAGCAAAGGATCTATATACAGCAAACAATCTATCTACATCAAAGGATCTATCTACAGCAAAGGATCTATCTATAGCAAAGGATCAATCTACAGCAAAGGATCTATCCACAGCAAAGGATATATCTACAGCTAAGGATCTATTTACAGCCATGGATCTTTCTACAGCATTGGATCTACTACAGCAAAGGATCTATCTACAGCAAAGGATCTATCTACATCGAAGGATCTATCTACAGCAAAGGATATATCTATAGCGAAGGATCTATATACAGCAATGGATCTTTCTACAGCATAGGATCTACTACAGCAAAGGATCTATCTACAGCAAATAATCTATCTACAGCAAAGGATCTATCTTCAGCAAAGAATCTATCTACAGTAAAGGATCTATATAATGCAAAAGATCTATCTACTGCAAAGGATCTATATACAGCAAAATATCTATCTACATCAAAGGATCTCTCTACAGCAAAGGATCTATTTACAGCGGAGGATCTTTCTACAGCAAAGGATCTACTACAGCAAAGGATCTATCTATAGCAAAGGATCTATCTACAGGAAAGGGTCTATCTACAGCAAAGGAACTCTCTACATCGAAGGATCTATCTACAGCAAAGGATCTATTTACAGCGGAGGATCTTTCAACAGCAAAAAATCTACTACAGCAAAGGATCTATCTATAGCAAAGGATCTATCTACAGGAAAGGGTCTATCTACAGCAAAGGAACTCTCTACATCAAAGGTTCTATCTACAGCAAAGGATCTATTCACAGCGGAGGATCTTTCTACAGCAAAGGATCTACTACAGCAAAGGATCTATCTATAGCAAAGGATCTATCTACAGGAAAGGGTCTATCTACACCAAAAGAACTCTCTACAGCAAAGGATCTATCTACAGCAAAATATCTATCAACAGCAGAGGATCTTTATACAGCAGAGGATCTTTTTTCAGCAGAGGATCTTTATACAGCAAAGGATCCCTCTACAGCTGAGGATATTTCTACAACATAGGATCTATCTACAACAAAGTGATCAATCTACAGTAGGGGATCTATCTACAGCAAATGATCTATCTACAACAAACGATTTATCTACAGCGATGGATCTATCTACAGCAAAGAATCTATATACAGCAAAGGATCTATTTACAGTAAAGGAACTATCTACAGAAAAGGATCCATCTACAGTTAAGGATCTATCAACACTAAAGGATCTATCTACAGAAAAGGATCTTTTAAGGAAAGGGATCTATCTACGGTAAATAATTTATTCATATATTTACAGCAAAGAATCTAAGATCTATTTACAGCAAACAATCTATCTACAGCAAAGGATCCATCTACAGCGAAGGATCTATCTACAACAAAGTATCTATCTACAGCAAAGGATCTATTTACGGCAGAGGATCGTTCTACAGCAAAGGATCTACTACAGCAAAGAATCTATCTACAGCAAAGGATCTATCTACAGCAAAGGATCTATTTACTGGAAAGGATCTATCTACATAGAAGGATATATCTATAAAAAAGGATCTATCTACAGCGAAGGATCTATCTACAGAAAAAGATCTGTCAACAGCAAATGATCTATCTGCGTCAAGGGATCTATTTATGGCAAAGGATTTATCTACAGCAAAGGATCTATCCACAGCAAAGGTTCTATCTACAGCAAAGGATCTATCTACCGTAAAGGATCTATATACTGCAAAAGATCTATCTACTGCAAAGGATCTATATACAGCAAAGAATCTATCTATAGTGAAGGATCTATATACTGCAAAAGATCTATATCCTGCAAAGGATCTATATACAGCAAAGGATCTATCTACAGCAAAGAATCTATCTACAACGAAGAATCTATCTTCAGCAAAAAATCTATCTACAGCAAAGGGTCTATCTACAGCAAAGGATCTATCTAAAGCAAAGGATCAATCTACAGCAAAGGATCTATCTACAGTAAAGGAACTCTCTAAAGCAAGGAATCCATATACAGCAAAGGATCTATCTATATCAAAGGATCTATCTACAGCAAAGGATCTATTTAATGCGGAAGATCTTTCTACAGCAAAGGATCTACTACAGCAAAGGATCTATCTATAGCAAAGGATCTATCTACAGGAAAGGGTCTATCTACAGCAAAGGAACTCTCTACAGCAAAGGATCTATCTACAGCAAGATATCTATTTACAGCAGAGGATCTTTATACAGCAGAGGATCTTTCTACATCAGAGGATCTATCTATAGCAAAGGATCTATCAACAGGAAAGGGTCTATCTACAGCAAAGGAACTCTCTACATCGAAGGATCTATCTACAGCAAAGGATCTATTTACAGCGGAGGATCTTTCAACAGCAAAAAATCTACTACAGCAAAGGATCTATCTATAGCAAAGGATCTATCTACAGGAAAGGGTCTATCTACAGCAAAGGAACTCTCTACATCAAAGGTTCTATCTACAGCAAAGGATCTATCAACACAGAGGATCTTTATACAGCAGAGGATCTTTTTTCAGCAGAGGATCTTTATACAGCAAAGGATCCCTCTACAGCTGAGGATATTTCTACAACATAGGATCTATCTACAACAAAGTGATCAATCTACAGTAGGGGATCTATCTACAGCAAATGATCTATCTACAACAAACGATTTATCTACAGCGATGGATCTATCTACAGCAAAGAATCTATATACAGCAAAGGATCTATTTACAGTAAAGGAACTATCTACAGAAAAGGATCCATCTACAGTTAAGGATCTATCAACACTAAAGGATCTATCTACAGAAAAGGATCTTTTAAGGAAAGGGATCTATCTACGGTAAATAATTTATTCATATATTTACAGCAAAGAATCTAAGATCTATTTACAGCAAACAATCTATCTACAGCAAAGGATCCATCTACAGCGAAGGATCTATCTACAACAAAGTATCTATCTACAGCAAAGGATCTATTTACGGCAGAGGATCGTTCTACAGCAAAGGATCTACTACAGCAAAGAATCTATCTACAGCAAAGGATCTATCTACAGCAAAGGATCTATTTACTGGAAAGGATCTATCTACATAGAAGGATATATCTATAAAAAAGGATCTATCTACAGCGAAGGATCTATCTACAGAAAAAGATCTGTCAACAGCAAATGATCTATCTGCGTCAAGGGATCTATTTATGGCAAAGGATTTATCTACAGCAAAGGATCTATCCACAGCAAAGGTTCTATCTACAGCAAAGGATCTATCTACCGTAAAGGATCTATATACTGCAAAAGATCTATCTACTGCAAAGGATCTATATACAGCAAAGAATCTATCTATAGTGAAAGATCTATATACTGCAAAAGATCTATATCCTGCAAAGGATCTATATACAGCAAAGGATCTATCTACAGCAAAGAATCTATCTACAACGAAGAATCTATCTTCAGCAAAAAATCTATCTACAGCAGAGGGTCTATCTACAGCAAAGGATCTATCTAAAGCAAAGGATCAATCTACAGCAAAGGATCTATCTACAGTAAAGGAACTCTCTAAAGCAAGGAATCCATATACAGCAAAGGATCTATCTATATCAAAGGATCTATCTACAGCAAAGGATCTATTTAATGCGGAAGATCTTTCTACAGCAAAGGATCTACTACAGCAAAGGATCTATCTATAGCAAAGGATCTATCTACAGGAAAGGGTCTATCTACAGCAAAGGAACTCTCTACAGCAAAGGATCTATCTACAGCAAGATATCTATTTACAGCAGAGGATCTTTATACAGCAGAGGATCTTTCTACATCAGAGGATCTATCTATAGCAAAAGATCTATCAACAGGAAAGGGTCTATCTACAGCAAAGGAACTCTCTACAGCAAAGGATCTATCTACAGCAAAATATCTATTTACAGCAGAGGATCTTTATACAGCAGAGGATCTTTCTACAGCAGAGGATCTTTATACAGCAAAGGATCCCTCTAAAGCTGAGGATATTTCTACAACATAGGATCTATCTACAGCAAAGTGATCCATCTACAGTAGGGGATCTATCTACAGCAAAGAATCTATCTACAACAAACGATTTATCTACAGCGATGGATCTATCTACAGCAAAGGATCTATATACAGCAAAGGATCCATTTACAGTAAAGGATCTATCTACAGCAAAGGATCTGTCTACAGCAAATTATCTATCTACAACGAAGAATCTATCTAAAGCAAAGTATCTATGTTCAGCAAAGAACATATCTAAAGCAAAGGATCTATCTACAGCAAAGGATTTATCTACAGTAAAGGAACTATCTACAGAAAAGGATCCATCTACAGTTAAGGATCTATCAGCAGCAAAGGATCTATGTAAAGCAAAAGATCGATATACAGCAAAATATCTATCTACAGCAAAGGATCTATATACAGCAAGGGATCTATCTACAGGAAAGGATTTATCTACAGCAAAGGATCTATCTACACTAAAGGATCCATCTACAGCGAAGGATCTATCTACAACAAAGTATCTATCTACAGCAAAGGATCTATTTACGACAGAGGATCTTTTTACAGCAAAGGATCAACTACAGCAAAGAATTTATCTACAGCAAAGGATCTATCTACAGCAAAGGATCCATCTACAGCGAAGGATCTATCTACAACAAAGTATCTATCTACAGCAAAGGATCTATTTACGACAGAGGATCTTTTTACAGCAAAGGATCAACTACAGCAAAGAATTTATCTACAGCAAAGGATCTATCTACAGCAAAGGATCTATCTACAGCGAAGGATCTATCTTCAGAAAAAGATTTATCAACAGCAAATGATCTATCTACGTCAAGGGATCTATTTATGACAAAGGATCTATCTACAGCAAAGAATCTAATCACAGCAAAGGTTCTATCTACAGCAAAGGATCTATCTACCGTAAAGGATCTATATACTGCAAAAGATCAATCTACTGCAAAGGATCTATATACAGCAAAGAATCTATTTATAGTGAAGGATCTATATAGTGCAAAAAATCTATCTATTGCAAAGGATCTATATACAGCAAAGGATCTATCTACAGCAAAGGAACTCTCTAAAGCAAAGAATCCATATACAGCAAAGGATCTTTCTACATCAAAGGATCTATCTACAGCAAAGGAACTCTCTAAAGCAAAGAATCCATATACAGCAAAGGATCTACATACATCAAAGGATCCATCTACAGGAAAGGAACTCTCTACATCGAAGGATCTATCTACAGCAAAGGATCTATTTACAGCGGAGGATCTTTCTACAGCAAAAAATCTACTACAGCAAAGGATCTATCTATAGCAAAGGATCAATCTACAGGAAAGGGTCTATCTACAGCAAAGGAACTCTCAACATCAAAGGTTCTATCTACAGCAAAGGATCTATTCACAGCGGAGGATCTTTCTACAGCAAAGGATCTACTACAGCAAAAGATCTATCTACAGCAAAGGATCTATCTACAGCAAAATATCTATCAACAGCAGAGGATCTTTATACAGCAGAGGATCCCTCTACAGCTGAGGATATTTCTACAACATAGGATCTATCTACAGCAAAGTGATCAATCTACAGTAGGGGATCTTTCTACAGCAAAGGATCTATATACGTCAAGGGATCTATTTATGACAAAGGATCTATCTACAGCAAAGGATCTATCCACAGCAAAGGTTCTATCTACAGCAAAGGATCTATCTACCGTAAAGGATCTATATACTGCAAAAGATCAATCTACTGCAAAGGATCTATATACAGCAAAGAATCTATCTATAGTGAAGGATCTATATACTGCAAAAGATCTATCTATTGCAAAGGATCTATCTACAGCAAAGGAACTCTCTAAAGCAAAGAATCCATATACAGCAAAGGATCTATCTACATCAAAGGATCTATCTACAGCAAAGGAACTCTCTATAGCAAAGAATCCATATACAGCAAAGGATCTATTTACATCAAAGGATCTATCTACAGCAAAGGATTTATACAATGCGGAGGATCTTTCTACAGCGAAGGATCTACTACAGCAAAGGATCTACCTATAGCAAAGGATCTATCTACAGGAAAGGGTCTATATACAGCAAAGGAACTCTCTACAGAAAAGGATCTATCTACAGCAAAAGATCTATTTACAGCAAAGGATCTATCTAAAGCAAAGGATAAATTTACAGCAAAGGATCTATCTACAGTAAAGGAACTCTCTACAGCAAAGGATCCATATACAGCAAAGGTTCTATCTACATCAATGGATCTATCTACAGCAAAGGATATCTTTACAGTTGAGAATATTTCTACAGCAAAGGATCTATCTACAGCAAAGGATCTATCTAAAGCAAATGATCAATCTACAGCAAATGATCTATCTACAGTAAAGGAACTCTCTAAAGCAAAGAATCCATATACAGCAAAGGATCTATTTACATCAAAGGATCTATCTACAGCAAAGGATCTATTTAATGCGGAGGATCTTTCTACATCAAGAGATCTATCTACAGGAAAGGATTTACTACAGCAAAGGATCTATCTACACTAAAGGATCTATCTACAGAAAAGGATCTATTTAAGGAAAGGAATCCATCTTCGGCAAATAATTTATTCATTTATTTACAGCAAAGGATCTGAGATCTATTTACAGCAAAGTATCTATCTACAGCAAAGGATCCATCTACAGCGAAGGATCCATCTACAACAAAGGATCTATCTACAGGAAAGGGTCTATCTACATCAAAGGATATTTCTACAGCAAAGGATCTATCTACAGCAAAGGATCTATTTACAGCAATGGATCTATCTAAAGCAAAGGATAAATTTACAGCAAAGGATCTATCTACAGTAAAGGAACTCTCTACAGCAAAGGATCCAAGGATCCATATACAGCAAAGGTTCTATCTACATCAATGGATCTATCTACAGCAACGGATCTATTTACAGCGGAGGATCTTTCTTCAGCAAAGGATCTACTACAGCAAAGGATCTATCTATAGCAAAGGATCAATCTACAGCAAAGGATCTATCTACAGCAAAGAATATATCTACAGCAAAGGATATATTTACAGCAATAGATCTTTTTACAGCATAGGATCTACTACAGCAAAGGATCTATCTACAGCAAAGGATCTATCTACAGCAAAGGATCTATCTACAGCAAAGGATCTATCCAAAGAAGTGGATTTATTTACAGCGAAGGATCAATCTACAGCAAAGGATTTATCTACAGCAAAGGATCTATGTTCAGCAAAGAATTTATCTACAGCGAAGAATCTATCTACAGCAAAGGATCTATCTACAGTAAAGGAACTATCTACAGGAAAAGATCCATCTACAGTTAAGGATCAATCAACAGCAAATGATCTATCTACAGAAAAAGATCTATTTACAGTAAAAGATCTATCTACAGCAAAGGATCTTCCTACAGCAAAGGATCTATCTACAGGAAAGGATCTATCTACATAAAAGGAATATCTATAAAAAAGGATCTATCTACAGCGAAGGATCTATCAACAGAAAAAGATTTATCAACAGCGTATGATCTATCTACGTCAAGGGATCTATTTATGGCAAAGGATCTATCTACAGCAAAGGATCTATCTACAACAAAAGTTCTATCCACAGCAAAGGATCTATCTACCGTAAAGGATCTATATACTGCAAAAGATCTATCTACTGCAAAGGATCTATATACAGCAAAGAATCTATCTACAGTAAAGGATCTGTATACTGCAAAAGATCTATCTACTGCAAAGGATCTAGATACAGCGAAGGATCTATCTACAGCAAAGAATCTATCTACAACAAAGAATCTATCTTCAGCAAAGAATCTATCTACAGCAAAGGATCTATCTACAGTAAAGGAACTCTCTAAAAGCAAAGAATCCATATACAGCAAAGGATCTATCTGCATCAAAGGATCCATCTACAGCTAAGGATCTATCTACAGCGAAGGATCTATCTACAACAAAGTATCTATCTACAGTAAATGATCTATTTACGGCAGATGATCTTTCTACAGCAAAGGATCTACTACAGCAAAGAATCTATCTACAGCAAAGGATCTATCTACAGCAAAGGATCTATCTACAGGAAAGGATCTATCTACATAGAAGGATATATCTATAAAAAAGGATCTATCTACAGCTTAGGATCTATCTACAGAAAAAAACTATCAGCAGCAAATGATCTATCTAAGTCAAGGGATCTATTTATGGCAAAGGATCTATCTACAGCAAAGGATCTATCAACAGCAAAGGATCTATCTACAGTAAAGGATCTATATACTGCAAAAGATCTATCTACTGCAAAGGATCTAAATACAGCAAAGGATCTATCTACTGCAAAGAATCTATCTACAACAAAGAATCTATCTTCAGCAAAGAATTTATCTACAGCAAAGGATATATCTACAGCAAAGGATCGATATAAAGCAAACGATCAATCTACAGCAAAATATCTATCTACAGTGAAGGAATTCTTTACAGCAAAGGATCTATATACAGCAAACAATCTATCTACATCAAAGGATCTATCTACAGCAAAGGATCTATCTATAGCAAAGGATCAATCTACAGCAAAGGATCTATCCACAGCAAAGGATATATCTACAGCTAAGGATATATTTACAGCCATGGATCTCTCTACAGCATAGGATCTACTACAGCAAAGGATCTATCTACAGCAAAGGATCTATCTACATCGAAGGATCTATCTACAGCAATGGATATATCTATAGCAAAGGATCTACTACAGCAAAGGATCTATCTACAGCAAATAATCCATATACAGCAAAGGATCTATTTACATCAAAGGATCTATCTACAGCAAAGGATCTATTTAATGCGGAGGATCTTTCTACAGCAAGAGATCTATCTACAGGAAAGGATTTACTACAGCAAAGGATCTATATACACTAAAGGATCTATCTACAGAAAAGGATCTATTTAAAGAAAGGAATCTATCTTCGGCAAATAATTTATTCATTTATTTACAGCAAAGGATCTAAGATCTATTTACAGCAAAGTATCTATCTACAGCAAAGGATCCATCTACAGCGAAGGATCTATCTATAACAAAGGATCTATCTACAGGAAAGGGTCTATCTACATCAAAGGATATTTCTACAGCAAAGGATCTATCTACAGAAAAGGATCTATTTACAGCAATGGATCTATCTAAAGCAAAGGATAAATTTACAGCAAAGGATCTATCTACAGTAAAGGAACTCTCTACAGCAAAGGATCCAAGGATCCATATACAGCAATGGATCTATCTAAAGCAAAGGATAAATTTACAGCAAAGGATCTATTTACAGCAAAGGAACTCTCTACAGCAAAGGATCTATCTACAGCAAAATATCTATCAATAGCAGAGGATCTTTATACAGCAGAGGATCTTTTTTCAGCAGAGGATCTTTATACAGCAAAGGATCCCTCTATAGCTGAGGATATTTCTACAACATAGGATCTATCTACAACAAAGTGATCAATCTACAGTAGGGCATCTATCTACAGCAAAGGATCTATCTACAACAGACGATTTATCTACAGCGATGGATCTATCTACAGCAAAGGATCTATATACAGCAAACGATCTATTTACTGTAAAGGAACTATCTACAGAAAAGGATCCATCTACAGTTAAGGATCCATCAACACTGAAGGATCTATCTACAGAAAAGGATCTATTTAAGGAAAGGGATCTATCTACGGTAAATAATTTATTCATATATTTACAGCAAAGAATCTAAGATCTATTTACAGCAAACGATCTATCAACAGCAAAGGATCCATCTACAGCGAAGGACCTATCTACAACAAAGTATCTATTAACAGCAAAGGATCTATTTACTGCAGAGGATCTTTCTACAGCAAAGGATCTACTACAGCGAAGAATCTATCAACAACAAAGGATCTATCTACAGCAAAGGATCTATTTACTGGAAATGATCTATCTACATAGAAGGATATATCTATAAAAAAGGATCTATCTACAGCGAAGGATCTATCTACAGAAAAAGATCTATCGACAGCAAATGATCTATCTACGTCAAGGGATCTATTTATGGCAAAGGATCTATCTACAGCAAAAAATCTATCCACAGCAAAGGTTCTATCTACAGCAAAGGATCTATCTACCGTAAAGGATCTATATACTGCAAAAGATCTATCTACTGCAAAGGATCTATATACAGCAAAGAATCTATCTATAGTGAAGGATCTATATACTGCAAAAGATCTATATCCGGCAAAGGATCTATATACAGCAAAGGATCTATCTACAGCAAAGAATCTATCTACAACGAAGAATCAATCTTCAGCAAAAAATCTATCTACAGCAAAGGGTCTATCTACAGCAAAGAATCTATCTAAAGCAAAGGATCAATCTACAGCAAAGGATCTATCTACAGTAAAGGAACTCTCTAAAGCAAGGAATCCATATACAGCAAAGGATCTATCTACATCAAAGGATCTATCTACAGCAAAGGATCTACTTAATGCGGAGGATCTTTCTACAGCAAAGGATCTACTACAGCAAAGGATCCATCTATAGCAAAGGATCTATCTACAGGAAAGGGTCTATCTTCAGCAAAGGAACTCTCTACAGCAAAGGATCTATCTACAGCAAAGTATCTATTTACAGCAAAGGATCTATCTAAAGCAAAGGATAAATTTACAGCAAAGGATCTATCTACAGTAAAGGAACTCTACAGCAAAGGATCCATATACAGCAAAGGTTCTATCTACATCAATGGATCTATCTACAGCAAAGGATCTATTTACAGTGGAAAATATTTCTACATCAAAGGATCTACTACAGCAAAGGATCTATCTACAACAAACGATTTATCTACTGCAATGGATCTATCTACAGAAAAGGATCTATATACAGCAAAGGATCTATCTACAGCAAAGGATCTATCTACGTCAAGGGATCTATTTATGGCAAAGAATCTATCTACAGCAAAGGATCTATCTACAGCAAAGTTTCTATCTACAGCAAAGGATCTATCTACCGAAAAGGATCTATCTACAGCAAAGGATCTATCTTCAGTAAGTGATCTATCTAGAGAAAGGTATCCATCTACAGCAAGGGGTCCATCTAGAACAACAAACAATCTATGTACATCAAAGAATCTATCTACAGCAAAGGATCTATCAACAGCAAAGGATCTATCTACAGTAAAGGATCTATATACTGTAAAAGATCTATCTACTGCAAAGGATCTATATACAGCAAAGGATCTATCTACTGCAAAGAATCTATCTACAACAAAGAATCTATCTTCAGCAAATAATTTATCTAAAGCAAAGGATATATCTACAGCAAAGTTTCGATCTAAACAAACGATCAATCAACAGCAAAATATCTATCTACAGTGAAGGAATTCATTACAGCAAAGGATCTATATACAGCAAACGATCTATCTACATCAAAGGATCTATCTACAGCAAAGGATCTATTAATAGCAAAGGATCAATCTACAGCAAAGGATCTATCCACAGCAAAGGATATATCTACAGCTAAGGATCTATTTACAGTCATGGATCTTTCTACAGCATAGGATCTACTACAGCAAAGGATATATCTACAGCAAAGGATCTATCTACATCAAAGGATCTATCTACAGCAAAGGATATATCTATAGCAAAGGATCTATTTACAGCAATGGATCTTTCTACAGCATAGGATCTACTACAGCAAAGGATCTATTTACAGCAAAGAAACTATCTACAGCAAAGGATATATCTTCAGCAAAGAATCTATCTACAGTAAAGGATCTATATAATGCAAAAGATCTATCTACTGCAAAGGATCTATATACAGCAAAGGATCTATTTACATCAAAGGATCTCTCTACAGCAAAGGATCTATTTACAGCGGAGGATCTTTCTACAGCAAAGGATCTACAACAGCAAAGGATCTATCTATAGCAAAGGATCTATCTACAGGAAAGGGTCTATCTACAGCAAAGGAACTCTCTACATCAAAGGTTCTATCTACAGCAAAGGATCTATTCACAGCGGAGGATCTTTCTACAGCAAAGGATCTACTACAGCAAAGGATCTATCTATAGCAAAGGATCTATCTACAGGAAAGAGTCTATCTACAGCAAAGGAACTCTCTACAGCAAAGGATCTATCTACAGCAAAATATCTATCAACAGCAGAGGATCTTTATACAGCAGAGGATTTTCCTACAGCAGAGGATCTTTATACAGCAAAGGATCCCTCTACAGCTGAGGATATTTCTACAACATAGGATCTATCTACAACAAAGTGATCAATCTACAGTAGGGGATCTATCTAAAGCAAAGAAACTATCTACAGCAAAGGATATATCTTCAGCAAAGAATCTATCTACAGTAAAGGATCTATATAATGCAAAAGATCTATCTACTGCAAAGGATCTATATACAGCAAAGGATCTATCTACATCAAAGGATCTCTCTACAGCAAAGGATCTATTTACAGCGGAGGATCTTTCTACAGCAAAGGATCTACTACAGCAAAGGATCTATCTATAGCAAAGGATCTATCTACAGGAAAGGGTCTATCTACAGCAAAGGAACTCTCTACATCGAAGGATCTATCTACAGCAAAGGATCTATTTACAGCGGAGGATCTTTCTACAGCAAAAAATCTACAACAGCAAAGGATCTATCTATAGCAAAGGATCTATCTACAGGAAAGGGTCTATCTACAGCAAAGGAACTCTCTACATCAAAGGTTCTATCTACAGCAAAGGATCTATTCACAGCGGAGGATCTTTCTACAGCAAAGGATCTACTACAGCAAAGGATCTATCTATAGCAAAGGATCTATCTACAGGAAAGGGTCTATCTACAGCAAAGGAACTCTCTACAGCAAAGGATCTATCTACAGCAAAATATCTATCAAAAGCAGAGGATCTTTATACAGCAGAGGATCTTCCTACAGCAGAGGATCTTTATACAGCAATGGATCCCTCTACAGCTGAGGATATTTCTACAACATAGGATCTATCTACAACAAAGTGATCAATCTACAGTAGGGGATCTATCTAAAGCAAAGAAACTATCTACAGCAAAGGATATATCTTCAGCAAAGAATCTATCTACAGTAAAGGATCTATATAATGCAAAAGATCTATCTACTGCAAAGGATCTATATACAGCAAAGGATCTATCTACATCAAAGGATCTCTCTACAGCAAAGGATCTATTTACAGCGGAGGATCTTTCTACAGCAAAGGATCTACTACAGCAAAGGATCTATCTATAGCAAAGGATCTATCTACAGGAAAGGGTCTATCTACAGCAAAGGAACTCTCTACATCGAAGGATCTATCTACAGCAAAGGATCTATTTACAGCGGAGGATCTTTCTACAGCAAATAATCTACAACAGCAAAGGATCTATCTATAGCAAAGGATCTATCTACAGGAAAGGGTCTATCTACAGCAAAGGAACTCTCTACATCGAAGGTTCTATCTACAGCAAAGGATCTATTCACAGCGGAGGATCTTTCTACAGCAAAGGATCTACTACAGCAAAGGATCTATCTATAGCAAAGGATCTATCTACAGGAAAGGGTCTATCTACAGCAAAGGAACTCTCTACAGCAAAGGATCTATCTACAGCAAAATATCTATCAACAGCAGAGGATCTTTATACAGCAGAGGATCTTCCTACAGCAGAGGATCTTTATACAGCAAAGGATCCCTCTACAGCTGAGGATATTTCTACAACATAGGATCTATCTACAACAAAGTGATCAATCTACAGTAGGGGAACTACCTAAAGCAAAGAAACTATCTACAGCAAAGGATATATCTTCAGCAAAGAATCTATCTACAGTAAAGGATCTATATAATGCAAAAGATCTATCTACTGCAAAGGATCTATATACAGCAAAGGATCTATCTACATCAAAGGATCTCTCTACAGCAAAGGATCTATTTACAGCGGAGGATCTTTCTACAGCAAAGGATCTACTACAGCAAAGGATCTATCTATAGCAAAGGATCTATCTACAGGAAAGGGTCTATCTACAGCAAAAGAACTCTCTACATCGAAGGATCTATCTACAGCAAAGGATCTATTTACAGCGGAGGATCTTTCTACAGCAAAAAATCTACAACAGCAAAGGATCTATCTATAGCAAAGGATCTATCTACAGGAAAGGGTCTATCTACAGCAAAGGAACTCTCTACATCAAAGGTTCTATCTACAGCAAAGGATCTATTCACAGCGGAGGATCTTTCTACAGCAAAGGATCTACTACAGCAAAGGATCTATCTATAGCAAAGGATCTATCAACAGGAAAGGGTCTATCTACAGCAAAGGAACTCTCTACAGCAAAGGATCTATCTACAGCAAAATATCTATCAACAGCAGAGGATCTTTATACAGCAGAGGATCTTTCTACAGCAGAGGATTTTTATACAGCAAAGGATCCCTCTACAGCTGAGGATATTTCTACAACATAGGATCTATCTACAACAAAGTGATCAATCTTCAGTAGGGGATCTATCTACAGCAAAGGATCTATCTACAACAAACGATTTATCTACAGCGATGGATCTATCTACAGCGAAGGATCTATATACAGCAAAGGATCTATTCACAGTAAAGGAACTATCTACAGAAAAGGATCCATCTACAGTTAAGGATCTATCAACACTAAAGGATCTATCTACAGAAAAGGATCTATTTAAGGAAAGGGATCTATCTACGGTAAATAATTTATTCATATATTTTCAGCAAAGAATCTAAGATCTATTTACAGCAAACAATCTATCTACAGCAAAGGATCCATCTACAGCGAAGGATCTATCTACAACAAAGTATCTATCTACAGCAAAGGATCTATTTACGGCAGAGGATCTTTCTACAGCAAAGGATCTACTACAGCAAAGAATCAATCTACAGCAAAGGATCTATCTACAGCAAAGAATCTATTTACAGGAAAGGATCTATCTACATAGAAGGATATATCTATAAAAAAGGATCTATCTACAAAGAAGGATCTATCTACAGAAAAAGATCTGTCAACAGCAAATGATCTATCTACGTCAAGGGATCTATTTATGGCAAAGGATCTATCTACAGCAAAGGATCTATCCACAGCAAAGGTTCTATCTACAGCAAAGGATCTATCTACCGTAAAGGATCTATATACTGCAAAAGATCTATCTACTGCAAAGGATCTATATACAGCAAAGAATCTATCTATAGTGAAGGATCTGTATACTGCAAAAGATCTATATCCTGCAAAGGATCTATATACAGCAAAGGATCTATCTACAGCAAAGAATCTATCTACAACGAAGAATCTATCTTCAGCAAAAAATCTATCCACAGCAAAGGATCTATCTACAGCAAAGGATCTATCTAAAGCAAAGGATCAATCTACAGCAAAGGATCTATCTACAGTAAAGGAACTCTCTAAAGCAAGGAATCCATATACAGCAAAGGATCTATCTATATCAAATGATCTATCTACAGCAAAGGATCTATTTAATGCGGAAGATCTTTCTACAGCAAAGGATCTACTACAGCAAAGGATCTATCTATAGCAAAGGATCTATCTACAGGAAAAGGTACATCTACAGCAAAGGAACTCTCTACAGCAAAGGATCTATCTACAGCAAAATATCTATTTACAGCAGAGGATCTTTATACAGCAGAGGATCTTTCTACATCAGAGGATCTATCTATAGCAAAGGATCTATCAACAGGGAAGGGTCTATCTACAGCAAAGGAACTCTCTACAGCAAAGGATCTATCTACAGCAAAATATCTATTTACAGCAGAGGATCTTTATACAGCAGAGGATCTTTCTACAGCAGAGGATCTTTATACAGCAAAGGATCCCTCTAAAGCTGAGGATATTTCTACAACATAGGATCTATCTACAGCAAAGTGATCCATCTACAGTAGGGGATCTATCTACAGCAAAGAATCTATCTACAACAAACGATTTATCTACAGCGATGGATCTATCTACAGCAAAGGATCTATTTACAGCGGAGGATCTTTCTACAGCAAATAATCTACAACAGCAAAGGATCTATCTATAGCAAAGGATCTATCTACAGGAAAGGGTCTATCTACAGCAAAGGAACTCTCTACATCGAAGGTTCTATCTACAGCAAAGGATCTATTCACAGCGGAGGATCTTTCTACAGCAAAGGATCTACTACAGCAAAGGATCTATCTATAGCAAAGGATCTATCTACAGGAAAGGGTCTATCTACAGCAAAGGAACTCTCTACAGCAAAGGATCTATCTACAGCAAAATATCTATCAACAGCAGAGGATCTTTATACAGCAGAGGATCTTCCTACAGCAGAGGATCTTTATACAGCAAAGGATCCCTCTACAGCTGAGGATATTTCTACAACATAGGATCTATCTACAACAAAGTGATCAATCTACAGTAGGGGAACTACCTAAAGCAAAGAAACTATCTACAGCAAAGGATATATCTTCAGCAAAGAATCTATCTACAGTAAAGGATCTATATAATGCAAAAGATCTATCTACTGCAAAGGATCTATATACAGCAAAGGATCTATCTACATCAAAGGATCTCTCTACAGCAAAGGATCTATTTACAGCGGAGGATCTTTCTACAGCAAAGGATCTACTACAGCAAAGGATCTATCTATAGCAAAGGATCTATCTACAGGAAAGGGTCTATCTACAGCAAAAGAACTCTCTACATCGAAGGATCTATCTACAGCAAAGGATCTATTTACAGCGGAGGATCTTTCTACAGCAAAAAATCTACAACAGCAAAGGATCTATCTATAGCAAAGGATCTATCTACAGGAAAGGGTCTATCTACAGCAAAGGAACTCTCTACATCAAAGGTTCTATCTACAGCAAAGGATCTATTCACAGCGGAGGATCTTTCTACAGCAAAGGATCTACTACAGCAAAGGATCTATCTATAGCAAAGGATCTATCAACAGGAAAGGGTCTATCTACAGCAAAGGAACTCTCTACAGCAAAGGATCTATCTACAGCAAAATATCTATCAACAGCAGAGGATCTTTATACAGCAGAGGATCTTTCTACAGCAGAGGATTTTTATACAGCAAAGGATCCCTCTACAGCTGAGGATATTTCTACAACATAGGATCTATCTACAACAAAGTGATCAATCTTCAGTAGGGGATCTATCTACAGCAAAGGATCTATCTACAACAAACGATTTATCTACAGCGATGGATCTATCTACAGCGAAGGATCTATATACAGCAAAGGATCTATTCACAGTAAAGGAACTATCTACAGAAAAGGATCCATCTACAGTTAAGGATCTATCAACACTAAAGGATCTATCTACAGAAAAGGATCTATTTAAGGAAAGGGATCTATCTACGGTAAATAATTTATTCATATATTTTCAGCAAAGAATCTAAGATCTATTTACAGCAAACAATCTATCTACAGCAAAGGATCCATCTACAGCGAAGGATCTATCTACAACAAAGTATCTATCTACAGCAAAGGATCTATTTACGGCAGAGGATCTTTCTACAGCAAAGGATCTACTACAGCAAAGAATCAATCTACAGCAAAGGATCTATCTACAGCAAAGAATCTATTTACAGGAAAGGATCTATCTACATAGAAGGATATATCTATAAAAAAGGATCTATCTACAAAGAAGGATCTATCTACAGAAAAAGATCTGTCAACAGCAAATGATCTATCTACGTCAAGGGATCTATTTATGGCAAAGGATCTATCTACAGCAAAGGATCTATCCACAGCAAAGGTTCTATCTACAGCAAAGGATCTATCTACCGTAAAGGATCTATATACTGCAAAAGATCTATCTACTGCAAAGGATCTATATACAGCAAAGAATCTATCTATAGTGAAGGATCTGTATACTGCAAAAGATCTATATCCTGCAAAGGATCTATATACAGCAAAGGATCTATCTACAGCAAAGAATCTATCTACAACGAAGAATCTATCTTCAGCAAAAAATCTATCCACAGCAAAGGATCTATCTACAGCAAAGGATCTATCTAAAGCAAAGGATCAATCTACAGCAAAGGATCTATCTACAGTAAAGGAACTCTCTAAAGCAAGGAATCCATATACAGCAAAGGATCTATCTATATCAAATGATCTATCTACAGCAAAGGATCTATTTAATGCGGAAGATCTTTCTACAGCAAAGGATCTACTACAGCAAAGGATCTATCTATAGCAAAGGATCTATCTACAGGAAAAGGTACATCTACAGCAAAGGAACTCTCTACAGCAAAGGATCTATCTACAGCAAAATATCTATTTACAGCAGAGGATCTTTATACAGCAGAGGATCTTTCTACATCAGAGGATCTATCTATAGCAAAGGATCTATCAACAGGGAAGGGTCTATCTACAGCAAAGGAACTCTCTACAGCAAAGGATCTATCTACAGCAAAATATCTATTTACAGCAGAGGATCTTTATACAGCAGAGGATCTTTCTACAGCAGAGGATCTTTATACAGCAAAGGATCCCTCTAAAGCTGAGGATATTTCTACAACATAGGATCTATCTACAGCAAAGTGATCCATCTACAGTAGGGGATCTATCTACAGCAAAGAATCTATCTACAACAAACGATTTATCTACAGCGATGGATCTATCTACAGCAAAGGATCTATATACAGCAAAGGATCCATTTACAGTAAAGGATCTATCTACAGCAAAGGATCTGTCTACAGCAAATTATCTATCTACAACGAAGAATCTATCTAAAGCAAAGTATCTATGTTCAGCAAAGAACATATCTACAGCAAAGGATCTATCTACAGCAAAGGATTTATCTACAGTAAAGGAACTATCTACAGAAAAGGATCCATCTACAGTTAAGGATCTATCAACAGCAAAAGATCTATGTAAAGCAAAAGATCGATATACAGCAAAATATCTATCTACAGCAAAGGATCTATCTACAGCAAGGGATCTATCTACAGGAAAGGATTTATCTACAGCAAAGGATCTATCTACACTAAAGGATCTATCAACAGAAAAGGATCTATTTAGGGAAAGGAATCTATCTACGGCAAATAATTTATTCATATATTTACAGCAAAGGATTTAAGATCTATTTACAGCAAAGTATCTATCTACAGCAAAGGATCCATCTACAGCGAAGGATCTATCTACAACAAAGTATCTATCTACAGCAAAGGATCTATTTACGACAGAGGATCTTTCTACAGCAAAGGATCAACTACAGCAAAGTATCTATCTACAGCAAAGGATCTATCTACAGCAAAGGATCTATCTACAGGAAAGGATCTATCTATATAGAAGGTTATATGTATAAAAAAGGATCTATCTACAGCAAAGGATCTATTCACAGCAAAGGTTCTATCTACAGCAAAGGATCTATCTACCGTAAAGGATCTATATACTGCAAAAGATCAATCTACTGCAAAGGATCTATATACAGCAAAGAATCTATTTATAGTGAAGGATCTATATACTGCAAAAGATCTATCTATTGCAAAGGATCTATATACAGCAAAGGATCTATCTACAGCAAAGGAACTCTCTAAAGCAAAGAATCCATATACAGCAAAGGATCTTTCTACATCAAAGGATCTATCTACAGCAAAGGAACTCTCTAAAGCAAAGAATCCATATACAGCAAAGGATCTATCTACATCAAAGGATCCATCTACAGCAAAGGAACTCTCTACATCGAAGGATCTATCTACAGCAAAGGATCTATTTACAGCGGAGGATCTTTCTACAGCAAAAAATCTACTACAGCAAAGGATCTATCTATAGCAAAGGATCAATCTACAGGAAAGGGTCTATCTACAGCAAAGGAACTCTCAACATCAAAGGTTCTATCTACAGCAAAGGATCTATTCACAGCGGAGGATCTTTCTACAGCAAAGGATCTACTACAGCAAAAGATCTATCTATAGCAAAGGATCTATCTACAGGAAAGGGTCTATCTACAGCAAAGGAACTCTCTACAGCAAAGGATCTATCTACAGCAAAATATCTATCAACAGCAGAGGATCTTTATACAGCAGAGGATCCTTCTACAGCTGAGGATATTTCTACAACATAGGATCTATCTACAGAAAAGGATCCATCTACAGTTAAGGATCTATCAGCAGCAAAGGATCTATGTAAAGCAAAAGATCGATATACAGCAAAATATCTATCTACAGCAAAGGATCTATCTACAGCAAGGGATCTATCTACAGGAAAGGATTTATCTACAGCAAAGGATCTATCTACACTAAAGGATCTATCAACAGAAAAGGATCTATTTAAGGAAAGGAATCTATCTACGGCAAATAATTTATTCATATATTTACAGCAAAGGATTTAAGATCTATTTACAGCAAAGTATCTATCTACAGCAAAGGATCCATCTACAGCGAAGGATCTATCTACAACAAAGTATCTATCTACAGCAAAGGATCTATTTACGACAGAGGATCTTTTTACAGCAAAGGATCAACTACAGCAAAGAATCTATCTACAGCAAAGGATCTATCTACAGCAAAGGATCTATCTACAGGAAAGGATCTATCTATATAGAAGGTTATATGTATAAAAAAGGATCTATCTACAGCGAAGGATCTATCTTCAGAAAAAGATTTATCAACAGCAAATGATCTATCTACGTCAAGGGATCTATTTATGACAAAGGATCTATCTACAGCAAAGGATCTAATCACAGCAAAGGTTCTATCTACAGCAAAGGATCTATCTACCGTAAAGGATCTATATACTGCAAAAGATCAATCTACTGCAAAGGATCTATATACAGCAAAGAATCTATTTATAGTGAAGGATCTATATACTGCAAAAGATCTATCTATTGCAAAGGATCTATATACAGCAAAGGATCTATCTACAGCAAAGGAACTCTCTAAAGCAAAGAATCCATATACAGCAAAGGATCTTTCTACATCAAAGGATCAATCTACAGCAAAGGAACTCTCTAAAGCAAAGAATCCATATACAGCAAAGGATCTATCTACATCAAAGGATCCATCTACAGCAAAGGAACTCTCTACATCGAAGGATCTATCTACAGCAAAGGATCTATTTACAGCGGAGGATCTTTCTACAGCAAAAAATCTACTACAGCAAAGGATCTATCTATAGCAAAGGATCAATCTACAGGAAAGGGTCTATCTACAGCAAAGGAACTCTCAACATCAAAGGTTCTATCTACAGCAAAGGATCTATTCACAGTGGAGGATCTTTCTACAGCGAAGGATCTACTACAGCAAAAGATCTATCTATAGCAAAGGATCTATCTACAGGAAAGAGTCTATCTACAGCAAAGGAACTCTCTACAGCAAAGGATCTATCTACAGCAAAATATCTATCAACAGCAGAGGATCTTTATACAGCAGAGGATCCCTCTACAGCTGAGGATATTTCTACAACATAGGATCTATCTACAGCAAAGTGATCAATCTACAGTAGGGGATCTTTCTACAGCAAAGGATCTATATACGTCTAGGGATCTATTTATGACAAAGGATCTATCTACAGCAAAGGATCTATCCACAGCAAAGGTTCTATCTACAGCAAAGGATCTATCTACCGTAAAGGATCTATCTACTGCAAAAGATCAATCTACTGCAAAGGATCTATATACAGCAAAGAATCTATCTATAGTGAAGGATCTATATACTGCAAAAGATCTATCTATTGCAAAGGATCTATATACAGCAAAGGATCTATCTACAGCAAAGGAACTCTCTAAAGCAAAGAATCCATATACAGCAAAGGATCTATCTACATCAAAGGATCTATCTACAGCAAAGGAACTCTCTATAGCAAAGAATCCATATACAGCAAAGGATCTATTTACATCAAAGGATCTATCTACAGCAAAGGATTTATACAATGCGGAGGATCTTTCTACAGCGAAGGATCTACTACAGCAAAGGATCTACCTATAGCAAAGGATCTATCTACAGGAAAGGGTCTATATACAGCAAAGGAACTCTCTACAGAAAAGGATCTATCTACAGCAAAGGATCTATTTACAGCAAAGGATCTATCTAAAGCAAAGGATAAATTTACAGCAAAGGATCTATCTACAGTAAAGGAACTCTCTACAGCAAAGGATCCATATACAGCAAAGGTTCTATCTACATCAATGGATCTATCTACAGCAAAGGATCTCTTTACAGTGGAGAATATTTCTACAGCAAAGGATCTATCTACAGCAAAGGATCTATCTAAAGCAAATGATCAATCTACAGCAAATGATCTATCTACAGTAAAGGAACTCTCTAAAGCAGAGAATCCATATACAGCAAAGGATCTATTTACATCAAAGGATCTATCTACAGCAAAGGATCTATTTAATGCAGAAGATCTTTCTACAGCAAGAGATCTATCTACAGGAAAGGATTTACTACAGCAAAGGATCTATCTACACTAAAGGATCTATCTACAGAAAAGGATCTATTTAAGGAAAGGAATCCATCTTCGGCAAATAATTTATTCATTTATTTACAGCAAAGGATCTGAGATCTATTTACAGCAAAGTATCTATCTACAGCAAAGAATCCATCTACAGCGAAGGATCTATCTACAACAAAGGATCTATCTACAGGAAAGGGTCTATCTACATCAAAGGATATTTCTACAGCAAAGGATCTATCTACAGCAAAGGATCTATTTACAGCAATGGATCTATCTAAAGCAAAGGATAAATTTACAGCAAAGGATCTATCTACAGTAAAGGAACTCTCTACAGCAAAGGATCCAAGGATCCATATACAGCAAAGGTTCTATCTACATCAATGGATCTATCTACAGCAACGGATCTATTTACAGCGGAGGATCTTTCTTCAGCAAAGGATCTACTACAGCAAAGGATCTATCTATAGCAAAGGATCAATCTACAGCAAAGGATCTATCTACAGCAAAGGATATATCTACAGCAAAGGATATATTTACAGCAATGGATCTTTTTACAGCATAGGATCTACTACAGCAAAGGATCTATCTACAGCAAAGGATCTATCTACAGCAAAGGATCTATCTACAGCAAAGGATCTATCCACAGAAGTGGATTTATTTACATCGAAGGATCAATCTACAGCAAAGGATTTATCTACAGCAAAGGATCTATGTTCAGCAAAGAATTTATCTACAGCGAAGGATCTATCTACAGCAAAGGATCTATCTACAGTAAAGGAACTATCTACAGGAAAAGATCCATCTACAGTTAAGGATCAATCAACAGCAAATGATCTATCTACAGAAAAAGATCTATTTACAGTAAAAGATCTATCTACAGCAAAGGATCTTCCTACAGCAGAGGATCTATCTACAGGAAAGGATCTATCTACATAAAAGGAATATCTATAAAAAAGGATCTATCTACAGCGAAGGATCTATCAACAGAAAAAGATTTATCAACAGCAAATGATCTATCTACGTCAAGGGATCTATTTATGGCAAAGGATCTATCTACAGCAAAGGATCTATCTACAACAAAAGTTCTATCTACAGTAAAGGATCTATCTACCGTAAAGGATCTATATACTGCAAAAGATCTATCTACTGCAAAGGATCTATATACAGCAAAGAATCTATCTACAGTAAAGGATCTGTATACTGCAAAAGATCTATCTACTGCAAAGGATCTAGATACAGCGAAGGATCTATCTACAGCAAAGAATCTATCTACAACAAAGAATCTATCTTCAGCAAAGAATCTATCTACAGCAAAGGATCTATCTACAGTAAAGGAACTTTCTAAAGCAAAGAATCCATATACAGCAAAGGATCTATCTGCATCAAAGGATCCATCTACAGCTAAGGATATATCTACAGCGAAGGATCTATCTACAACAAAGTATCTATCTACAGTAAATGATCTATTTACGGCAGATGATCTTTCTACAGCAAAGGATCTACTACAGCAAAGAATCTATCTACAGCAAAGGATCTATCTACAGCAAAGGATCTATCTACAGGAAAGGATCTATCTACATAGAAGGATATATCTATAAAAAAGGATCTATCTACAGCTTAGGATCTATCTACAGAAAAAAACTATCAGCAGCAAATGATCTATCTAAGTCAAGGGATCTATTTATGGCAAAGGATCTATCTACAGCAAAGGATCTATCAACAGCAAAGGATCTATCTACAGTAAAGGATCTATATACTGCAAAAGATCTATCTACTGCAAAGGATCTAAATACAGCAAAGGATCTATCTACTGCAAAGAATCTATCTACAACAAAGAATCTATCTTCAGCAAAGAATTTATCTACAGCAAAGGATATATCTACAGCAAAGGATCGATCTAAAGCAAACGATCAATCTACAGCAAAATATCTATCTACAGTGAAGGAATTCTTTACAGCAAAGGATCTATATACAGCAAACAATCTATCTACATCAAAGGATCTATCTACAGCAAAGGATCTATCTATAGCAAAGGATCAATCTACAGCAAAGGATCTATCCACAGCAAAGGATATATCTACAGCTAAGGATATATTTACAGCCATGGATCTCTCTACAGCATAGGATCTACTACAGCAAAGGATCTATCTACAGCAAAGGATCTATCTACATCGAAGGATCTATCTACAGCAAAGGATATATCTATAGCAAAGGATCTATATACAGCAATGGATCTTTCTACAGCATAGGATCTACTACAGCAAAGGATCTATCTACAGCAAATAATCCATATACAGCAAAGGATCTATTTACATCAAAGGATCTATCTACAGCAAAGGATCTATTTAATGCGGAGGATCTTTCTACAGCAAGAGATCTATCTACAGGAAAGGATTTACTACAGCAAAGGATCTATCTACACTAAAGGATCTATCTACAGAAAAGGATCTATTTAAAGAAAGGAATCTATCTTCGGCAAATAATTTATTCATTTATTTACAGCAAAGGATCTAAGATCTATTTACAGCAAAGTATCTATCTACAGCAAAGGATCCATCTACAGCGAAGGATCTATCTATAACAAAGGATCTATCTACAGGAAAGGGTCTATCTACATCAAAGGATATTTCTACAGCAAAGGATCTATCTACAGCAAAGGATCTATTTACAGCAATGGATCTATCTAAAGCAAAGGATAAATTTACAGCAAAGGATCTATCTACAGTAAAGGAACTCTCTACAGCAAAGGATCCAAGGATCCATATACAGCAAAGGTTCTATCTACATCAATGGATCTATCTACAGCAACGGATCTATTTACAGCGGAGGATCTTTCTTCAGCAAAGGATCTACTACAGCAAAGGATCTATCTATAGCAAAGGATCAATCTACAGCAAAGGATCTATCTACAGCAAAGGATATATCTACAGCAAAGAATATATTTACAGCAATGGATCTTTTTACAGCATAGGATCTACTACAGCAAAGGATCTATCTACAGCAAAGGATCTATCTACAGCAAAGGATCTATCTACAGCAAAGGATCTATCTACAGAAGTGGATTTATTTACAGCGAAGGATCAATCTACAGCAAAGAATTTATCTACAGCAAAGGATCTATGTTCAGCAAAGAATTCATCTACAGCGAAGGATCTATCTACATCAAAGGATCTATCTACAGTAAAGGAACTATCTACAGGAAAAGATCCATCTACAGTTAAGGATCAATCAACAGCAAATGATCTATCTACAGGAAAAGATCTATTTACAGTAAAAGATCTATCTACAGCAAAGGATCTTCCTACAGCAAAGGATCTATCTACAGGAAAGGATCTATCTACATAAAAGGAATATCTATAAAAAAGGATCTATCTACAGCGAAGGATCTATCTACAGAAAAAGATTTATCAACAGCAAATGATCTATCTACGTCAAGGGATCTTTTTATGGCAAAGGATCTATCTACAGCAAAGGATCTATCTACAACAAAAGTTCTATCTACAGCAAAGGATCTATCTACCGTAAAGGATCTATATACTGCAAAAGATCTATCTACTGCAAAGGATCTATATACAGCAAAGAATCTATCTACAGTAAAGGATCTGTATACTGCAAAAGATCTATCTACTGCAAAGGATCTAGATACAGCGAAGGATCTATCTACAGCAAAGAATCTATCTACAACAAAGAATCTATCTTCAGCAAAGAATCTATCTACAGCAAAGGATCTATCTACAGTAAAGGAACTCTCTAAAGCAAAGAATCCATATACAGCAAAGGATCTATCTGCATCAAAGGATCCATCTACAGCTAAGGATCTATCTACAGCGAAGGATCTATCTACAACAAAGTATCTATCTACAGTAAATGATCTATTTACGGCAGATGATCTTTCTACAGCAAAGGATCTACTACAGCTAAGAATCTATCTACAGCAAAGGATCTATCTACAGCAAAGGATCTATCTACAGGAAAGGATCTATCTACATAGAAGGATATATCTATAAAAAAGGATCTATCTACAGCTTAGGATCTATCTACAGAAAAAAACTATCAGCAGCAAATGATCTATCTAAGTCAAGGGATCTATTTATGGCAAAGGATCTAACTACAGCCAAATATCTATCAACAGCAAAGGATCTATCTACAGTAAAGGATCTATATACTGCAAAAGATCTATCTACTGCATAGGATCTAAATACAGCAAAGGATCTATCTACTGCAAAGAATCTATCTACAACAAAGAATCTATCTTCAGCAAAGAATTCATCTACAGCAAAGGATATATCTACAGCAAAATATCTATTTACAGTGAAGGAATTCTTTACAGCAAAGGATCTATATACAGCAAACAATCTATCTACATCAAAGGATCTATCTACAGGAAAGGATTTACTACAGCAAAGGATCTATCTACACTAAAGGATCTATCTACAGAAAAGGATCTATTTAAGGAAAGGAATCCATCTTCGGCAAATAATTTATTCATTTATTTACAGCAAAGGATCTGAGATCTATTTACAGCAAAGTATCTATCTACAGCAAAGAATCCATCTACAGCGAAGGATCTATCTACAACAAAGGATCTATCTACAGGAAAGGGTCTATCTACATCAAAGGATATTTCTACAGCAAAGGATCTATCTACAGCAAAGGATCTATTTACAGCAATGGATCTATCTAAAGCAAAGGATAAATTTACAGCAAAGGATCTATCTACAGTAAAGGAACTCTCTACAGCAAAGGATCCAAGGATCCATATACAGCAAAGGTTCTATCTACATCAATGGATCTATCTACAGCAACGGATCTATTTACAGCGGAGGATCTTTCTTCAGCAAAGGATCTACTACAGCAAAGGATCTATCTATAGCAAAGGATCAATCTACAGCAAAGGATCTATCTACAGCAAAGGATATATCTACAGCAAAGGATATATTTACAGCAATGGATCTTTTTACAGCATAGGATCTACTACAGCAAAGGATCTATCTACAGCAAAGGATCTATCTACAGCAAAGGATCTATCTACAGCAAAGGATCTATCCACAGAAGTGGATTTATTTACATCGAAGGATCAATCTACAGCAAAGGATTTATCTACAGCAAAGGATCTATGTTCAGCAAAGAATTTATCTACAGCGAAGGATCTATCTACAGCAAAGGATCTATCTACAGTAAAGGAACTATCTACAGGAAAAGATCCATCTACAGTTAAGGATCAATCAACAGCAAATGATCTATCTACAGAAAAAGATCTATTTACAGTAAAAGATCTATCTACAGCAAAGGATCTTCCTACAGCAGAGGATCTATCTACAGGAAAGGATCTATCTACATAAAAGGAATATCTATAAAAAAGGATCTATCTACAGCGAAGGATCTATCAACAGAAAAAGATTTATCAACAGCAAATGATCTATCTACGTCAAGGGATCTTTTTATGGCAAAGGATCTATCTACAGCAAAGGATCTATCTACAACAAAAGTTCTATCTACAGTAAAGGATCTATCTACCGTAAAGGATCTATATACTGCAAAAGATCTATCTACTGCAAAGGATCTATATACAGCAAAGAATCTATCTACAGTAAAGGATCTGTATACTGCAAAAGATCTATCTACTGCAAAGGATCTAGATACAGCGAAGAATCTATCTACAGCAAAGAATCTATCTACAACAAAGAATCTATCTTCAGCAAAGAATCTATCTACAGCAAAGGATCTATCTACAGTAAAGGAACTTTCTAAAGCAAAGAATCCATATACAGCAAAGGATCTATCTGCATCAAAGGATCCATCTACAGCTAAGGATATATCTACAGCGAAGGATCTATCTACAACAAAGTATCTATCTACAGTAAATGATCTATTTACGGCAGATGATCTTTCTACAGCAAAGGATCTACTACAGCAAAGAATCTATCTACAGCAAAGGATCTATCTACAGCAAAGGATCTATCTACAGGAAAGGATCTATCTACATAGAAGGATATATCTATAAAAAAGGATCTATCTACAGCTTAGGATCTATCTACAGAAAAAAACTATCAGCAGCAAATGATCTATCTAAGTCAAGGGATCTATTTATGGCAAAGGATCTATCTACAGCAAAGGATCTATCAACAGCAAAGGATCTATCTACAGTAAAGGATCTATATACTGCAAAAGATCTATCTACTGCAAAGGATCTAAATACAGCAAAGGATCTATCTACTGCAAAGAATCTATCTACAACAAAGAATCTATCTTCAGCAAAGAATTTATCTACAGCAAAGGATATATCTACAGCAAAGGATCGATCTAAAGCAAACGATCAATCTACAGCAAAATATCTATCTACAGTGAAGGAATTCTTTACAGCAAAGGATCTATATACAGCAAACAATCTATCTACATCAAAGGATCTATCTACAGCAAAGGATCTATCTATAGCAAAGGATCAATCTACAGCAAAGGATCTATCCACAGCAAAGGATATATCTACAGCTAAGGATATATTTACAGCCATGGATCTCTCTACAGCATAGGATCTACTACAGCAAAGGATCTATCTACAGCAAAGGATCTATCTACATCGAAGGATCTATCTACAGCAAAGGATATATCTATAGCAAAGGATCTATATACAGCAATGGATCTTTCTACAGCATAGGATCTACTACAGCAAAGGATCTATCTACAGCAAATAATCCATATACAGCAAAGGATCTATTTACATCAAAGGATCTATCTACAGCAAAGGATCTATTTAATGCGGAGGATCTTTCTACAGCAAGAGATCTATCTACAGGAAAGGATTTACTACAGCAAAGGATCTATCTACACTAAAGGATCTATCTACAGAAAAGGATCTATTTAAAGAAAGGAATCTATCTTCGGCAAATAATTTATTCATTTATTTACAGCAAAGGATCTAAGATCTATTTACAGCAAAGTATCTATCTACAGCAAAGGATCCATCTACAGCGAAGGATCTATCTATAACAAAGGATCTATCTACAGGAAAGGGTCTATCTACATCAAAGGATATTTCTACAGCAAAGGATCTATCTACAGCAAAGGATCTATTTACAGCAATGGATCTATCTAAAGCAAAGGATAAATTTACAGCAAAGGATCTATCTACAGTAAAGGAACTCTCTACAGCAAAGGATCCAAGGATCCATATACAGCAAAGGTTCTATCTACATCAATGGATCTATCTACAGCAACGGATCTATTTACAGCGGAGGATCTTTCTTCAGCAAAGGATCTACTACAGCAAAGGATCTATCTATAGCAAAGGATCAATCTACAGCAAAGGATCTATCTACAGCAAAGGATATATCTACAGCAAAGAATATATTTACAGCAATGGATCTTTTTACAGCATAGGATCTACTACAGCAAAGGATCTATCTACAGCAAAGGATCTATCTACAGCAAAGGATCTATCTACAGCAAAGGATCTATCTACAGAAGTGGATTTATTTACAGCGAAGGATCAATCTACAGCAAAGAATTTATCTACAGCAAAGGATCTATGTTCAGCAAAGAATTCATCTACAGCGAAGGATCTATCTACAGCAAAGGATCTATCTACAGTAAAGGAACTATCTACAGGAAAAGATCCATCTACAGTTAAGGATCAATCAACAGCAAATGATCTATCTACAGGAAAAGATCTATTTACAGTAAAAGATCTATCTACAGCAAAGGATCTTCCTACAGCAAAGGATCTATCTACAGGAAAGGATCTATCTACATAAAAGGAATATCTATAAAAAAGGATCTATCTACAGCGAAGGATCTATCTACAGAAAAAGATTTATCAACAGCAAATGATCTATCTACGTCAAGGGATCTTTTTATGGCAAAGGATCTATCTACAGCAAAGGATCTATCTACAACAAAAGTTCTATCTACAGCAAAGGATCTATCTACCGTAAAGGATCTATATACTGCAAAAGATCTATCTACTGCAAAGGATCTATATACAGCAAAGAATCTATCTACAGTAAAGGATCTGTATACTGCAAAAGATCTATCTACTGCAAAGGATCTAGATACAGCGAAGGATCTATCTACAGCAAAGAATCTATCTACAACAAAGAATCTATCTTCAGCAAAGAATCTATCTACAGCAAAGGATCTATCTACAGTAAAGGAACTCTCTAAAGCAAAGAATCCATATACAGCAAAGGATCTATCTGCATCAAAGGATCCATCTACAGCTAAGGATCTATCTACAGCGAAGGATCTATCTACAACAAAGTATCTATCTACAGTAAATGATCTATTTACGGCAGATGATCTTTCTACAGCAAAGGATCTACTACAGCTAAGAATCTATCTACAGCAAAGGATCTATCTACAGCAAAGGATCTATCTACAGGAAAGGATCTATCTACATAGAAGGATATATCTATAAAAAAGGATCTATCTACAGCTTAGGATCTATCTACAGAAAAAAACTATCAGCAGCAAATGATCTATCTAAGTCAAGGGATCTATTTATGGCAAAGGATCTAACTACAGCCAAATATCTATCAACAGCAAAGGATCTATCTACAGTAAAGGATCTATATACTGCAGAAGATCTATCTACTGCATAGGATCTAAATACAGCAAAGGATCTATCTACTGCAAAGAATCTATCTACAACAAAGAATCTATCTTCAGCAAAGAATTCATCTACAGCAAAGGATATATCTACAGCAAAATATCTATTTACAGTGAAGGAATTCTTTACAGCAAAGGATCTATATACAGCAAACAATCTATCTACATCAAAGGATCTATCTACAGCAAAGGATCTATCTATAACAAAGGATCAATCTACAGCAAAGGATCTATCCACAGCAAAGGATATATCTACAGCTAAGGATATATTTACAGCCATGGATCTCTCTACAGCATAGGATCTACTACAGCAAAGGATCTATCTACAGCAAAGGATCTATCTACATCGAAGGATCTATCTACAGCAAAGGATATATCTATAGCAAAGGATCTATATACAGCAATGGATCTTTCTACAGCATAGGATCTACTACAGCAAAGGATCTATCTACAGCAAATAATCCATATACAGCAAAGGATCTATTTACATCAAAGGATCTATCTACAGCAAAGGATCTATTTACATCAAAGGATCTATCTACACTAAAGGATCTATCTACAGAAAAGGATCTATTTAAAGAAAGGAATCTATCTTCGGCAAATAATTTATTCATTTATTTACAGCAAAGGATCTAAGATCTATTTACAGCAAAGTATCTATCTACAGCAAAGGATCCATCTACAGCGAAGGATCTATCTATAACAAAGGATCTATCTACAGGAAAGGGTCTATCTACATCAAAGGATATTTCTACAGCGAAGGATCTATCTACAGCGAAGGATCTATTTACAGCAATGGATCTATCTAAAGCAAAGGATAAATTTACAGCAAAGGATCTATCTACAGTAAAGGAACTCTCTACAGCAAAGGATCCAAGGATCCATATACAGCAAAGGTTCTATCTACATCAATGGATCTATCTACAGCAACGGATCTATTTACAGCGGAGGATCTTTCTTCAGCAAAGGATCTACTACAGCAAAGGATCTATCTATAGCAAAGGATCAATCTACAGCAAAGGATCTATCTACAGCAAAGGATATATCTACAGCAAAGGATATATTTACAGCAATGGATCTTTTTACAGCATAGGATCTACTACAGCAAAGGATCTATCTACAGCAAAGGATCTATCTACAGCAAAGGATCTATCTACAGCAAAGGATCTATCTACAGAAGTGGATTTATTTACAGCGAAGGATCAATCTACAGCAAAGGATTTATCTACAGCAAAGGATCTATGTTCAGCAAAGAATTCATCTACAGCGAAGGATCTATCTACAGCAAAGGATCTATCTACAGTTCTTTCTACAGCAGAGGATCTTTATACAGCAAAGGATCCCTCTACAGCAGAGGATATATCTACAACATAGGATCTATCTACAACAAAGTGATCAATCCACAGTAGGAGATCTATCTACAGCAAAGGATCTATATAGAACAAAGAATCTTTTCTTCAGCAAAGGATCTATCTACAACAAACGATTTATCTACAGCTATGGATCTATCTAAAGCAAAGGATCTATATACAGCAAATGATCTATTTACAGTGAAGGATCTATCTACTGCAAAGGATCTGTCTACAGCAAATGATCTATCTGCAACGAAGAATCTATCTACAGCAAAGTATCTATGTTCAGCAAAGAATATATCTACAGCAATGGATCTATCTACAGCAAAGGATCTATCTACAATTAAGGATCTATCAACAGCAAAGGATCTATCTACAGCGAAAGGTCTATTTACAGCAAAATATCTATCTATAGCGAAGGATCTATCTACAGCAAGGGATATATCTACAGGAAAGGATCTATATACAGCAAAGGATCTATCTACACTAAAGGATCTATCTACAGCAAAGGATCTATCTACAGGGAAGGATCTATCTACATAAAAGGATATATCTATAAAAAAGGATTTATCTACAGCGGAGGTTCTATACAGAAAAAGATCTATCAACAGCAAATGATCTATCTACGTCAAGGGATCTATTTATGGCAAAGGATCTATCTACACCAAAGGATCTATCTACAGCAAAGTTTCTATCTACAGCAAAAGATCTATCTACCGTAAAGGATCTATCTACAGCAAAGGATCTATCTTCAGTTAATGATCCATCTACTGAAAGGTATCCATCTACAGCAAGGGGTCAATCTAGAATAACAAACAATCAATCTACAGCAAAAATTCTATCTACTGCAAAGGATCTAACAACAGCAAAGGATCTATCTACAGTAAAGAATCTATATACTTTAAAAGATCTATCTACTGCAAAGGATCTATATACAGCAAAGGATCTATCTACAGCAAAGAATCTATCTACATTAAAGAATCTATCTTCAGCAAAGAATCTATATACAGCAAAGAATCTAGCTACAGCAAAGGATCGATCTAAAGCAAAGGATCAATCTACAGCAAAAGATCTATCTACAGTAAAGGAACTCTCTACAGCAAAGGATCTATCTACAGCAAAGGATCTATCTACAGGAAAGGATCTATCTACATCAAAGGATATATCTATAAAAAAGGATCTATCTACAGCGAAGGATCTATCTACAGAAAAAGATTTATCAACAGCAAATGATCTATCTACGTCAAGGGTTCTACTTATGGCAAAGGATCTATCTACAGCGAAGGATCTATCTACAACAATGGTTCTATCTACATCAAAGGTTCTATCTACCGTAAAGGATCTATATACTGCAAAAGATCTATCTACTGCAAAGGATCTATATACAGCAAAGAATCTATCTACAGTAAAGGATCTATATACTGCAAAAGATCTATCTACTGCAAAGGATCTATATACAGCGAAGGATCTATCTACAGCAAAGAATCTATCTACAACAAAGAATATATCTTCAGCAAAGAATCTATCTACAGCAAAGGATCTATCTACAGTAAAGGAACTCTCTAAAGCAAAGAATCCATATACAGCAAAGGATCTATCTGCATCAAAGGATCCATCTACAGCGAAGGATCTATCTACAACAAAGTATCTATCTACAGTAGAGGATCTATTTACGGCAGAGGATCTTTCTACAGCAAAGGATCTACTACAGCAAAGATTCTATCTACAGCAAAGGGTCTATCTACAGCAAAAGATCTATCTACAGCTTAGAATCTATCTACAGAAAAAAAACTATCAACAGCAAATGATTTATCTACGTCAAGGGATCTATTTATGGCAAAATATCTATCTACAGCAAAGGATCTATCCACAGCAAAGGACCTATCTACCGTAAAGGATCTGTATACTGCAAAAGATCTATCTACTACAAAGGATCTATATACAGCAAAGAATCTATCTATAGTGAAGGATATATATACTGCAAAAGATCTATCTACTGCAAAGGATCTATATACAGCAAAGGATCTATCTACAGCAAAGAATCTATCTACAACGAAGAATCTATCTTCAGCAAAGAATCTATCTACAGCAAAGGATCTATCAACAGCAAAAGATCTATCTAAAGCAAATGATCAATCTACAGCAAATGATCTATCTACAGTAAAGGAACTCTCTAAAGCAAAGAATCCATATACAGCAAAGGATCTATTTACATCAAAGGATCTATCTACAGCAAAGGATCTATTTAATGCGGAGGATCTTTCTACAGCAAGAGATCTATCTACAAGAAAGGATTTACTAGAGCAAAGGATCTATCTACACTAAAGGATCTATCAACAGAAAAGGATCTATTTAAGGAAAGGAATCTATCTTCGGCAAATAATTTATTCATTTATTTACAGCAAAGGATCTGAGATCTATTTACAGCAAAGTATCTATCTACAGCAAAGGATCCATCTACAGCGAAGGATCTATCTAAAACAAAGGATCTATCTACAGGAAAGGGTCTATCTACATCAAAGGATATTTCTACAGCAAAGGATCTATCTACAGCAAAGGATCTATTTACAGCAATGGATCTATCTAAAGCAAAGGATAAATTTACAGCAAAGGATCTATCTACAGTAAAGGAACTCTCTACAGCAAAGGATCCAAGGATCCATACACAGCAGAGGATCCAAGGATCCATATACAGCAAAGGTTCTATCTACATCAATGGATCTATCTACAGCAACGGATCTATTTACAGCGGAGGATCTTTTTTCAGCAAAGGATCTACTACAGCAAAGGATCTATCTATAGCAAAGGATCAATCTACAGCAAAGGATCTATCTACAGCAAAGGATATATCTACAGCAAAGGATATATTTACAGCAATGGATCTTTTTACAGCATAGGATCTACTACAGCAAAGGATCTATCTACAGCAAAGGATCTATCTACAGCAAAGGATCTATCTACAGCAAAGGATCTATCTACAGCAAAGGATCTATCTACAGAAGTGGATTTATTTACAGCGAAGGATCAATCTACAGCAAAGGATTTATCTACAGCAAAGGATCTATGTTCAGCAAAGAATTTATCTACAGCGAAGGATCTATCTATAGCAAAGGATCTATCTACAGTAAAGGAACTATCTACAGGAAAAGATCCATCTACAGTTAAGGATCAATCAACAGCAAATGATCTATCTACAGAAAAAGATCTATTTACAGTAAAAGATCTATCTACAGCAAAGGATCTTCCTACAGCAAAGGATCAATCTACAGGAAAGGATCTATCTACATAAAAGGAATATCTATAAAAAAGGATCTATCTACAGCGAAGGATCTATCTACAGAAAAAGATTTATCAACAGCAAATGATCTATCTACGTCAAGGGATCTATTTATGGCAAAGGATCTATCTACAGCAAAGGATCTATCTACAACAAATGTTCTATCTACAGCAAAGGATATATCTACCGTAAAGGATCTATATACTGTAAAAGATCTATCTACTGCAAAGGATCTATATACAGCAAAGAATCTATCTACAGTAAAGGATCTATATACTGCAAAAGATCTATCTACTGCAAAGGATCTATATACAGCGAAGGATCTATCTACAGCAAAGAATCTATTAACAACAAAGAATCTATCTTCAGCAAAGAATCTATCTACAGCAAAGGATCTATCTACAGTAAAGGAACTCTCTAAAGCAAAGAATCCATATACAGCAAAGGATCTATCTGCATCAAAGGATCCATCTACAGCTAAGGATCTATCTACAGCGAAGGATCTATCTACATTAAAGTATCTATCTACAGTAAATGATCTATTTACGGCAGATGATCTTTCTACAGCAAAGGATCTACTACAGCAAAGAATCTATCTACAGCAAAGGATCTATCTACAGCAGAGGATCTATCTACAGGAAAGGATCTATCTACATAGAAGGATATATCTATAAAAAAGGATCTATCTACAGCTTAGGATCTATCTACAGAAAAAAAACTATCAACAGCAAATGATCTATTTAAGTCAAGGGATCTATTTATGGCAAAGGATCTATCTACAGCAAAGGATCTATCAAGAGCAAAGGATCTATCTACAGTAAAGGATCTATATACTGCAAAAGATCTATCTACTGCAGAGGATCTAAATACAGCAAAGGATCTATCTACTGCAATGAATCTATCTACAACAAAGAATCTATCTTCAGCAAAGAATTTATCTACAGCAAAGGATATATCTACAGCAAAGGATCGATCTAAAGCAAACGATCAATCTACAGCAAAATATCTATCTACAGTGAAGGAATTCTTTACAGCAAAGGATCTATATACAGCAAACAATCTATCTACATCAAAGGATCTATCTACAGCAAAGGATCTATCTATAGCAAAGGATCAATCTACAGCAAAGGATCTATCCACAGCAAAGGATATATCTACAGCTAAGGATATATTTACAGCCATGGATCTTTTTACAGCATAGGATCTACTACAGCAAAGGATCTATCTACAGCAAAGGATCTATCTACATCGAAGGATCTATCTACAGCAAAGGATATATCTATAGCAAAGGATCTATATACAGCAATGGATCTTTCTACAGCATAGGATCTACTACAGCAAAGGATCTATCTACAGCAAATAATCCATATACAGCAAAGGATCTATTTACATCAAAGGATCTATCTACAGCAAAGGATCTATTTAATGCGGAGGATCTTTCTACAGCAAGAGATCTATCTACAGGAAAGGATTTACTACAGCAAAGGATCTATCTACACTAAAGGATCTATCTACAGAAAAGGATCTATTTAAAGATAGGAATCTATCTTCGGCGAATAATTTATTCATTTATTTACAGCAAAGGATCTAAGATCTATTTACAGCAAAGTATCTATCTACAGCAAAGGATCCATCTACAGCGAAGGATCTATCTATAACAAAAGATCTATCTACAGGAAAGGGTCTATCTACATCAAAGGATATTTCTACAACAAAGGATCTATCTACAGCAAAGGATCTATTTACAGCAATGGATCTAACTAAAGCAAAGGATAAATTTACAGCAAAGGATCTATCTACAGTAAAGGAACTCTCTACATCAAAGGATCCAAGGATCCATATACAGCAAAGGTTCTATCTACATCAATGGATCTATCTACAGCAACGGATCTATTTACAGCGGAGGATCTTTCTTCAGCAAAGGATCTACTACAGCAAAGGATCTATCTATAGCAAAGGATCAATCTACAGCAAAGGATCTATCTACAGCAAAGGATATATCTACAGCAAAGGATATATTTACAGCAATGGATCTTTTTACAGCATAGGATCTACTACAGCAAAGGATCTATCTACAGCAAAGGATCTATCTACAGCAAAGGATCTATCTACAGCAAAGGATCTATCTACAGCAAAGGATCTATCTACAGCAAAGGATCTATCTACAGAAGTGGATTTATTTACAGCGAAGGATCAATCTACAGCAAAGGATTTATCTACAGCAAAGGATCTATGTTCAGCAAAGAATTTATCTACAGCGAAGGATCTATCTATAGCAAAGGATCTATCTACAGTAAAGGAACTATCTACAGGAAAAGATCCATCTACAGTTAAGGATCAATCAACAGCAAATGATCTATCTACAGAAAAAGATCTATTTACAGTAAAAGATCTATCTACAGCAAAGGATCTTCCTACAGCAAAGGATCAATCTACAGGAAAGGATCTATCTACATAAAAGGAATATCTATAAAAAAGGATCTATCTACAGCGAAGGATCTATCTACAGAAAAAGATTTATCAACAGCAAATGATCTATCTACGTCAAGGGATCTATTTATGGCAAAGGATCTATCTACAGCAAAGGATCTATCTACAACAAATGTTCTATCTACAGCAAAGGATATATCTACCGTAAAGGATCTATATACTGTAAAAGATCTATCTACTGCAAAGGATCTATATACAGCAAAGAATCTATCTACAGTAAAGGATCTATATACTGCAAAAGATCTATCTACTGCAAAGGATCTATATACAGCGAAGGATCTAACTACAGCAAAGAATCTATTAACAACAAAGAATCTATCTTCAGCAAAGAATCTATCTACAGCAAAGGATCTATCTACAGTAAAGGAACTCTCTAAAGCAAAGAATCCATATACAGCAAAGGATCTATCTGCATCAAAGGATCCATCTACAGCTAAGGATCTATCTACAGCGAAGGATCTATCTACATTAAAGTATCTATCTACAGTAAATGATCTATTTACGGCAGATGATCTTTCTACAGCAAAGGATCTACTACAGCAAAGAATCTATCTACAGCAAAGGATCTATCTACAGCAGAGGATCTATCTACAGGAAAGGATCTATCTACATAGAAGGATATATCTATAAAAAAGGATCTATCTACAGCTTAGGATCTATCTACAGAAAAAAAACTATCAACAGCAAATGATCTATTTAAGTCAAGGGATCTATTTATGGCAAAGGATCTATCTACAGCAAAGGATCTATCAAGAGCAAAGGATCTATCTACAGTAAAGGATCTATATACTGCAAAAGATCTATCTACTGCAGAGGATCTAAATACAGCAAAGGATCTATCTACTGCAATGAATCTATCTACAACAAAGAATCTATCTTCAGCAAAGAATTTATCTACAGCAAAGGATATATCTACAGCAAAGGATCGATCTAAAGCAAACGATCAATCTACAGCAAAATATCTATCTACAGTGAAGGAATTCTTTACAGCAAAGGATCTATATACAGCAAACAATCTATCTACATCAAAGGATCTATCTACAGCAAAGGATCTATCTATAGCAAAGGATCAATCTACAGCAAAGGATCTATCCACAGCAAAGGATATATCTACAGCTAAGGATATATTTACAGCCATGGATCTTTTTACAGCATAGGATCTACTACAGCAAAGGATCTATCTACAGCAAAGGATCTATCTACATCGAAGGATCTATCTACAGCAAAGGATATATCTATAGCAAAGGATCTATATACAGCAATGGATCTTTCTACAGCATAGGATCTACTACAGCAAAGGATCTATCTACAGCAAATAATCCATATACAGCAAAGGATCTATTTACATCAAAGGATCTATCTACAGCAAAGGATCTATTTAATGCGGAGGATCTTTCTACAGCAAGAGATCTATCTACAGGAAAGGATTTACTACAGCAAAGGATCTATCTACACTAAAGGATCTATCTACAGAAAAGGATCTATTTAAAGATAGGAATCTATCTTCGGCGAATAATTTATTCATTTATTTACAGCAAAGGATCTAAGATCTATTTACAGCAAAGTATCTATCTACAGCAAAGGATCCATCTACAGCGAAGGATCTATCTATAACAAAAGATCTATCTACAGGAAAGGGTCTATCTACATCAAAGGATATTTCTACAACAAAGGATCTATCTACAGCAAAGGATCTATTTACAGCAATGGATCTAACTAAAGCAAAGGATAAATTTACAGCAAAGGATCTATCTACAGTAAAGGAACTCTCTACAGCAAAGGATCCAAGGATCCATATACAGCAAAGGTTCTATCTACATCAATGGATCTATCTACAGCAACGGATCTATTTACAGCGGAGGATCTTTCTTCAGCAAAGGATCTACTACAGCAAAGGATCTATCTATAGCAAAGGATCAATCTACAGCAAAGGATCTATCTACAGCAAAGGATATATCTACAGCAAAGGATATATTTACAGCAATGGATCTTTTTACAGCATAGGATCTACTACAGCAAAGGATCTATCTACAGCAAAGGATCTATCTACAGCAAAGGATCTATCTACAGCAAAGGATCTATCTACAGCAAAGGATCTATCTACAGAAGTTGATTTAGTTACAGCGAAGGATCAATCTACAGCAAAGGATTTATCTACAGCAAAGGATCTATGTTCAGCAAAGAATTTATCTACAGCGAAGGATCTATCTACAGCAAAGGATCTATCTACAGTAAAGGAACTATCTACAGGAAAAGATCCATCTACAGTTAAGGATCAATCAACAGCAAATGATCTATCTACAGGAAAAGATCTATTTACAGTAAAAGATCTATCTACAGCAAAGGATCTACCTACAGCAAAGGATCTATCTACAGGAAAGGATCTATCTACATAAAAGGAATATCTATAAAAAAGGATCTATCTACAGCGAAGGATCTATCTACAGAAAAAGATTTATCAACAGCAAATGATCTTTCTACGTCAAGGGATCTATTTATGGCAAAGGATTTATCTACAGCAAAGGATCTATCTACAACAAATGTTCTATCTACAGCAAAGGATCTATCTACCGTAAAGGATCTATATACTGCAAAAGATATATCTACTGCAAAGGATCTATATACAGCAAAGAATCTATCTACAGTAAAGGATCTATATACTGCAAAAGATCTATCTACTGCAAAGGATCTATATACAGCGAAGGATCTATCTACAGCAAAGAATCTATCTACAACAAAGAATCTATCTTCAGCAAAGAATCTATCTACAGCAAAGAATCTATCTACAGTAAAGGAACTCTCTAAAGCAAAGAATCCATATACAGCAAAGGATCTATCTGCATCAAAGGATCCATCTACAGCTAAGGATCTATCTACAGCGAAGGATCTATCTACAACAAAGTATCTATCTACAGTAAATGATCTATTTACGGCAGATGATCTTTCTACAGCAAAGGATCTACTACAGCAAAGAATCTATCTACTGCAAAGGATCTATCTACAGCAAAGGATCTATCTACAGGAAAGGATCTATCTACATAGAAGGATATATCTATAAAAAAGGATCTATCTACAGCTTAGGATCTATCTACAGAAAAAAACTATCAACAGCAAATGATCTATCTAAGTCAAGGGATCTATTTATGGCAAAGGATCTATCTACAGCAAAGGATCTATCAACAGCAAAGGATCTATCTACAGTAAAGGATCTATATACTTCAAAAGATCTATCTACTGCAAAGGATCTAAATACAGCAAAGGATCTATCTACTGCAAAGAATCTATCTATAACAAAGAATCTATCTTCAGCAAAGAATTTATCTACAGCAAAGGATATATCTACAGCAAAGGATCGATCTAAAGCAAACGATCAATCTACAGCAAAATATCTATCTACAGTGAAGGAATTCATTACAGCAAAGGATCTATATACAGCAAACGATCTATCTACATCAAAGGATCTATCTACAGCAAAGGATCTATCAATAGCAAAGGATCAATCTACAGCAAAGGATCTATCCACAGCAAAGGATATATATACAGCTAAGGATCTATTTACAGCCATGGATCTTTCTACAGCATAGGATCTACTTTAGCAAAGGATATATCTACAGCAAATGATCTATCTACATCAAAGGATCTATCTACAGCAAAGGATATATCTACAGCAAAGGATCTATTTACAGCAATGGATCTTTCTACAGCATAGGATCTACTACAGCAAAGGATCTATTTACATCAAAGAAACTATCTACAGCAAAGGATATATCTTCAGCAAAGAATCTATCTACAGTAAAGGATCTATATAATGCAAAATATCTATCTACTGCAAAGGATCTATATACAGCAAAGGATCTATCTACATCAAAGGATCTCTCTACAGCAAAGGATCTAATTACAGCGGAGGATCTTTCTACAGCAAAGGATCTACTACAGCAAAGGATCTATCTACAGCAAGAGATCTATCTACAGGAAAGGATTTACTACAGCAAAGGATCTATCTACACTAAAGGATCTATCTACAGAAAAGGATCTATTTAAAGAAAGGAATCTATCTTCGGCAAATAATTTATTCATTTATTTACAGCAAAGGATCTAAGATCTATTTACAGCAAAGTATCTATCTACAGCAAAGGATCCATCTACAGCGAAGGATCTATCTATAACAAAGGATCTATCTACAGGAAAATGTCTATCTACATCAAAGGATATTTCTACAACAAAGGATCTATCTACAGCAAAGGATCTATTTACAGCAATGGATCTATCTAAAGCGAAGGATAAATTTACAGCAAAGGATCTATCTACAGTAAAGGAACTCTCTACAGCAAAGGATCCAAGGATCCATATACAGCAAAGGTTCTATCTACATCAATGGATCTATCTACAGCAACGGATCTATTTACAGCGGAGGATCTTTCTTCAGCAAAGGATCTACTACAGCAAAGGATCTATCTATAGCAAAGGATCAATCTACAGCAAAGGATCTATCTACAGCAAAGGATATATCTACAGCAAAGGATATATTTACAGCAATGGATCTTTTTACAGCATAGGATCTACTACAGCAAAGGATCTATCTACAGCAAAGGATCTATCTACAGCAAAGGATCTATCTACAGCAAAGGATCTATCTACAGCAAAGGATCTATCTACAGAAGTGGATTTATTTACAGCGAAGGATCAATCTACAGCAAAGGATTTATCTACAGCAAAGGATCTATGTTCAGCAAAGAATTTATCTACAGCGAAGGATCTATCTACAGCAAAGGATCTATCTACAGTAAAGGAACTATCTACAGGAAAAGATCCATCTACAGTTAAGGATCAATCAACAGCAAATGATCTATCTACAGGAAAAGATCTATTTACAGTAAAAGATCTATCTACAGCAAAGGATCTACCTACAGCAAAGGATCTATCTACAGGAAAGGATCTATCTACATAAAAGGAATATCTATAAAAAAGGATCTATCTACAGCGAAGGATCTATCTACAGAAAAAGATTTATCAACAGCAAATGATCTTTCTACGTCAAGGGATCTATTTATGGCAAAGGATTTATCTACAGCAAAGGATCTATCTACAACAAATGTTCTATCTACAGCAAAGGATCTATCTACCGTAAAGGATCTATATACTGCAAAAGATCTATCTACTGCAAAGGATCTATATACAGCAAAGAATCTATCTACAGTAAAGGATCTATATACTGCAAAAGATCTATCTACTGCAAAGGATCTATATACAGCGAAGGATCTCTCTACAGCAAAGAATCTATCTACAACAAAGAATCTATCTTCAGCAAAGAATCTATCTACAGCAAAGAATCTATCTACAGTAAAGGAACTCTCTAAAGCAAAGAATCCATATACAGCAAAGGATCTATCTGCATCAAAGGATCCATCTACAGCTAAGGATCTATCTACAGCGAAGGATCTATCTACAACAAAGTATCTATCTACAGTAAATGATCTATTTACGGCAGATGATCTTTCTACAGCAAAGGATCTACTACAGCAAAGAATCTATCTACAGCAAAGGATCTATCTACAGCAAAGGATCTATCTACAGGAAAGGATCTATCTACATAGAAGGATATATCTATAAAAAAGGATCTATCTACAGCTTAGGATCTATCTACAGAAAAAAACTATCAACAGCAAATGATCTATCTAAGTCAAGGGATCTATTTATGGCAAAGGATCTATCTACAGCAAAGGATCTATCAACAGCAAAGGATCTATCTACAGTAAAGGATCTATATACTTCAAAAGATCTATCTACTGCAAAGGATCTAAATACAGCAAAGGATCTATCTACTGCAAAGAATCTATCTATAACAAAGAATCTATCTTCAGCAAAGAATTTATCTACAGCAAAGGATATATCTACAGCAAAGGATCGATCTAAAGCAAACGATCAATCTACAGCAAAATATCTATCTACAGTGAAGGAATTCATTACAGCAAAGGATCTATATACAGCAAACGATCTATCTACATCAAAGGATCTATCTACAGCAAAGGATCTATCAATAGCAAAGGATCAATCTACAGCAAAGGATCTATCCACAGCAAAGGATATATATACAGCTAAGGATCTATTTACAGCCATGGATCTTTCTACAGCATAGGATCTACTTTAGCAAAGGATATATCTACAGCAAATGATCTATCTACATCAAAGGATCTATCTACAGCAAAGGATATATCTATAGCAAAGGATCTATTTACAGCAATGGATCTTTCTACAGCATAGGATCTACTACAGCAAAGGATCTATTTACATCAAAGAAACTATCTACAGCAAAGGATATATCTTCAGCAAAGAATCTATCTACAGTAAAGGATCTATATAATGCAAAATATCTATCTACTGCAAAGGATCTATATACAGCAAAGGATCTATCTACATCAAAGGATCTCTCTACATCAAAGGATCTATTTACAGCGGAGGATCTTTCTACAGCAAAGGATCTACTACAGCAAAGGATCTATCTACAGCAAGAGATCTATCTACAGGAAAGGATTTACTACAGCAAAGGATCTATCTACACTAAAGGATCTATCTACAGAAAAGGATCTATTTAAAGAAAGGAATCTATCTTCGGCAAATAATTCATTCATTTATTTACAGCAAAGGATCTAAGATCTATTTACAGCAAAGTATCTATCTACAGCAAAGGATCCATCTACAGCGAAGGATCTATCTATAACAAAGGATCTATCTACAGGAAAGGGTCTATCTACATCAAAGGATATTTCTACAACAAAGGATCTATCTACAGCAAAGGATCTATTTACAGCAATGGATCTATCTAAAGCAAAGGATAAATTTACAGCAAAGGATCTATCTACAGTAAAGGAACTCTCTACAGCAAAGGATCCAAGGATCCATATACAGCAAAGGTTCTATCTACATCAATGGATCTATCTACAGCAACGGATCTATTTACAGCGGAGGATCTTTCTTCAGCAAAGGATCTACTACAGCAAAGGATCTATCTATAGCAAAGGATCAATCTACAGCAAAGGATCTATCTACAGCAAAGGATATATCTACAGCAAAGGATATATTTACAGCAATGGATCTTTTTACAGCATAGGATCTACTACAGCAAAGGATCTATCTACAGCAAAGGATCTATCTACAGCAAAGGATCTATCTACAGCAAAGGATCTATCTACAGCAAAGGATCTATCTACAGAAGTGGATTTATTTACAGCGAAGGATCAATCTACAGCAAAGGATTTATCTACAGCAAAGGATCTATGTTCAGCAAAGAATTTATCTACAGCGAAGGATCTATCTACAGCAAAGGATCTATCTACAGTAAAGGAACTATCTACAGGAAAAGATCCATCTACAGTTAAGGATCAATCAACAGCAAATGATCTATCTACAGGAAAAGATCTATTTACAGTAAAAGATCTATCTACAGCAAAGGATCTACCTACAGCAAAGGATCTATCTACAGGAAAGGATCTATCTACATAAAAGGAATATCTATAAAAAAGGATCTATCTACAGCGAAGGATCTATCTACAGAAAAAGATTTATCAACAGCAAATGATCTTTCTACGTCAAGGGATCTATTTATGGCAAAGGATTTATCTACAGCAAAGGATCTATCTACAACAAATGTTCTATCTACATCAAAGGATCTATCTACCGTAAAGGATCTATATACTGCAAAAGATCTATCTACTGCAAAGGATCTATATACAGCAAAGAATCTATCTACAGTAAAGGATCTATATACTGCAAAAGATCTATCTACTGCAAAGGATCTATATACAGCGAAGGATCTATCTACAGCAAAGAATCTATCTACAACAAAGAATCTATCTTCAGCAAAGAATCTATCTACAGCAAAGAATCTATCTACAGTAAAGGAACTCTCTAAAGCAAAGAATCCATATACAGCAAAGGATCTATCTGCATCAAAGGATCCATCTACAGCTAAGGATCTATCTACAGCGAAGTATCTATCTACAACAAAGTATCTATCTACAGTAAATGATCTATTTACGGCAGATGATCTTTCTACAGCAAAGGATCTACTACAGCAAAGAATCTATCTACAGCAAAGGATCTATCTACAGCAAAGGATCTATCTACAGGAAAGGATCTATCTACATAGAAGGATATATCTATAAAAAAGGATCTATCTACAGCTTAGGATCTATCTACAGAAAAAAACTATCAACAGCAAATGATCTATCTAAGTCAAGGGATCTATTTATGGCAAAGGATCTATCTACAGCAAAGGATCTATCAACAGCAAAGGATCTATCTACAGTAAAGGATCTATATACTTCAAAAGATCTATCTACTGCAAAGGATCTAAATACAGCAAAGGATCTATCTACTGCAAAGAATCTATCTATAACAAAGAATCTATCTTCAGCAAAGAATTTATCTACAGCAAAGGATATATCTACAGCAAAGGATCGATCTAAAGCAAACGATCAATCTACAGCAAAATGTCTATCTACAGTGAAGGAATTCATTACAGCAAAGGATCTATATACAGCAAACGATCTATCTACATCAAAGGATCTATCTACAGCAAAGGATCTATCAATAGCAAAGGATCAATCTACAGCAAAGGATCTATCCACAGCAAAGGATATATATACAGCTAAGGATCTATTTACAGCCATGGATCTTTCTACAGCATAGGATCTACTTTAGCAAAGGATATATCTACAGCAAATGATCTATCTACATCAAAGGATCTATCTACAGCAAAGGATATATCTATAGCAAAGGATCTATTTACAGCAATGGATCTTTCTACAGCATAGGATCTACTACAGCAAAGGATCTATTTACATCAAAGAAACTATCTACAGCAAAGGATATATCTTCAGCAAAGAATCTATCTACAGTAAAGGATCTATATAATGCAAAATATCTATCTACTGCAAAGGATCTATATACAGCAAAGGATCTATCTACATCAAAGGATCTCTCTACAGCAAAGGATCTATTTACAGCGGAGGATCTTTCTACAGCAAAGGATCTACTACAGCAAAGGATCTATCTATAGCAAAGGATCTATCTACAGGAAAGGGTCTATCTTCAGCAAAGGAACTCTCTACATCGAAGGATCTATCTACAGCAAAGGATCTATTTACAGCGGAGGATCTTTCTACAGCAAAAAGTCTACAACAGCAAAGGATCTATCTATAGCAAAGGATCTATCTACAGGAAAGGGTCTATCTACAGCAAAGGAACTCTCTACATCAAAGGTTCTATCTACAGCAAAGGATCTATTCACAGCGGAGGATCTTTCAACAGCAAAGGATCTACTACAGCAAAGGATCTATCTATAGCAAAGGATCTATCTACAGGAAAGGGTCTATCTACAGCAAAGGAACTCTCTACAGCAAAGGATCTATCTACAGCAAAGGATCTATCTACAGCAAAATATCTATCAACAGCAGAGGATCTTTATACAGCAGAGGATCTTCCTACAGCAGAGGATCTTTATACAGCAAAGGATCCCTCTACAGCTGAGGATATTTCTACAACATAGGATCTATCTACAACAAAGTGATCAATCTACAGTAGGGGATCTATCTACAGCAAAGAAACTATCTACAGCAAAGGATATATCTTCAGCAAAGAATCTATCTACAGTAAAGGATCTATATAATGCAAAAGATCTATCTACTGCAAAGGATCTATTTACAGCGGAGGATCTTTCTACAGCAAAAAATCTACAACAGCAAAGGATCTATCTATAGCAAAGGATCTATCTACAGGAAAGGGTCTATCTACAGCAAAGGAACTCTCTACATCAAAGGTTCTATCTACAGCAAAGGATCTATTCACAGCGGAGGATCTTTCTACAGCAAAGGATCTACTACAGCAAAGGATCTATCTATAGCAAAGGATCTATCTACAGGAAAGGGTCTATCTACATCAAAGGAACTCTCTACAGCAAAGGATCTATCTACAGCAAAATATCTATCAACAGCAGAGGTTCTTTATACAGCAGAGGATCTTCCTACAGCAGAGGATCTTTATACAGCAAAGGATCCCTCAACAGCTGAGGATATTTCTACAACATAGGATCTATCTACAACAAAGTGATCAATCTACAGTAGGGGATCTATCTACAGCAAAGGATCTATCTACAACAAACGATTTATCTACAGCGATGGATCTATCTACAGCAAAGGATCTATATACAGCAAAGGATCTATTCACTGTAAAGGAACTATCTACAGAAAAGGATCCATCTACAGTTAAGGATCTATCAACACTAAAGGATCTATCTACAGAAAAGGATCTATTTAAGGAAAGGGATCTATCTACGGTAAATAATTTATTCATATATTTACAGCAAAGAATCTAAGATCTATTTACAGCAAACAATCTATCTACAGCAAAGGATCCATCTACAGCGAAGGATCTATCTACAACAAAGTATCTATCTACAGCAAAGGATCTATTTACGGCAGAGGATCTTTCTACAGCAAAGGATCTACTACAGCAAAGAATCTATCTACAGCAAAGGATCTATCTACAGCAAAGGATCTATTTACAGGAAAGGATCTATCTACATAGAAGGATATATCTATTAAAAAGGATCTATCTACAGCGAAGGATCTATCTACAGAAAAAGATCTGTCAACAGCAAATGATCTATCTACGTCAAGGGATCTATTTATGGCAAAGGATCTATCTACAGCAAAGGATCTATCCACAGCAAAGGTTCCATCTACAGCAAAGGATCTATCTACCGTAAAGGATCTATATAATGCAAAAGATCTATCTACTGCAAAGGATCTATATACAGCAAAGAATCTATCTATAGTGAAGGATCTATATACTGCAAAAGATCTATATCCTGCAAAGGATCTATATACAGCAGAGGATCTATCTACAGCAAAGAATCTATTAACAACGAAGAATCTATCTTCAGCAAAAAATCTATCTACAGCAAAGGATCTATCTACAGCAAAGGATCTATCTAAAGCAAAGGATTAATCTACAGCAAAGGATCTATCTACAGTAAAGGAACTCTCTAAAGCAAGGAATCCATATACAGCAAAGGATCTATCTATATCAAAGGATCTATCTACAGCAAAGGATCTATTTAATGCGGAAGATCTTTCTACAGCAAAGGATCTACTACAGCAAAGGATCTATCTATAGCAAAGGATCTATCTACAGGAAAGGGTCTATCTACAGCAAAGGAACTCTCTACAGCAAAGGATCTATCTACAGTAAAGGAACTCTCTAAAGCAAAGAATCCATATACAGCAAAGGATCTATCTGCATCAAAGGATCCATCTACAGCTAAGGATCTATCTACAGCGAAGTATCTATCTACAACAAAGTATCTATCTACAGTAAATGATCTATTTACGGCAGATGATCTTTCTACAGCAAAGGATCTACTACAGCAAAGAATCTATCTACAGCAAAGGATCTATCTACAGCAAAGGATCTATCTACAGGAAAGGATCTATCTACATAGAAGGATATATCTATAAAAAAGGATCTATCTACAGCTTAGGATCTATCTACAGAAAAAAACTATCAACAGCAAATGATCTATCTAAGTCAAGGGATCTATTTATGGCAAAGGATCTATCTACAGCAAAGGATCTATCAACAGCAAAGGATCTATCTACAGTAAAGGATCTATATACTTCAAAAGATCTATCTACTGCAAAGGATCTAAATACAGCAAAGGATCTATCTACTGCAAAGAATCTATCTATAACAAAGAATCTATCTTCAGCAAAGAATTTATCTACAGCAAAGGATATATCTACAGCAAAGGATCGATCTAAAGCAAACGATCAATCTACAGCAAAATATCTATCTACAGTGAAGGAATTCATTACAGCAAAGGATCTATATACAGCAAACGATCTATCTACATCAAAGGATCTATCTACAGCAAAGGATCTATCAATAGCAAAGGATCAATCTACAGCAAAGGATCTATCCACAGCAAAGGATATATATACAGCTAAGGATCTATTTACAGCCATGGATCTTTCTACAGCATAGGATCTACTTTAGCAAAGGATATATCTACAGCAAATGATCTATCTACATCAAAGGATCTATCTACAGCAAAGGATATATCTATAGCAAAGGATCTATTTACAGCAATGGATCTTTCTACAGCATAGGATCTACTACAGCAAAGGATCTATTTACATCAAAGAAACTATCTACAGCAAAGGATATATCTTCAGCAAAGAATCTATCTACAGTAAAGGATCTATATAATGCAAAATATCTATCTACTGCAAAGGATCTATATACAGCAAAGGATCTATCTACATCAAAGGATCTCTCTACAGCAAAGGATCTATTTACAGCGGAGGATCTTTCTACAGCAAAGGATCTACTTCAGCAAAGGATCTATCTATAGCAAAGGATCTATCTACAGGAAAGGGTCTATCTTCAGCAAAGGAACTCTCTACATCGAAGGATCTATCTACAGCAAAGGATCTATTTACAGCGGAGGATCTTTCTACAGCAAAAAGTCTACAACAGCAAAGGATCTATCTATAGCAAAGGATCTATCTACAGGAAAGGGTCTATCTACAGCAAAGGAACTCTCTACATCAAAGGTTCTATCTACAGCAAAGGATCTATTCACAGCGGAGGATCTTTCAACAGCAAAGGATCTACTACAGCAAAGGATCTATCTATAGCAAAGGATCTATCTACAGGAAAGGGTCTATCTACAGCAAAGGAACTCTCTACAGCAAAGGATCTATCTACAGCAAAGGATCTATCTACAGCAAAATATCTATCAACAGCAGAGGATCTTTATACAGCAGAGGATCTTCCTACAGCAGAGGATCTTTATACAGCAAAGGATCCCTCTACAGCTGAGGATATTTCTACAACATAGGATCTATCTACAACAAAGTGATCAATCTACAGTAGGGGATCTATCTACAGCAAAGAAACTATCTACAGCAAAGGATATATCTTCAGCAAAGAATCTATCTACAGTAAAGGATCTATATAATGCAAAAGATCTATCTACTGCAAAGGATCTATTTACAGCGGAGGATCTTTCTACAGCAAAAAATCTACAACAGCAAAGGATCTATCTATAGCAAAGGATCTATCTACAGGAAAGGGTCTATCTACAGCAAAGGAACTCTCTACATCAAAGGTTCTATCTACAGCAAAGGATCTATTCACAGCGGAGGATCTTTCTACAGCAAAGGATCTACTACAGCAAAGGATCTATCTATAGCAAAGGATCTATCTACAGGAAAGGGTCTATCTACAGCAAAGGAACTCTCTACAGCAAAGGATCTATCTACAGCAAAATATCTATCAACAGCAGAGGTTCTTTATACAGCAGAGGATCTTCCTACAGCAGAGGATCTTTATACAGCAAAGGATCCCTCAACAGCTGAGGATATTTCTACAACATAGGATCTATCTACAACAAAGTGATCAATCTACAGTAGGGGATCTATCTACAGCAAAGGATCTATCTACAACAAACGATTTATCTACAGCGATGGATCTATCTACAGCAAAGGATCTATATACAGCAAAGGATCTATATACAGCAAAGGATCTATTCACTGTAAAGGAACTATCTACAGAAAAGGATCCATCTACAGTTAAGGATCTATCAACACTAAAGGATCTATCTACAGAAAAGGATCTATTTAAGGAAAGGGATCTATCTACGGTAAATAATTTATTCATATATTTACAGCAAAGAATCTAAGATCTATTTACAGCAAACAATCTATCTACAGCAAAGGATCCATCTACAGCGAAGGATCTATCTACAACAAAGTATCTATCTACAGCAAAGGATCTATTTACGGCAGAGGATCTTTCTACAGCAAAGGATCTACTACAGCAAAGAATCTATCTACAGCAAAGGATCTATCTACAGCAAAGGATCTATTTACAGGAAAGGATCTATCTACATAAAAGGATATATCTATTAAAAAGGATCTATCTACAGCGAAGGATCTATCTACAGAAAAAGATCTGTCAACAGCAAATGATCTATCTACGTCAAGGGATCTATTTATGGCAAAGGATCTATCTACAGCAAAGGATCTATCCACAGCAAAGGTTCTATCTACAGCAAAGGATCTATCTACCATAAAGGATCTATATAATGCAAAAGATCTATCTACTGCAAAGGATCTATATACAGCAAAGAATCTATCTATAGTGAAGGATCTATATACTGCAAAAGATCTATATCCTGCAAAGGATCTATATACAGCAGAGGATCTATCTACAGCAAAGAATCTATTAACAACGAAGAATCTATCTTCAGCAAAAAATCTATCTACAGCAAAGGATCTATCTACAGCAAAGGATCTATCTAAAGCAAAGGATCAATCTACAGCAAAGGATCTATCTACAGTAAAGGAACTCTCTAAAGCAAGGAATCCATATACAGCAAAGGATCTATCTATATCAAAGGATCTATCTACAGCAAAGGATCTATTTAATGCGGAAGATCTTTCTACAGCAAAGGATCTACTACAGCAAAGGATCTATCTATAGCAAAGGATCTATCTACAGGAAAGGGTCTATCTACAGCAAAGGAACTCTCTACAGCAAAGGATCTATCTACAGCAAAATATCTATTTACAGCAGAGGATCTTTATACAGCAGAGGATCTTTCTACATCAGAGGATCTATCTATAGCAAAGGATCTATCAACAGGAAAGGGTCTATCTACAGCAAAGGAACTCTCTACAGCAAAGGATCTATCTACAGCAAAATATCTATTTTCAGCAGAAGATCTTTATACAGCAGAGGATCTTTCTACAGCAGAGGATCTTTATACAGCAAAGGATCCCTCTAAAGCTGAGGATATTTCTACAACATAGGATCTATCTACAGCAAAGTGATCCATCTACAGTAGGGGATCTATCTACAGCAAAGAATCTATCTACAACAAACGATTTATCTACAGCGATGGATCTATCTACAGCAAAGGATCTATATACAGCAAAGAATCCATTTACAGTAAAGGATCTATCTACAGCAAAGGATCTGTCTACAGCAAATTATCTATCTACAACGAAGAATCTATCTAAAGCAAAGTATCTATGTTCAGCAAAGAACATATCTACAGCAAAGGATCTATCTACAGCAAAGGATTTATCTACAGTAAAAGAACCATCTACAGAAAAGGATCCATCTACAGTTAAGGATCTATCAACAGCAAAGGATCTATGTAAAGCAAAAGATCGATATACAGCAAAATATCTATCTACAGCATAGGATCTATCTACAGCAAGGGATCTATCTACAGGAAAGGATTTATCTACAGCAAAGGATCTACCTACACTAAAGGATCTATCAACAGAAAAGGATCTATTTAAGGAAAGGAATCTATCTACGGCAAATAATTTATTCATATATTTACAGCAAAGGATTTAAGATATATTTACAGCAAAGTATCTATCTACAGCAAAGGATCCATCTACAGCGAAGGATCTATCTACAACAAAGTATCTATCTACAGCAAAGGATCTATTTACGACAGAGGATCTTTCTACAGCAAAGGATCAACTACAGCAAAGAATCTATCTACAGCAAAGGATCTATCTACAGCAAAGGATCTATCTACAGGAAAGGATCTATCTATATAGAAGGTTATATGTATAAAAAAGGATCTATCTACAGCGAAGGATCTATCTTCAGAAAAAGATTCATCAACAGCAAATGATGTATCTACGTCAAGGGATCTATTTATGACAAAGGATCTATCTACAGCAAAGGATCTATTCACAGCAAAGGTTCTATCTACAGCAAAGGATCTATCTACCGTAAAGGATCTATATACTGCAAAAGATCAATCTACTGCAAAGGATCTATATACAGCAAAGAATCTATTTATAGTGAAGGATCTATATACTGCAAAAGATCTATCTATTGCAAAGGATCTATATACAGCAAAGGATCTATCTACAGCAAAGGAACTCTCTAAAGCAAAGAATCCATATACAGCAAAGGATCTTTTTACATCAAAGGATCTATCTACAGCAAAGGAACTCTCTAAAGCAAAGAATCCATACACAGCAAAGGATCTATCTACATCAAAGGATCTATCTACAGCAAAGGATCTATTTACAAAGGAGGATCTTTCTACAGCAAAAAATCTACTACAGCAAAGGATCTATCTATAGCAAAGGATCAATCTACAGGAAAGGGTCTATCTACAGCAAAGGAACTCTCAACATCAAAGGTTCTATCTACAGCAAAGGATCTATTCACAGCGGAGGATCTTTCTACAGCAAAGGATCTACTACAGCAAAAGATCTATCTATAGCAAAGGATCTATCTACAGGAAAGGGTCTATCTACAGCAAAGGAACTCTCTACAGCAAAGGATCTATCTACAGCAAAATATCTATCAACAACAGAGAATCTTTATACAGCAGAGGATCCCTCTACAGCTGAGGATATTTCTACAACATAGGATCTATCTACAGCAAAGTGATCAATCTACAGTAGGGGATCTATCTACAGCAAAGGATCTATCTACGTCAAGGGATCTATTTATGACAAAGGATCTATCTACAGCAAAGGATCTATCCACAGCAAAGGTTCTATCTACAGCAAAGGATCTATCTACCGTAAAGGATCTATATACTGCAAAAGATCAATCTACTGCAAAGGATCTATATACAGCAAAGAATCTATCTATAGTGAAGGATCTATATACTGCAAAAGATCTATCTATTGCAAAGGATCTATATACAGCAAAGGATCTATCTACAGCAAAGGAACTCTCTAAAGCAAAGAATCCATATACAGCAAAGGATCTATCTACAGTAAAGGATCTATATACTGTAAAAGATCTATCTACTGCAAAGGATCTATATACAGCAAAGGATCTATTCACTGCAAAGAATCTATCTACAACAAAGAATCTATCTTCAGCAAATAATTTATCTAAAGCAAAGGATATATCTACAGCAAAGTTTCGATCTAAAGCAAACGATCAATCTACAGCAAAATATCTATCTACAGTGAAGGAATTCATTACAGCAAAGGATCTATATACAGCAAACGATCTATCTACATCAAAGGATCTATCTACAGCAAAGGATCTATCAATAGCAAAGGATCAATCTACAGCAAAGGATCTATCCACAGCAAAGGATATATATACAGCTAAGGATCTATTTACAGCCATGGATCTTTCTACAGCATAGGATCTACTACAGCAAAGGATATATCTACAGCAAATGATCTATCTACATCAAAGGATCTATCTACAGCAAAGGATATATCAATAGCAAAGGATCTATTTACAGCAATGGATCTTTTTACAGCATAGGATCTACTACAGCAAAGGATCTATTTACATCAAAGAAACTATCTACAGCAAAGGATATATCTTCAGCAAAGAATCTATCTACAGTAAAGGATCTATATAATGCAAAATATCTATCTACTGCAAAGGATTTATATACAGCAAAGGATCTATCTACATCAAAGGATCTCTCTACAGCAAAGGATCTATTTACAGCGGAGGATCTTTCTACAGCAAAGGATCTACTACAGCAAAGGATCTATCTATAGCAAAGGATCTATCTACAGGAAAGGGTCTATCTTCAGCAAAGGAACTCTCTACATCGAAGGATCTATCTACAGCAAAGGATCTATTTACAGCGGAGGATCTTTCTACAGCAAAAAATCTACAACAGCAAAGGATCTATCTATAGCAAAGGATCTATCTACAGGATAGGGTCTATCTACAGCAAAGGAACTCTCTACATCAAAGGTTCTATCTACAGCAAAGGATCTATTCACAGCGGAGGATCTTTCAACAGCAAAGGATCTACTACAGCAAAGGATCTATCTATAGCAAAGGATCTATCTACAGGAAAGGGTCTATCTACAGCAAAGGAACTCTCTACAGCAAAGGATCTATCTACAGCAAAATATCTTTCAACAGCAGAGGATCTTTATACAGCAGAGGATCTTCCTACAGCAGAGGATCTTTATACAGCAATGGATCCCTCTACAGCTGAGGATATTTCTACAACATAGGATCTATCTACAACAAAGTGATCAATCTACAGTAGGGGATCTATCTACAGCAAAGAAACTATCTACAGCAAAGGATATATCTTCAGCAAAGAATCTATCTACAGTAAAGGATCTATATAATGCAAAAGATCTATCTACTGCAAAGGATCTATATACAGCAAAAGATCTATCTTTAGCAAAGGATCTATCTACAGGAAAGGGTCTATCTACAGCAAAGGAACTCTCTACAGCAAAGGATCTATCTACAGCAAAATATCTATCAACAACAGAGGATCTTTATACAGCAGAGGATCCCTCTACAGCTGAGGATATTTCTACAACATAGGATCTATCTACAGCAAAGTGATCAATCTACAGTAGGGGATCTATCTACAGCAAAGGATCTATCTACGTCAAGGGATCTATTTATGACAAAGGATCTATCTACAGCAAAGGATCTATCCACAGCAAAGGTTCTATCTACAGCAAAGGATCTATCTACCGTAAAGGATCTATATTCTGCAAAAGATCAATCTACTGCAAAGGATCTATATACAGCAAAGAATCTATCTATAGTGAAAAATCTATATACTGCAAAAGATCTATCTATTGCAAAGGATCTATATACAGCAAAGGATCTATCTACAGCAAAGGAACTCTCTAAAGCAAAGAATCCATATACAGCAAAGGATCTATCTACAGGAAAGGGTCTATATACAGCAAAGGAACTCTCTTCAGCAAAGGATCTATCTACAGCAAAGGATCTATTTACAGCAAAGGATCTATCTAAAGCAAAGGATAAATTTACAGCAAAGGATCTATCTACAGTAAAGGAACTCTCTACAGCAAAGGATCCATATACAGCAAAGGTTCTATCTACATCAATGGATCTATTTACAGCAAAAGATCTCTTTACAGTGGAGAATATTTCTACAGCAAAGGATCTACTACAGCAAAGGATCTATCTACAACAAACGATTTATCTACTGCGATGGATCTATCTACAGAAAAGGATCTATATACAGCGAAGGATCTATTTACAGTAAAGGATCTATCTACTGCAATGGATCTGTCTACAGCAAATGATCTATCTACAACGAAGAATCTATCTTCAGCAAAGTATCTATGTTCAGCAAAGAATATATCTACAGCAAAGGATCTATCTACAGCAAAGGATCTATCTACACTAAAGGATCTATCTACTGCAAAGGATCTATCTACAGGAAAGGATATATCTATATAAAAGGATATAGCTATAAAGAAGGATCTATCTACAGCGGAGGATCTATCTACAGAAAAGATAAATCAACAGCAAATGATCTATCTACGTCAAGGGATCTATTTATGGCAAAGGATCTATCTACAGCAAAGGATCTATCTACAGCAAAGTTTCTATCTACAGCAAAGAATCTATCTACCGAAAAGGATCTATCTACAGCAAAGGATCTATCTTCAGTAAATGATCTATCTACAGAAAGGTATCCATCTACAGCAAGGGTCCATCTAGAACATCAAAGAATCTATCTACAGCAAAGGATCTATCAACAGCAAAGGATCTATCTACAGTAAAGGATCTATATAATGCAAAAGATCTATCTACTGCAAAGGATCTATATACAGCAAAGGATCTATCTACATCAAAGGATCTCTCTACAGCAAAGGATCTATTTACAGCGGAGGATCTTTCTACAGCAAAGGATCTACTACAGCAAAGGATCTATCTATAGCAAAGGATCTATCTACAGGAAAGGGTCTATCTACAGCAAATGAACTCTCTACATCGAAGGATCTATCTACAGCAAAGGATCTATTTACAGCGGAGGATCTTTCTACAGCAAAAAATCTACAACAGCAAAGGATCTATCTATAGCAAAGGATCTATCTACAGGAAAGGGTCTATCTACAGCAAAGGAACTCTCTACATCAAAGGTTCTATCTACAGCAAAGGATCTATTCACAGCGGAGGATCTTTCTACAGCAAAGGATCTACTACAGCAAAGGATCTATCTATAGCAAAGGATCTATCTACAGGAAAGGGTCTATCTACAGCAAAGGAACTCTCTACAGCAAAGGATCTATCTACAGCAAAATATCTATCAACAGCAGAGGATCTTTATACAGCAGAGGATCTTCCTACAGCAGAGGATCTTTATACAGCAAAGGATCCCTCTACAGCTGAGGATATTTCTACAACATAGGATCTATCTACAACAAAGTGATCAATCTACAGTAGGGGATCTATCTACAGCAAAGGATCTATCTACAACAAACGATTTATCTACAGCGATGGATCTATCTACAGCAAAGGATCTATATACAGCAAAGGATCTATTCACTGTAAAGGAACTATCTACAGAAAAGGATCCATCTACAGTTAAGGATCTATCAACACTAAAGGATCTATCTACAGAAAAGGATCTATTTAAGGAAAGGGATCTATCTACGGTAAATAATTTATTCATATATTTACAGCAAAGAATCTAAGATCTATTTACAGCAAACAATCTATCTACAGCAAAGGATCCATCTACAGCGAAGGATCTATCTACAACAAAGTATCTATCTACAGCAAAGGATCTATTTACGGCAGAGGATCTTTCTACAGCAAAGGATCTACTACAGCAAAGAATCTATCTACAGCAAAGGATCTATCTACAGCAAAGGATCTATTTACAGGAAAGGATCTATCTACATAGAAGGATATATCTATAAAAAAGGATCTATCTACAGCGAAGGATCTATCTACAGAAAAAGATCTGTCAACAGCAAATGATCTATCTACGTCAAGGGATCTATTTATGGCAAAGGATCTATCTACAGCAAAGGATCTATCCACAGCAAAGGTTCTATCTACAGCAAAGGATCTATCTACCGTAAAGGATCTATATAATGCAAAAGATCTATCTACTGCAAAGGATCTATATACAGCAAAGAATCTATCTATAGTGAAGGATCTATATACTGCAAAAGATCTATATCCTGCAAAGGATCTATATACAGCAGAGGATCTATCTACAGCAAAGAATCTATTAACAACGAAGAATCTATCTTCAGCAAAAAATCTATCTACAGCAAAGGATCTATCTACAGCAAAGGATCTATCTAAAGCAAAGGATCAATCTACAGCAAAGGATCTATCTACAGTAAAGGAACTCTCTAAAGCAAGGAATCCATATACAGCAAAGGATCTATCTATATCAAAGGATCTATCTACAGCAAAGGATCTATTTAATGCGGAAGATCTTTCTACAGCAAAGGATCTACTACAGCAAAGGATCTACTACAGCAAAGGATCTATCTATAGCAAAGGATCTATCTACAGGAAAGGGTCTATCTACAGCAAAGGAACTCTCTACAGCAAAGGATCTATCTACAGCAAAATATCTATTTACAGCAGAGGATCTTTATACAGCAGAGGATCTTTCTACATCAGAGGATCTATCTATAGCAAAGGATCTATCAACAGGAAAGGGTCTATCTACAGCAAAGGAACTCTCTACAGCAAAGGATCTATCTACAGCAAAATATCTATTTACAGCAGAAGATCTTTATACAGCAGAGGATCTTTCTACAGCAGAGGATCTTTATACAGCAAAGGATCCCTCTAAAGCTGAGGATATTTCTACAACATAGGATCTATCTACAGCAAAGTGATCCATCTACAGTAGGGGATCTATCTACAGCAAAGAATCTATCTACAACAAACGATTTATCTACAGCGATGGATCTATCTACAGCAAAGGATCTATATACAGCAAAGAATCCATTTACAGTAAAGGATCTATCTACAGCAAAGGATCTGTCTACAGCAAATTATCTATCTACAACGAAGAATCTATCTAAAGCAAAGTATCTATGTTCAGCAAAGAACATATCTACAGCAAAGGATCTATCTACAGCAAAGGATTTATCTACAGTAAAAGAACCATCTACAGAAAAGGATCCATCTACAGTTAAGGATCTATCAACAGCAAAGGATCTATGTAAAGCAAAAGATCGATATACAGCAAAATATCTATCTACAGCATAGGATCTATCTACAGCAAGGGATCTATCTACAGGAAAGGATTTATCTACAGCAAAGGATCTATCTACACTAAAGGATCTATCAACAGAAAAGGATCTATTTAAGGAAAGGAATCTATCTACGGCAAATAATTTATTCATATATTTACAGCAAAGGATTTAAGATATATTTACAGCAAAGTATCTATCTACAGCAAAGGATCCATCTACAGCGAAGGATCTATCTACAACAAAGTATCTATCTACAGCAAAGGATCTATTTACGACAGAGGATCTTTCTACAGCAAAGGATCAACTACAGCAAAGAATCTATCTACAGCAAAGGATCTATCTACAGCAAAGGATCTATCTACAGGAAAGGATCTATCTATATAGAAGGTTATATGTATAAAAAAGGATCTATCTACAGCGAAGGATCTATCTTCAGAAAAAGATTCATCAACAGCAAATGATGTATCTACGTCAAGGGATCTATTTATGACAAAGGATCTATCTACAGCAAAGGATCTATTCACAGCAAAGGTTCTATCTACAGCAAAGGATCTATCTACCGTAAAGGATCTATATACTGCAAAAGATCAATCTACTGCAAAGGATCTATATACAGCAAAGAATCTATTTATAGTGAAGGATCTATATACTGCAAAAGATCTATCTATTGCAAAGGATCTATATACAGCAAAGGATCTATCTACAGCAAAGGAACTCTCTAAAGCAAAGAATCCATATACAGCAAAGGATCTTTTTACATCAAAGGATCTATCTACAGCAAAGGAACTCTCTAAAGCAAAGAATCCATATACAGCAAAGGATCTATCTACATCAAAGGATCCATCTACAGCAAAGGAACTCTCTACATCGAAGGATCTATTTACAGCAAAGGATCTATTTACAAAGGAGGATCTTTCTACAGCAAAAAACCTACTACAGCAAAGGATCTATCTATAGCAAAGGATCAATCTACAGGAAAGGGTCTATCTACAGCAAAGGAACTCTCAACATCAAAGGTTCTATCTACAGCAAAGGATCTATTCACAGCGGAGGATCTTTCTACAGCAAAGGATCTACTACAGCAAAAGATCTATCTATAGCAAAGGATCTATCTACAGGAAAGGGTCTATCTACAGCAAAGGAACTCTCTACAGCAAAGGATCTATCTACAGCAAAATATCTATCAACAACAGAGAATCTTTATACAGCAGAGGATCCCTCTACAGCTGAGGATATTTCTACAACATAGGATCTATCTACAGCGAAGTGATCAATCTACAGTAGGGGATCTATCTACAGCAAAGGATCTATCTACGTCAAGGGATCTATTTATGACAAAGGATCTATCTACAGCAAAGGATCTATCAACAGCAAAGGTTCTATCTACAGCAAAGGATCTATCTACCGTAAAGGATCTATATACTGCAAAAGATCAATCTACTGCAAAGGATCTATATACAGCAAAGAATCTATCTATAGTGAAGGATCTATATACTGCAAAAGATCTATCTATTGCAAAGGATCTATATACAGCAAAGGATCTATCTACAGCAAAGGAACTCTCTAAAGCAAAGAATCCATATACAACAAAGGATCTATCTACAGTAAAGGATCTATATACTGTAAAAGATCTATCTACTGCAAAGGATCTATATACAGCAAAGGATCTATTTACTGCAAAGAATCTATCTACAACAAAGAATCTATCTTCAGCAAATAATTTATCTAAAGCAAAGGATATATCTACAGCAAAGTTTCGATCTAAAGCAAACGATCAATCTACAGCAAAATATCTATCTACAGTGAAGGAATTCATTACAGCAAAGGATCTATATACAGCAAACGATCTATCTACATCAAAGGATCTATCTACAGCAAAGGATCTATCAATAGCAAAGGATCAATCTACAGCAAAGGATCTATCCACAGCAAAGGATATATATACAGCTAAGGATCTATTTACAGCCATGGATCTTTCTACAGCATAGGATCTACTACAGCAAAGGATATATCTACAGCAAATGATCTATCTACATCAAAGGATCTATCTACAGCAAAGGATATATCAATAGCAAAGGATCTATTTACAGCAATGGATCTTTTTACAGCATAGGATCTACTACAGCAAAGGATCTATTTACATCAAAGAAACTATCTACAGCAAAGGATATATCTTCAGCAAAGAACCTATCTACAGTAAAGGATCTATATAATGCAAAATATCTATCTACTGCAAAGGATCTATATACAGCAAAGGATCTATCTACATCAAAGGATCTCTCTACAGCAAAGGATCTATTTACAGCGGAGGATCTTTCTACAGCAAAGGATCTACTACAGCAAAGGATCTATCTATAGCAAAGGATCTATCTACAGGAAAGGGTCTATCTTCAGCAAAGGAACTCTCTACATCGAAGGATCTATCTACAGCAAAGGATCTATTTACAGCGGAGGATCTTTCTACAGCAAAAAATCTACAACAGCAAAGGATCTATCTATAGCAAAGGATCTATCTACAGGAAAGGGTCTATCTACAGCAAAGGAACTCTCTACATCAAAGGTTCTATCTACAGCAAAGGATCTATTCACAGCGGAGGATCTTTCAACAGCAAAGGATCTACTACAGCAAAGGATCTATCTATAGCAAAGGATCTATCTACAGGAAAGGGTCTATCTACAGCAAAGGAACTCTCTACAGCAAAGGATCTATCTACAGCAAAATATCTTTCAACAGCAGAGGATCTTTATACAGCAGAGGATCTTCCTACAGCAGAGGATCTTTATACAGCAAAGGATCCCTCTACAGCTGAGGATATTTCTACAACATAGGATCTATCTACAACAAAGTGATCAATCTACAGTAGGGGATCTATCTACAGCAAAGAAACTATCTACAGCAAAGGATATATCTTCAGCAAAGAATCTATCTACAGTAAAGGATCTATATAATGCAAAAGATCTATCTACTGCAAAGGATCTATATACAGCAAAGGATCTATCTACATCAAAAGATCTCTCTACAGCAAAGGATCTATTTACAGCGGAGGATCTTTCTACAGCAAAGGATCTACTACAGCAAAGGATCTATCTATAGCAAAGGATCTATCTACAGGAAAGGGTCTATCTACAGCAAAGGAACTCTCTACATCGAAAGATCTATCTACAGCAAAGGATCTATTTACAGCGGAGGATCTTTCTACAGCAAAAAATCTACAACAGCAAAGGATCTATCTATAGCAAAGGATCTATCTACAGGAAAGGGTCTATCTACAGCAAAGGAACTCTCTACATCAAAGGTTCTATCTACAGCAAAGGATCTATTCACAGCGGAGGATCTTTCTACAGCAAAGGATCTACTACAGCAAAGGATCTATCTATAGCAAAGGATCTATCTACAGGAAAGGGTCTATCTACAGCAAAGGAACTCTCTACAGCAAAGGATCTATCTACAGCAAAATATCTATCAACAGCAGAGGATCTTCATACAGCAGAGGATCTTCCTACAGCAGAGGATCTTTATACAGCAAAGGATCCCTCTACAGCTGAGGATATTTCTACAACACAGGATCTATCTACAACAAAGTGATCAATCTACAGTAGGGGATCTATCTACAGCAAAGGATCTATCTACAACAAACGATTTATCTACAGCGATGGATCTATCTACAGCAAAGGATCTATATACAGCAAAGGATCTATTCACAGTAAAGGAACTATCTACAGAAAAGGATCCATCTACAGTTAAGGATCTATCAACACTAAAGGATCTATCTACAGCAAAGGATCTATTTACGGCAGAGGATCTTTCTACAGCAAAGGATCTACTACAGCAAAGAATCTATCTACAGCAAAGGATCTATCTACAGCAAAGGATCTATTTACAGGAAAGGATCTATATACATAGAAGGATATATCTATAAAAAAGGATCTATCTACAGCGAAGGATCTATCTACAGAAAAAGATCTGTCAACAGCAAATGATCTATCTACGTCAAGGGATCTATTTATGGCAAAGGATCTATCTACAGCAAAGGATCTATCCACAGCAAAGGTTCTATCTACAGCAAAGGATCTATCTACCGTAAAGGATCTATATAATGCAAAAGATCTATCTACTGCAAAGGATCTATATACAGCAAAGAATCTATCTATAGTGAAGGATCTATATACTGCAAAAGATCTATATCCTGCAAAGGATCTATATACAGCAAAAGATCTATCTATAGCAAAGGATCTATCTACAGGAAAGGGTCTATCTACAGCAAAGGAACTCTCTACAGCAAAGGATCTATCTACAGCAAAATATCTATCAACAACAGAGGATCTTTATACAGCAGAGGATCCCTCTACAGCTGAGGATATTTCTACAACATAGGATCTATCTACAGCAAAGTGATCAATCTACAGTAGGGGATCTATCTACAGCAAAGGATCTATCTACGTCAAGGGATCTATTTATGACAAAGGATCTATCTACAGCAAAGGATCTATCCACAGCAAAGGTTCTATCTACAGCAAAGGATCTATCTACCGTAAAGGATCTATATACTGCAAAAGATCAATCTACTGCAAAGGATCTATATACAGCAAAGAATCTATCTATAGTGAAAAATCTATATACTGCAAAAGATCTATCTATTGCAAAGGATCTATATACAGCAAAGGATCTATCTACAGCAAAGGAACTCTCTAAAGCAAAGAATCCATATACAGCAAAGGATCTATCTACAGGAAAGGGTCTATATACAGCAAAGGAACTCTCTTCAGCAAAGGATCTATCTACAGCAAAGGATCTATTTACAGCAAAGGATCTATCTAAAGCAAAGGATAAATTTACAGCAAAGGATCTATCTACAGTAAAGGAACTCTCTACAGCAAAGGATCCATATACAGCAAAGGTTATATCTACATCAATGGATCTATTTACAGCAAAGGATCTCTTTACAGTGGAGAATATTTCTACAGCAAAGGATCTACTACAGCAAAGGATCTATCTACAACAAACGATTTATCTACTGCGATGGATCTATCTACAGAAAAGGATCTATATACAGCGAAGGATCTATTTACAGTAAAGGATCTATCTACTGCAATGGATCTGTCTACAACAAATGATCTATCTACAACGAAGAATCTATCTTCAGCAAAGTATCTATGTTCAGCAAAGAATATATCTACAGCAAAGGATCTATCTACAGCAAAGGATCTATCTACACTAAAGGATCTATCTACTGCAAAGGATCTATCTACAGGAAAGGATATATCTATATAAAAGGATATAGCTATAAAGAAGGATCTATCTACAGCGGAGGATCTATCTACAGAAAAGATAAATCAACAGCAAATGATCTATCTACGTCAAGGGATCTATTTATGGCAAAGGATCTATCTACAGCAAAGGATCTATCTACAGCATAGTTTCTTTCTACAGCAAAGAATCTATCTACCGAAAAGGATCTATCTACAGCAAAGGATCTATCTTCAGTAAATGATCTATCTACATTAAGGTATCCATCTACAGCAAGGGTCCATCTAGAACATCAAAGAATCTATCTACAGCAAAGGATCTATCAACAGCAAAGGATCTATCTACAGTAAAGGATCTATATACTGCAAAAAATCTATCTACTGCAAAGGATCTATATACAGCAAAGGATCTATCTACTGCAAAGAATCTATCTACAACAAAGAATCAATCTTCAGCAAAGAATTTATCTACAGGAAAGGATATATCTACAGCAAAGGATCGATCTAAAGCAAACGATCAATCTACAGCAAAATATCTATCTACAGTGAAGGAATTCTTTACAGCAAAGGATCTATATACAGCAAACGATCTATCTACATCAAAGGATCTATCTACAGCAAAGGATCTATCTATAGCAAAGGATTAATCTACAGCAAAGGATCTATCCACAGCAAAGGATATATCTACAGCTAAGGATCTATTTACAGCCATGGATCTTTCTACAGCATAGGATCTACTACAGCAAAGGATTTATCTACAGCAAAGGATCTATCTACATCAAAGGATCTATCTACAGCAAAGGATATATATATAGCAAAGGATCTATTTACAGCAATGGATCTTTCTACAGCATAGGATCTATCTTCAGCAAAGGATCTATCTACAGTAAAGGATCTATATAATGCAAAAGATCTATCTACTGCAAAGGATCTATATACAGCAAAGGATCTATCTACATCAAAGGATCTTTCTACAGCAAAGGATCTATTTACAGCGGAGGATCTTTCTACAGCAAAGGATCTACTACAGCAAAGGATCTATCTATAGCAAAGGATCTATCTACAGGAAAGGGTCTATCTACAGCAAAGGAACTCTCTTCATCGAAGGATCTATCTACAGCATAGGATCTATTTACAGCGGAGGATCTTTCTACAGCAAAAAATCTACTACAGCAAAGGATCTATCTATAGCAAAGGATCTATCTACAGGAAAGGGTCTATCTACAGCAAAGGAACTCTCTACATCAAAGGTTCTATCTACAGCAAAGGATCTATTCACAGCGGAGGATCTTTCTACAGCAAAGGATCTACTACAGCAAAGGATCTATCTATAGCAAAGGATCTATCTACAGGAAAGGGTCTTTCTACAGCAAAGGAACTCTCTACAGCAAAGGATCTATTTACAGCAAAATATCTATCAACAGCAGAGGATCTTTATACAGCAGAGGATCTTTCTACAGCAGAGGATCTTTTTACAGCAAAGGATCCCTCTACAGCTGAGGATATTTCTACAACATAGGATCAATCTACAGCAAAGTGATCAATCTACAGTAGGGGATCTATCTACAGCAAAGGATCTATCTACAACAAACGATTTATCTACAGCGATGGATCTATCTACAGCAAAGGATCTATATACAGCAAAGGATCTATTTACAGTAAAGGATCTATCTACTGCAAAGGATCTGTCTGCAGCAAATTATCTATCTACAGCGAAGAATCTATCTAAAGCGGAGTATCTATGTTCAGCAAAGAATATATCTACAGTAAAGGAACTATCTACAGAAAAGGATCCATCTACAGTTAAGGATCTATCAACACTAAAGGATCTATCCAAAGAAAAGGATCTATTTAAGGAAAGGGATCTATCTACGGTAAATAATATATTCATATACTTACAGCAAAGAATCTAAGATCTATTTACAGCAAACGATCTATCTACAGCAAAGGATCCATCTACAGCGAAGGATCTATCTACAACAAAGTATCTATATACAGCAAAGGATCTATTTACGGCAGAGGATCTTTCTACAGCAAAGGATCTACTACAGCAAAGAATCTATCTACAGCAAAGGATCTATCTACAGCAAAGGATCTATTTACAGGAAAGGATCTATCTACATAGAAGGATATATCTATAAAAAACGATCTATCTACAGCAAATGATTCATCTACGTCAAGGGATCTATTTATGGCAAAGGATCTATCTACAGCAAAGGATCTATCCACAGCAAAGGTTCTACCTACAGCAAAGGATCTATCCACCGTAAAGGATCTATATACTGCAAAAGATCTATCTACTGCAAAGGATCTATATACAGCAAAGGATCTATCTACAGCAAAGAATCTATCTACAACGAAGAATCTATCTTCAGCAAAAAATCTATCTACAGCAAAGGATCTATCTACAGCAAAGGATCTATCTAAAGCAAAGGATCAATCTACAGCAAAGGATCTATCTACAGTAAAAGAACTCTCTAAAGCAAGGAATCCATATAAAGCAAAGGATCTATCTACATCAAAGGATCTATCTACAGCAAAGGATCTACTCAATGCGGAGGATCTTTCTACAGCAAAGGTTCTACTACAGCAAAGGATCTATCTATAGCGAAGGATCTATCTACAGGAAAGGGTCTATCTACAGCAAAGGAACTCTCTACAGCAAAGGATCTGTTTACAGCAAAATATCTATCAACAGCAGAGGATCTTTATACAGCAAAGGATCTTTCTACAGCAGAGGATCTTTATACAGCAAAGGATACCTCTACAGCAGAGGATATATCTACAACATAGGATCTTTCTACAGCAGAGGTTCTTTATACAGCAAAGGATCCCTCTACAGCAGAGGATATATCTACAACATAGAATCTATCTACAAGAAAGTGATCAATCCACAGTAGGGGATCTATCTACAGCAAAGGATCTATCTAGAACTAAGAATCTTTTTCAGCAAAGGATCTATCTACAACAAACGATTTATCTACAGCTATGGATCAATCAAAAGCAAAGGATCTATATACAGCAAAGGATTTATCTACAGTTAAGGATCTATCAACAGCAAAGGATCTATCTACAGCAAAAGATCTATTTACAGCAAAATATCTATCTTTAGCGAAGGATCTATCTACAGCAAGGGATCTATCTACAGGAAAGGATCTATATACAGCAAAGAATCTATCTACACTAAAGAATCTATCTACAGCAAAGGATCTATCTACAGGAAAGGATCTATCTACATAAAAGGATATATCTATAAAAAAGGATCTATCTACAGCGGAGGATCTATACAGAAAAAGATCTATCAACAGAAAATGATCTATCTACGTCAAGGGATCTATTTATGGCAAATGATCTATCTACACCAAAGGATCTATCTACAGCAAAGTTTCTATCTACAGCAAAAGATCTATCTACCGTAAAGGATCTATCTACAGCAAAGGATCTATCTTCAGTAAATGATCTATCTACTGAAAGGTATCCCTTTACAGCAAGGGGTCAATCTAGAATAACAAACAATCAATCTACAGCAAAGATTCTATCAACAGCAAAGGATCTAACAACAGCAAAGGATCTATCTACAGTAAAGGATCTATATACTGCAAAAGATCTATCTACTGCAAAGGATCTATATACAGCAAAGGATCTATCTACAGCAAAGAATCTATCTACAGCAAAGGATCTATCTACAGCAAAGGATCTATCTACAGGAAAGGATCTATCTATATAGAAGGTTATATGTATAAAAAAGGATCTATCTACAGCGAAGGATCTATCTTCAGAAAAAGATTCATCAACAGCAAATGATGTATCTACGTCAAGGGATCTATTTATGACAAAGGATCTATCTACAGCAAAGGATCTATTCACAGCAAAGGTTCTATCTACAGCAAAGGGTCTATCTACCGTAAAGGATCTATATACTGCAAAAGATCAATCTACTGCAAAGGATCTATATACAGCAAAGAATCTATTTATAGTGAAGGATCTATATACTGCAAAAGATCTATCTATTGCAAAGGATCTATATACAGCAAAGGATCTATCTACAGCAAAGGAACTCTCTAAAGCAAAGAATCCATATACAGCAAAGGATCTTTTTACATCAAAGGATCTATCTACAGCAAAGGAACTCTCTAAAGCAAAGAATCCATATACAGCAAAGGATCTATCTACATCAAAGGATCCATCTACAGCAAAGGAACTCTCTACATCGAAGGATCTATTTACAGCAAAGGATCTATTTACAAAGGAGGATCTTTCTACAGCAAAAAACCTACTACAGCAAAGGATCTATCTATAGCAAAGGATCAATCTACAGGAAAGGGTCTATCTACAGCAAAGGAACTCTCAACATCAAAGGTTCTATCTACAGCAAAGGATCTATTCACAGCGGAGGATCTTTCTACAGCAAAGGATCTACTACAGCAAAAGATCTATCTATAGCAAAGGATCTATCTACAGGAAAGGGTCTATCTACAGCAAAGGAACTCTCTACAGCAAAGGATCTATCTACAGCAAAATATCTATCAACAACAGAGAATCTTTATACAGCAGAGGATCCCTCTACAGCTGAGGATATTTCTACAACATAGGATCTATCTACAGCGAAGTGATCAATCTACAGTAGGGGATCTATCTACAGCAAAGGATCTATCTACGTCAAGGGATCTATTTATGACAAAGGATCTATCTACAGCAAAGGATCTATCCACAGCAAAGGTTCTATCTACAGCAAAGGATCTATCTACCGTAAAGGATCTATATACTGCAAAAGATCAATCTACTGCAAAGGATCTATATACAGCAAAGAATCTATCTATAGTGAAGGATCTATATACTGCAAAAGATCTATCTATTGCAAAGGATCTATATACAGAAAAGGATCTATCTACAGCAAAGGAACTCTCTAAAGCAAAGAATCCATATACAACAAAGGATCTATCTACAGTAAAGGATCTATATACTGTAAAAGATCTATCTACTGCAAAGGATCTATATACAGCAAAGGATCTATTTACTGCAAAGAATCTATCTACAACAAAGAATCTATCTTCAGCAAATAATTTATCTAAAGCAAAGGATATATCTACAGCAAAGTTTCGATCTAAAGCAAACGATCAATCTACAGCAAAATATCTATCTACAGTGAAGGAATTCATTACAGCAAAGGATCTATATACAGCAAACGATCTATCTACATCAAAGGATCTATCTACAGCAAAGGATCTATCAATAGCAAAGGATCAATCTACAGCAAAGGATCTATCCACAGCAAAGGATATATATACAGCTAAGGATCTATTTACAGCCATGGATCTTTCTACAGCATAGGATCTACTACAGCAAAGGATATATCTACAGCAAATGATCTATCTACATCAAAGGATCTATCTACAGCAAAGGATATATCAATAGCAAAGGATCTATTTACAGCAATGGATCTTTTTACAGCATAGGATCTACTACAGCAAAGGATCTATTTACATCAAAGAAACTATCTACAGCAAAGGATATATCTTCAGCAAAGAACCTATCTACAGTAAAGGATCTATATAATGCAAAATATCTATCTACTACAAAGGATCTATATACAGCAAAGGATCTATCTACATCAAAGGATCTCTCTACAGCAAAGGATCTATTTACAGCGGAGGATCTTTCTACAGCAAAGGATCTACTACAGCAAAGGATCTATCTATAGCAAAGGATCTATCTACAGGAAAGGGTCTATCTTCAGCAAAGGAACTCTCTACATCGAAGGATCTATCTACAGCAAAGGATCTATTTACAGCGGAGGATCTTTCTACAGCAAAAAATCTACAACAGCAAAGGATCTATCTATAGCAAAGGATCTATCTACAGGAAAGGGTCTATCTACAGCAAAGGAACTCTCTACATCAAAGGTTCTATCTACAGCAAAGGATCTATTCACAGCGGAGGATCTTTCAACAGCAAAGGATCTACTACAGCAAAGGATCTATCTATAGCAAAGGATCTATCTACAGGAAAGGGTCTATCTACAGCAAAGGAACTCTCTACAGCAAAGGATCTATCTACAGCAAAATATCTTTCAACAGCAGAGGATCTTTATACAGCAGAGGATCTTCCTACAGCAGAGGATCTTTATACAGCAAAGGATCCCTCTACAGCTGAGGATATTTCTACAACATAGGATCTATCTACAACAAAGTGATCAATCTACAGTAGGGGATCTATCTACAGCAAAGAAACTATCTACAGCAAAGGATATATCTTCAGCAAAGAATCTATCTACAGTAAAGGATCTATATAATGCAAAAGATCTATCTACTGCAAAGGATCTATATACAGCAAAGGATCTATCTACATCAAAGGATCTCTCTACAGCAAAGGATCTATTTACAGCGGAGGATCTTTCTACAGCAAAGGATCTACTACAGCAAAGGATCTATCTATAGCAAAGGATCTATCTACAGGAAAGGGTCTATCTACAGCAAAGGAACTCTCTACATCGAAGGATCTATCTACAGCAAAGGATCTATTTACAGCGGAGGATCTTTCTACAGCAAAAAATCTACAACAGCAAAGGATCTATCTATAGCAAAGGATCTATCTACAGGAAAGGGTCTATCTACAGCAAAGGAACTCTCTACATCAAAGGTTCTATCTACAGCAAAGGATCTATTCACAGCGGAGGATCTTTCTACAGCAAAGGATCTACTACAGCAAAGGATCTATCTATAGCAAAGGATCTATCTACAGGAAAGGGTCTATCTACAGCAGAGGATCTTTATACAGCAAAGGATCCCTCTACAGCTGAGGATATTTCTACAACACAGGATCTATCTACAACAAAGTGATCAATCTACAGTAGGGGATCTATCTACAGCAAAGGATCTATCTACAACAAACGATTTATCTACAGCGATGGATCTATCTACAGCAAAGGATCTATATACAGCAAAGGATCTATTCACAGTAAAGGAACTATCTACAGAAAAGGATCCATCTACAGTTAAGGATCTATCAACACTAAAGGATCTATCTACAGCAAAGGATCTATTTACGGCAGAGGATCTTTCTACAGCAAAGGATCTACTACAGCAAAGAATCTATCTACAGCAAAGGATCTATCTACAGCAAAGGATCTATTTACAGGAAAGGATCTATCTACATAGAAGGATATATCTATAAAAAAGGATCTATCTACAGCGAAGGATCTATCTACAGAAAAAGATCTGTCAACAGCAAATGATCTATCTACGTCAAGGGATCTATTTATGGCAAAGGATCTATCTACAGCAAAGGATCTATCCACAGCAAAGGTTCTATCTACAGCAAAGGATCTATCTACCGTAAAGGATCTATATAATGCAAAAGATCTATCTACTGCAAAGGATCTATATACAGCAAAGAATCTATCTATAGTGAAGGATCTATATACTGCAAAAGATCTATATCCTGCAAAGGATCTATATACAGCAAAAGATCTATCTATAGCAAAGGATCTATCTACAGGAAAGGGTCTATCTACAGCAAAGGAACTCTCTACAGCAAAGGATCTATATACAGCAAAATATCTATCAACAACAGAGGATCTTTATACAGCAGAGGATCCCTCTACAGCTGAGGATATTTCTACAACATAGGATCTATCTACAGCAAAGTGATCAATCTACAGTAGGGGATCTATCTACAGCAAAGGATCTATCTACGTCAAGGGATCTATTTATGACAAAGGATCTATCTACAGCAAAGGATCTATCCACAGCAAAGGTTCTATCTACAGCAAAGGATCTATCTACCGTAAAGGATCTATATACTGCAAAAGATCAATCTACTGCAAAGGATCTATATACAGCAAAGAATCTATCTATAGTGAAAAATCTATATACTGCAAAAGATCTATCTATTGCAAAGGATCTATATACAGCAAAGGATCTATCTACAGCAAAGGAACTCTCTAAAGCAAAGAATCCATATACAGCAAAGGATCTATCTACAGGAAAGGGTCTATATACAGCAAAGGAACTCTCTTCAGCAAAGGATCTATCTACAGCAAAGGATCTATTTACAGCAAAGGATCTATCTAAAGCAAAGGATAAATTTACAGCAAAGGATCTATCTACAGTAAAGGAACTCTCTACAGCAAAGGATCCATATACAGCAAAGGTTATATCTACATCAATGGATCTATTTACAGCAAAGGATCTCTTTACAGTGGAGAATATTTCTACAGCAAAGGATCTACTACAGCAAAGGATCTATCTACAACAAACGATTTATCTACTGCGATGGATCTATCTACAGAAAAGGATCTATATACAGCGAAGGATCTATTTACAGTAAAGGATCTATCTACTGCAATGGATCTGTCTACAGCAAATGATCTATCTACAACGAAGAATCTATCTTCAGCAAAGTATCTATGTTCAGCAAAGAATATATCTACAGCAAAGGATCTATCTACAGCAAAGGATCTATCTACACTAAAGGATCTATCTACTGCAAAGGATCTATCTACAGGAAAGGATATATCTATATAAAAGGATATAGCTATAAAGAAGGATCTATCTACAGCGGAGGATCTATCTACAGAAAAGATAAATCAACAGCAAATGATCTATCTACGTCAAGGGATCTATTTATGGCAAAAGATCTATCTACAGCAAAGGATCTATCTACAGCATAGTTTCTTTCTACAGCAAAGAATCTATCTACCGAAAAGGATCTATCTACAGCAAAGGATCTATCTTCAGTAAATGATCTATCTACAGAAAGGTATCCATCTACAGCAAGGGTCCATCTAGAACATCAAAGAATCTATCTACAGCAAAGGATCTATCAACAGCAAAGGATCTATCTACAGTAAAGGATCTATATACTGCAAAAAATCTATCTACTGCAAAGGATCTATATACAGCAAAGGATCTATCTACTGCAAAGAATCTATCTACAACAAAGAATCAATCTTCAGCAAAGAATTTATCTACAGCAAAGGATATATCTACAGCAAAGGATCGATCTAAAGCAAACGATCAATCTACAGCAAAATATCTATCTACAGTGAAGGAATTCTTTACAGCAAAGGATCTATATACAGCAAACGATCTATCTACATCAAAGGATCTATCTACAGCAAAGGATCTATCTATAGCAAAGGATTAATCTACAGCAAAGGATCTATCCACAGCAAAGGATATATCTACAGCTAAGGATCTATTTACAGCCATGGATCTTTCTACAGCATAGGATCTACTACAGCAAAGGATTTATCTACAGCAAAGGATCTATCTACATCAAAGGATCTATCTACAGCAAAGGATATATATATAGCAAAGGATCTATTTACAGCAATGGATCTTTCTACAGCATAGGATCTATCTTCAGCAAAGGATCTATCTACAGTAAAGGATCTATATAATGCAAAAGATCTATCTACTGCAAAGGATCTATATACAGCAAAGGATCTATCTACATCAAAGGATCTCTCTACAGCAAAGGATCTATTTACAGCGGAGGATCTTTCTACAGCAAAGGATCTACTACAGCAAAGGATCTATCTATAGCAAAGGATCTATCTACAGGAAAGGGTCTATCTACAGCAAAGGAACTCTCTTCATCGAAGGATCTATCTACAGCATAGGATCTATTTACAGCGGAGGATCTTTCTACAGCAAAAAATCTACTACAGCAAAGGATCTATCTATAGCAAAGGATCTATCTACAGGAAAGGGTCTATCTACAGCAAAGGAACTCTCTACATCAAAGGTTCTATCTACAGCAAAGGATCTATTCACAGCGGAGGATCTTTCTACAGCAAAGGATCTACTACAGCAAAGGATCTATCTATAGCAAAGGATCTATCTACAGGAAAGGGTCTTTCTACAGCAAAGGAACTCTCTACAGCAAAGGATCTATTTACAGCAAAATATCTATCAACAGCAGAGGATCTTTATACAGCAGAGGATCTTTCTACAGCAGAGGATCTTTTTACAGCAAAGGATCCCTCTACAGCTGAGGATATTTCTACAACATAGGATCTATCTACAGCAAAGTGATCAATCTACAGTAGGGGATCTATCTACAGCAAAGGATCTATCTACAACAAACGATTTATCTACAGCGATGGATCTATCTACATCAAAGGATCTATATACAGCAAAGGATCTATTTACAGTAAAGGATCTATCTACTGCAAAGGATCTGTCTGCAGCAAATTATCTATCTACAGCGAAGAATCTATCTAAAGCGGAGTATCTATGTTCAGCAAAGAATATATCTACAGTAAAGGAACTATCTACAGAAAAGGATCCATCTACAGTTAAGGATCTATCAACACTAAAGGATCTATCCAAAGAAAAGGATCTATTTAAGGAAAGGGATCTATCTACGGTAAATAATATATTCATATACTTACAGCAAAGAATCTAAGATCTATTTACAGCAAACGATCTATCTACAGCAAAGGATCCATCTACAGCGAAGGATCTATCTACAACAAAGTATCTATATACAGCAAAGGATCTATTTACGGCAGAGGATCTTTCTACAGCAAAGGATCTACTACAGCAAAGAATCTATCTACAGCAAAGGATCTATCTACAGCAAAGGATCTATTTACAGGAAAGGATCTATCTACATAGAAGGATATATCTATAAAAAACGATCTATCTACAGCAAATGATTTATCTACGTCAAGGGATCTATTTATGGCAAAGGATCTATCTACAGCAAAGGATCTATCCACAGCAAAGGTTCTACCTACAGCAAAGGATCTATCCACCGTAAAGGATCTATATACTGCAAAAGATCTATCTACTGCAAAGGATCTATATACAGCAAAGGATCTATCTACAGCAAAGAATCTATCTACAACGAAGAATCTATCTTCAGCAAAAAATCTATCTACAGCAAAGGATCTATCTACAGCAAAGGATCTATCTAAAGCCAAGGAACAATCTACAGCAAAGGATCTATCTACAGTAAAAGAACTCTCTAAAGCAAGGAATCCATATAAAGCAAAGGATCTATCTACATCAAAGGATCTATCTACAGCAAAGGATCTACTCAATGCGGAGGATCTTTCTACAGCAAAGGTTCTACTACAGCAAAGGATCTATCTATAGCGAAGGATCTATCTACAGGAAAGGGTCTATCTACAGCAAAGGAACTCTCTACAGCAAAGGATCTATTTACAGCAAAATATCTATCAACAGCAGAGGATCTTTATACAGCAAAGGATCTTTCTACAGCAGAGGATCTTTATACAGCAAAGGATACCTCTACAGCAGAGGATATATCTACAACATAGGATCTTTCTACAGCAGAGGTTCTTTATACAGCAAAGGATCCCTCTACAGCAGAGGATATATCTACAACATAGAATCTATCTACAAGAAAGTGATCAATCCACAGTAGGGGATCTATCTACAGCAAAGGATCTATCTAGAACTAAGAATCTTTTTCAGCAAAGGATCTATCTACAACAAACGATTTATCTACAGCTATGGATCAATCTAAAGCAAAGGATCTATATACAGCAAAGGATTTATCTACAGTTAAGGATCTATCAACAGCAAAGGATCTATCTACAGCAAAAGATCTATTTACAGCAAAATATCTATCTATAGCGAAGGATCTATCTACAGCAAGGGATCTATCTACAGGAAAGTATCTATATACAGCAAAGAATCTATCTACACTAAAGAATCTATCTACAGCAAAGGATCTATCTACAGGAAAGGATCTATCTACATAAAAGGATATATCTATAAAAAAGGATCTATCTACAGCGGAGGATCTATACAGAAAAAGATCTATCAACAGAAAATGATCTATCTACGTCAAGGGATCTATTTATGGCAAATGATCTATCTACACCAAAGGATCTATCTACAGCAAAGTTTCTATCTACAGCAAAAGATCTATCTACCGTAAAGGATCTATCTACAGCAAAGGATCTATCTTCAGTAAATGATCTATCTACTGAAAGGTATCCCTTTACAGCAAGGGGTCAATCTAGAATAACAAACAATCAATCTACAGCAAAGATTCTATCAACAGCAAAGGATCTAACAACAGCAAAGGATCTATCTACAGTAAAGGATCTATATACTGCAAAAGATCTATCTACTGCAAAGGATCTATATACAGCAAAGGATCTATCTACAGCAAAGAATCTATCTACAATAAAGAATCTATCTTCAGCAAAGAATCTATATACAGCAAAGAATCTAGCTACAGCAAAGGATCGATCTAAAGCAAAGGATCAATCTACAGCAAAAGATCTATCTACAGTAAAAGAACTCTCTACAGCAAAGGATCTATATACAGCAAACGATCTATCTACAGCAAAGGATCTATCTACAGCTAAGGATATATCTACAACAAAGGATTTATTTACAGCAATGGATCAATCTACAGCAAAGGATCTATCTACAGTAAAAGAACTCTCTAAAGCAAGGAATCCATGTAAAGCAAAGGATCTATCTACATCAAAGGATCTTTCTACAGCATAGGATCTATTCAATGCGGAGGATCTTTCTACAGCAAAGGTTCTACTACAGCAAAGGATCTATCTATAGCGAAGGATCTATCTACAGGGAAGGGTCTATCTACAGCAAAGGAACTCTCTACAGCAAAGGATCTATTTACAGCAAAATATCTATATACAGCAGAGGATCTTTATACAGCAAAGGATCTTTCTACAGCAGAGGATCTTTATACAGCAAAGGATACCTCTACAGCAGAGGATATATCTACAACATAGGATCTTTCTACAGCAGAGGATCTTTATACAGCAAAGGATCCCTCTACAGCAGAGGATATATCTACAACATAGAATCTATCTACAACAAAGTGATCAATCCACAGTAGGGGATCTATCTACAGCAAAGGATCTATCTAGAACAAAGAATCTTTTTCAGCAAAGGATCTATCTACAACAAACGATTTATCTACAGCTATGGATCAATCTAAAGCAAAGGATCTATCTACTGCAAAGGATCTGTCTACAGCAAATGATCTATCTGCAACGAAGAATCTATCTACAGCAAAGTATCTATGTTCAGCAAAGAATATATCTACAGCAATGGATCTATCTACAGCAAAGGATCTATCTACATGAAAGGATATATCTATAAAAAAGGATCTATCTACAGCGGAGGATCTATACAGAAAAAGATCTATCAACAGAAAATGATCTATCTACGTCAAGGGATCTATTTATGGCAAATGATCTATCTACACCAAAGGATCTATCTACAGCAACGTTTCTATCTACAGCAAAAGATCTATCTACCGTAAAGGATCTATCTACAGCAAAGGATCTATCTTCAGTAAATGATCTATCTACTGAAAGGTATCCCTCTACAGCAAGGGGTCAATCTAGAATAACAAACAATCAATCTACAGCAAAGATTCTATCTACAGCAAAGGATCTTACAACAGCAAAGGATCTATCTACAGTAAAGGATCTATATACTGCAAAAGATCTATCTACTGCAAAGGATCTATATACAGCAAAGGATCTATCTACAGCAAAGAATCTATCTACAATAAAGAATCTATCTTCAGCAAAGAATCTATATACAGCAAAGAATCTAGCTACAGCAAAGGATCGATCTAAAGCAAAGGATCAATCTACAGCAAAAGATCTATCTACAGTAAAGGAACTCTCTACAGCAAAGGATCTATATACAGCAAACGATCTATCTACAGCAAAGGATCTATCTACAGCAAAAGATATATCTACAACAAAGGATCTATTTACAGCAATGGATCTTACTACAGCATAGGATCTACTACAGCAAAGGATCTATCTACAGCAAAGGATCTATCTACAGCAAAGAATCTATCTACAACAAAGGATCTATCTACAGAAGTGGATCTATTTACAGCGAAGGATCAATCTACAGCGAAGGATCTATCTATAGCAAAGGATCTATGTTCAGCAAAGAATCTATCTACAGCGAAGGATCTATCTACAGCAAAGGATCTATCTACAGTAGAGGAACCATCTAGAGGAAAGAATCCATCTACAGTTGAGGATCAATCAACAGCAAATGATCTATCTACAGGAAAAGATCTATTTACAGCAAAAGATCTATCTACAGCAAAGGATCTATCTACAGCAAAGGATCTATTTACAGGAAAGGATCTATCAAAAGCAAAGGATCTATCTATAAAAGAGGATCTATCTACAGAAAAAGATCAATCTACGGCAAGGGATTTATCTACGGCAAATAAATTATTTATAATTTACTGCAAAGGATCTAAGATCTATCTACAGCAAAGGATCTAAGATCTATCTACAGCAAAGGATCTAAGATCTATCTACAGCAAAGGATCTATCAACATCAAAGGATACATCTACAGCGAAAGATCTATCTATAGCAAAAAACCTATCTACAGCAAAGGATCAATTTACAGCAGAGGATCTTTCTACAGCAAAGGATTTACTACAGCAAAGGATCTATCTAGAGCAAAGGATCTATCTACAGCAAAGGATCTATGTTCGGCAAAGAATTTATCTACAGCGAAGGATCTATCTACAGCAAAGGATCTATCTACAGTAGAGGAACTATCTACAGGAAAAGATCCATCTACAGTTAAGGATCAATCAACAGCAAATGATCTATCTACAGGAAAAGATCTATTTACAGCAAAAGATCTATCTACAGCAATGGATCTATCTACAGCAAAGGATCTATCTACAGGAAAGGATCTATCTACATAAAAGGATAATCTATAAAAAAGGATCTATCTACAGCGAAGGATCTATCTACAGAAAAAGATTTATCAACAGCAAATGATCTATCTACGTCAAGGGATCTATTTATGGCAAAGGATCTATCTACAGCATAGGATCAATCTGCAACAAAGGTTCTATCAGGATCTATCTACCGTAAAGGATCTATATACTGCAAAAGATCTATCTACTGCAAAGGATCTATATACAGCAAAGAATCTATCTACAGTAAAGGATCTATATACTGCAAAAGATCTATCTACTGCAAAGGATCTATATACATAGAAGGATATATCTATAAAAAAGGATCTATCTACAGCTTAGGATCTATCTACAGAAAAAAAACTATCAACAGCAAATTATCTATCTACGTCAAGGGATCTATTTATGGCAAAGGATCTATCTACAGCAAAGGATCTATCCACAGCAAAGGACCTATCTACCGTAAAGGATCTGTATACTGCAAAAGATCTATCTACCACAAAGGATCTATATACAGCAAAGAATCTATCTATAGTGAAGGATCTATATACTGCAAAAGATCTATCTACTGCAAAGGATCTATCTAAAGCAAATGATCAATCTACAGCAAAGGATCTATCTACAGTAAAGAACTCTCTAAAGCAAAGAATCCATATACAGCAAAGGATCTATTTACATCAAAGGATATATCTACAGCAAAGGATCTATTCAATGCGGAGGATCTTTCTACAGCAAGGGATCTACATATCTACAGGAAAGGATTTATCTACAGCAATGGATCTATCTACACTAAAGGATCTATCTACAGAAAAGGATCTATCTAAGGAATGGAATCTATCTTCGGCAAATAATTTATCCATATATTTACAGCAAAGGATCTAAGATCTATTTACAGCAAGGTATCTATGTACAGCAAAGGATCCATCTACAGCGAAGGATCTATCTACAACAAAGGATCTATCTACAGGAAAGGGTCTATCTACATCAAAGGAACTCTCTACAGCAAAGGATCTATCTACAGCAAAGGATCTATCTACAGGAAAGGGTCTATCTACATCAAAGGAACTCTCTACAGCAAAGGATCTATCAACAGCAAAGGAACTATTTAATGCGGAGGATTTTTCTACAGCAAGGGATCTACATATCTTCAGGAAAGGATTTATCTACAGCAAAGGATCTATCTACACTAAAGGATCTATCTACAGAAAAGGATCTATTTACAGCGGTGGATATCTCTACAGCAAAGGATCTACTACAGCAAAGGATCTATCTACAACAAACGATTTATCTACTGCGATGGATCTATCTACAGAAAAGGATCTATATACAGCGAAGGATCTATTTACAGTAAAGGATCTATCTACTTCAAAGGATCTGTCTACAACAAATGATCTATCTACAACGAAGAATCTATCTACTGCAAACTATCTATGTTCAGCAAAGAATATATCTACATCAAAGTATCTATCTACAGCAAAGGATCTATCTACACTAAAGGATCTATCTACTGCAAAGGATCTATCTACAGGAAAGGATCTATCTACATAAAAAGATATAGCTATAAAGAAGGATCGATCTAAAGTAAAGGATCAATCTACAGCAAAAGATCTATCTACAGTAAAGGAACTCTCTCCAGCAAAGGATCTAAATACAGCAAACGATCTATCTACATCAAAGGATCTATCTACAGCAACGGATCTATTTACAGCGGAGGATCTTTCTTCAGCAAATGATCTACTACAGCAAAGGATTTATCTATAGCAAAGGATCAATCTACATCAAAGGATCTATCTACAGCAAAGGATATATCTACAGCAAAGGATTTATGTTCAGCAAACAATATATCTACAGCGAAGGATCTATCTACAGCAAAGGATCTATCTACAGTAGAGGAACTATCTACAGGAAAAGATCCATCTACAGTTAAGGATCAATCATCAGCAAATGATCTATCTACAGGAAAAGATCTATTAACAGCAAAAGATCTATCTACAGCAAAGGATCTATCTACAGCAAAGAATCTATCCACAGGAAAGGATCTATCTACATAAAAGGAATATCTATAAAAAAGGATCTATCTACAGCGAAGGATCTATCTACAGAAAAAGATTTTTCAACAGCAAATGATCTATCTACGTCAAGGGATCTATTTATGGCAAAGGATATATCTACAGCAAAGGATCTATCTACAACAAAGGTTCTATCTACAGCAAAGGATCTATCTACCGTAAAGGATCTATATACTGCAAAAGATCTGTCTACTGCAAAAGATCTATATACAGCAAAGAATCTATCTACAGTAAAGGATCTATATACTGCAAAATATCTATCTACTGCAAAGGATCTATATACAGCGAAGGAACTATCTACAGCAAAGAATCTATCAACAACAAAGAATCTATCTTCAGCAAAGAATCTATCTACAGTAAAGGAACTCTCTAAAGCAAAGAATCCATATACAGCAAAGGATCTATCTGCATCGAAGGATCGATCTACAGCGAAGGATCTATCTACAACAAAGTATCTATCTACAGTAAATAATCTATTTACGGCAGAGGATCCTTCTACAGCAAAGAATCTACTACAGCAAAGAATCTATCTACAGCAAAGGATCTATCTACAGCAAAGGATCTATCTACAGGAAAGGATCTATCTACATAGAAGGATATATCTATAAAAAAGGATCTATCTACAGCTAAGGATCTATCTACAGAAAAAAAACTATCAACAGCAAATGATCTATCTACGTCAAGGGATCTATTTATGGCAAAGGATCTATCTACAGCAAAGGATCTATCCACAGCAAAGGACCTATCTACCGTAAAGGATCTGTATACTGCAAAAGATATATCTACTACAAAGGATCTATATACAGCAAAGAATCTATCTATAATGAAGGATCTATATACTGCAAAAGATCTATCTACTGCAAAGGATCTATATACAGCAAAGGATCTATCTACAGTAAAGGAACTCTCTAAAGCAAAGAATCCATATACAGCAAAGGATCTATCTACATCAAAAGATCTATCTACAGCAAAAGATCTATTTAATGCGGAGGATCTTTCTACAGCAAGGGATCTATCTACAGGAAAGAATTTATCTACAGCAAAGGATCTATCTACACTAAAGGATCTATCTACAGAAAAGGATCTATTTAAGGAAAGGAATCAATCTTCGGCATATAATTTATTCATATATGTACAGCAAAGGATCTAAGATCTATTTACAGCAAAGTATCTATCTACAGCAAAGGATCCATCTACAGCGAAGGATTTATCTACAACAAAGGATCCATCTACAGCGAAGGATCTATTTACAGTAAGGATCAATCTACTGCAAAGGATCTGTCTACAGCAAATTATCTATCTACAACGAAGAATCTATCTAAAGCGAAGTATCTATGTTCAGCAAAGAATATATCTACAGCAAAGGATCTATCTACAGCAAAGGATCTAACAACACTAAATGATCTATCTACAGAAAAGGATCTATTTAAGGAAAGGGATCTATCTACGGCAAATAATTTATTCATAAATTTACAGCAAAGTATCTAAGATCTATTTACAGCAAAGGATCTTTTTACAGCAAAGGTTCCATCTACAGCGAAGGATCTATCTACAACAAAATATCTATCTACAGCAAAGGATCTATTTACGGCAGAGGATCTTGCTACAGCAAAGGATCTACTACAGCAAAGAATCTATCTACAGCAAAGGATCTATCTACAGCAAAGGATCTATCTACAGGAAAGGATCTCTCTACATAGAAGGATATTTCTATAAAAAAAGATCTATCTACAGCAAAGGATCTATCTACAGCAAAGTTTCTATCTACAGCAAAGGATCTATCTACCGTAAAGGATCTGTCTACAGCAAAGGATCTATCTTCAGTAAATGATCTATCAACAGAAAGGTATCCATCTACAGCAAGGGGTCCATCTAGAACAACAAACAATCTATGTACATCAAAGAATCTATCTACAGCAAAGGATCTATCAACAGCAAAGGATCTATCTACAGTAAAGAATCTATATACCGCAAAAGATCTATCTACTGCAAAGGATCTATATACAGCAAAGGATCTATCTACTGCAAAGAATCTATCTACAACAAAGAATCTATCTTCAGCAAGGAATCTATCTACAGCAAAGGATATATCTACAGCAAAGGATCGATCTAAAGCAAACGATCAATCTACAGCAAAATATCTATCTACAGTGAAGGAATTCTTTACAGCAAAGGATCTATATACAGCAAACGATCTATCTACATCAAAGGATCTATCTACAGCAAAGGATCTATCTACAGCAAAGAATCTATCTACAACAAAGAATATATCTTCAGCCATGAATCTATCTACAGCAAAGGATCTATATAAAGTATAATAACTCTCTAAAGCAAAGAATCCATATACAGCAAAGGATCTATCTGCATCAAAGGATCCATCTACAGCGAAGGATCTATCTACAACAAAGTATCTATCTACAGTAAAGGATCTATTTACGGCAGAGGATCTTTCTACAGTAAAGGATCTACTACAGCAAAGAATCTATCTACAGCAAAGGATCTATCTACAGCAAAGGTTCTATCTACAGGAAAGGATCTATCTACATAGAAGGATATATCTATAAAAAAGGATCTATCTACAGCTTAGGATCTATCTACAGAAAAAAAAACTATCAACAGCAAATGATCTATTTACGTCAAGGGATCTATTTATGGCAAAGGATCTATCTACAGCAAAGGATCTATCCACAGCAAAGGACCTATCTACCGTAAAGGATCTGTATACTGCAAAAGATCTATCTACTACAAAGGATCTATATACAGCAAAGAATTTATCTATAGTGAAGGATCTATGTACTGCAAAAGATCTATCTACTGCAAAGGATCTATATACAGCAAAGGATCTATCTACAGCAAAGAATCTATCTACAACGAAGAATCTATCTTCAGCAAAGAATCTGTCTACAGCAAAGAATCTATCTAGAGTAAAGGATCTATCTAAAGCAAATGATCAATCTACAGCAAAGGATCTATCTACAGTAAAGGAACTCACTAAAGCAAAGAATCCATATACAGCAAAGGATCTATTTACATCAAGGGATCTATCTACAGCAAAGGATCTATTTAATGCGGAGGATCTTTCTACAGCAAGGGATCTACATATCTACAGGAAAGGATTTATCTACAGCAAAGGATCTATCTACACTAAAGGATCTATTTACAGAAAAGGATCTATTTAAGGAAAGGAATCTATCTTCGGCAAATAATTTATCCATATATTTACAGCAAAGGATCTAAGATCTATTTACAGCAAGGTATCTATCTACAGCAAAGGATCCATCTACAGCGAAGGATCGATCTACAACAAAGGATCTATCTACGGGAAAGGGTCTATCTACATCAAAGGAACTCTCTACAGCAAAGGATCTATCTACAGCAAAGGATCTATCTACAGGAAAGGGTCTATCTACATCAAAGGAACTCTCTACAGCAAAGGATCTATCTACAGCAAAGGATCTATTTAATGCGGAGGATCTTCCTACAGCAAGGGATCTACATATCTACAGGAAAGGATTTATCTACAGCAAAGGATCTATCTACACTAAAGGATCTATCTACAGAAAAGGATCTATTTACAGCGGAGAATATTTCTACAGCAAAGGATCTACTACAGCAAAGGATCTATCTACAACAAACGATTAATCTACTGCGATGGATCTATCTACAGAAAAGGATCTATATACAGCGAAGGATCTACTACAGCAAAGGATCTATCTACAGCAAATGATCTATCTACAACGAAGAATCTATCTACAGCAAACTATCTATGTTCAGCAAAGAATATATCTACAGCAAAGTATCTATCTACAGCAAAGGATCTATCTACACTAAAGGATCTATCTACTGCAAAGGATCTATCTACAGGAAAGGATCTATCTACATAAAAAGATATAGCTATAAAGAAGGATCTATCTACAGCGAAGGATCTATCTACAGAAAAAGATAAATCAACAGCAAATGATCTATCTACGTCAAGGGATCTATTTATGGCAAAGGATCTATCTACAGCAAAGGATCTATCTACAACAAAGGTTCTATCTACAGCAAAGGATCTATCTACCGTAAAGGATCTATATACTGCAAAAGATCTATCTACTGCAAAAGATCTATATACAGTAAAGAATCTATCTACAGTAAAGGATCTATATACTGCAAAAGATCTATCTACTGCAAAGGATCTATATACAGCGAAGGAACTATCTACAGCAAAGAATCTATCTACAAGAAAGAATCTATTTTCAGCAAAGAATCTATCTACAGCAAAGGATCTATCTACAGTAAAGGAACTCTCTAAAGCAAAGAATCCATATACAGCAAAGGATCTATCTGCATCAAAGGATCCATCTACAGCGAAGGATCTATCTACAACAAAGTATCTACCTACAGTAAATGATCTATTTACGGCAGAGGATCCTTCTACAGCAAAGGATCTACTACAGCAAAGAATCTATCTACAGCAGAGGATCTATCTACAGCAAAGGATCTATCTACAGGAAAGGATCTATCTACATAGAAGGATATATCTATAAAAAAGGATCTATCAACAGCTTAGGATCTATCTACAGAAAAAAAACTATCAACACTAAATGATCTATCCACAGAAAAGGATCTATTTAAGGAAAGGGATCTATCTACGGCAAATAATTTATTCATATATTTACAGCAAAGTATCTAAGATCTATTTACAGCAAAGGATCTTTTTACAGCAAAGGTTCCATCTACAGCGAAGGATCTATCTACAACAAAGTATCTATCTACAGCAAAGGATCTATTTACGGCAGAGGATCTTTTTACAGCAAAGGATCTACTACAGCAAAGAATCTATCTACAGCAAAGGATCTATCTACAGCAAAGGATCTATCTACAGGAAAGGATCTATCTACATAGAAGGATATATCTATAAAAAAGGATCTATCTACAGCGAAGGATCTATCTACAGAAAAAGATAAATCAACAGCAAATGATCTATCTACGTCAAGGGATCAATTTATGGCAAAGGATCTATCTACAGCAAAGGATCTATCTACAGCTAAGTTTCTATCTACAGCAAAGGATCTATCTACCGTAAAGGATCTATCTACAGCAAAGGATCTATTTTCAGTAAATGATCTATCTACAGAAAGGTATCCATCTACAGCAAGGGGTCCATCTAGAACAACAAACAATCTATGTACATCAAAGAATCTATCTACAGCAAAGGATCTATCAACAGCAAAGGATCTATCTACAGTAAAGGATCTATATACTGCAAAAGATCTATCTACTGCAACGGATCTATATACATCAAAGGATCTATCTACTGCAAAGAATCTATCTACAACAAAGAATCTATCTTCAGCGAAGAATCTATCTACAGCAAAGGATATATCTACAGCAATGGATCGATCTAAAGCAAACGTTCAATCTACAGCAAAATATCTATCTACAGTGAAGGAATTCTTTACAGCAAAGGATCTATATACAGCAAACGATCTATCTACATCAAAGGATCTATCTACAGCGAAGGATCTATCTACAGCAAAGAATCTATCTACAACAAAGAATCTATCTTCAGCCATGAATCTATCTACAGCAAAGGATCTATCTAAAGTATAATAACTCTCTAAAGCAAAGAATCCATATACAGCAAAGGATCTATCTGCATCAAAAAAACTATCTACAGTAAAGGATCTATATACTGCAAAAGATCGATCTACTGCAAAGGATCTATATACAGCGAAGGATCTATCTACAGCAAAGAATCTATCTACAACAAAGAATCTATCTTCAGCCATGAATCTATCTACAGCAAAGGATCTATCTAAAGTATAGGAACTCTCTAAAGGAAAGAATCCATATACAGCAAAGGATCTATCTGCATCAAAGGATCTATCTACAACAAAGTATCTATCTACAGTAAAGGATCTATTTACGGCAGAGGATCCTTCTACAGCAAAGGATCTACTACAGCAAAGAATCTATCTACAGCAAAGGATCTATCTACAGAAAAGGATCTATCTAGAGGAGAGGATCTATCTACATAGAAGGATATATCTATAAAAAAGGATCTATCTACAGCTTAGGATCTATCTACAGAAAAAAAACTATCAACAGCAAATGATCTATCTACGTCAAGGGATCTATTTATGGCAAAGGATCTATCTACAGCAAAGGATCTATCCACAGCAAAAGACCTATCTACCGTAAAGGATCTGTATACTGCAAAAGATCTATCTACTACAAAGGATCTATATACAGCAAAGAATCTATCTATAGTGAAGGATCTATATACTGCAAAAGATCTATCTACTGCAAAGGATCTATATACAGCAAAGGATCTATCTACAGCAAAGAATCTATCTAAAACGAAGAATCTATCTTCAGCAAAGAATCTATCTACAGCAAAGGATCTATCTACAGCAAAGGATCTATCTAGAGCAAAGGATCCATCTAAAGCAAATGATCAATCTACAGCAAAGGATCTATCTACAGTAAAGGAACTCACTAAAGCAAAGAATCCATATACAGCAAAGGATCTATCTGCAGCAAAGGATCTATTTAATGCGGAGGATCTTTCTACAGCAAGGGATCTACACATCTACAGGAAAGGATTTATCTACAGCAAAGGATCTATCTACACTAAAGGATCTATCTACAGAAAAGGATCTATTTAATGAAAGGAATCTATCTTCGGCAAATAATTTATCCATATATTTACAGCAAAGGATCTAAGATCTATTTACAGCAAAGTATCTATCTACAGCAAAGGATCCATCTACAGCGAAGGATCTATCTACAACAAAGGATCTATCTACAGGAAAAGGTCTATCTACATTAAAGGAACTCTCTACAGCAAAGAATCTATCTACAGCAAAGGATCTATTTACAGCAAAGGATCTATCTAAAGCAAAGGATAAATTCACAGCAAAGGATCTATCTACAGTAAAGGATCTATCTACAGTAAAGGAACTCTCTACAGCAAAGGATCCAAGGATCCATATACAGCAAAGGTTCTATCTACATCAATGGATCTATCTACAGCAAAGGATCTATCTGCAACGAAGAATCTATCTACAGCAAAGTATCTATGTTCAGCAAAGAATATATCTACAGCAATGGATCTATCTACAGCATAGGATCTGTCTACAGTTAAGGATCTATCAACAGCAAAGGATCTATCTATAGCGAAGGATCTATCTACAGCAAGGGATCTATCTACAGGAAAGGATCTACATACAGCAAAGGATCTATCTACACTAAAGGATCTATCTACAGCAAAGGATCTATCTACAGGAAAGGATCTATCTACATAAAAGGATATATCTATAAAAAAGGATCTATCTACAGCGGAGGATCTATACAGAAAAAGATCTATTAACAGCAAATGATCTATCTACGTCAAGGGATCTATTTATGGCAAAGGATCTATCTACACCAAAGTATCTATCTACAGCAAAGTTTCTATCTACAGCAAAAGATCTATCTACCGTAAAGGATCTATCTACAGCAAAGGATCTATCTTCAGTAAATGATCTATCTACTGAAAGGTATCCATCTACAGCAAGGGGTCAATCTAGATTAACAAACAATCAATCTACAGCAAAGATTCTATCTACAGCAAAGGATCTAACAACAGCAAAGGATCTATCTAAGGTAAAGGATCTATATACTGCAAAAGATCTATCTACTGCAAAGGATCTATATACAGCAAAGGATCTATCTACAGCAAAGAATCTATCTACAATAAAGAATCTATCTTCAGCAAAGAATCTATATACAGCAAAGAATCTAGCTACAGCAAAGGATCGATCTAAAGCAAAAAATCAATCTACAGCAAAAGATCTATCTACAGTAAAGGAACTCTCTACAGTAAAGTATCTATATACTGCAAAAGATCTATCTACTGCAAAGGATCTATATACAGCAAAGGATCTATCTACAGCAGAGAATCTATCTACAACAAAGAATTTATCTTCAGCAAAGAATCTATCTACAGCAAAGGATCTATCTACAGTAAAGGATCTATTTACTGCAAAAGATCTATCTACGTCAAAGGATCTATATATAGCAAAGGATCCATCTACAGCAAAGAATCTGTCTACAACAAAGAATCTATCTTCAGCAAAAGATCTATCTACAGTAATGGAACTTTCTACAGCAAAGGATCTATATACAGCAAACGATCTATCTACAGCAATGGATCTATTTACAGCGGGGGATCTTTCTTCAGCAAAGGATCTACTACAGCAAAGGATCTATCTATAGCAAAGGATCAATCTACAGCAAAGAATCTATCTACAGCAAAGGATATATCTAAAGCAAAGGATCTATTTACAGCAATGGATCTTTCTATAGCATAGGATCTACTACAGCAAAGGATCTATCTACAGCAAAGGATCTATCTACAGCAAAGGATCTATCTACAGAAGTGGATTTATTTACAGCGAAGGATCAATCTACAGCAAAGGATTTATCTACAGCAAAGGATCTATGTTCAGCAAAGAATTTATCTACAGCGAAGGATCTATCTACAGCAAAGGATCTATCTACAGTAAAAGAACTATCTACAGGAAAAGATCCATCTACAGTTAAGGATCAATCAACAGCAAATGATCTATCTACAGGAAAAGATCTATTTACAGCAAAAGATCTATCTACAGCAAAGGATCTATCTACAGCAAAGGATCTATCCACAGGAAAGGATATATCTACATAAAAGGAATATCTATAAAAAAGGATCTATCTACAGCGAAGGATCTATCTACAGAAAAAGATTTATCAACAGCAAATGATCTATCTACGTCAAGGGATCTATTCATGGCAAAGGATCTATCTACAGCAAAGGATCTATCTACAACAAAGGTTCTATCTACAGCAAAGGATCTATCTACCGTAAAGGATCTATATACTGCAAAAGATCTGTCTACTGCAAAAGATCCATATACAGCAAAGGATCTATCTGCATCAAAGGATCCATCTACAGCGAAGGATCTATCTACAACAAAGTATCTATCTACAGTAAATGATCTATTTACGGCAGAGGATCCTTCTACAGCAAAGAATCTACTACAGCAAAGAATCTATCTACAGCAGAGGATCTATCTACAGCAAAGGATCTATCTACAGGAAAGGATCTATCTACATAGAAGGATATATCTATAAAAAAGGATCTATCTACAGCTTAGGATCTATCTACAGAAAAAAAACTATCAACAGCAAATGATCTATCTACGTCAAGGGATCTATTTATGGCAAAGGATCTATCTACAGCAAAGGATCTATCCACAGCAAAGGACCTATCTACCGTAAAGGATCTGTATACTGCAAAAGATATATCTACTACAAAGGATCTATATACAGCAAAGAATCTATCTATAATGAAGGATCTATATACTGCAAAAGATCTATCTACTGCAAAGGATCTATATACAGCAAAGGATCTATCTATAGTAAAGGAACTCTCTAAAGCAAAGAATCCATATACAGCAAAGGATCTATCTACATCAAAGGATCTATCTACAGCAAAGGATCTATTTAATGCGGAGGATCTTTCTACAGCAAGGGATCTATCTACAGGAAAGAATTAATCTACAGCAAAGGATCTATCTACACTAAAGGATCTATCTACAGAAAAGGATCTATTTAAGGAAAGGAATCAATCTTCGGCATATAATTTATTCATATATGTACAGCAAAGGATCTAAGATCTATTTACAGCAAAGTATCTATCTACAGCAAAGGATCCACCTGCAGCGAAGGATCTATCTACAACAAAGGATCCATCTACAGCGAAGGATCTATTTACAGTAAGGATCTATCTACTGCAAAGGATCTGTCTACAGCAAATTATCTATCTACAACGAAGAATCTATCTAAAGCGAAGTATCTATGTTCAGCAAAGAATATATCTACAGCAAAGGATCTATCTACAGCAAAGGATCTATCAACACTAAATGATCTATCTACAGAAAAGAATCTATTTAAGGAAAGGGATCTATCTACGGCAAATAATTTATTCATAAATTTACAGCAAAGTATCTAAGATCTATTTACAGCAAAGGATCTTTTTACAGCAAAGGTTCCATCTACAGCGAAGGATCTATCTACAACAAAGTATCTATCTACAGCAAAGGATCTATTTACGGCAGAGGATCTTTCTACAGCAAAGGATCTACTACAGTAAAGAATCTATCTACAGCAAAGGATCTATCTACAGCAAAGGATCTATCTACAGGAAAGGATCTCTCTACATAGAAGGATATATCTATAAAAAAGGATCTATCTACAGCAAAGGATCTATCTACAGCAAAGTTTCTATCTACAGCAAAGGATCTATCTACCGTAAAGGATCTATCTACAGCAAAGGATCTATCTTCAGTAAATGATCTATCAACAGAAAGGTATCCATCTACAGCAAGGGGTCCATCTAGAACAACAAACAATCTATGTACATCAAAGAATCTATCTACAGCAAAGGATCTATCAACAGCAAAGGATCTATCTACAGTAAAGAATCTATATACCGCAAAAGATCTATCTACTGCAAAGGATCTATATACAACAAAGGATCTATCTACTGCAAAGAATCTATCTACAACAAAGAATCTATCTTCAGCAAAGAATCTATCTACAGCAAAGGATATATCTACATCAAAGGATCTATCTACAGCAAAGGATCTATCTACAGTAAAGGAACTCTCTAAAGCAAAGAATCCATATACAGCAAAGGATCTATCTGCATCAAAGGATCCATCTACAGCGAAGGATCTATCTACAACAAAGTATCTATCTACAGTAAATGATCTATTTACGGCAGAGGATCCTTCTACAGCAAAGGATCTACTACAGCAAAGAATCTATCTACAGCAAAGGATCTATCTACAGCAAAGGATCTATCTACAGGAAAGGATCTATCTACATAGAAGGATATATCTATAAAAAAGGATCTATCTACAGCTTAGGATCTATCTACAGAAAAAAAACTATCAACACTAAATGATCTATCTACAGAAAAGGATCTATTTAAGGAAAGGGATCTATCTACGGCAAATAATTTATTCATATATTTACAGCAAAGTATCTAAGATCTATTTACAGCAGAGGATCTTTTTACAGCAAAGGTTCCATCTACAGCGAAGGATCTATCTACAACAAAGTATCTATCTACAGCAAAGGATCTATTTACGGCAGAGGATCTTTCTACAGCAAAGGATCTACTACAGCAAAGAATCTATCTACAGCAAAGGATCTATCTACAGCAAAGGATCTATCTACAGGAAAGGATCTATCTACATAGAAGGATATATCTATAAAAAAGGATCTATCTACAGCGAAGGATCTATCTACAGAAAAAGATAAATCAACAGCAAATGATCTATCTACGTCAAGGGATCATTTTATGGCAAAGGATCTATCTACAGCAAGGGTTCTATCTACAGCAAAGTTTCTATCTACAGCAAAGGATCTATCTACCGTAAAGGAACTATCTACAGCAAAGGATCTATCTTCAGTAAATGATCTATCTACAGAAAGGTATCCATCTAAAGCAAGGGGTCCATCTAGAACAACAAACAATCTATGTACATCAAAGAATCTATCTACAGCAAAGGATCTATCAACAGCAAAGGATCTATCTACAGTAAAGGATCTATATACTGCAAAAGATCTATCTACTGCAAAGGATCTATATACAGCAAAGGATCTATCTACTGCAAAGAATCTATCTACAACAAAGAATCTATCTTCAGCGAAGAATCTATCTACAGCAAAGGATATATCTACAGCAAAGGATCGATCTAAAGCAAACGTTCAATCTACAGCAAAATGTCTATCAACAGTGAAGGAATTCTTTACAGCAAAGGATCTATCAACAGCAAAGGATCTATCTACAGTAAAGAATCTATATACCGCAAAAGATCTATCTACTGCAAAGGATCTATATACAACAAAGGATCTATCTACTGCAAAGAATCTATCTACAACAAAGAATCTATCTTCAGCAAAGAATCTATCTATCGCAGAGGATATATCTACATCAAAGGATCTATCTACAGCGAAGGATCTATTTACAGCAAAGAATCTATCTACAACAAAGAATATATCTTCAGCCATGAATCTATCTACAGCAAAGGATCTATCTAAAGTATAATAACTCTCTAAAGCAAAGAATCCATATACAGCAAAGGATCTATCTGCATCAAAGTATCCATCTACAGCGAAGGATCTATCTACAACAAAGAATCTATCTACAGTAAAGGATCTATTTACGGCAGAGGATCTTTCTACAGCAAAGGATCTACTACAGCAAAGGATCTATCTACAGGAAAGGATCTATCTACATAGAAGGATATATCTATAAAAAAGGATCTATCTACAGCTTAGGATCTATCTACAGAAAAAAAAACTATCAACAGCAAATGATCTATTTACGTCAAGGGATCTATTTATGGCAAAGGATCTATCTACAGCAAAGGATCTATCCACAGCAAAGGACCTATCTACCGTAAAGGATCTGTATACTGCAAAAGATCTATCTACTACAAAGGATCTATATACAGCAAATAATTTATCTATAGTGAAGGATCTATATAGTGTTAAAGATCTATCTACTGCAAAGGATCTATATACAGCAAAGGATCTATCTACAGCAAAGAATCTATCTACAACGAAGAATCTATCTTCAGCAAAGAATCTATCTACAGCAAAGAATCTATCTAGAGCAAAGGATCTATCTAAAGCAAATGATCAATCTACAGCAAAGGATCTATCTACAGTAAAGGAACTCACTAAAGCAAAGAATCTATATACAGCAAAGGATCTATTTACATCAAGGGATCTATCTACAGCAAAGGATCTATTTAATGCGGAGGATCTTTCTACAGCAAGGGATCTACATATCTACAGGAAAGGATTTATCTACAGCAAAGGATCTATCTACACTAAAGGATCTATCTACAGAAAAGGATCTATTTAAGGAAAGGAATCTATCTTCGGCAAATAATTTATCCATATATTTACAGCAAAGGATCTAAGATCTATTACAGCAAGGTATCTATCTACAGCAAAGGATCCATCTACAGCGAAGGATCGATCTACAACAAAGGATCTATCTACGGGAAAGGGTCTATCTACATCAAAGGAACTCTCTACAGCAAAGGATCTATCTACAGCAAAGGATCTATCTACAGGAAAGGGTCTATCTACATCAAAGGAACTCTCTACAGCAAAGGATCTATCTACAGCAAAGGATCTATTTAATGCGGAGGATCTTTCTACAGCAAGGGATCTACATATCTACAGGAAAGGATTTATCTACAGCAAAGGATCTATCTACACTAAAGGATCTATCTACAGAAAAGGATCTATTTACAGCGGAGAATATTTCTACAGCAAAGGATCTACTACAGCAAAGGATCTATCTACAACAAACGATTTATCTACTGCGATGGATCTATCTACAGAAAAGGATCTATATACAGCGAAGGATCTATTTACAGTATAGGATCTATCTTCTGCAAAGGATCTGTCTACAGCAAATGATCTATCTACAACGAAGAATCTATCTACAGCAAACTATCTATGTTCAGCAAAGAATATATCTACAGCAAAGTATCTATCTACAGCAAAGGATCTATCTACACTAAAGGATCTATCTACTGCAAAGGATCTATCTGCAGGAAAGGATCTATCTACATAAAAAGATATAGCTATAAAGAAGGATCTATCTACAGCGAAGGATATATCTACAGAAAAAGATAAATCAACAGCAAATGATCTATCTACGTCAAGGGATCTATTTATGGCAAAGGATCTATCTACAGCAAAGGATCTATCTACAACAAAAGTTCTATCTACAGCAAAGGATTTATCTACCGTAAAGGATCTATATACTGCAAAAGATCTATCTACTGCAAAAGATCTATATACAGCAAAGAATCTATCTACAGTAAAGGATCAATATACTGCAAAAGATCTATCTACTGCAAAGGATCTATATACAGCGAAGGAACTATCTACAGCAAAGAATCTATCAACAACAAAGAATCTATTTTCAGCAAAGAATCTATCTACAGCAAAGGATCTATCTACAGTAAAGGAACTCTCTAAAGCAAAGAATCCATATACAGCAAAGGATCTATCTGCATCAAAGGATCCATCTACAGCGAAGGATCTATCTACAACAAAGTATCTATCTACAGTAAATGATCTATTTACGGCAGAGGATCCTTCTACAGCAAAGGATCTACTACAGCAAAGAATCTATCTACAGCAAAGGATCTATCTACAGCAAAGGATCTATCTACAGGAAAGGATCTATCTACATAGAAGGATATATCTATAAAAAAGGATCTATCTACAGCTTAGGATCTATCTACAGAAAAAAAACTATCAACACTAAATGATCTATCTACAGAAAAGGATCTATTTAAGGAAAGGGATCTATCTACGGCAAATAATTTATTCATATATTTACAGCAAAGTATCTAAGATCTATTTACAGCAGAGGATCTTTTTACAGCAAAGGTTCCATCTACAGCGAAGGATCTATCTACAACAAAGTATCTATCTACAGCAAAGGATCTATTTACGGCAGAGGATCTTTCTACAGCAAAGGATCTACTACAGCAAAGAATCTATCTACAGCAAAGGATCTATCTACAGCAAAGGATCTATCTACAGCAAAGTATCTATCTACAGGAAAGGATCTATCTACATAGAAGGATATATCTATAAAAAAGGATCTATCTACAGCGAAGGATCTATCTACAGAAAAAGATAAATCAACAGCAAATGATCTATCTACGTCAAGGGATCATTTTATGGCAAATGATCTATCTACAGCAAGGGTTCTATCTACAGCAAAGTTTCTATCTACAGCAAAGGATCTATCTACCGTAAAGGAACTATCTACAGCAAAGGATCTATCTTCAGTAAATGATCTATCTACAGTATAGGATCTATATACTGCAAAAGATCTATCTACTGCAAAGGATCTATATACAGCAAAGGATCTATCTATTGCAAAGAATCTATCTACAACAAAGAATCTATCTTCAGCGAAGAATCTATCTACAGCAAAGGATATATCTACAGCAAAGGATCGATCTAAAGCAAACGTTCAATCTACAGCAAAATGTCTATCAACAGTGAAGGAATTCTTTACAGCAAAGGATCTATATACAGCAAACGATCTATCTACATCAAAGGATCTATCTACAGCGAAGGATCTATCTACAGCAAAGAATCTATCAACAACAAAGAATCTATCTTCAGCCATGAATCTATCTACAGCAAAGGATCTATCTAAAGTATAATACCTCTCTAAAGCAAAGAATCCATATACAGCAAAGGATCTATCTGCATCAAAGGATCCATCTACAGCGAAGGATCTATCTACAACAAAGTATCTATCTACAGTAAAGGATCTATTTACGACAGAGGATCTTTCTACAGCAAAGGATCTACTACAGCAAAGAATCTATCTACAGCAAAGGATCTATCTACAGCTTAGGATCTATCTACAGAAAAAAAAAACTATCAACAGCAAATGATCTATCTACGTCAAGGGATCTATTTATGGCAAAGGATCTATCCACAGCAAAGGATCTATCTACAGCAAAGGATCTATCTACAGGAAAGGATCTATCTACATAGAAGGATATATCTATAAAAAAGGATCTATCTACAGCTTAGGATCTATCTACAGAAAAAAAACTATCAACACTAAATGATCTATCTACAGAAAAGGATCTATTTAAGGAAAGGGATCTATCTACGGCAAATAATTTATTCATATATTTACAGCAAAGTATCTAAGATCTATTTACAGCAAAGGATCTTTTTACAGCAAAGGTTCCATCTACAGCGAAGGATCTATCTACAACAAAGTATCTATCTACAGCAAAGGATCTATTTACGGCAGAGGATCTTTCTACAGCAAAGGATCTACTACAGCAAAGAATCTATCTACAGCAAAGGATCTATCTACAGCTAAGGATCTATCTACAGGAAAGGATCTATCTACATAGAAGGATATATCTATAAAAAAGGATCTATCTACAGCAAAGGATCTATCTACAGAAAAAGATAAATCAACAGCAAATGATCTATCTACGTCAAGGGATCATTTTATGGCAAAGGATCTATCTACAGCAAAGGATCTATCTACAGCAAAGTTTCTTTCTACAGCAAAGGATCTATCTACCGTAAAGGAACCATCAAAAGCAAAGGATCTATCTTCAGTAAATGATCTATCTACAGAAAGGTATCCATCTAAAGCAAGGGGTCCATCTAGAACAACAAACAATCTATGTACATCAAAGAATCTATCTACAGCAAAGGATCTATCAACAGCAAAGGATCTATCTACAGTAAAGGATCTATATACTGCAAAATATCTATCTACTGCAAAGGATCTATATACAGCAAAGAATCTATCTACTGCAAAGAATCTATCTACAACAAAGAATCTATCTTCAGCGAAGAATCTATCTACAGCAAAGGATATATCTACAGCAAAGGATCGATCTAAAGCAAACGTTCAATCTACACCAAAATGTCTATCTACAGTGAAGGAATTCTTTACAGCAAAGGATCTATATACAGCAAACGATCTATCTACATCAAAGGATCTATCTACAGCGAAGGATCTATCTACAGCAAAGAATCTATCAACAACAAAGAATCTATCTTCAGCCATGAATCTATCTACAGCAAAGGATCTATCTAAAGTATAATACCTCTCTAAAGCAAAGAATCCATATCCAGCAAAGGATCTATCTGCATCAAAGGATCCATCTACAGCGAAGGATCTATCTACAACAAAGTATCTATCTACAGTAAAGGATCTATTTACGGCAGAGGATCTTTCTACAGCAAAGGATCTACTACAGCAAAGAATCTATCTACAGCAAAGGATCTATCTACAGCTTAGGATCTATCTACAGAAAAAAAAAACTATCAACAGCAAATGATCTATCTACGTCAAGGGATTTATTTATGGCAAAGGATCTATCTACGGCAAAGGATCTATCCACAGCAAAGGACCTATCTACCGTAAAGGATCTGTATACTGCAAAATATCTATCTACTACAAAGGATCTATATACAGCAAAGAATTTATCTATAGTGAAGGATCTATATACTGCAAAAGATCTATCTACTGCAAAGGATCTATATACAGCAAAGGATCTATCTACAGCAAAGAATCTATCTACAACGAAGAATCTATCTTCAGCAAAGAATCTATCTACAGCAAAAAATCTATCTACAGCAAAGGATCTATCTAAAGCAAATGATCAATCTACAGCAAAGGATCTATCTACAGTAAAGGAACTCTCTAAAGCAAAGAATCCATATACAGCAAAGGATCTATTTACATCAAAGGATCTATCTACAGCAAAGGATCTATATACTGCAAAAGATCTATCTACTGCAAAGGATCTATATACAGCAAAGGATCTATCTACTGCAAAGAATCTATCAACAACAAAGAATCTATCTTCAGCAAAGAATCTATCTACAGCAAAGGATATATCTACAGCAAAGGATCGATCTAAAGCAAACGATCAATCTACAACAAAATATCTATCTACAGTGAAGGAATTCTTTACAGCAAAGGATCTATATACAGCAAACGATCTATCTACATCAAAGGATCTATTTACAGCAAAGGATCTATCTATAGCAAAGGATCAATCTACAGCAAAGGATCTGTCCACAGCAAAGGATATATTTACAGCTAAAGATCTATTTACAGCCATGGATCTTTCTACAGCATAGGATCTACTACAGTAAAGGATCTATCTACAGCAAAGGATCTATCTACATCAAAGGATCTATCTACAGCAAAGGATATATCTACAGCAAGGGATCTATTTGCATCAATGGATTTTTCTACAGCATAGGATCTACTACAGCAAAGGATCTATCTACAGCAAAGAATCTACCTACAGCAAAGGATCTATCTACAGCAAAGAATCAATCTACAGTTAAGGATCTATATAATGCAAAAGATCTATCTACTGCAAAGGATCTATATACAGCAAAGGATCTATCTACATCAAAGGATCTCTCTACAGCAAAGGATCTATTTACAGCGGAGGATCTTTCTACAGCAAATGATCTACTACAGCAAAGGATCTATCTATAGCAAAGAATCTATCTACAGGAAAGGGTCTATCTACAGCAAAGGAACTCTCTACATCGAAGGATCTATCTACAGCAAAGGATCTATTTACAGCGGAGGATCTTTCTACAGCAAAGGATCTACTATAGCAAAGGATCTATCTATATTAAAGGATCTATCTACAGGAAAGGGTCTATCTACAGCAAAGGAACTCTCTACATCAGAGGTTCTATCTACAGGAAAGGGTCTATCACAGCAAAGGAACTCTCTACAGCAAAGGATCTATCTACAGCAAAATATCTATCAACAGCAGAGGATCTTTATACAACAGAAGATCTTTCTACAGCAGAGGATCTTTATACAGCAAAGGATCCCTTTACAGCTGAGGATATTTCTACAACATAGGATCTATCTACAGCAAAGTGATCAATCTACAGTAGGGGATCTATCTACAGTAAAGGATCTATCTACAACAAACGATTTATCTACAGCGATGGATCTATCTACAGCAAAGGATCTATATACAGCAAAGGATCTATTTACAGTAAAGGATCTATCTACTGCAAAGGATCTGTCTACAGCAAAGGATCTATCTACAGTAAAGGATCTATATACTGCAAAAGATCTATCTACTGCAAAGGATCTATATACAGCAAAGGATCTATCTACTGCAAAGATTCTATCTACAACAAAGAATCTATCTTCAGCAAAGAATCTATCTACAGCAAAGGATATATCTACAGAAAAGGATCGATCTAAAGCAAACGATCAATCTACAGCACAATATCTATCTACAGTGAAGGAATTCTTTACAGCAAAGAATCTATATACAGCAAACGATCTATCTACATCAAAGGATCTATCTACAGCAAAGGATCTATCTATAGCAAAGGATCAAAATACAGCAAAGGATCTATCCACAGCAAAGGATATATCTACAGCTAAAAATCTATTTACAGCCAAGGATCTTTCTACAGCATAGGATCTAATACAGCAAAGGATTTATCTACAGCAAAGAATCTATCTACATCAAAGGATCTATCTACAACAAAGGATATATCTACAGCAAAGGATCTATTTACAGCAATGGATCTTTCTACAGCATAGGATCTACTACAGCAAAGGATCTATCTACAGCAAAGAATCTATCTACAGCAAAGGATCTATCTACAGCAAAGAATCTATCTACAGTAAAGGATCTATATAATGCAAAAGATCTATGTACTGCAAAGGATCTATATACAGCAAAGGATCTATCTACATCAAAGGATCTCTCTAGAGCAAAGGATCTATTCACAGCGGAGGATCTTTCTACAGCAAATGATCTACACCAGCAAAGGATCTATCTATAGCAAAGGATCTATCTACAGGAAAGGGTCTATCACAGCAAAGGAACCCTCTACAGCAAAGGTTCTATCTACAGCAAAATATCTATCAACAGCAGAGGATCTTTATACAACAGAGGATCTTTCTACAGCAGAGGATCTTTATACAGCAAAGGATCCCTTTACAGTTGAGGATATTTCTACAACATAGGATCTATCTACAGCAAAGTGATCAATCTAAAGTAGGGGATCTATCTACAGTAAAGAATCTATCTACAACAAACGATTTATATACAGCGATGGATCTATCTACAGCAAAGGATCTATATACAGCAAAGGATCTATTTACAGTAATGGATCTATCTAGTGCAAAGGATCTGTCTACAGCAAAGGATCTATCTACAGTAAAGGATCTATATACTGCAAAAGATCTATCTACTGCAAAGGATCTATATACAGCAAAGGATCTATCTACTGCAAAGAATCAATCTACAACAAAGAATCTATCTTCAGCAAAGAATCTATCTACAGCAAAGGATATATCTACAGAAAAGGATCGATCTAAAGCAAACGATCAATCTACAGCAAAAGATCTATCTACAGTGAAGGAATTCTTTACAGCAAAGGATCTATATACAGCAAACGATCTATCTACATCAAAGGATCTATCTACAGCAAAGGATCTATCTATAGCAAAGGATCAAAATACGGCAAAGGATCTATCCACAGCAAAGGATATATCTACAGCTAAAGGATCTATTTACAGCCATGGATCTTTCTACAGCATAGGATCTAATACAGCAAAGGATCTATCTACAGCAAAGGATCTATCTACATCAAAGGATCTATCTACAGCAAAGGATATATCTACAGCAAAGGATCTATTTACAGCAATGGATCTTTCTACAGCATAGGATCTACTACAGCAAAGGATCTATCAACAGCAAAGAATCTATCTACAGCAAAGGATCTATCTACAGCAAAGAATCTATCTACAGTAAAGGATCTATATAATGCAAAAGATCTATGTACTGCAAAGGATCTATATACAGCAAAGGATCTATCTACATCAAAGGATCTCTTTACAGCAAAGGATCTATTTACAGCGGAGGATCTTTCTACAGCAAAGGATCTACTACAACAAAGGATCTATCTATAGCTAAGAATCTATCTACAGGAAAGGGTCTATCTACAGCAAAGGAACTCTCTACATCGAAGGATCTATCTACAGCAAAGGATCTATTTACAGCGGAGGATCTTTCTACAGCAAAGGATCTACTACAGCAAAGGATCTATCTATAGCAAAGGATCTATCTACAGGAAAGGGTCTATCAACAGCAAAGGTACTCTCTACATCAGAGGTTCTATCTACAGCAAAGGATCTATTCACAGCGGAGGATCTCTCTACAGCAAAGGATCTACTACAGCAAAGGATCTATCTATAGCAAAGGATCTATATACAGCAAAGGATCTATCTCCTGCAAAGAATCTATCTACAACAAAGAATCTATCTTCAGCAAAGAATCTATCTACAGCAAAGAATATATCTACAGCAAAGGATCGATCTAAAGCAAACGATCAATCTACAGCAAAATATCTATCTGCAGTGAAGGAATTCTTTACAGCAAAGGATCTATATACAGCAAACGATCTATCTACATCGAAGGATCTATCTACAGCGAAGGATCTATCTATAGCAAAGGATCAATCTATAGCAAAGGATCAATCTACAGCTAAGGATCTATTTACAGCCATGGATCTTTCTACAGCATAGGATCTACTACAGTAAAGAATCTATCTACAGCAAAGGATTTATCTACATCAAAGGATCTATCTACAGCAGAGGATATATCTACAGCAAAGGATCTATTTACAGCAATGGATCTTTCTACAGCATAGGATCTACTTCGCCAAAGGATCTATCTACAGCAAAGAATCTATCTACAGCACAGGATCTATCTATAGCAAAGGATCTATCCACAACAAAGAATCTATCTTCAGCAAAGAATCTATCTTCAGCAAAGGATATATCTACAGCAAAGGATCGATCTAAAGCAAACGATCAATCTACAGCAAAATATCTATCTACAGTGAAGGAATTCTTTACAGCAAAGGATCTATATACAGCAAACGATCTATCTACATCAAATGATCTATCTACAGCAAAGGATCTATCTATAGCATAGGATCAATCTACAGCAAAGGATATATCTACAGCTAAAGGATCTATTTACAGCCATGGATCTTTCTACAGCATAGGATCTAATACAGCAAAGGATCTATCTACAGCAAAGGATCTATCTACATCAAAGGATCTATCTACAGCAAAGGATATATCTACAGCAAAGGATCTATTTACAGCAATGGATCATTCTACAGCATAGGATCTACTACAGCAAAGAATCTATCAACAGCAAAGAATCTATCTACAACAAAGGATCTATCTACAGCAAAGAATCTATCTACAGTAAAGGATCTATATAATGCAAAAGATCTATGTACTGCAAAGGATCTATATACAGCAAAGGATCTATCTACATCAAGGGATCTCTTTACAGCAAAGGATCTATTTACAGCGGAGGATCGATCTACAGCAAAGGATCTACTACAGCAAAGGATCTATCTATAGCAAAGAATCTATCTACAGGAAAGGGTCTATCTACAGCAAAAGAACTCTCTACATCGAAGGATCTATCTACAGCAAAGGATCTATTTACAGCGGAGGATCTTTCTACAGCAGAGGATCTACTACAGCAAAGGATCTATCTATAGCAAAGGATCTATCTACAGGAAAGGGTCTATCTACAGCAAAGGTACTCTCTACATCAGAGGTTCTATCTACAGCAAAGGATCTATTCACAGCGGAGGATCTCTCTACAGCAAAGGATCTACTACAGCAAAGGATCTATCTATAGCAAAGAATCTATCTACAGGAAAGGGTCTATCTACAGCAAAGGAACTCTCTAAAGCAAATGATCTATCTACAGCAAAATATCTTTCAACAGCAGAGGATCTTTATACAGCAGAGGATCTTTCTACAGCAGAGGATCTTTATACAGCAAAGGACCCTTCTACAGCTGAGGATATTCCTACAACATAGGATCTATCTACAGCAAAGTGATCAATCTACAGTAAGGGATCTATCTACAGTAAAGGATCTATCTACAACAAACGATTTATCTACAGCGTTTGATCTATCTACAGCAAAGGATCTATATACAGCATAGGATCTATTTACAGTAAAATATCTATCTACTGCAAAGGATCTGTCTACAGCAAATTATCTATCTACTACGAAGAATCTATCTAAAGCGAAGTATCTATGTTCAGCAAAGAATATATCTACAGCAAAGGATCTATCTACAGCAAAGGATCTATCAACACTAAAGGATCTATCTACAGAAAAGGGTCTATTTGAGGAAAAGGATCTATCTACGGCAAATAATTTATTCATATATTTACAGCAAAGGATCTAAGATCTATTTACAGCAAAGGATCTATCTACAGCAAAAGATCCATCTACAGCGAAGGATCTATCTACAACAAAGTATCTATCTACAGCAAAGGATCTATTTACGGTAGAGGATCTTTCTACAGCAAAGGATCTACTACAGCAAAGAATCTATCTACAGGAAAGGATCTATCTACATAGAAGGATATATCTATAAAAAAGGATCTATCTACAGCGAAGGATCTATCTACAGAAAAAGATAAATCAACAGTAAATGATCTATCTAAGTCAAGGGATCAATTTATGGCAAAGGATCTATCTACAGCAAAGGATCTATCTACAGCAAAGTTTCTATCTACAGCAAAGGATCTATCTACCGTAAAGGATCTATCTACAGCGAAGGATCTATCTTCAGTTAATGATCTATCTACAGAAAGGTATCCATCTACAGCAAGGGGTCCATCTAGAACAACAAACAATCTATTTACATCAAAGAATCTATCAACAGCAAAGGATCTATCAACAGCAAAGGATCTATCTACAGTAAAGGATCTATATACTGCAAAAGATCTATCTACTGCAAAGGATCTATATACAGCAAAGGATCTATCTACTGCAAAGAATATATCTACAACAAAGAATCTATCTTCAGCAAAGAATCTATCTACAGCAAAGCATATATTTACAGCAAAGGATCGATCTAAAGCAAATTATCAATCTACAGCAAAATATCTATCTACAGTTAAGGAATTCTTTACAGCAAAGGATCTATATACAGCAAACGATCTATCTACATCAAAGGATCTATCTACAGCAAAGGATCTATCTATAGCAAAGGATCAATCTACAGCAAAGGATCTATCCACAGCAAAGGATATATCTACAGCTAAGGATCTATTTACAGCCATGGATCTTTCTACAGCATAGGATCTACTACAGTAAAGGATCTATCTACAGCAAAGGATCTATCTACATCAAAGGATCTATCTACAGCAAATGATATATCTACAGCAAAGGATCTATTTACAGCAATGGATCTTTCTACAGCATAGGATCTACTACAGCAGAGGATCTATCTACAGCAAAGAATCTATCTACAGCAAAGGATCTATCTACCGCAAAGAATCTATCTACAGTAAAGGATCTATATAATGCAAAAGATCTATCTACTGCAAAGGATCTATATACAGCAAAGGATCTATCTACATCAAAAGATCTCTCTACAGCAAAGGATCTATTTACAGCGGAGGATCTTTCTACAGCAAAGGATCTACTACAGCAAAGGATCTACTACAGCAAAGGATCTATCTATAGCAAAGAATCTATCTACAGGAAAGGGTCTATCTACAGCAAAGGAACTCTCTACATCGAAGGATCTATCTACAGCAAAGGATCTATTTACAGCGGAGGATCTTTCTACAGCAAAGGATCTACTACAGCAAAGGATCTATCTATAGCAAAGGATCTATCTACAGGAAAGGGTCTATCTACAGCAAAGGAACTCTCTTCATCAGAGGTTCTATCTATAGCAAAGGATCTATCTACAGCTGAGGATATTTCTACAACATAGGATCTATCAACAGCAAAGTGATCAATCTACAGTAGGGGATCTATTTACAGTAAAGGATCTATCTACAACAAACGATTTATCTACAGCGATGGATCTATCTACAGCAAAGGATCTATATACAGCAAAGGATCTATTTACAGTAAAGGATCTATCTACTGCAAAGGATCTGTCTACAGCAAATTATCTATCTACAACGAAGAATCTATATAAAGCGAAGTATCTATGTTCAGCAAAGAATATATCTACAGCAAAGGATCTATCTACAGCAAAGGATCTATCTACAGTAAAGGAACTATCTACAGAAAAGGATCCATCTACAGTTAAGGATCTATCAACACTAAAGGATCTATCTACAGAAAAGGATCTATTCAAGGAAAGGGATCTATCTATGGCAAATAATTTATTCATATATTTACAGCAAAGGATCTAAGATTTATTTACAGCAAAGGATCTATCTACAGCAAAGGATCCATCTACAGCGAAGGATCTATCTACAACAAAGTATCTATCTACAGCAAAGGATCTATTTACGGCAGAGGATCTTTCTACAGCAAAGGATCTATCTACAGCAAAGGATCTATCTACAGGAAAGGATCTATCTACATAGAAGGATATATCTATAAAAAAGGATCTATCCACAGCGAAGGATCTATCAACAGAAAAAGATAAATCAACAGCAAATGATCTATCTACGTCAAGGGATCTATTTATGGCAAAGGATCTATCTACAGCAAAGGATCTATCTACAGCAAAGTTTCTATATACAGCAAAGGATCTATCTACCGTAAATGATCTACCTACAGCGAAGGATCTATCTTCAGTAAATGATCTATCTACAGAAAGGTATCCATCTACAGCAAGGGTTCCATCTAGAACAACAAACAATCTATGTACATCAAAGAATCTATCTACAGCAAATGATCTATCAACAGCAAAGGATCTATCTACAGTAAAGGATCTATATACTGCAAAAGATCTATCTACTGCTAAGGATCTATATACAGCAAAGGATCTATCTCCTGCAAAGAATCTATCTACAACAAAGAATCTATCTTCAGTAAAGAATCTATCTACAGCAAAGGATATATCTACAGCAAAGGATCGATCTTAAGCAAACGATCAATCTACAGCAAAATATCTATCTGCAGTGAAGGAATTCTTTACAGCAAAGGATCTATATACAGCAAACGATCTATCTACATCGAAGGATCTATCTACAGCGAAGGATCTATCTATAGCAAAGGATCAATCTATAGCAAAGGATCAATCTACAGCTAAGGATCTATTTACAGCCATGGATCTTTCTACAGCATAGGATCTACTACAGTAAAGAATCTATCTACAGCAAAGGATTTATCTACATCAAAGGATCTATCTACAGCAGAGGATATATCTACAGCAAAGGATCTATTTACAGCAATGGATCTTTCTACAGCATAGGATCTACTTCGGCAAAGGATCTATCTACAGCAAAGAATCTATCTACAGCACAGGATCTATCTATAGCAAAGGATCTATCCACAACAAAGAATCTATCTTCAGCAAAGAATCTATCTTCAGCAAAGGATATATCTACAGCAAAGGATCGATCTAAAGCAAACGATCAATCTACAGCAAAATATCTATCTACAGTGAAGGAATTCTTTACAGCAAAGGATCTATATACAGCAAACGATCTATCTACATCAAATGATCTATTTACAGCAAAGGATCTATCTATAGCATAGGATCAATCTACAGCAAAGGATCTATTTACAGTCATGGATCTTTCTACAGCATAGGATCTACTACAGTAAAGGATCTATCTACAGCAAAGGATCTATCTACATCAAAGGATCTATCTACAGCAAATGATATATCTACAGCAAAGGATCTATTTACAGCAATGGATCTTTCTACAGCATAGGATCTACTACAGCAAAGATCTATCTACAGCCAAGAATCTATCTACAGCAAAGGATCTATCTACAGCAAAGAATCTATCTACAGTAAAGGATCTATATAATGCAAAAGATCTATCTACTGCAAAGGATCTATATACAGCAAAGGATCTATCTACATCAAAGGATCTCTCTACAGCAAAGGATCTATTCACAGCAGAGGATCTTTCTACAGCAAAGGATCTACTACAGGAAAGGGTCTATCTACAGCAAAGGAACTCTCTACATCGAAGAATCTATCTACAGCAAAGGATCTATTTACAGCGGAGGATCTTTCTACAGCAAAAGATCTACTACAGCAAAGGATCTATCTATAGCAAAGGATCTATCTACAGGAAAGGGTCTATCTACAGCAAAGGAACTCTCTACATCAAAGGTTCTATCTACAGCAAAGGATCTATTCACAGCGGAGGATCTTTCTACAGCAAAGGATCTACTACAGCAAAGGATCTATCTATAGCAAAGGATTTATCTACAGGAAAGGGTCTATCTACAGCAAAGAAACTCTCTACAGCAAAGGATCTATCTACAGCAAAATATCTATCAACAGCAGAGGATCTTTATACAGCAGAGGATCTTTCTACAGCAGAGGATCTTTATACAGCATGGGATCCCTCTACAGCTGAGGATATTTCTACAACATAGGATCTATCTACGGCAAAGTGATCAATCTACAGTTGGGGATCTAACAACAGCAAAGGATCTATCTACAAGAAACGATTTATTTTCAGCGATGGATCTATCTACAGCAAAGGATCTATATACAGCAAAGGATCTATTTACAGTAAAAGATCTATCTACTGCAAATGATCTGTCTACAGCAAATTATCTATCTACAACAAACGATTTATTTTCAGCGATGGTTCTATCTACAGCAAAGGATCTATATACAGCAAAGGATCTATTTACAGTAGAGGATCTATCTACTGCAAAGGATCTGTCTACAGCAAATTATCTATCTACAACGAAGAATCTATCTAAAGCGAAGTATCTAAGTTCAGCAAAGAATATATCTACAGCAAAGGATCTATCTACAGCAAAGGATCTATCTACAGTAAAGGAACTATCTACAGAAAAGGACCCATCTACAGTTAAGGATCTATCAACACTAAAGGATCTATCTACAGAAAAGGATCTATTTAAGGAAAGGGATCTATCTACGGCAAATAATTTATTCATATATTTACAGCAAAGGATTTAAGATCTATTTACAGCAAAGGATCCATCTACAGCGAAGGATCTATCTACAACAAAGTATCTATCTACAGCAAAGGATCTATTTACGGCAGAGGATCTTTCTACAGCAAAGGATCTACTACAGCAAAGAATCTATCTACTGAAAAAGATCTATCAACAACAAATGATCTATCTACGTCAAGGGATCTATTTATGGCAAAGGATCTATCTACAGCAAAGGATCTATCCACAGCAAAGGTTCTATCTACAGCAAAGGATCTATCTACCGTAAAGGATCTATACACTGCGAAAGATCTATCTACAGCAAAGGATCTATCCACAGCAAAGGATCTATCTACAGCAAAGAATCTATCTACAACGAAGAATCTATCTTCAGCAAAAAATCTATCTACAGCAAAGGATCTATCTATAGCAGAGGATCTATCTAAAGCAAAGGATCAATCTACAGCAAAGGATCTATCTACAGTAAAGGAACTCTCTAAAGCAAGGAATCCATATACAGCAAGGGATCTATCTACATCAAAGGATCTATCTACAGCAAAGGATCTATTTAATGCGGAGGATCTTTCTACAGCAAAGGATCTACTACAGCAAAGGATCTATCTAAAGCAAAGGATCTATCTACAGGAAAGGGTCTATCTGCAGCAAAGGAACTCTCTACAGCAAAGGATCTATCTACAGCAAAATATCTATCTACAGCAGAGGATCTTTATACAGCAAAGGATCTTTTTACAGCAGAGGATCTTTATACAGCAAAGGATACCTCTACAGCAGAGGATATATCTACAACATAGGATCTATCTACAGCAAAGTGATCAATCCACAGTAGGGGATCTATCTACAGCAAATGATCTATCTGCAACGGAGAAACTATCTACAGCAAAGTATCTATGTTCAGCAAAGAATATATCTACAGCAATGGATCTATCTACAGCAACGGATCTATCTACAGTTAAGGATCTATAAACAGCAAAGGATCTATCTACAGCAAAATATCTATTTACAGCAAAATATCTATCTACAGCGAAGGATCTATCTACAGCAAGGGATCTATCTACAGGAAAGGATCTATATACAGCAAAGGATCTATCTACACTAAAGGATCTATCTACAGCAAAGGATCTATTTACAGCGGAGGATTTTTCTACAGCGAACTATCTACTACAGCAAAGGATCTATCTATAGCAAAGGATCAATCTACAGCAAAGGATCTATCAACAGCAAAAAATATATCTACAGCAAAGGATCTATTTACAGCAATGGATCTTTCTACAGCATAGGATCTACTACAGCAAAGGATCTATCTACAGAAAAGGATCTATCTACAGCAAAGGATCTATCCACAGCAAAGGATCTATCTACAGAAGTGGATCTATTTACAGCGAAGGATCAATCTACAGCAAAGGATCTATCTACAGCAAAGGATCAATGTTCAGCAAAGAATCTATCTACAGTAAAGGAACTCTCTACAGCAAAGGATCTATATACAGCAAACGATCTATCTACATCAAAGGATCTATCTACAGCAAAGGATCTATTCACAGCGGAGGATTTCTCTACAGCGAACTATCTACTACAGTAAAGGAACTATCTACAGGAAAGGATCCATCTAGAGTTGAGGATCAATCAACAGCAAATGATCTATCTACAGGAAAAGATCTATTTACAGCGAAAGATCTATCTACAGCAAAGGATCTATCTACAGGAAAGGATCTATCTACAGCAAAGGATCTATCTACAGGAAAGGATCTATCTAAAGCAAATGATTTTTCTATACAAGAGGATCTATCTACAGAAAATGATCAATCTACGGCAAGGGATTTATCTACGGCAAATAAATTATCTATAATTTACAGCAAAGGATGAAAGATCTATCTACAGAAAAGGATCTATCTACAACAAAGGATCCATCTACAGCGGAAGATCTATCTACAGCAAAGGATCTATCTACAGCAAAGGATCTATTTACAGCAGAGGATCTATCTACAACAAAGTATCTATCTACAGCAAAGGATCTATTTACGGCAGAGGATCTTTCTACAGCAAAGGATCTATCTACAGCAAAGGATCTATCTACAGGAAAGGATCTATCTACATAGAAGGATATATCTATAAAAAAGGATCTATCTACAGCGAAGGATCTATCTACAGCAAAGTTTCTATATACAGCAAAGGATCTATCTACCGTAAATGATCTATCTACAGCAAAGGATCTATCTTCAGTAAATGATCTATCTACAGAAAGGTATCCATCTACAGCAAGGGTTCCATCTAGAACAACAAACAATCTATGTACATCAAAGAATCTATCTACAGCAAATGATCTATCAACAGCAAAGGATCTATCTACAGTAAAGGATCTATATACTGCAAAAGATCTATCTACTGCAAAGGATCTATATACAGCAAAGGATCTATCTCCTGCAAAGAATCTATCTACAACAAAGAATCTATCTTCAGCAAAGAATCTATCTACAGCAAAGGATATATCTACAGCAAAGGATCTATCTAAAGCAAACGATCAATCTACAGCAAAATATCTATCTACAGTGAAGGAATTCTTTACAGCAAAGGATCTATATACAGCAAACGATCTATCTACATCGAAGGATCTATCTACAGCGAAGGATCTATCTATAGCAAAGGATCAATCTATAGCAAAGGATCAATCTACAGCTAAGGATCTATTTACAGCCATGGATCTTTCTACAGCATAGGATCTACTACAGTAAAGAATCTATCTACAGCAAAGGATTTATCTACATCAAAGGATCTATCTACAGCAGAGGATATATCAACAGCAAAGGATCTATTTACAACAATGGATCTTTCTACAGCATAGGATCTACTACGGTAAAGGATCTATCTACAGCAAAGAATCTATCAACAGCACAGGATCTATCTATAGCAAAGGATCTATCCACAACAAAGAATCTATCTTCAGCAAAGAATCTATCTTCAGCAAAGGATATATCTACAGCAAAGGATCGATCTAAAGCAAACGATCAATCTACAGCAAAATATCTATCTACAGTGAAGGAATTCTTTACAGCAAAGGATCTATATACAGCAAACGATCTATCTACATCAAATGATCTATCTACAGCAAAGGATCTATCTATAGCATAGGATCAATCTACAGCAAAGGATCTATTTACAGCCATGGATCTTTCTACAGCATAGGATCTACTACAGTAAAGGATCTATCTACAGCAAAGGATCTATCTACATCAAAGGATCTATCTACAGCAAAGGATATATTTACAGCAAAGGATCTATTTACAGCAATGGATCTTTCTACAGCATAGGATCTACTACAGCAAAGATCTATCTACAGCAAAGAATATATCTACAGCAAAGGATCTATCTACAGCAAAGAATCTATCTACAGTAAAGGATCTATATAATGCAAAAGATCTATCTACTGCAAAGGATCTATATACAGCAAAGGATCTATCTACATCAAAGGATCTCTCTACAGCAAAGGATCTATTCACAGCAGAGGATCTTTCTACAGCAAAGGATCTACTACACGAAAGGGTCTATCTACAGCAAAGGAACTCTCTACATCGAAGAATCTATCTACAGCAAAGGATCTATTTACAGCGGAGGATCTTTCTACAGCAAAAGATCTACTACAGCAAAGGATCTATCTATAGCAAAGGATCTATCTACAGGAAAGGGTCTATCTACAGCAAAGGAACTCTCTACATCAAAGGTTCTATCTACAGCAAGGGATCTATTCACAGCGGAGGATCTTTCTACAGCAAAGGATCTACTACAGCAAAGGATCTATCTATAGCAAAGGATTTATCTACAGGAAAGGGTCTATCTACAGCAAAGAAACTCTCTACAGCAAAGGATCTATCTACAGAAAAATATCTATCAACAGCAGGGGATCTTTATACAGCAGAGGATCTTTCTACAGCAGAGGATCTTTATACAGCATGGGATCCCTCTACAGCTGAGGATATTTCTACAACATAGGATCTATCTACAGCAAATTGATCAATCTACAGTTGGGGATCTAACAACAGCAAAGGATCTATCTACAAGAAACGATTTATTTTCAGCGATGGACCTATCTACAGCAAAAGATCTATATACAGCAAAGGATCTATTTACAGTAAAAGATCTATCTACTGCAAATGATCTGTCTACAGCAAATTATCTATCTACAACAAACGATTTATTTTCAGCGATGGATCTATCTACAGCAAAGGATCTATATACAGCAAAGGATCTATTTACAGCAGAGGATCTATCTACTGCAAAGGATCTGTCTACAGCAAATTATCTATCTACAACGAAGAATCTATCTAAAGCGAAGTATCTAAGTTCAGCAAAGAATATATCTACAGCAAAGGATCTATCTACAGCAAAGGATCTATCTACAGTAAAGGAACTATCTACAGAAAAGGATCCATCTACAGTTAAGGATCTATCAACACTAAAGGATCTATCTACAGAAAAGGATCTATTTAAGGAAAGGGATCTATCTACGGCAAATAACTTATTCATATATTTACAGCAAAGGATCTAAGATCTATTTACAGCAAAGGATCTATCTACAGCAAAGGATCCATCTACAGCGAAGGATCTATCTACAACAAAGTATCTATCTACAGCAAAGGATCTATTTACGGCAGAGGATCTTTCTACAGCAAAGGATCTACTACAGCAAAGAATCTATCTACAGCAAAGGATCTTTCTACAGCAAAGGATCTATCTACAGGAAAGGATCTATCTACATAGAAGGATATATCTATAAAAAAGGATCTATCTACAGCGAAGGATCTATCTACTGAAAAATATCTATCAACAACAAATGATCTATCTACGTCTAGGGATCTATTTATGGCAAAGGATCTATCTACAGCAAAGGATCTATCCACAGCAAAGGTTCTATCTACAGCAAAGGATCTATCTACCGTAAAGGATCTATACACTGCGAAAGATCTGTCTACAGCAAAGGATCTATCCACAGCAAAGGATCTATCTACAGCAAAGAATCTATCTACAACGAAGAATCTATCTTCAGCAAAAAATCTATCTACAGCAAAGGATCTATCTTTAGCAGAGGATCTATCTAAAGCAAAGGATCAATCTACAGCAAAGGATCTATCTACAGTAAAGGAACTCTCTAAAGCAAGGAATCCATATACAGCAAGGGATCTATCTACATCAAAGGATCTATCTACAGCAAAGGATCTATCTAGAACAAAGAATCTTTCTTCAGCAAAGGATTTATCTACAACCAACGATTTATCTACAGCTATGGATCTATCTAAAGCAAAGGATCTATATACAGCAAAAGATCTATTTACAGTGAAGGATCTATCTACTGCAAAGGATCTGTCAACAGCAAATGATCTATCTGCAACGGAGAAACTATCTACAGCAAAGTATCTATGTTCAGCAAAGAATATATCTACAGCAATGGATCTATCTACAGCAACGGATCTATCTACAGTTAAGGATCTATAAACAGCAAAGGATCTATCTACAGCAAAATATCTATTTACAGCAAAATATCTATCTACAGCGAAGGATCTATCTACAGCAAGGGATCTATCTACAGGAAAGGATCTATATACAGCAAAGGATCTATCTACACTAAAGGATCTATCTACAGCAAAGGATCTATTTACAGCGGAGGATTTTTCTACAGCGAACTATCTACTACAGCAAAGGATCTATCTATAGCAAAGGATCAATCTACAGCAAAGGATCTATCAACAGCAAAGGATATATCTACAGCAAAGGATCTATTTACAGCAATGGATCTTTCTACAGCATAGGATCTACTACAGCAAAGGATCTATCTACAGAAAAGGATCTATCTACAGCAAAGGATCTATCCACAGCAAAGGATCTATCTACAGAAGTGGATCTATTTACAGCGAAGGATCAATCTACAGCAAAGGATCTATCTACAGCAAAGGATCTATGTTCAGCAAAGAATCTATCTACAGTAAAGGAACTCTCTACAGCAAAGGATCTATATACAGCAAACGATCTATCTACATCAAAGGATCTATCTACAGCGAAGGATCTATTCACAGCGGAGGATTTTTCTACAGCGAACTATCTACTACAGTAAAGGAACTATCTACAGGAAAGGATCCATCTACAGTTGAGGATCAATCAACAGCAAATGATCTATCTACAGGAAAAGATCTATTTACAGCGAAAGATCTATCTACAGCAAAGGATCTATCTACAGGAAAGGATCTATCTACAGCAAAGGATCTATCTACAGGAAAGGATCTATCTAAAGCAAATGATCTATCTATACAAGAGGATCTATCTACAGAAAATGATCAATCTACGGCAAGGGATTTATCTACGGCAAATAAATTATCTATAATTTACAGCAAAGGATGTAAGGTCTATCTACAGCTAAGGATCTACCTACAACAAAGGATCCATCTACAGCGGAAGATCTATCTACAGCAAAGGATCTATCTACAGCAAAGGATCTATTTACAGCAGAGGATCTTTCTACAGCAAAGGATTTACTACAGCAAAGGATCTATCTAGAGCAAAGGATCTATCTACAGCAAAGGATCTATCTATAGGAAAGGATCTATCTTCAGAAAAGGATCTATCTATAAAAAAAGATCTATCTACAGCGAAGGATCTATCTACAGAAAAAGATCTATTCTACAGCAAATGATCTATCTACGTCAAGGGATCTATTTATGGCAAAGGATCTACCTACAGCAAAGGATCTATCTACAGCAAAGGTTCTATCCACAGCAACAAATCTATCTACCGTAAAGGATCTATCTACAGCAAAGGATATATCTACAGCAAAGGATCTATTTACAGCAATGGATCTTTCTACAGCATAGGATCTACTACAGCAAAGGATTTATCCACAGAAAAGGATCTATCTACAGCAAAGGATCTATCCACAGCAAAGGATCTATCTACAGAAGTGGATCTATTTACAGCGGAGGATCAATCTACAGCAAAGGATCTATCTACAGCAAAGGATCTATGTTCAGCAAAGAATCTATCTACAGCAAATGATCTATCTATACAAGAGGATCTATCTACAGAAAAGGATCAATCTACGGCAAGGGATTTATCTACGGCAAATAAATAATTTATAATTTACAGCAAAGGATCTAAGATCTATCTACAGCAAAGGATCTATCTACAACAAAGGATCCATCTACAGCGGAAGATCTATCTACATCAAAGGATCTATCTACAGCAATGGATCTATTTACAGCAGAGGATCTTTCTACAGCCAAGGATTTACTACAGCAAAGGATCTATCTAGAGCAAAGGATCTATCTACGTCAAGGGATCTATTTATGGCAAAGGATCTTCCTACAGCAAAGGATCTATCTACAGCAAAGGTTCTATCAACAGCAAAGAATCTATCTACCGTAAAGGATCTATCTACATCAAAGTATCTATCTTCAGTAAATGATCTATCTACAGAAAATTATCCATCTACAGCAAGGGGTTCATCTAGAACAACAAACAATTTATCTACAGCAAAGAATCTATCTACAGCAAAGGATCTATCAACAGCAAAGGATCTATCTACTGTAAAGGATCTATATACTGCAAAAGATCTATCTACTGCAAAGGATCTATATACAGCAAAGGATCTATCTACAGCAAAGAATCTATCTACTACAAAGAATCTATCTTCAGCAGAGAATTTATCTACAGCAAAGGATCTCTCTACAGCAAAGGATCTATTTACAGCGGAGGATCTTTCTACAGCAAAGGATCTACTACAGCAAAGGATCTACTACAGCAAAGGATCCATCTATAGCAAAGAATCTATCTACAGGAAAGGGTCTATCTACAGCAAAGGAACTCTCTACATCGAAGGATCTATCTACAGCAAAGGATCTATTTACAGCGGAGGATCTTTCTACAGCAAAGGATCTACAACAGCAAAGGATCTATCTATAGCAAAGGATCTATCTACAGGAAAGGGTCTATCTACAGCAAAGGAACTCTCTTCATCAGAGGTTCTATCTATAGCAAGGGATCTATCTACAGCTGAGGATATTTCTACAACATAGGATCTATCAACAGCAAAGTGATCAATCTACAGTAGGGGATCTATTTACAGTAAAGGATCTATCTACAACAAACGATTTATCTACAGCGATGGATTTATCTACAGGAAAGGATCTATCTAAAGCAAATGATCTATCTATACAAGAGGATCTATCTACAGAAAAGGATCAATCTACGGCAAGGGATTTATCTACGGCAAATAAATTATTTATAATTTACAGCAAAGGATCTAAGATCTATCTAGAGCAAAGGATCTATCTACAACAAAGGATCCATCTACAGCGGAAGATCTATCTACATCAAAGGATCTATCTACAACAAAGGATCTATTTACAGCAGAGGATCTTTCTACAGCAAAGGATATACTACAGCAAAGGATCTATCTAGAGCAAAGGATCTATCTACAGCAAAGGATCTATCTATAAGAAAGGATCTATCTTCAGAGAAGGATCTATCTATAAAAAAGGATCTATCTACAGCGAAGGATCTATCTACAGAAAAAGATCTATCTACAGCAAATGATCTAACTACGTCAAGGGATCTATTTATGGCAAAGGATCTACCCACAGCAAAGGATCTATCTACAGCAAAGGTTCTATCAACAGCAAAGAATCTATCTACCGTAAAGGATCTATCTACAGCAAAGTATCTATCTTCAGTAAATGATCTATCTACAGAAAATTATCCATCTACAGCAAGGGGTTCATCTAGAACAACAAACAATCTATCTACAGCAAAGAATCTATCTACAGCAAAGGATCTATCATCAGCAAAGGATCTATCTACAGTAAAGGAACTATATACAGCAAAAGATCTATCTACTGCAAAGGATCTATATACAGCAAAGGATCTATCTACAGCAAAGAATCTATCTGCTACAAAGAATCTATCTTCAGCAAAGAATTTATCTACAGCAAAGGATCTATCTACAGCAAAGGATCGATCTAAAGCAAAGGATCAATCTACAGCAACGGATCTATTTACAGCGGAGGATCATTCTTCAGCAAAGGATCTACTACAGCAAAGGATCTATCTATAGCAAAGAATCAATCTACAGCAAAGGATCTATCTACAGCAAAGGATATATCTACAGCGAAAGATCTATTTACAGCAATGGATCTTTCTACAGCATAGGATCTACTACAGCAAAGGATCTATCTACAACAAAGGATCTATCTACAGCAAAAGATCTATCGACAGCAAAGGATTTATCTACAGAAGTGGATCTATTTACAGCGAAGGATCAATCTACAGCAAAGGATCTATCTACAGCAAAGGATCTATGTTCAGCAAAGAATTTATCTACAGCGAAGGATCTATCTACAGCGAAGGATATATCTACAGCAAAGGATCTATGTTCAGCAAAGAATCTATCTACAGCAAATGATCTATCTATACAAGAGGATCTATCTACAGAAAAGGATCAATCTACGGCAAGGGATTTATCTACGGCAAATAAATTATTTATAATTTACAGCAAAGGATCTAAGATCTATCTACAGCAAAGGATCTATCTACAACAAAGGATCCATCTACAGCGGAAGATCTATCTACATCAAAGGATCTATCTACAGCAATGGATCTATTTACAGCAGAGGATCTTTCTACAGCCAAGGATTTACTACAGCAAAGGATCTATCTAGAGCAAAGGATCTATCTACGTCAAGGGATCTATTTATGGCAAAGGATCTTCCTACAGCAAAGGATCTATCTACAACAAAGGTTCTATCAACAGCAAAGAATCTATCTACCGTAAAGGATCTATCTACATCAAAGTATCTATCTTCAGTAAATGATCTATCTACAGAAAATTATCCATCTACAGCAATGTGTTCATCTAGAACAACAAACAATTTATCTACAGCAAAGAATCTATCTACAGCAAAGGATCTATCAACAGCAAAGGATCTATCTACTGTAAAGGATCTATATACTGCAAAAGATCTATCTACTGCAAAGGATCTATATACAGCAAAGGATCTATCTACAGCAAAGAATCTATCTACTACAAAGAATCTATCTTCAGCAGAGAATTTATCTACAGCAAAGGATCTCTCTACAGCAAAGGATCTATTTACAGCGGAGGATCTTTCTACAGCAAAGGATCTACTACAGCAAAGGATCTACTACAGCAAAGGATCCATCTATAGCAAAGAATCTATCTACAGGAAAGGGTCTATCTACAGCAAAGGAACTCTCTACATCGAAGGATCTATCTACAGCAAAGGATCTATTTACAGCGGAGGATCTTTCTACAGCAAAGGATCTACTACAGCAAAGGATCTATCTATAGCAAAGGATCTATCTACAGGAAAGGGTCTATCTACAGCAAAGGAACTCTCTTCATCAGAGGTTCTATCTATAGCAAGGGATCTATCTACAGCTGAGGATATTTCTACAACATAGGATCTATCAACAGCAAAGTGATCAATCTACAGTAGGGGATCTATTTACAGTAAAGGATCTATCAACAACAAACGATTTATCTACAGCGATGGATCTATCTACAGGAAAGGATCTATCTAAAGCAAATGATCTATCTATACAAGAGGATCTATCTACAGAAAAGGATCAATCTACGGCAAGGGATTTATCTACGGCAAATAAATTATTTATAATTTACAGCAAAGGATCTAAGATCTATCTAGAGCAAAGGATCTATCTACAACAAAGGATCCATCTACAGCGGAAGATCTATCTACATCAAAGGATCTATCTACAACAAAGGATCTATTTACAGCAGAGGATCTTTCTACAGCAAAGGATATACTACAGCAAAGGATCTATCTAGAGCAAAGGATCTATCTACAGCAAAGGATCTATCTATAAGAAAGGATCTATCTTCAGAGAAGGATCTATCTATAAAAAAGGATCTATCTACAGCGAAGGATCTATCTACAGAAAAAGATCTATCAACAGCAAATGATCTAACTACGTCAAGGGATCTATTTATGGCAAAGGATCTACCCACAGCAAAGGATCTATCTACAGCAAAGGTTCTATCAACAGCAAAGAATCTATCTACCGTAAAGGATCTATCTACAGCAAAGTATCTATCTTCAGTAAATGATCTATCTACAGAAAATTATCCATCTACAGCAAGGGGTTCATCTAGAACAACAAACAATCTATCTACAGCAAAGAATCTATCTACAGCAAAGGATCTATCATCAGCAAAGGATCTATTTACAGCAGAGGATCTTTCTACAGCAAAGGATATACTACAGCAAAGGATCTATCTAGAGCAAAGGATCTATCTACAGCAAAGGATCTATCTATAAGAAAGGATCTATCTTCAGAGAAGGATCTATCTATAAAAAAGGATCTATCTACAGCGAAGGATCTATCTACAGAAAAAGATCTATCAACAGCAAATGATCTAACTACGTCAAGGGATCTATTTATGGCAAAGGATCTACCCACAGCAAAGGATCTATCTACAGCAAAGGTTCTATCAACAGCAAAGAATCTATCTACCGTAAAGGATCTATCTACAGCAAAGTATCTATCTTCAGTAAATGATCTATCTACAGAAAATTATCCATCTACAGCAAGGGGTTCATCTAGAACAACAAACAATCTATCTACAGCAAAGAATCTATCTACAGCAAAGGATCTATCATCAGCAAAGGATCTATCTACAGTAAAGGATCTATATACAGCAAAAGATCTATCTACTGCAAAGGATCTATATACAGCAAAGGATCTATCTACAGCAAAGAATCTATCTACTACAAAGAATCTATCTTCAGCAAAGAATTTATCTACAGCAAAGGATCTATCTACAGCAAAAGGATCGATCTAAAGCAAAGGATCAATCTACAGCAACGGATCTATTTACAGCGGAGGATCATTCTTCAGCAAAGGATCTACTACAGCAAAGGATCTATCTATAGCAAAGAATCAATCTACAGCAAAGGATCTATCTACAGCAAAGGATATATCTACAGCGAAAGATCTATTTACAGCAATGGATCTTTCTACAGCATAGGATCTACTACAGCAAAGGATCTATCTACAACAAAGGATCTATCTACAGCAAAAGATCTATCGACAGCAAAGGATTTATCTACAGAAGTGGATCTATTTACAGCGAAGGATCAATCTACAGCAAAGGATCTATCTACAGCAAAGGATCTATGTTCAGCAAAGAATTTATCTACAGCGAAGGATCTATCTACAGCGAAGGATATATCTACAGCAAAGGATCTATGTTCAGCAAAGAATCTATCTACAGCAAATGATCTATCTATACAAGAGGATCTATCTACAGAAAAGGATCAATCTACGGCAAGGGATTTATCTACGGCAAATAAATTATTTATAATTTACAGCAAAGGATCTAAGATCTATCTACAGCAAAGGATCTATCTACAACAAAGGATCCATCTACAGCGGAAGATCTATCTACATCAAAGGATCTATCTACAGCAATGGATCTATTTACAGCAGAGGATCTTTCTACAGCCAAGGATTTACTACAGCAAAGGATCTATCTAGAGCAAAGGATCTATCTACGTCAAGGGATCTATTTATGGCAAAGGATCTTCCTACAGCAAAGGATCTATCTACAGCAAAGGTTCTATCAACAGCAAAGAATCTATCTACCATAAAGGATCTATCTACATCAAAGTATCTATCTTCAGTAAATGATCTATCTACAGAAAATTATCCATCTACAGCAAGGGGTTCATCTAGAAGAACAAACAATTTATCTACAGCAAAGAATCTATCTACAGCAAAGGATCTATCAACAGCAAAGGATCTATCTACTGTAAAGGATCTATATACTGCAAAAGATCTATCTACTGCAAAGGATCTATATACAGCAAAGGATCTATCTACAGCAAAGAATCTATCTACTACAAAGAATCTATCTTCAGCAGAGAATTTATCTACAGCAAAGGATCTCTCTACAGCAAAGGATCTATTTACAGCGGAGGATCTTTCTACAGCAAAGGATCTACTACAGCAAAGGATCTACTACAGCAAAGGATCCATCTATAGCAAAGAATCTATCTACAGGAAAGGGTCTATCTACAGCAAAGGAACTCTCTACATCGAAGGATCTATCTACAGCAAAGGATCTATTTACAGCGGAGGATCTTTCTACAGCAAAGGATCTACTACAGCAAAGGATCTATCTATAGCAAAGGATCTATCTACAGGAAAGGGTCTATCTACAGCAAAGGAACTCTCTTCATCAGAGGTTCTATCTATAGCAAGGGATCTATCTACAGCTGAGGATATTTCTACAACATAGGATCTATCAACAGCAAAGTGATCAATCTACAGTAGGGGATCTATTTACAGTAAAGGATCTATCTACAACAAACGATTTATCTACAGCGATGGATCTATCTACAGGAAAGGATCTATCTAAAGCAAATGATCTATCTATACAAGAGGATCTATCTACAGAAAAGGATCAATCTACGGCAAGGGATTTATCTACGGCAAATAAATTATTTATAATTTACAGCAAAGGATCTAAGATCTATCTAGAGCAAAGGATCTATCTACAACAAAGGATCCATCTACAGCGGAAGATCTATCTACATCAAAGGATCTATCTACAACAAAGGATCTATTTACAGCAGAGGATCTTTCTACAGCAAAGGATATACTACAGCAAAGGATCTATCTAGAGCAAAGGATCTATCTACAGCAAAGGATCTATCTATAAGAAAGGATCTATCTTCAGAGAAGGATCTATCTATAAAAAAGGATCTATCTACAGCGAAGGATCTATCTACAGAAAAAGATCTATCAACAGCAAATGATCTAACTACGTCAAGGGATCTATTTATGGCAAAGGATCTACCCACAGCAAAGGATCTATCTACAGCAAAGGTTTTATCAACAGCAAAGAATCTATCTACCGTAAAGGATCTATCTACAGCAAAGTATCTATCTTCAGTAAATGATCTATCTACAGAAAATTATCCATCTACAGCAAGGGGTTCATCTAGAACAACAAACAATCTATCTACAGCAAAGAATCTATCTACAGCAAAGGATCTATCATCAGCAAAGGATCTATCTACAGTAAAGGATCTATATACAGCAAAAGATCTATCTACTGCAAAGGATCTATATACAGCAAAGGATCTATCTACAGCAAAGAATCTATCTACTACAAAGAATCTATCTTCAGCAAAGAATTTATCTACAGCAAAGGATCTATCTACAGCAAAAGGATCGATCTAAAGCAAAGGATCAATCTACAGCAACGGATCTATTTACAGCGGAGGATCATTCTTCAGCAAAGGATCTACTACAGCAAAGGATCTATCTATAGCAAAGAATCAATCTACAGCAAAGGATCTATCTACAGCAAAGAATATATCTACAGCGAAAGATCTATTTACAGCAATGGATCTTTCTACAGCATAGGATCTACTACAGCAAAGGATCTATCTACAACAAAGGATCTATCTACAGCAAAAGATCTATCGACAGCAAAGGATTTATCTACAGAAGTGGATCTATTTACAGCGAAGGATCAATCTACAGCAAAGGATCTATCTACAGCAAAGGATCTATGTTCAGCAAAGAATTTATCTACAGCGAAGGATCTATCTACAGCGAAGGATATATCTACAGTAAAGGATCTATCTACAGAAAGGGATCTATCTACAGGAAAGGATCTATATACAGCAAAGGATCTATCTACACTAAATTATCTATCTACAGCAAAGGATCTATCTACTGGAAAGGATCTATCTACACTAAAGGATCTATCTACAGCAAAGGATATATCTACTGGAAAGGATCTATCTACATAAAAGGATATATCTATAAAAAAAGGATCTATCTACAGCAAAGATTCTATCTACAGCAAAGGATCTAACAACAGCAAAGGATCTATCTACAGTAAAGGATCTATATACTGCGAAAGATCTATCTACTACAAAGGATCTATATACAGCAAAGGATCTATCTACAGCAAAGAATCTATCTACAACAAAGAATCTATTTTAAGCAAAGAATCTATCTACATCAAAGGATCTATCTAGAGCAAAGGATCTATTTACAGCGGAGGATTTTTCTACAGCGAACGATCTACTACAGCAAAGGATCTATCTATAGCAAAGGATCAATCTACAGCAAAGGATCTATCTACAGCAAAGGATATATCTACAGCAAAGGATCTATTTACAGCAATGGATCTTTCTACAGCATAGGATCTACTACAACAAAGCATCTATCTACAGCGAAGGATCTATCTACAGCAAAGGATCTATCTACAGTAAAGGAACTATCTACAGCAAATGATCTATCTACAGGAAAATATCTATTTACAGCAAAAGATCTATCTACAGCGAAGGATCTATCTACAGCAAAGGATCTATTTACAGCAAAGAATCTATCTACAACAAAGAATCTATTTTCAGCAAAGAATCTATCTACAGCAAAGAATCTAGCTACAGCAAAGGATCGATCTAAAGCAAAGGATCAATCTACAGCAAAAGAGCTATCTACAGTAAAGGAACTCTCTACAGCAAAAGATCTATATACAGCAAACGATCTATCTACATCAAAGGATCTATCTACAGCAAAGGATCTATTTACAGCGGAGGATTTTTCTACAGCGAACGATCTACTACAGCAAAGGATCTATCTACAGCAAAGGATTTATCTACAGCAAAGGATCTATTTACAGCAATGGATCTTTCTACAGCATAGGATCTACTACAGCAAAGAATCTATCTACAGCGAAGGATCTATCTACAGCAAAGGATCTATCTACAGTAAAGGAACTATCTACAGGAAAGGATATATCTTTAGATGAGGATCAATCAACAGCAAATAATCTATCGACAGGAAAATATCTATTTACAGCAAAAGATCTATCTACAGCAAAGGATCTATCTACAGCAAAGGATCTATCTACAGGAAAGGATCTATCTAAAGCAAATGATCTATCTATACAAGAGGATCTATCTACAGAAAAGGATCAATCTACGGCAAGGGATTTATCTACGGCAAATAAATTATTTATAATTTACAGCAAAGGATCTAAGATCTATCTACAGCAAAGGATCTATCTACAACAAAGGATCCATCTACAGCGGAAGATCTATCTACATCAAAGGATCTATCTACAACAAAGGATCTATTTACAGCAGAGGATCTTTCTACAGCAAAGGATCTATCTACAGCAAAGGTTCTATCAACAGCAAAGAATCTATCTACCGTAAAGGATCTATCTACAGCAAAGTATCTATCTTCAGTAAATGATCTATCTACAGAAAATTATCCATCTACAGCAAGGGGTTCATCTAGAACAACAAACAATCTATCTACAGCGAAGAATCTATCTACAGCAAAGGATCTATATACTGCAAAAGATCTATCTACTGCAAAGGATCTATATACAGCAAAGGATCTATCTACAGCAAAGAATCTATCTACTACAAAGAATCTATCTTCAGCAAAGAATTTATCTACAGCAAAGGATCTATCTACAGCAAAAGGATCGATCTAAAGCAAAGGATCAATCTACAGCAAAAGATATATCTACAGTGAAGGTACTCTCTACAGCAAAGGATCTATATATAGCAAACGATCTATCTACATCAAAGGATCTATCTACAGCAACAGATCTATTTACAGCGGAGGATCTTTCTCCAGCAAAGGATCTACTACAGCAAAGGATCTATCTATAGCAAAGGATCAATCTACAGCAAAGGATCTATCTACAGCAAAGGATATATCTACAGCAAAAGATCTATTTACAGCAATGGATCTTTCTACAGCATAGGATCTACTACAGCAAAGTATCTATCTTCAGCAAAGGATCTATCTACAGCAAAGGATCTATCTACAGCAAAGGATCTATCTACAGAAGTGGATCTATTTACAGCGAAGGATCAATCTACAGCAAAGGATCTATCTGCAGCAAAGGATCTATATTCAGCAAAGAATTTATCTACAGCGAAGGATCTATCTACAGCAAAGGATATATCTACAGTAAAGGAACTATCTACAGGAAAAGATCCATCTACAGTTAAGGATCAATCAACAGCAAATGATCTATTTACAGCAAAATATCTATCTACAGCGAAGGATCTATCTACAGCAAGGGATCTATCTACAGGAAAGGATCTATATACAGCAAAAGATCTATCTACACTGAAGGATCTATCTACAGCAAAGGATCTATCTACTGGAAAGGATCTATCTACATAAAAGGATATATCTATAAAAAAGGATCTATCTACAGCGGAGGATCTATCTACAGAAAAAGATCTATCAACAGCAAATGAACTATCTACGTCAAGGGATCTATTTATGGCAAGATTTTTCTACAGCGAACGATCTACTACAGCAAAGGATCTATCTACAGCAAAGGATATATCTACAGCAAAGGATCTATTTACAGCAATGGATCTTTCTACAGCATAGGATCTACTACAGCAAAGAATCTATCTACAGCGAAGGATCTATCTACAGCAAAGGATCTATCTACAGCAAAGGATCTATCTACCTCAAAGGATCTATCTACAGCAAAGAATCTATCTACAACAAAGAATCTATTTTCAGCAAAGAATCTATCTACAGCAAAGAATCTAGATACAGCAAATGATCGATCTAAAGCAAAGGATCAATCTACAGCAAAAGATCTATCTACAGTAAAGGAACTCTCTACAGCAAAGGATCTATATACAGCAAACGATCTATCTACATCAAAGGATCGTTCATCTAGAACAACAAACAATCTATCTACAGCAAAGAATCTATCTACAGCAAAGGATCTATCAACAGCAAAGGATCTATCTACAGTAAAGGATCTATATACTGCAAAAGATCTATCTACTGCAAAGGATCTATATACAGCAAAGGATCTATCTACAGCAAAGAATCTATCTACTACAAAGAATCTATCTTCAGCTAAGAATTTATCTACAGCAAAGGATCTATCTACAGCAAAAGGATCGATCTAAAGCAAAGGATCAATCTACAGCAAAAGATCTATCTACAGTGAAGGTACTCTCTACAGCAAAGGATCTATATATAGCAAACGATCTATCTACATCAAAGGATCTATCTACAGCAACAGATCTATTTACAGCGGAGGATCTTTCTTCAGCAAAGGATCTACTACAGCAAAGGATCTATCTACAGCAAAGGATCTAACAACAGCAAAGGATCTATCTACAGTAAAGGATCTATATACTGCAAAAGATCTATCTACTGCAAAGGATCTATATACAGCAAAGGATCAATCTACAGCAAAGAATCTATCTACAGCAAAGGATATATCTACAGCAAATGATCTATCTACAGCAAAGGATTTATCTACAGCAAAGGATATATTTACAGCAATGGATCTTTCTACAGCATAGGATCTACTACAGCAAAGAATCTATTATCAGCAAAGAATCTATCTACAGCAAAGAATCTAGATACAGCAAATGATCGATCTAAAGCAAAGGATCAATCTACAGCAAAAGATCTATCTACAGTAAAGGAACTCTCTACAGCAAAGGATCTATATACAGCAAACGATCTATCTACATCAAAGGATCTATCTACAGCAAAGGATCTATTCACAGCGGAGGATTTTTCTACAGCGAACGATCTACTACAGCAATGGATCTATCTATAGCGAAGGATCAATCTACAGCAAAGGATCTATCTACAGCAAAGGATTTATCTACAGCAAAGGATATATATTTACAGCAATGGATCTTTCTACAGCAAAGGATCTATCTACAGGAAAGGATTTATCTAAAGCAAATGATCTTTCTATACAAGAGGATCTATCTACAGAAAAGGATCAATCTACGGCAAGGGATTTATCTACAGCAAATAAATTATTTATAATTTACAGCAAAGAATCTAAGATCTATCTACAGCAAAGGATCTATCTACAACAAAGGATCCATCTACAGCGGAAGATCTATCTACATCAAAGGATCTATCTACAGCAAAGGATCTATTTACAGCAGAGGATCTTTTACAGCAAAGGATTTACTACAGCAAAGGATCTATCTAGAGCAAAGGATCTATCTACAGCAAAGTAATTATCTATAAGAAAGGATCTATCTTCAGAAAAGGATCTATCTATAAAAAAGGATCTATCTACAGCAAAGGTTTTATCAACAGCAAAGAATCTATCTACCGTAAAGGATCTATCTACAGCAAAGTATCTATCTTCAGTAAATGATCTATCTACAGAAAATTATCCTTCTACAGCAAGGGGTTCATCTAGAACAACAAACAATCTATCTACAGCAAAGAATCCATCAACAGCAAAGGATCTATCTACAGTAAAAGATCTATATACTGCAAAAGATCTATCTACTGCAAAGGATCTATATACAGCAATGGATCTATCTACATCAAATAATCTATCTACTACAAAGAATCTATCTTCAGCAAAGAATTTATCTACAGCAAAGGATCTATGTACAGCAAAAGGATCGATCTAAAGCAAAGGATCAATCTACAGCAAAAGATCTATCTACAGTGAAGGAACTCTCTACAGCAAAGGATCTATATATAGCAAACGATCTATCTACATCAGAGGATCTATCTACAGCAACGGATCTATTTACAGCGGAGGATCTTTCTTCAGCAAAGGATCTACTACAGCAAAGGATCTATCTACAGCAAATGATCTATCTACAGCAAAGGATATATCTACATCAAAAGCTCTATCTACAGAAGTGGATCTATTTACAGCGAAGGATCAATCTACAGCAAAGGATCTATCTACAGCAAAGGATCTATGTTCAGCAAAGAATTTATGTACAGCGAAGGATCTATCTACAGCAAAGGATATATCTACAGTAAAGGAACTATCTACAGGAAAAGATCCATCTACAGTTAAGGATCAATTAACAGCAAATGATCTATCTACAGGAAAAGATCTATCTACAGTTAAGGATCTATCAACAGCAAAGGATCTATTTACTGCAAAAGATCTATTCAAAGCAAAATATCTATCTACAGCGAAGGATCTATCTACAGCAAGGGATCTATCTACAGGAAAGGATCTATATACAGCAAAAGATCTATCTACACTAAAGGATCTATCTACAGCAAAGGATCTATCTGCTGGAAAGGATCTATCTACATAAAAGGATATATCTATAAAAAAGGATCTATCTACAGCGGAGGATCTATCTACAGAAAAAGATCTATCAATAGCAAATGAACTATCTACGTCAAGGGATCTATTTATGTCAAAGGATCTATCTACACCAAAGGATCTATCTACAGCAAAGTTTCTATCTACAGCAAAAGATCTATCTACCGTAAAGGATCTAACTACAGCAAAGGATCTATCTTCAGTAAATGATCTATCTACAGAAAGGTATCCATCTACAGCAAGGGGTCAATCTAGAATAACAAACCATCTATCTACAGCAAAGATTCTATCTACAGCAAAGGATCTAACAACAGCAAAGGATCTATCTACAGTAAAGGATCTATATACTGCAAAAGATCTATCTACTGCAAAGGATCTATATACAGCAAAGGATCTATCTACAGCAAAGAATCTATCTACAACAAAGAATCTATTTTCAGCAAAGAATTTATCTACAGCAAAGAATCTAGCTACAGCAAAGGATCGATCTAAAGCAAAGGATCAATCTACAGCAAAAGATCTATCTACAGTAAAGGAACTCTCTACAGCAAAGGATCTATATACAGCAAACGATCTATCTACATCAAAGGATCTATCTACAGCAAAGGATCTATTTACAGCGGAGGATTTTTCTACAGCGAACGATCTACTACAACAAAGGATCTATCTATAGCAAAGGATCAATCTACAGCAAAGGATCTCTCTACAGCAAAGGATATATCTACAGCAAAGGATCTATTTACAACAATGTATCTTTCTACAGCATAGGATCTACTACAGCAAAGGATCTAACTACAGAAAAGGATCTATCTACAGCAAAGGATCTATCCACAGCAAAGGATCTATCTACAGAAATGGATCTATTTACAGCGAAGGATCAATCTACAGCAAAGGATCTATCTACAGCAAAGGATCTATGTTCAGCAAAGAATCTATCTACAGCGAAGGATCTATCTACAGCAAAGGATCTATCTACAGTAAAGGAACTATCTCCAGGAAAGGATCCATCTACAGTTGAGGATCAATCAACAGCAAATGATCTATCTACAGGAATAGATCTATTTACCGCAAAAGATCTATCTACAGCAAAGGATCTATCTACAGCAAAGGATCTATCAACAGGAAAGGATCTATCTACAGGAAAGGATCTATCTAAAGCAAATGATCTATCTATACAAGAGGATCTATCTACAGAAAATGATCACTCTACGGCAAGGGATATATCTACGTCAAATAAATTATTTATAAGTTACAGCAAAGGATGTAAGATCTATCTACAGCAAAGGATCTATCTACAGAAGTGGATCTATTTACTGCGAAGGATCAATCTACAGCAAAGGATCTATCTACAGCAAAGGATCTATGTTCAGCAAAGAATTTATCTACAGCGAAGGATCTATCTACAGCAAAGGATATATCTACAGTAAAGGAACTATCTACAGGAAAAGATCCATCTACAGTTAAGAATCAATCAACAGCAAATGATCTATCTACAGGAAAAGATCTATTCACAGCAAAAGATCTATCTACCTCAAAGGATCTATCTACAGCAAAGGATCTAACTACAGGAAAGGATCTATCTACCTAAAAGGATATATCTATAAAAAAGGATCTATCTACAGCGAAGGATCTATCTACAAAAAAAGATTTATCAACAGCAAATGATCTATCTATGTCAAGGGATCTAATTATGGCAAAGGATCTATCTACAGCAAAAGATCTATCTACAGCAAAGGTTCTATCTACAGCAAAGGATCTATCTACAGTAAAGGATCTATATACTGCAAAAGATCTATCTACTGCAAAGGATCTATATACAGCGATGGATCGATCTACAGCAAAGGATCTATCTACAGCAAAGGATCTATCTACAGCAAAGGATCTATCTACTGCAAAGGATCTATTTACAGCAAAGGATCTGTTTACAGTCAAGGATTCATTTTCTGTAAAGGATCTCTCTACAGCAAAGGATCAATCTAAATTTAAGGATCTATCTTAAGCAAAGGATCTATCTACAGCAAAGTAATCTATCTGCAGTAAGGGATCTATCAACAGCAAAGAATCTGTCTACACCAAAAGATCTGTCTACAGCGCAGGATATGTCAACAGCAAAGGATCAATCTATAGCAAAAGATCTATTCACAACAAAAGTTCTATCTACAGCAAAGGATCTATCTACAACAAAAGATCTATCTACAGGAAAAGATCTATCGACAGCAAAGGATCTATTTACAGTAAAGGAGCTATCTACAGCAAAAGATCTATCAACAGTAAGGGATCTATCTGCAGCAAAAGATCTATCTACAGCAAAGTGATCTATATACAGTAGAGGATCTATCTACAGCAAATAATCTATCTAGAGTAAAGTGATCTATCTACAGTAAGGGATCTATCTACAGCAAAGAATCTATCTACACCAAAGGATCTTTCTACAGCGAAAGATCTGTCAACAGCAAAGGATCTATCTACAGCGAAGGATCTATTTACAGCAGAAGATCTTTCTACAGCAGAGGATTTTTCTAAAGCAAAGGATCTATCTACAGCAAAGGATCTATCTACAGCAAAGGATCTATTTACAGTATGGGATCTATCTACTGCAACAGTTTTATCAACAATAAAAGATCTATCTACAGAAAAGGATCTATCTACAGAAAAGGATTTATCTACAGCGAAGAATATATCTACAGCAAAGGATCTATCTACAGCAAAGGATCTATCAACGGCAAGGGATCTATCTACGGCAAAGGATTTATTAATTTATTTACAGCAAAGGATCTTAGATCTATCTACAGCTGAGGATCTATCTACAGCAAAGTATCTATCTACAGCAAAGGATCTAGCTACTGCAAAAGATCTATCTACAGTAAAGGAACTCTATACAGCCAAAGGATATATCTACAGCAAAGGAACTCTATACAGCCAAAGGATCCATTTAAAGCAAAGGATCTATCTACAGCAAAGGATCTATCTACAGCGAAGGATCTATTTATAGCGGAGATTCTTTCTACAGCAAAGGAACTACTACAGCAAAAGATCTATCTACAGCAAAGGATCTATCTACAGCAAAGGATCTATCTACAGCAAAGGACCTATCTACAGTAAGGGATCTATTTACAGCGAAGGATCAATCTACAGCAAATGATCTATCTACAGCAAAGGATATTTCTACAGCATAGGATCTATCTACAGCAATGGATCTATCTACAGTGAGGGATCTTTTTGCAGCAAAGGATCAATCTACCTCAAAGGATCTATTTACAGCGAAGGATTGATCTACCGCAAAGGATCTATCTACAGCAAAGGATCTATCTACAGCAAAGGATCTATCTACTGCAAAGGATCTATCTACTTATAGCAAAGGATCTGTTTACAGTCAAGGAATTATCTACTGCAAAGGATCTCTCTACAGCAAAGTATCTATCTACAGTAATGGATCTTTTTGCAGCAAAGGATCAATCTACAGCAAAGGATCAATCTACAGCAAAGGATCTATCTACAGCAAAGGATCTATTTATAGCGGAGAATCTTTCTACAGCAAAAGATCTATCTAAAGCAAAGGATCTATCAACAGCAAAGGATCTATCTACAGCAAAGGTCCTATCTACAGTAAGGGATCTATTTACAGCGAAGGATCAATCTACAGCAAATGATCTATCTACAGCATAGGATCTATCTACAGCAATGGATCTATCTACAGTAATGGATCTTTTTGCAGCAAAGGATCAATCTACAGCGAAGGATCTATTTACAGCGAAGGATCGATCTACATCAAATAAATCTATCTACAGCAAAGGATCTATCTACAGCAAAGGATCTATCTACTGCAAAGGATCTATCTACAGCAAAGGATCTGTTTACAGTCAAGGATTTATCTACTGCAAAGGATCTCTCTACAGCAAAGGATCAATCTACATTTAAGGATCTATCTCAAGCCAAAGATCTATCTACAACAAAAAATCTATTTACAAAAGCAGAACTTTATACAGCAAAAGATCTATCTACAGCAAAGGTTCTATCTACAGCAAAGTGATCTATCTTCAGTAAAGGATCTATCTACAGCAAAGAATCTGTCTTCACCAAAGTATCTTTCTATAATGCAGGATCTGTCAGAAGCAAAGGATCAATCTATAGCAAAAGATCTATTTACAACAAAAGTTCAATCTACAGCAAAAAATCTATCAACAGCAAGGGATCTATCTACAGGAAAGGATCTGTCTACAGCAAGGGATCTATTTACAGTAAAGGAGCTATCTACAGCAAAAGATCTATCAACAGTAAGGGATCTATCTGCAGCAAAGAATCTATCTACAGCAAAGGATCTATCTTCAGCAAAGGATCTATCTACAGCAAAGTGATCTATCTACAGTAGGGGATTGATCTACAGCAAATGATTTATCTACAGCAAAGTGTTCTATCTACAGTAAGGGATCTATCTACAGCAAAAAATCTATCTACACCAAAGGATCTTTCTACAGCGAAAGATCTGTCAACAGCAAGGGATCTATCTACAGCAAAGGATCTATTTACAGCAGAAGATCTTTCTACAGCAGAGGATCTTTCTACAGCAAAGGATTTATCTACAGCAAATTATCTATCTACAACAAACGATTTATCTACAGCAAAGGATCTATTAACATTTAAGGATCCATCTACGGCAAAGGATCTATCTACAGTAAAGGATCTATATACAGCAAAGGACCTATCTACAGTAAGGATCTATCTACATCATATGATCAATCCACAGCAAGGGATCTATCTGCAGCAAAGGATCTATTTACAGTAAAGGAGCTATCTAGAGCAAAAGATCTATCTACAGCAAAAGATCTATCTACAGCAAAGGATCTATCTTCAGCAAAGGATCTTTATACAGCATAGGATCTATCTACAGTCAAGGATTTATCTGCTGCAAAGGATCTCTCTACAGCATATGATCAATCTAAAGTTAAGGATCTATCTTAAGCATAGGATCTATCTACAGCAAAGGATCTATCTAAAGCCAAAGATCTATCTACAACAAAAAATCTATTTACAAAAGCAGAACTTTATACAGCATAGGATATATCTACAGCAAAGGATCTATCTACAGCAAAGTGATCCATCTTCATTAAGGGATCTATCTACAGCAAAGAATCTGTCTTCACTAAAGTATCTTTCTACAATGCAGGATCTGTCAACAGCAAAGGATCAATCTATAGCAAAAGATCTATTTACAACAAAAGTTCAATCTACAGCAAAAAATCTATCAACAGCAAGATCTATCTACAGGAAAGGATCTGTCTACAGCAAGGGATCTATTTACAGTAAAGGAGCTATCTACAGCAAAAGATCTATCAACAATAAGGGATCTATCTGCAGCAAAGAATCTATCTACAGCAAAGGATCTATCTTCAGCAAAGAATCTATCTACAGCAAAGTGATCAATCTACAGTAGGGGATCGATCTACAGCAAATGATCTATCTACAGCAAAGTGTTCTATCTAGAGTAGGGGATCTATCTACAGCAAAAAATCTATCTACACCAAAGGATCTTTCTACAGCGAAAGATCTGTCAACAGCAAAGGATCTATCTACAGCAAAGGATCTATTTACAGCAGAAGATCTTTCTACTGCAGAGGATCTTTCCACAGCAAAGGATCTATCTACAGCAAAGGATCTATCTACAGCAACGGTTTTTTCCAAAATAAAAGATCTATCTACAGAAAAAGATCTATCTAAAGAAAAGGATCTATCTACAGTAAAGGAACTATCTACAGCAAATTATCTATCTACATCAAACTATTTATCTACAGCAAAGGATCTATCTACATATAAGGATCTATATACAGCAAAGGACCTATCTACAGTAAGGATCTATCTACATCATATGATCAATCCACAGCAAGGGATCTATCTGCAGCAAAGGATCTATTTACAGTAAAGGAGCTATCTAGAGCAAAAGATCTATCTACAGCAAAAGATCTATCTACAGCAAAGGATCTACCTACAGCAAAGGATCTATCTACATTAAAAGATCTATCTACAGTCAAGGATTTATCTACTGCAAAGGATCTCTCTACAGTAAAGGATCTATCTACATTTAAGGATCTATCTACAGCAAAGGATGTATCTACAGCAAAGGATCTATCTAAAGCCAATGATCTATCTACAAAAAAGGATCTATTTACAACAGCAGAACTTTATACAGCAAAGGATCTATCTACAGCAAAGTGATCTATCTTCAGTAAGGGAGTTATCTACAGCAAATTATCTGTCTACACCAAAGAATCTTTCTACAGCGCAGGATCTGTCAACAGCAAAGGATCATTCCATCTCAAAAAATCTATTTACAACAAAAGTTCTATCTACAGCAAAGGATCTATCTACAGCAAAGGATCTATCTACAGGAAAGGATCTATCTACAGCAAAGGATCTATTTACAGTAAAGGAGCTATCTACAGCAAAAGATCTATCAACAATAAGGGATCTATCTGCAGCAAAGGATCTATCTACAGCAAAAGATCTATCTTCAGCAAAGGATCTATCTACAGCAAAGAGATCTATCTACAGTAAGCGATCTATCTACAGCAAATGATCTATATACAGCAAAGTGATCTATCTACAGTAAGGGATCTATCTACAGCAAAGAATCTATCTACACCAAAGGATCTTTCTTCAGCGAAAGATCTGTCAACAGCAAAGGATCTATCTACAGCAAAGGATCTATCTACGGCAAGGGATCTATCTACGGAAAAGGATTCATTTATTTATTTACAGCAAAAGATCTTAGATCTATCGACAGCTAAGGATCTATCTACAGCAAAGGATCTCTCTACAGCAAAGGATCTATTTACAGTATGGGATCTATCTACAGCGAAGGTTTTTTTTACAGTATGGGATCTATCAAAAAAAAATGTTTTATTTACAGTATGAGATCTATCAACAGCAAAGGTTTTATCTACAGTAAAGGATCTTTCTACAGAAAAGGATATATCTGCAGAAAAGTATCTATCTACAGCGAAGGATCTATCAACAACAAAGGATCTATCTACATCTACAGCAAATGATCTATCTACGGCAAGGAATCTATCTACGGCAAAGAATTTATTTATTTATTTACAGCAAAGGATCTTAGATCTATCTACAACAAACGATTTATCTACAGCAAAGGATCTATCTACAGCAAAGGATCCATCTACAGCAAAGGATCTATCTACAGTAAAGGATCTATCTACTGCAAAGGATCTGTCTTCAGCAAAGGATCTATCTACAACAAAGAAACTATCTACAGCAATGAATATATGTTCAGCAAAAAATCTTTCTAAGCAAATGATCTATCTACAGCAAAGGATCAATCTACAGCAAACGATCAATCTACAGCAAATAATCTATCTACAGTAAAGGGACTATATACAGCAAAGGATCCATCTACAGTTAAGGATCTATCTACTGCAAAGGATCTGTCTTCATCAAGGGATCTATCTACAACAAAGAAACTATCTACAGCAAAGAATCTATGTTCAGCAAATAATCTCTCTAAGCAAATTATCTATCTACAGCAAAGGATCAATCTACAGCAAACGATCAATCTACAGCAAATAATCTATCTACAGAAAAGGGTCTATCCACAGCAAAGGATCTATCTACAGGAAAGGATCTATCTACAGCAAAGGATCTATTTACAGTAAAGGAGCTATCTACAGCAAAAGATCTATCAACAATGAGGGATCTCTATAAAGCTTAGGATCAATCTGAAGTTAAGGATCTATCTTAAGCAAAGGATCTATCTACAGCAAAGGATCTATCTAAAGCCAATGATCTATCTACAACAAAAAATCTATTTACAAAAGCAGAACTTTATACAGCAAAGGATCTATCTACAGCAAAGGTTCTATCAACAGCAAAGTGATCTATCTTCAGTAAGGGATCTATCTACAGCAAAGAATCTGTCTTCACCAAAGGATCTTTCTACAATGCAGGATCTGTCAACAGCAAAGGATCAAGTTATAGCAAAAGATCTATTTACAACAAGAAATCAATTTACAGCAAAAAATCTATCAACAGCAAAGGATCAATCTTCAGCAAAAGATCTATCTACAGCAAAGGATCTATCTACAACAAAGGATCTATCTACAGGAAAGGATCTATCTACAGCAAAGGATCTATTTACAGTAAAGGAGCTATCTACAGCAAAAGATCTATCAACAGTAAGGGATCTATCTGCAGCAAAGGATCTATCTACAGCAAAGGTTCTATCTACAGCAATGTGATCTATATACAGTAAGGGATCTATCTACAGCAAATGATCTATCTACAGTAAAGTGATCTATCTACAGTGAGGGATCTATTCACAGCAGAAGATCTTTCTACAGCAGAGGATCTTTCTACAGCAAAGGATCTATCTACAGCAAAGGATCTATTTACAGTCTGGGATCTATCTACAGCAACGGTTTCATCAACAATAAAAGATCTATCTACAAAAAAGGATCTATCTACAGAAAAGGATTTATCTACAGCGAAGAAAATAACTACAGCAAAGGATCTATCTACAGCAAAGGATCTATCAACGGCAAGGGATCTATCTACAGCAAAGGATTTATTAATTTATTTATAGCAAAGGATCTTAGATCTATCTACAGCTAAGGATCTATCTACAGCAAAGGATCTATCTACAACAAAGAATCTATATACAGCTAAGAATCTATCTACAGTAAAGGATCTATCTACAGCAAAGGATCTATCTACAGTAAAGGATCTATCTACAACAAAGAATCTATCTACAACAAACGATTTATCTACAGCAAAGGATCTATCTACAGCAAAGGATCCATCTACAGCAAAGGATCTATCTACAGTAAAGGATCTATCTACTGCAAAGGATCTGTCTTCAGCAAAGGATCTATCTACAACAAAGAAACTATCTACAGCAAAGAATCTTTCTAAGCAAATGATCTATCTACAGCAAAGGATCAATCTACAGCAAAGGATCTATCTACAGCAAAGGATCTATTTATAGCGGAGAATATTTCTACAGCAAAGGAACTACTACAGCAAAAGATCTATCTACAGCAAAGGATTTATCATCAGCAAAGGATCTATCTACAGCAAAGGACCTATCTACAGTAAGGGATCTATTTACAGCGAAGGATCAATCTACAGCAAATGATCTATCTACAGCAAAGGATATTTCTACAGCATAGGATCTATCTACAGCAATGGATCTATCTACAGTAAGGGATCTTTTTGCAGCAATGGATCAATCTACAGCAAAGGATCTATTTAAAGCGAAGGATCGATCTACAGCAGAGGATCTATCCACAGCAAAGGATCTATCTACAGCAAAGGATCTATCTACTGCGAAGGATCTATCTACAGCAAAGGATCTGTTTACAATCAAGGATTTATCTACTGCAAAGGATCTCTCTACAGCAAAGGATCAATCTACATTTAAGGATCTATCTTATGCAAAGGATCTATCTACAGCAAAGTAATCTATCTGCAGTGAGGGATCTATCTACAGCAAAGAATATGTCTACACCAAAAGATCTGTCTACAGCGCAGGATATGTCAACAGCAAAGGATCAATCTATAGCAAAAGATCTATTCTCAACAAAAGTTCTATCTACAGCAAAGGATCTATCTACAACAAAGGATCTATCTACAGGAAAGAATCTATCTAAAGCAAAGGATCTATTTACTGTAAAGGAGCTATCTACAGCAAGAGATCTATCAACAGTAAGGGATCTATCTGCAGCAAAGGATCTATCTACAGCAAAGGATCTATTTTCAGCAAAGGATCTATCTACAGCAAAGTGATCTATATACAGTAAGGGATCTATATACAGCAAATGATCTATCTACAGTAAAGTGATCTATCTACAGTAAGGGATCTATCTACAGCAAAGAATCTATCTACACCAATGGATCTTTCTACAGCGAAAGATCTGTCAACAGCAAAGGATCTATCTACAGCGAAGGATCTATTTACAGCAGAAGATCTTTCTACAGCAGAGGATCTTTCTACAGCAAAGGATCTATCTACAGCAAAGGATCTATTTACAGTATGGGATCTATCTAAAGCAACGGTTTCATCAACAATAGAAGTTCTATCTACAGAAAAGGATCTATCTACAGAAAAGGATTTATCTACAGCGAAGAATATATCTACAGCAAAGGATCTATCTACAGTAAAAGATCTATCTACTACAAAGGATCTATCTTCAGCAAAGGATCTATCTACAACAAAGAATCTATATACAGCTAGGAATCTATCTACAGTAAAGGATCTATCTACAGCAAAGGATCTATCTACAGCAAAGGATCTCTCTACAGCAAAGGATCTATCTACAGTAAAGGATCTATCTACAACAAAGGATCTATCTACAACAAACGATTTATCTACAGCAAAAGATCTATCTACAGCAAAGGATCCATCTACAGCAAAGGATCTATCTACAGTAAAGGATCTATCTACTGCAAAGGATCTGTCTTCAGCAAAGGATCTTTCTACAATGCAGGATCTGTCAACAGCAAAGGATCAATTTATAGCAAAAGATCTATTTACAACAAAAGTTCAATTTACAGCAAAAAATCTATCAACAGCAAAGGATCTATCTACAGGAAAGGATCTGTCTACAGCAAGGGATCTATTTACAGTAAAGGAGCTACTACAGCAAAAGATCAATCAACAATAAGGGATCTATCTGCAGCAAAGAATCTATCTACAGCAAAGGATCAATCTTCAGCAAAGGATCTATCTACAGCAAAGGATCTATCTACAACAAAGGATCTATCTACAGGAAAGGATCTATCTACAGCAAAGGATCTATTTACAGTAAAGAAGCTATCTACAGCAAAAGATCTATCAACAGTAAGGGATCTATCTGCAGCAAATGATCTATCTACAGCAAAGGTTCTATCTACAGCAATGTGATCTATATACAGTAAGGGATCTATCTACAGCAAATGATCTATCTACAGTAAAGTGATCTATCTACAGTAAGAGATCTATTCACAGCAGAAGATCTTTCTACAGCAGAGGATCTTTCTACAGCAAAGGATCTATCTACAGCAAAGGATCTATTTACAGTCTGGGATCTATCTACAGCAACGGTTTCATCAACAATAAAAGATCTATCTACAAAAAAGGATATATCTACAGAAAAGGATTTATCTACAGCGAAGAATATATCTACAGCAAAGGATCTATCTACAGCAAAGGATCTCTCAACGGCAAGGGATCTATCTACGGCAAAGGATTTATTAATTTATTTATAGCAAAGGATCTTAGATCTATCTACAGCTAAGGATCTATCTACAGCAAAGGATCTATCTACAACAAAGAATCTATATACAGCTAAGAATCTATCTACAGTAAAGGATCTATCTACAGCAAAGGATCTATCTACAGTAAAGGATCTATCTACAACAAAAAATCTATCTACAACAAACGATTTATCTACAGCAAAGGATCTATCTACAGCAAAGGATCCATCTACAGCAAAGGATCTATCTACAGTAAAGGATCTATCTACTGCAAAGGATCTGTCTTCAGCAAAGGATCTATCTACAACAAAGAAACTATCTACAGCAAAGAATCTTTCTAAGCAAATGATCTATCTATAGCAAAGGATCAATCTACAGCAAAGAATCTATCTACAGCAAAGGATCTATTTATAGCGGAGAATCTTTCTACAGCAAAGGAACTACTACATCAAAAGATCTATCTACAGCATAGGATCTATCTACAGCAATGGATCTATTTACAGTAAGGGATCTTTTTGCAGCAATGGATCAATCTACAGCAAAGGATCTATTTACAGCGAAGGATCGATCTACAGCAAAGGATCTATCTGAAGCAAAGGATCTATCTACAGCAAAGGATCTATCTGCTGCGAAGGATCTATCTACAGCAAAGGATCTGTTTACAGTCAAGGATTTATTTACTGCAAAGGATCTCTCTACAGCGAAGGATCAATCTACATTTAAGGATCTATCTTATGCAAAGGATCAATCTACAGCAAAGTAATCTATCTGCAGTGAGGGATCTTACTACAGCAAAGAATATGTCTACACCAAAAGATCTGTCTACAGCGCAGGATATGTCAACAGCAAAGGATCAATCTATAGCAAAAGATCTATTCTCAACAAAAGTTCTATCTACAGCAAAGGATCTATCTACAACAAAGGATCTATCTACAGGAAAGAATCTATCTAAAGCAAAGGATCTATTTACTGTAAAGGAGCTATCTACAGCAAGAGATCTATCAACAGTAAGGGATCTATCTGCAGCAAAGGATCTATCTACAGCAAAGGATCTATTTTCAGCAAAGGATCTATCTACAGCAAAGTGATCTATATACAGTAAGGGATCTATATACAGCAAATGATCTATCTACAGTAAAGTGATCTATCTACAGTGAGGGATCTATCTACAGCAAAGAATCTATCTACACCAATGGATCTTTCTACAGCGAAAGATCTGTCAACAGCAAAGGATCTATCTACAGCGAAGGATCTATTTACAGCAGAAGATCTTTCTACAGCAGAGGATCTTTCTACAGCAAAGGATCTATCTACAGCAAAGGATCTATTTACAGTATTGGATCTATCTGAAGCATCGGTTTTATCAACAATAGAAGATCTATCTACAGAAAAGGATCTATCTACAGAAAAGGATTTATCTACAGCGAAGAATATATCTACAGCAAAGGATCTATCTACAGTATAAGATCTATCTACTACAAAGGATCTATCTATAGCAAAGGATCTATCTACAACAAAGAATCTATATACAGCTAAGAATCTATCTACAGTAAAGGATCTATCTACAGCAAAGGATCTATCTACAGCAAAGGATCTCTCTACAGCAAAGGATCTATCTACAGTAAAGGATCTATCTACAACAAAGGATCTATCTACAACAAACGATTTATCTACAGTAAAGGATCTATCTACAGCAAAGGATCCATCTACAGCAAAGGATCTATCTACAGTAAAGGATCTATCTACTGCAAAGGATCTGTCTTCAGCAAAGGATCTTTCTACAATGCAGGATCTGTCAACAGCAGAGGATCAATTTATAGCAAAAGATCTATTTACAACAAAAGTTAAATTTACAGCAAAAAATCTATCAACAGCAAAGGATCTATCTACAGGAAAGGATCTGTCTACAGCAAGGGATCTATTTACAGTAAAGGAGCTATCTACAACAAAAGATCAATCAACAATAAGGGATCTATCTGCAGCAAAGAATCTATCTACAGTAAAGGATCTATCTACAGCAAAGGATCTATCTACAGCAAAGGATCTCTCTACAGCAAAGGATCTATCTACAGTAAAGGATCTATCTACAACAAAGGATCTATCTACAACAAACGATTTATCTACAGCAAAAGATCTATCTACAGCAAAGGATCCATCTACAGCAAAGGATCTATCTACAGTAAAGGATCTATCTACTGCAAAGGATCTGTCTTCAGCAAAGGATCTTTCTACAATGCAGGATCTGTCAACAGCAAAGGATCAATTTATAGCAAAAGATCTATTTACAACAAAAGTTCAATTTACAGCAAAAAATCTATCAACAGCAAAGGATCTATCTACTGGAAAGGATCTGTCTACAGCAAGGGATCTATTTACAGTAAAGGAGCTATCTACAGCAAAAGATCAATCAACAATAAGGGATCTATCTGCAGCAAAGAATCTATCTACAGCAAAGGATCAATCTTCAGCAAAGGATCTATCTACAGCAAAGGATCTATCTACAACAAAGGATCTATCTACAGGAAAGGATCTATCTACAGCAAAGGATCTATTTACAGTAAAGAAGCTATCTACAGCAAAAGATCTATCAACAGTAAGGGATCTATCTGCAGCAAAGGATCTATCTACAGCAAAGGTTCTATCTACAGCAATGTGATCTATATACAGTAAGGGATCTATCTACAGCAAATGATCTATCTACAGTAAAGTGATCTATCTACAGTAAGGGATCTATTCACAGCAGAAGATCTTTCTACAGCAGAGGATCTTTCTACAGCAAAGGATCTATCTACAGCAAAGGATCTATTTACAGTCTGGGATCTATCTACAGCAACGGTTTCATCAACAATAAAAGATCTATCTACAAAAAAGGATATATCTACAGAAAAGGATTTATCTACAGCGAAGAATATATCTACAGCAAAGGATCTATCTACAGCAAAGGATCTCTCAACGGCAAGGGATCTATCTACGGCAAAGGATTTATTAATTTATTTATAGCAGAGGATCTTAGATCTATCTACAGCTAAGGATCTATCTACAGCAAAGGATCTATCTACAACAAAGAATCTATATACAGCTAAGAATCTATCTACAGTAAAGGATCTATCTACAGCAAAGGATCTATCTACAGTAAAGGATCTATCTACAACAAAGAATCTATCTACAACAAACGATTTATCTACAGCAAAGGATCTATCTACAGCAAAGGATCCATCTACAGCAAAGGATCTATCTACAGTAAAGGATCTATCTACTGCAAAGGATCTGTCTTCAGCAAAGGATCTATCTACAACAAAGAAACTATCTACAGCAAAGAATCTTTCTAAGCAAATGATCTATCTATAGCAAAGGATCAATCTACAGCAAAGGATCTATCTACAGCAAAGGATCTATTTATAGCGGAGAATCTTTCTACAGCAAAGGAACTACTACAGCAAAAGATCTATCTACAGCATAGGATCTATCTACAGCAATGGATCTATTTACAGTAAGGGATCTTTTTGCAGCAATGGATCAATCTATCTACAGCAAAGGATCTATCTACAGGAAAGGATCTATCTACATAAAAGGATATAGTTATAAAGAAGGATCTATCTACAGCGAAGGATCTATCTACAGCAAAGGATATATCTACAGCTAAGGATCTATTTACAGCCATGGATCTTTCTACAGCATAGGATCTACTACAGCAAAGGATCTATATACAGCAAAGGATCTATCTACATCAAAGGATCTATCTACAGCAAAGGATCCATCTACAGCGAAGGATTTATTTACAGTAAGGATCTATCTACTGCAAAGGATCTGTCTACAGCAAATTATCTATCTACAACGAAGAATCTATCTAAAGCGAAGTATCTATGTTCAGCAAAGAATATATCTACAGCAAAGGATCTATCTACAGCAAAGGATCTATCAACACTAAATGATCTATCTACAGAAAAGGATCTATTTAAGGAAAGGGATCTATCTACGGCAAATAATTTATTCTTAAATTTACAGCAAAGTATCTAAGATCTATTTACAGCAAAGGATCTTTTTACAGCAAAGGTTCCATCTACAGCGAAGGATCTATCTACAACAAAGTATCTATCTACAGCAAAGGATCTATTTACGGCAGAGGATCTTTCTACAGCAAAGGATCTACTACAGCAAAGAATCTATCTACAGCAAAGGATCTATCTACAGCAAAGGATCTATCTACAGGAAAGGATCTATCTACATAGAAGGATATATCTATAAAAAAGGATCTATCTACAGCAAAGGATCTATCTACAGCAAAGTTTCAATCTACAGCAAAGGATCTATCTACCGTAAAGGATCTATCTGCAGCAAAGGATCTATCTTCAGTAAATGATCTATCAACAGAAAGGTATCCATCTACAGCAAGGGGTCCATCTAGAACAATAAACAATCTATGTACATCAAAGAATCTATCTACAGCAAAGGATCTATCAACAGCAAAGGATCTATCTACAGTAAAGAATCTATATACCGTAAAAGATCTATCTACTGCAAAGGATCTATATACAGCAAAGGATCTATCTACTGCAAAGAATCTATCTACAACAAAGAATCTATCTTCAGCAAAGAATCTATCTACAGCAAAGGATATATCTACAGCAAAGGATCGATCTAAAGCAAACGATCAATCTACAGCAAAATATCTATCTACAGTGAAGGAATTCTTTACAGCAAAGGATCTATATACAGCAAACGATCTATCTACATCAAAGGATCTATCTACAGCGAAGGATCTATCTACAGCAAAGAATCTATCTACAACAAAGAATCTATCTTCAGCCATGAATCTATCTACAGCAAAGGATCTATCTAAAGTATAATAACTCTCTAAAGCAAAGAATCCATATACAGCAAAAGATCTATCTGCATCAAAGGATCCATCTACAGCGAAGGATCTATCTACAACAAAGTATCTATCTACAGTAAAGGATCTATTCACGGCAGAGGATCTTTCTACAGCAAAGGATCTACTACAGCAAAGAATCTATCTACAGCAAAGGATCTATCTACAGCAAAGGATCTATCTACAGGAAAGGATCTATCTACATAGAAGGATATATCTATAAAAAAGGATCTATATACAGCAAAGGATCTATCTACACTAAAGGATCTATCTACTGCAAAGGATCTATCTACAGGAAAGGATCTATCTACAAAAAAAGATATAGCTATAAAGAAGGATCTATCTACAGCGAAGGATCTATCTACAGAAAAAGATAAATCAACAGCAAATGATCTATCTACGTCAAGGGATCTATTTATGGCAAAGGATCTATCTACAGCTAAGGATCTATCTACAGCAAAGTTTTTATCTACAGCAAAGGATCGATCTAAAGTAAAGGATCAATCTACAGCAAAAGATCTGTCTACAGTAAAGGAACTCTGTACAGCAAAGGATCTATATTCAGCAAACGATCTATCTACATCAAAGGATCTATCTACAGCAACGGATCTATTTACAGCGGAGGATCTTTCTTCAGCAAATGATCTACTACAGCAAAGGATCTATCTATAGCAAAGGATCAATCTACAGCGAAGGATCTATCTACAACAAAGGATATATCTACAGCAAAGGATCTATTTACAGCAATGGATCTTTCTACAGCATAGGATCTACTACAGCAAAGGATCTATCTACAGCAAAGGATCTATCTACAGCAAAGGATCCATCTACAGTAGTGGATTTATTCACAGCGAAGGGTCATTCTACAACAATGGATTTATCTACAGCAAAGGATCTATGTTCAGCAAACAATATATCTACAGCGAAGGATCTATCTACAGCAAAGGATCTATCTACAGTAAAGGAACTATCTACAGGAAAAGATCCATCTACAGTTAAGGATCAATCAACAGCAAATGATCTATCTACAGGAAAAGATCTATTTACAGCAAAAGATCTATCTACAGCAAAGGATCTATCTACAGCAAAGGATCTATCCACAGGAAAGGATCTATCTACATAAAAGGAATATCTATAAAAAAGGATCTATCTACAGCGAAAGATCTATCTACAGAAAAAGATTTATCAACAGCAAATGATCTATCTACGTCAAGGGATCTATTTATGGCAAAGGATCTATCTACAGCAAAGGATCTATCTACAACAAAGGTTCTATCTACAGCAAAGGATCTATTTACCGTAAAGGATCTATATACTGCAAAAGATCTGTCCACTGCAAAAGATCTATATGCAGCAAAGAATCTATCTACAGTAAAGGATCTATATACTGCAAAAGATCTATCTACTGCAAAGGATCTATATACAGCGAAGGAACTATCTACAGCAAAGAATCTATCTACAACAAAGAATCTATCTTCAGCAAAGAATCTATCTACAGCAAAGGATCTATCTACAGTAAAGGAACTCTCTAAAGCATAGAATCCATATACAGCAAAGGATCTATCTGCATCAAAGGATCCAGCTACAGCGAAGGATCTATCTACAACAAAGTATCTATCTACAGTAAATGATCTATTTACGGCAGAGGATCCTTCTACAGCTAAGGATCTACTACAGCAAAGAATCTATCTACAGCAAAGGATCTATCTACAGCAAAGGATCTATCTACAGGAAAGGATCTATCTACATAGAAGGATATATCTATAAAAAAGGATCTATCTACAGCTTAGGATCTATCTACAGAAAAAAAACTATCAGCAGCAAATGATCTATCTACGTCAAGAGATCTATTTATGGCAAAAAATCTATCTACAGCAAAGGATCTATCCACAGCAAAGGACCTATCTACCGTAAAGGATCTGTATACTGCAAAAGATATATCTACTACAAAGGATCTATATACAGCAAAGAATCTATCTATAATGAAGGATCTATATACTGCAAAAGATCTATCTACTGCAAAGGATCTATATACAGCAAAGGATCTATCTACAGTAAAGGAACTCTCTAAAGCAAAGAATCCATATACAGCAAAGGATTCTACTCTACATCAAAGGATCTATCTACAGCAAAGGATCTATTTAATGCGGAGGATCTTTCTACTGAAAGGGATCTATCTACAGGAAAGAATTTATCTACAGCAAAGGATCTATCTACACTAAAGGATCTATCTACAGAAAAGGATCTATTTAAGGAAAGGAATCAATCTTCGGCATATAATTTATTCATATATGTACAGCAAAGGATCTAAGATCTATTTACAGCAAAGTATCTATCTACAGCAAAGGATCCATCTACAGCGAAGGATCTATCTACAACAAAGGATCCATCTACAGCGAAGGATCTATTTACAGTTAGGATCTATCTACTGCAAAGGATCTGTCTACAGCAAATTATCTATCTACAACGAAGAATCTATCTAAAGCGAAGTATCTATGTTCAGCAAAGAATATATCTACAGCAAAGGATCTATCTACAGCAAAGGATCTATCAACACTAAATGATCTATCTACAGAAAAGGATCTATTTAAGGAAAGGGATCTATCTACGGCAAATAATTTATTCATAAATTTACAGCAAAGTATCTAAGATCTATTAACAGCAAAGGATATTTTTACAGCAAAGGTTCCATCTACAGCGAAGGATCTATCTACAACAAAGTATCTATCTACAGCAAAGGATCTATTTACGGCAGAGGATCTTTCTACAGCAAAGGATCTACTACAGCAAAGAATCTATCTACAGCAAAGGATCTATCTACAGCAATAGATCTATCTACAGGAAAGGATCTATCTACATAGAAGGATATATCTATAAAAAAGGATCTATCTACAGCAAAGGATCTATCTACAGCAAAGTTTCTATCTACAGCAAAGGATCTATCTACCGTAAAGGATCTATCTGCAGCAAAGGATCTATCTTCAGTAAATGATCTATCAACAGAAAGGTATCCATCTACAGCAAGGGGTCCATCTAGAACAACAAACAATCTATGTACATCAAAGAAACTATCTACAGCAAAGGATCTATCAACAGCAAAGGATCTATCTACAGTAAAGAATCTATATACCGCAAAAGATCTATTCACTGCAAAGGATCCATATACAGCAAAGGATCTATCTACTGCAAAGAATCTATCTACAACAAAGAATCTATCTTCAGCAAAGAATCTATCTACAGCAAAGGATATATCTACAGCAAAGGATCGATCTAAAGCAAACGATCAATCTACAGCAAAATATCTATCTACAGTGATGGAATTCTTTACAGCAAAGGATCTATATACAGCAAACGATCTATCTACATCAAAGGATCTATCTACAGCGAAAGATCTATCTACAGCAAAGAATCTATCTACAACAAAGAATCTATCTTCAGCCATGAATCTATCTACAGCAAAGGATCTATCTAAAGTATAATAACTCTCTAAAGCAAAGAATCCATATACAGCAAAAGATCTATCTGCATCAAAGGATCCATCTACAGCGAAGGATCTATCTACAACCAAGTATCTATCTACAGTAAAGGATCTATTTACGGCAGAGGATCTTTCTACAGCAAAGGATCTACTACAGCAAAGAATCTATCTACAGCAAAGGATCTATCTACAGCAAAGGATCTATCTACAGGAAAGGATCTATCTACATAGAAGGATATATCTATAAAAAAGGATCTATCTACAGCTTAGGATCTATCCACAGAAAAAAAAAACTATCAACAGCAAATGATCTATTTATATCAAGGGATCTATTTATGGCAAAGGATCTATCTACAGCAAAGGATCTATCCACAGCAAAGGACCTATCTACCGTAAAGGATCTGTATACTGCAAAAGATCTATCTACTACAAAGGATCTATATACAGCAAAGAATTTATCTATAGTGAATGATCTATATACTGCAAAAGATCTATCTACTGCAAAGGATCTATATACAGCAAAGGATCTATCTACAGCAAAGAATCTATCTACAACGAAGAATCTATCTTCAGTAAAGAATCTATCTACAGCAAAGAATCTATCTAGAACAAAAGATCTATCTACAGTAAAGGAACTCACTAAAGCAAAGAATCCATATACAGCAAAGGATCTATTTACATCAAGGGATCTATCTACAGCAAAGGATCTATTTAATGCAGAGGATCTTTCTACAGCAAGGTATCTACATATCTACAGGAAAGGATTTATCTACAGCAAAGGATCTATCTACACTAAAGGATCTATGTACAGAAAAGGATCTATTTAAGGAAAGGAATCTATCTTCGGCAAATAATTTATCCATATATTTACAGCAAAGGATCTAAGATCTATTTAGAGCAAGGTATCTATCTACAGCAAAGGATCCATCTACAGCGAAGGATCGATCTACAACAAAGGATCTATCTACGGGAAAGGGTCTATCTACATCAAAGGAACTCTCTACAGCAAAGGATCTATCTACAGCAAAGGATCTATCTACAGGAAAGGGTCTATCTACATCAAAGGAACTCTCTACAGCAAAGGATCTATCTACAGCAAAGGATCTATTTAATGTGGAGGATCTTTCTACAGCAAGGAATCGACATATCTACAGGAAAGGATTTATCTAAAGCAAAGGATCTATCTACACTAAAGGATCTATCTACAGAAAAGGATCTATTTACAGCAGAAAATATTTCTACAGCAAAGGATCTACTACAGCAAAGGATCTATCTACAACAAACGATTTATCTACTGCGATGGATCTATCTACAGAAAAGGATCTATATACAGAGAAGGATCTATTTACAGTGAAGGATCTATCTACTGCAAAGGATCTGTCTACAGCAAATGATCTATCTACAACGAAGAATCTATCTACAGCAAACTATCTATGTTCAGCAAAGAATATATCTACAGCAAAGTATCTATCTACAGCAAAGGATCTATCTACACTAAAGGATCTATCTACTGCAAAGGATCTATCTGCAGGAAAGGATCTATCTACATAAAAAGATATAGCTATAAAGAAGGATCTATCTACAGCGAAGGATCTATCTACAGAAAAAGATAAATCAACAGCAAATGATCTATCTACGTCAAGGGATCTATTTATGGCAAAGGATCTATCTACAGCAAAAGATCTATCTACAACAAAAGTTCTATCTACAGCAAAGGATCTATCTACCGTAAAGGATCTATATACTGCAAAAGATCTATCTACTGCAAAAGATCTATATACAGCAAAGAATCTATCTACAGTAAAGGATCTATATACTGCAAAAGATCTATCTACTGCAAAGGATCTATATACAGCGAAGGAACTATCTACAGCAAAGAATCTATCTACAACAAAGAATCTATTTTCAGCAAAGAATCTATCTACAGCAAAGGATCTATCTACAGTAAAGGAACTCTCTAAAGCAAAGAATCCATATACAGAAAAAGGATCTATCTGCATCAAAGGATCCATCTACAGCGAAGGATCTATCTACAACAAAGTATCTATCTACAGTAAATGATATATTTACGGCAGAGGATCCTTCTACAGCAAAGGATCTACTACAGCAAAGAATCTATCTACAGCAAAGGATCTATCTACAGCAAAGGATCTATCTACAGGAAAGGATCTATCTATATAGAAGGATATAGCTATAAAAAAGGATCTATCTACAGCTTAGGATCTATCTACAGAAAAAAAACTATCAACACTAAATGATCTATCTACAGAAAAGGATCTATTTAAGGAAAAAGATCTATCTACGGCAAATAATTTATTCATATATTTACAGCAAAGTATCTAAGATCTATTTACAGCAGAGGATCTTTTTACAGCAAAGGTTCCATCTACAGCGAAGGATCTATCTACAACAAAGTATCTATCTACAGCAAAGGATCTATTTACGGCAGAGGATCTTTCTACAGCAAAGGATCTACTACAGCAAAGAATCTATCTACAGCAAAGGATCTATCTACAGCAAAGGATCTATCTACAGAAAAAGATAAATCAACAGCAAATGATCTATCTACGTCAAGGGATCATTTTATGGCAAAGGATCTATCTACAGCAAGGGTTCTATCTACAGCAAAGTTTCTATCTACAGCAAAAGATCTATCTACCGTAAAGGAACTATCTACAGCAAAGGATCTATCTTCAGTAAATGATCTATCTACAGAAAGGTATATCCATCTAAAGCAAGGGGTCCATCTAGAACAACAAACAATCTATGTACATCAAAGAATCTATCTACAGCAAAGGATCTATCAACAGCAAAGGATCTATCTACAGTAAAGGATCTATATACTGCAAAAGATCTATCTACTGCAAAGGATCTATAAACAGCAAAGGATCTATCTACTGCAAAGAATCTATCTACAACAAAGAATCTATCTTCAGCGAAGAATCTATCTACAGCAAAGGATATATCTACAGCAAAGGATCGATCTAAAGCAAACGTTCAATCTACAGCAAAATGTCTATCAACAGTGAAGGAATTCTTTACAGCAAAGGATCTATATACAGCAAACGATATATCTACATCAAAGGATCTATCTACAGCGAAGGATCTATCTACAGCAAAGAATCTATCAACAACAAAGAATCTATCTTCAGCCATGAATCTATCTACAGCAAAGGATCTATCTAAAGTATAATACCTCTCTAAAGCAAAGAATCCATATACAGCAAAGGATCTATCTGCATCAAAGGATCCATCTACAGCGAAGGATCTATCTACAACAAAGTATCTATCTACAGTAAAGGATCTATTTACGGCAGAGGATCTTTCTACAGCAAAGGATCTACTACAGCAAAGAATCTATCTACAGCAAAGGATCTATCTACAGCTTAGGATCTATCTACAGAAAAAAAAACTATCAACAGCAAATGATCTATCTAAGTCAAGGGATCTATTTATGGCAAAGGATCTATCTACAGGAAAGGATCTATCTACAGCAAAGGATCTATCTACAGCAAAGGATCTATCAACACTAAAGGATCTATCTACAGAAAAGGGTCTATTTGAGGAAAAGGATCTATCTACGGCAAATAATTTATTCATATATTTACAGCAAAGGATCTAAGATCTATTTACAGCAAAGGATCTATCTACAGCAAAGGATCTATCTACAGCGAAGGATCTATCTACAACAAAGTATCTATCTACAGCAAAGGATCTATTTACGGTAGAGGATCTTTCTACAGCAAAGGATCTACTACAGCAAAGAATCTATCTACAGCAAAGGATCTATCTACAGGAAAGGATCTATCTACATAGAAGGATATATCTATAAAAAAGGATCTATCTACAGCGAAGGATCTATCTACAGAAAAAGATAAATCAACAGTAAATGATCTATCTACGTCAAGGGATCAATTTATGGCAAAGGATCTATCTACAGCGAAGGATCTATCTACAGCAAAGTTTCTATCTACAGCAAAGGATCTATCTACCGTAAAGGATCTATCTACAGCGAAGGATCTATCTTCAGTTAATGATCTATCTACAGAAAGGTATCCATCTACAGCAAGGGGTCCATCTAGAACAACAAACAATCTATTTACATCAAAGAATCTATCAACAGCAAAGGATCTATCAACAGCAAAGGATCTATCTACAGTAAAGGATCTATATACTGCAAAAGATCTATCTACTGCAAAGGATCTATATACAGCAAAGGATCTATCTACTGCAAAGAATATATCTACAACAAAGAATCTATCTTCAGCAAAGAATCTATCTACAGCAAAGCATATATTTACAGCAAAGGATCGATCTAAAGCAAACGATCAATCTACAGCAAAATATCTATCTACAGTTAAGGAATTCTTTACAGCAAAGGATCTATATACAGCAAACGATCTATCTACATCAAAGGATCTATCTACAGCAAAGGATCTATCTATAGCAAAGGATCAATCTACAGCAAAGGATCTATCCACAGCAAAGGATATATCTACAGCTAAGGATCTATTTACAGCCATGGATCTTTCTACAGCATAGGATCTACTACAGTAAAGGATCTATCTACAGCAAAGGATCTATCTACATCAAAGGATCTATCTACAGCAAAGGATATATCTACAGCTAAGGATCTATTTACAGCCATGGATCTTTCTACAGCATAGGATCTACTACAGTAAAGGATCTATCTACAGCAAAGGATCTATCTACATCAAAGGATCTATCTACAGCAAATGATATATCTACAGCAAAGGATCTATTTACAGCAATGGATCTTTCTACAGCATAGGATCTACTACAGCAAAGGATCTATCTACAGCAAAGAATCTATCTACAGCAAAGGATCTATCTACCGCAAAGAATCTATCTACAGTAAAGGATCTATATAATGCAAAATATCTATCTACTGCAAAGGATCTATATACAGCAAAGGATCTATCTACATCAAAAGATCTCTCTACAGCAAAGGATCTATTTACAGCGGAGGATCTTTCTACAGCAAAGGATCTACTACAGCAAAGGATCTACTACAGCAAAGGATCTATCTATAGCAAAGAATCTATCTACAGGAAAGGGTCTATCTACAGCAAAGGAACTCTCTACATCGAAGGATCTATCTACAGCAAAGGATCTCTTTACAGCGGAGGATCTTTCTACAGCAAAGGATCTACTAAAGCAAAGGATCTATCTATAGCAAAGGATCTATCTACAGGAAAGGGTCTATCTACAGCAAAGGAACTCTCTTCATCAGAGGTTCTATCTATAGCAAAGGATCTATCTACAGCTGAGGATATTTCTACAACATAGGATCTATCAACAGCAAAGTGATCAATCTACAGTAGGGGATCTATTTACAGTAAAGGATCTATCCACAACAAACGATTTATCTACAGCGATGGATCTATCTACAGCAAAGGATCTATATACAGCAAAGGATCTATTTACAGTTAAGGATCTATCTACTGCAAAGGATCTGTCTACAGCAAATTATCAATCTACAACGAAGAATCTATATAAAGCGAAGAATCTATGTTCAGCAAAGAATAAATCTACAGCAAAGGATCTATCTACAGCAAAGGATCTATCTACAGTAAAGGAACTATCTACAGAAAAGGATCCATCTACAGTTAAGGATCTATCAACACTAAAGGATCTATCTACAGAAAAGGATCTATTCAAGGAAAGGGATCTATCTATGGCAAATAATTTATTCATATATTTACAGCAAAGGATCTAAGATTTATTTACAGCAAAGGATCTATCTACAGCAAAGGATCCATCTACAGCGAAGGATCTATCTACAACAAAGTATCTATCTACAGCAAAGGATCTATTTACGGCAGAGGATCTTTCTACAGCAAAGGATCTATCTACAGCAAAGGATCTATCTACAGGAAAGGATCTATCTACATAAAAGGATATATCTATAAAAAAGGATCTATCTACAGCGAAGGATCTATCTACAGAAAAAGATAAATCAACAGCAAATGATCTATCTACGTCAAGGGATCTATTTATGGCAAAGGATCTATCTACAGCAAAGGATCTATTTACAGCAAAGTTTCTATATACAGCAAAGGATCTATCTACCATAAATGATCTATCTACAGCAAAGGATCTATCTTCAGTAAATGATCTATCTACAGAAAGGTATCCATCTACAGCAAGGGTTCCATCTAGAACAACAAACAATCTATGTACATCAAAGAATCTATCTACAGCAAATGATCTATCAACAGCAAAGGATCTATCTACAGTAAAGGATCTATATACTGCAAAAGATCTATCTACTGCAAAGGATCTATATACAGCAAAGGATCTATCTCCTGCAAAGAATCTATCTACAACAAAGAATCTATCTTCAGCAAAGAATCTATCTACAGCAAAGGATATATCTACAGCAAAGGATCGATCTAAAGCAAACGACCAATCTACAGCAAAATATCTATCTGCAGTGAAGGAATTCTTTACAGCAAAGGATCTATATACAGCAAACGATCTATCTACATCGAAGGATCTATCTACAGCGAAGGATCTATCTATAGCAAAGGATCAATCTATAGCAAAGGATCAATCTACAGCTAAGGATCTATTTACAGCCATGGATCTTTCTACAGCATAGGATCTACTACAGTTAAGAATCTATCTACAGCAAAGGATTTATCTACATCAAAGGATCTATCTACAGCAGAGGATATATCTACAGCAAAGGATCTATTTACAGCAATGGATCTTTCTACAGCATAGGATCTACTTCGGCAAAGGATCTATCTACAGCAAAGAATCTATCTACAGCACAGGATCTATCTATAGCAAAGGATCTATCCACAACAAAGAAATCTATCTTCAGCAAAGAATCTATCTTCAGCAAAGAATCTATCTTCAGCAAAGGATATATCTACAGCAAAGGATCGATCTAAAGCAAACGATCAATCTACAGCAAAATATCTATCTACAGTGAAGGAATTCTTTACAGCAAAGGATCTATATACAGCAAACGATCTATCTACATCAAATGATCTATCTACAGCAAAGGATCTATCTATAGCATAGGATCAATCTACAGCAAAGGATCTATTTACAGTCATGGATCTTTCTACAGCATAGGATCTACTACAGTAAAGGATCTATCTACAGCAAAGGATCTATCTACATCAAAGGATATATCTACAGCAAAGGATATATCTACAGCAAAGGATATATTCACAGCAATGGATCTTTCTACAGCATAGGATCTACTACAGCAAAGATCTATCTACAGCAAAGAATCTATCTACAGCAAAGGATCTATCTACAGCAAAGAATCTATCTACAGTAAAGGATCTATATAATGCAAAAGATCTATCTACTGCAAAGGATCTATATACAGCAAAGGATCTATCTACATCGAAGGATCTCTCTACAGCAAAGGATCTATTCACAGCAGAGGATCTTTCTACAGCAAAGGATCTACTACAGGAAAGGGTCTATCTACAGCAAAGGAACTCTCTACATCGAAGAATCTATCTACAGCAAAGGATCTATTTACAGCGGAGGATCTTTCTACAGCAAAAGATCTACTACAGCAAAGGATCTATCTATAGCAAAGGATTTATCTACAGGAAAGGGTCTATCTACAGCAAAGAAACTCTCTACAGCAAAGGATCTATCTACAGCAAAATATCTATCAACAGCAGAGGATCTTTATACAGCAGAGGATCTACTACAGCAAAGGATCTACTACAGCAAAGGATCTATCTATAGCAAAGAATCTATCTACAGGAAAGGGTCTATCTACAGCAAAGGAACTCTCTACATCGAAGGATCTATCTACAGCAAAGGATCTCTTTACAGCGGAGGATCTTTCTACAGCAAAGGATCTACTACAGCAAAGGATCTATCTATAGCAAAGGATCTATCTACAGGAAAGGGTCTATCTACAGCAAAGGAACTCTCTTCATCAGAGGTTCTATCTATAGCAAAGGATCTATCTACAGCTGAGGATATTTCTACAACATAGGATCTATCAACAGCAAAGTGATCAATCTACAGTAGGGGATCTATTTACAGTAAAGGATCTATCTACAACAAACGATTTATCTACAGCGATGGATCTATCTACAGCAAAGGATCTATATACAGCAAAGGATCTATTTACAGTAAAGGATCTATCTACTGCAAAGGATCTGACTACAGCAAATTATCTATCTACAACGAAGAATCTATATAAAGCGAAGTATCTATGTTCAGCAAAGAATAAATCTACAGCAAAGGATCTATCTACAGCAAAGGATCTATCTACAGTAAAGGAACTATCTACAGAAAAGGATCCATCTACAGTTAAGGATCTATCAACACTAAATAATCTATCTACAGAAAAGGATCTATTCAAGGAAAGGGATCTATCTATGGCAAATAATTTATTCATATATTTACAGCAAAGGATCTAAGATTTATTTACAGCAAAGGATCTATCTACAGCGAAGGATCTAAGATTTATTTACAGCAAAGGATCTATCTACAGCGAAGGATCTATCTACAACAAAGTATCTATCTACAGCAAAGGATCTATTTACGGCAGAGGATCTTTCTACAGCAAAGGATCTATCTACAGCAAAGGATCTATCTACAGGAAAGGATCTATCTACATAGAAGGATATATCTATAAAAAAGGATCTATCTACAGCGAAGGATCTATCTACAGAAAAAGATAAATCAACAGCAAATGATCTATCTACGTCAAGGGATCTATTTATGGCAAAGGATCTATCTACAGCAAAGGATCTATCTACAGCAAAGTTTCTATATACAGCAAAGGATCTATCTACCGTAAATGATCTATCTACAGCAAAGGATCTATCTTCAGCAAATGATCTATCAACAGCAAAGGATCTATCTACAGTAAAGGATCTATATACTGCAAAAGATCTATCTACTGCAAAGGATCTATATACAGCAAAGGATCTATCTCCTGCAAAGAATCTATCTACAACAAAGAATCTATCTTCAGCAAAGAATCTATCTACAGCAAAGGATATATCTACAGCAAAGGATCGATCTAAAGCAAACGATCAATCTACAGCAAAATATCTATCTGCAGTGAAGGAATTCTTTACAGTAAAGGATCTATCTACAACAAACGATTTATCTACAGCGATGGATCTATCTACAGCAAAGGATCTATATACAGCAAAGGATCTATTTACAGTAAAGGATCTATCTACTGCAAAGGATCTGTCTACAGCAAATTATCTATCTACAACGAAGAATCTATATAAAGCGAAGTATCTATGTTCAGCAAAGAATAAATCTACAGCAAAGGATCTATCTACAGCAAAGGATCTATCTACAGTAAAGGAACTATCTACAGAAAAGGATCCATCTACAGTTAAGGATCTATCAACACTAAAGGATCTATCTACAGAAAAGGATCTATTCAAGGGAAGGGATCTATCTATGGCAAATAATTTATTCATATATTTACAGCAAAGGATCTAAGATTTATTTACAGCAAAGGATCTATCTACAGCGAAGGATCTATCTACAACAAAGTATCTATCTACAGCAAAGGATCTATTTACGGCAGAGGATCTTTCTACAGCAAAGGATCTATCTACAGCAAAGGATCTATCTACAGGAAAGGATCTATCTACATAGAAGGATATATCTATAAAAAAGGATCTATCTACAGCGAAGGATCTATCTACAGAAAAAGATAAATCAACAGCAAATGATCTATCTACGTCAAGGGATCTATTTATGGCAAAGGATCTATCTACAGCAAAGGATCTATCTACAGCAAAGTTTCTATATACAGCAAAGGATCTATCTACCGTAAATGATCTATCTACAGCAAAGGATCTATCTTCAGCAAATGATCTATCAACAGCAAAGGATCTATCTACAGTAAAGGATCTATATACTGCAAAAGATCTATCTACTGTAAAGGATCTATATACAGCAAAGGATCTATCTCCTGCAAAGAATCTATCTACAACAAAGAATCTATCTTCAGCAAAGAATCTATCTACAGCAAAGGATATATCTACAGCAAAGGATCGATCTAAAGCAAACGATCAATTTACAGCAAAATATCTATCTGCAGTGAAGGAATTCTTTACAGCAAAGGATCTATATACAGCAAACGATCTATCTACATCGAAGGATCTATCTACAGCGAAGGATCTATCTATAGCAAAGGATCAATCTATAGCAAAGGATCAATCTACAGCTAAGGATCTATTTACAGCCATGGATCTTTCTACAGCATAGGATCTACTACAGTAAAGAATCTATCTACAGCAAAGGATTTATCTACATCAAAGGATCTATCTACAGCAGAGGATATATCTACAGCAAAGGATCTATTTACAGCAATGGATCTTTCTACAGCATAGGATCTTCTTCGGCAAAGGATCTATCTACAGCAAAGAATCTATCTACAGCACAGGATCTATCTATAGCAAAGGATCTATCCACAACAAAGAATCTATCTTCAGCAAAGAATCTATCTTCAGCAAAGAATCTATCTTCAGCAAAGGATATATCTACAGCAAAGGATCGATCTAAAGCAAACGATCAATCTACAGCAAAATATCTATCTACAGTGAAGGAATTCTTTACAGCAAAGGATCTATATACAGCAAACGATCTATCTACATCAAATGATCTATCTACAGCAAAGGATCTATCTATAGCATAGGATCAATCTACAGCAAAGGATCTATTTACAGTCATGGATCTTTCTACAGCATAGGATCTACTACAGTAAAGGATCTATCTACAGCAAAGGATCTATCTACATCAAAGGATCTATCTACAGCAAAGGATATATCTACAGCAAAGGATCTATTTACAGCAATGGATCTTTCTACAGCATAGGATCTACTACAGCAAAGATCTATCTACAGCAAAGAATCTATCTACAGCAAAGGATCTATCTACAGCAAAGAATCTATCTACAGTAAAGGATCTATATAATGCAAAAGATCTAGCTACTGCGAAGGATCTATATACAGCAAAGGATCTATCTACATCAAAGGATCTCTCTACAGCAAAGGATCTATTCACAGCAGAGGATCTTTCTACAGCAAAGGATCTACTACAGGAAAGGATCTATCTACATCAAAGGATCTCTCTACAGCAAAGGATCTATTTACAGCGGAGGATCTTTCTACAGCAAAAGATCTACTACAGCAAAGGATCTATCTATAGCAAAGGATCTATCTACAGGAAAGGGTCTATCTACAGCAAAGGAACTCTCTACATCAAAGGTTCTATCTACAGCAAAGGATCTATTCACAGCGGAGGATCTTTCTACAGCAAAGGATCTACTACAGCAAAGGATCTATCTATAGCAAAGGATTTATCTACAGGAAAGGGTCTATCTACAGCAAAGAAACTCTCTACAGCAAAGGATCTATCTACAGCAAAATATCTATCAACAGCAGAGGATCTTTATACAGCAGAGGATCTTTCTACAGCAGAGGATCTTTATACAGCATGGGATCCCTCTACAGCTGAGGATATTTCTACAACATAGGATCTATCTACAGCAAAGTGATCAATCTACAGTTGGGGATCTAACAACAGCAAAGGATCTATCTACAAGAAACGATTTATTTTCAGCGATGGATCTATCTACAGCAAAGGATCTATATACAGCAAAGGATCTATTTACAGTAAAAGATCTATCTACTGCAAATGATCTGTCTACAGCAAATTATCTATCTACAACAAACGATTTATTTTCAGCGATGGATCTATCTACACTAAAGGATCTATATACAGCAAAGGATCTATTTACAGTAGAGGATCTATCTACTGCAAAGGATCTGTCTACAGCAAATTATCTATCTACAACGAAGAATCTATCTAAAGCGAAGTATCTAAGTTCAGCAAAGAATATATCTACAGCAAAGGATCTATCTACAGCAAAGGATCTATCTACAGTAAAGGAACTATCTACAGAAAAGGATCCATCTACAGTTAAGGATCTATCAACACTAAAGGATCTATCTACAGAAAAGGATCTATTTAAGGAAAGGGATCTATCTACGGCAAATAATTTATTCATATATTTACAGCAAAGGATCTAAGATCTATTTACAGCAAAGGATCCATCTACAGCGAAGGATCTATCTACAACAAAGTATCTATCTACAGCAAAGGATCTATTTACGGCAGAGGATCTTTCTACAGCAAAGGATCTACTACAGCAAAGAATCTATCTACAGCAAAGGATCTATCTACAGCGAAGGATCTATCTACAGGAAAGGATCTATCTACATAGAAGGATATATCTATAAAAAAGGATCTATCTACAGCGAAGGATCTATCTACTGAAAAAGATCTATCAACAACAAATGATCTATCTACGTCAAGGGATCTATTTATGGCAAAGGATCTATCTACAGCAAAGGATCTATCCACAGCAAAGGTTCTATCTACAGCAAAGGATCTATCTACTGTAAAGGATCTATACACTGCGAAAGATCTATCTACAGCAAAGGATCTATCTACAGCAAAGAATCTATCTACAACGAAGAATCTATCTTCAGCAAAAAATCTATCTACAGCAAAGGATCTATCTACAGCAGAGGATCTATCTAAAGCAAAGGATCAATCTACAGCAAAGGATCTATCTACAGTAAAGGAACTCTCTAAAGCAAGGAATCCATATACAGCAAGGGATCTATCTACATCAAAGGATCTATCTACAGCAAAGGATCTATTTAATGCGGAGGATCTTTCTACAGCAAAGGATCTACTACAGCAAAGGATCTATCTATAGCAAAGGATCTATCTACAGGAAAGGGTCTATCTGCAGCAAAGGAACTCTCTACAGCAAAGGATCTATCTACAGCAAAATATCTATCTACAGCAGAGGATCTTTATACAGCAAAGGATCTTTTTACAGCAGAGGATCTTTATACAGCAAAGGATCCCTCTACAGCAGAGGATATATCTACAACATAGGATCTATCTACAGCAAAGTGATCAATCCACAGTAGGGGATCTATCTACAGCAAAGGATCTATCTAGAACAAAGAATCTTTCTTCAGCAAAGGATTTATCTACAACAAACGATTTATCTACAGCTATGGATCTATCTAAAGCAAAGGATCTATATACAGCAAAGGATCTATTTACAGTGAAGGATCTATCTACTGCAAAGGATCTGTCTACAGCAAATGATCTATCTGCAACGGAGAAAACTATCTACAGCAAAGTATCTATGTTCAGCAAAGAATATATCTACAGCAATGGATCTATCTACAGCAACGGATCTATCTACAGTTAAGGATCTATAAACAGCAAAGGATCTATCTACAGCAAAATATCTATCTACAGCGAAGGATCTATCTACAGCAAGGGATCTATCTACAGGAAAGGATCTATATACAGCAAAGGATCTATCTACTCTAAAGGATCTATCTACAGCAAAGGATCTATTTACAGCGGAGGATTTTTCTACAGCGAACTATCTACTACAGCAAAGGATCTATCTATAGCAAAGGATCAATCTACAGCAAAGGATCTATCAACAGCAAAGGATATATCTACAGCAAAGGATCTATTTACAGCAATGGATCTTTCTACAGCATAGGATCTACTACAGCAAAGGATCTATCTACAGAAAAGGATCTATCTACAGCAAAGGATCTATCTACAGCAAAGGATCTATCTACAGAAGTGGATCTATTTACAGCGAAGGATCAATCTACAGCAAAGGATCTATCTACAGCAAAGGATCAATGTTCAGCAAAGAATCTATCTACAGTAAAGGAACTCTCTACAGCAAAGGATCTATATACAGCAAACGATCTATCTACATCAAAGGATCTATCTACAGCAAAGGATCTATTCACAGCGGAGGATTTTTCTACAGCGAACTATCTACTACAGTAAAGGAACTATCTACAGGAAAGGATCCATCTACAGTTGAGGATCAATCAACAGCAAATGATCTATCTACAGGAAAAGATCTATTTACAGCGAAAGATCTATCTACAGCAAAGGATCTATCTACAGGAAAGGATCTATCTACAGCAAAGGATCTATCTACAGGAAAGGATCTATCTAAAGCAAATGATCTTTCTATACAAGAGGATCTATCTACAGAAAATGATCAATCTACGGCAAGGGATTTATCTACGGCAAATAAATTATCTATAATTTACAGCTAAGGATGTAAGATCTATCTACAGCAAAGGATCTATCTACAACAAAGGATCCATCTACAGCGGAAGATCTATCTACAGCAAAGGATCTATCTACAGCAAAGGATCTATTTACAGCAGAGGATCTATCTACAACAAAGTATCTATCTACAGCAAAGGATCTATTTACGGCAGAGGATCTTTCTACAGCAAAGGATCTATCTACAGCAAAGGATCTATCTACAGGAAAGGATCTATCTACATAGAAGGATATATCTATAAAAAAGGATCTATCTACAGCGAAGGATCTATCTACAGAAAAAGATAAATCAACAGCAAATGATCTATCTACGTCAAGGGATCTATTTATGGCAAAGGATCTATCTACAGCAAAGGATCTATCAACAGCAAAGTTTCTATATACAGCAAAGGATCTATCTACCGTAAATGATCTATCTACAGCAAAGGATCTATCTTCAGTAAATGATCTATCTACAGAAAGGTATCCATCTACAGCAAGGGGTCCATCTAGAACAACAAACAATCTATGTACATCAAAGAATCTATCTACAGCAAAGGATCTATCAACAGCAAAGGATCTATCTACAGTAAAGGATCTATTTACTGCAAAAGATCTATCTACTGCAAGGATCTATATATAGCAAAGGATCTATCTACTGCAAAGAATCTATCTACAACAAAGAATCTATCTTCAGCAAAGAATTTATCTACAGCAAAGGATATATCTACAGCAAAGGATCGATATAAAGCAAACGATCAATCTACAACAAAATATCTATCTACAGTGAAGGAATTCTTTACAGCAAAGGATCTATATACATCAAACGATCTATCTACATCAAAGGATCTATCTACAGCAAAGGATCTATATACAGCAAAGGATCTATCTACATCAAAGGATCTCTCTACAGCCAGAGATCTATTCACAGCGGAGGATCTTTCTACAGCAAAGGATCTACTACAGCAAAGGATCTATCTATAGCAAAGGATGTATCTACAGGAAAGGGTCTATCTACAGCAAAGGAACTCTCTACATCGAAGGATCTATCTACAGCAAAGGATCTATTTACAGCGGAGGATCTTTCTACAGCAAAAAAACTACTACAGCAAAGGATCTATCTATAGCAAAGCATCTATCTACAGCAAAGGATCTATCTACAGCAAAGGATCTATTTACAGCAGAGGATCTATCTACAACAAAGTATCTATCTACAGCAAAGGATCTATTTACGGCAGAGGATCTTTCTACAGCAAAGGATCTATCTACAGCAAAGGATCTATCTACAGGAAAGGATCTATCTACATAGAAGGATATATCTATAAAAAAGGATCTATCTACAGCGAAGGATCTATCTACAGAAAAAGATAAATCAACAGCAAATGATCTATCTACGTCAAGGGATCTATTTATGGCAAAGGATCTATCTACAGCAAAGGATCTATCAACAGCAAAGTTTCTATATACAGCAAAGGATCTATCTACCGTAAATGATCTATCTACAGCAAAGGATCTATCTTCAGTAAATGATCTATCTACAGAAAGGTATCCATCTACAGCAAGGGGTCCATCTAGAACAACAAACAATCTATGTACATCAAAGAATCTATCTACAGCAAAGGATCTATCAACAGCAAAGGATCTATCTACAGTAAAGGATCTATTTACTGCAAAAGATCTATCTACTGCAAGGATCTATATATAGCAAAGGATCTATATACTGCAAAGAATCTATCTACAACAAAGAATCTATCTTCAGCAAAGAATTTATCTACAGCAAAGGATATATCTACAGCAAAGGATCGATATAAAGCAAACGATCAATCTACAACAAAATATCTATCTACAGTGAAGGAATTCTTTACAGCAAAGGATCTATATACATCAAACGATCTATCTACATCAAAGGATCTATCTACAGCAAAGGATCTATATACAGCAAAGGATCTATCTACATCAAAGGATCTCTCTACAGCCAGAGATCTATTCACAGCGGAGGATCTTTCTACAGCAAAGGATCTACTACAGCAAAGGATCTATCTATAGCAAAGGATGTATCTACAGGAAAGGGTCTATCTACAGCAAAGGAACTCTCTACATCGAAGGATCTATCTACAGCAAAGGATCTATTTACAGCGGAGGATCTTTCTACAGCAAAAAAACTACTACAGCAAAGGATCTATCTATAGCAAAGCATCTATCTACAGGAAAGGGTCTATCTACAGCAAAGGAACTCTCTACATCAAAGGTTCTATCTACAGCAAAGGATCTATTCACAGCGGAGGATCTTTCTACAGCAAAGGATCTACTACAGCAAAGGATCTATCTATAGCAAAGGATCTATCTATAGGAAAGGGTCTATCTACAGCAAAGGAACTCTCTACAGCAAAGGATCTATCTACAGCAAAATATCTATCAACAGCAGAGGATCTTTATACAGCAGAGGATCTTTCTACAGCAGAGGATATTTATAAAGCAAAGGATCCCTCTACATCTGAGGATATTTCTACAACATAGGATCTATCTACAACAAAGTGATCAATCTACAGTAGGGGATCTATCTACAGCAAAGGATCTATATACAACGAACGATTTATCTACAGCGATGGATCTATCTACAGCAAAGGATCTATATACAGCAAAGGATCTATTTACAGTAAAGGATTTATCTACATCAAAGGTTCTATCTACAGCAAAGGATCTATTTACAGCGGAGGATCTTTTTACAGCAAAGGATCTATCTATATCAAAGGATCTATCTACAGCAAAGGATCTATTTACAGCGGAGGATATTTCTACAGCAAAGGATCTACTACAGCAAAGGATCTATCTATAGCAAAGGATCTATCTACAAGGAAGGGTCTATCTACACCAAAGGAATTCTCTACAACAAAGGTTCTATCTACAGCAAAGGATCTATTAAAGGATCTATATACTGCAAAAGATCAATCTACTGCAAAGGATCTATATACAGCAAAGAATCTATCTATAGTGAAGGATCTATATACTGCAAAAGATCTATCTATTGCAAAAGATCTATATACAGCAAAGGATCTATCTACAGCAAAGGAACTCTCTAAAGCAAAGAATCCATATACAGCAAAGGATCTTTCTACATCAAAGGATCTATCTACAGCAAAGGAACTCTCTAAAGCAAAGAATCCATATACAGCAAAGGATCTTTTTAATGCGGAGGATCTTTCTACAGCAAAGGATCTATTTAATGCGGAGGATCTTTCTACAGCAAAGGATCTACTACAGCAAAGGATCTATCTATAGCAAAGTATCTATCTACAGGAAAGGGTCTATCTATAGCAAAGGAACTCTCTACAGCAAAGAATCTATCTACAGCAAAGGATCTATTTACAGCAAAGGATCTATCTAAAGCAAAGGATAAATTTACAGCACAGGATCTATCTACAGTAAAGGAACTCTACAGCAAAGGATCCATATACAGCAAAGGTTCTATCTACATCAATGGATCTATCTACAGCAAAGGATCTATTTACAGTGGAGAATATTTCTACAGCAAAGGATCTACTATAGCAAAGGATCTATCTACAACAAACGATTTATCTACTGCGATGGATCTATCTACAGAAAAGGATCTATATACAGCGAAAAAAATTTACGGTAAAGGATCTATCTACTGCAAAGGATCTGTCTACAGCAAATGATCTATCTACAACGAAGAATCTTTCTACAGCAAAGTATCTATGTTCAGCAAAGAATATATCTACAGCAAAGGATCTATCTACAGAAAAGGATCTATCTACAGAAAATGATAAATCAACAGCAAATGATCTATCTACGTCAAGGGATCTATTTATGGCAAAGGATCTATCTATAGCAAAGGATCTATCTACAGCAAAGTTTCTATCTACAGCAAAGGATCTATCTACCGAAAAGGACCCATCTACAGCAAAGGATCTTTCTTCAGTAAATGATCTATCTACAGAAAGGTATCCATCTACAGCAAGGGGTCCATCTAGAACAACAAACAATCTATGTACATCAAAGAATCTATCTACAGCAAAGGATCTATCAACAGCAAAGGATCTATCTACAGTAAAGGATCTATTTACTGCAAAAGATCTATCTACTGCAAAGGATCTATATACAGCAAAGGATCTTTCTACTGCAAAGAATCTATCTACAACAAAGAATCTATCTTCAGCAAAGAATTTATCTACAGCAAAGGATATATCTACAGCAAAGGATCGATCTAAAGCAAACGATCAATCTACAGCAAAATATCTATCTACAGTGAAGGAATTCTTTACAGCAAAGGATCTATATACATCAAACGATCTATCTACATCAAAGGATCTATCTACAGCAAAGGATCTATCTATAGCAAAGGATCAATCTACAGCAAAGGATCTATCCACAGCAAATGATATATCTACAGCTAAGGATCTATTTACAGCCATGGATCTTTCTACAGCATAGGATCTACTACAGCAAAGGATCTATCTACAGCAAAGGATCTATCTACATCAGAGGATCTATCTACAGCAAAGGATATATCTATAGCAAAGGATCTATTTACAGCATAGGATCTACTACAGCAAAGGATCTATCTACAGCAAAGAATCTATCTACAGCAAAGGATCTATCTTCAGTAAAGAATCTATCTACAGTAGAGGATCTATATAATGCAAAAGATCTATCTACTGCAAAGGATCTATATACAGCAAAGGATCTATCTACATCAAAGGATCTCTCTACAGCAAGGGATCTATTTACAGCGGAGGATCTTTCTACAGCAAAAAATCTACTACAGCAAAGGATCTATCTATAGCAAAGGATCTATCTACAGGAAAGGGTCTATCTACAGCAAAGGAACTCTCTACATCAAAGGTTCTATCTACAGCAAAGGATCTATTCACAGCGGAGGATCTTTCTACAGCAAAGGGTCTACTACAGCAAAGGATCTATCTATAGCAAAGGATCTATCTACAGGAAAGGGTCTATCTACAGCAAAAGAACTCTCTACAGCAAAGGATCTATCTACAGCAAAATATCTATCAACAGCAGAGGATCTTTATACAGCAGAGGATCTTTCTACAGCAGAGGATCTTTATACTGCAAAGGATCCCTCTACAGCTGAGGATATTTTTACAACATAGGATCTGTCTACAACAAAGTGATCAATCTACAGAAGGGGATCTATCTACCTCTAAGGATCTATCTACAACAAACGATTTATCTACAGCGATGGATCTATCTACAGCAAAGGATCTATATACAGCAAAGGATCTATTTACAGTAAAGGAACTATTAACAGAAAAGGATCCATCTACAGTTAAGGATCTATCAACACTAAAGGATCTATCTACAGAAAAGGATCTATTTAAGGAAAGGGATCTATCTTCGGTAAATAATTTATTCATATATTTACAGCAAAGAATCTAAGATCTATTTACAGCAAACGATCTATCTACAGCAAAGGATCCATCTACAGCGAAGGATCTATCTACAACAAAGTATCTATCTACAGCAAAGGATCTATTTACGGCAGAGGATCTTTCTACAGCAAAGGATCTTCTACAGCAAAGAATCTATCTACAGCAAAGGATCTATCTACAGCAAAGGATCTATTTACAGGAAAGGATCTATCAACATAGAAGGATAAAGCTATATAGAAGGATCTATCTACAGCGAAGGATCTATCTACAGAAAATGATAAATCAACAGCAAATGATCTATCTACGTCAAGGGATCTATTTATGGCAAAGGATCTATCTATAGCAAAGGATCTATCTACAGCAAAGTTTCTATCTACAGCAAAGGATCTATCTACCGAAAAGGACCTATCTACAGCAAAGGATCTTTCTTCAGTAAATGATCTATCTACAGAAAGGTATCCATCTACAGCAAGGGGTCCATCTAGAACAACAAACAATCTATGTACATCAAAGAATCTATCTACAGCAAAGGATCTATCAACAGCAAAGGATCTATCTACAGTAAAGGATCTATTTACTGCAAAAGATCTATCTACTGCAAAGGATCTATATACAGCAAAGGATCTTTCTACTGCAAAGAATCTATCTACAACAAAGAATCTATCTTCAGCAAAGAATTTATCTACAGCAAAGGATATATCTACAGCAAAGGATCGATCTAAAGCAAACGATCAATCTACAGCAAAATATCTATCTACAGTGAAGGAATTCTTTACAGCAAAGGATCTATATACATCAAACGATCTATCTACATCAAAGGATCTATCTACAGCAAAGGATCTATCTATAGCAAAGGATCAATCTACAGCAAAGGATCTATCCACAGCAAATGATATATCTACAGCTGAGGATCTATTTACAGCCATGGATCTTTCTACAGCATAGGATCTACTACAGCAAAGGATCTATCTACAGCAAAGGATCTATCTACATCAGAGGATCTATCTACAGCAAAGGATATATCTATAGCAAAGGATCTATTTACAGCAATGGATCTTTCTACAGCATAGGATCTACTACAGCAAAGGATCTATCTACAGCAAAGAATCTATCTACAGCAAAGGATCTATCTTCAGTAAAGAATCTATCTACAGTAGAGGATCTATATAATGCAAAAGATCTATCTACTGCAAAGGATCTATATACAGCAAAGGATCTATCTACATCAAAGGATCTCTCTACAGCAAGGGATCTATTTACAGCGGAGGATCTTTCTACAGCAAAAAATCTACTACAGCAAAGGATCTATCTATAGCAAAGGATCTATCTACAGGAAAGGGTCTATCTACAGCAAAGGAACTCTCTACATCAAAGGTTCTATCTACAGCAAAGGATCTATTCACAGCGGAGGATCTTTCTACAGCAAAGGATCTACTACAGCAAAGGATCTATCTATAGCAAAGGATCTATCTACAGGAAAGGGTCTATCTACAGCAAAGGAACTCTCTACAGCAAAGGATCTATCTACAGCAAAATATCTATCAACAGCAGAGGATCTTTATACAGCAGAGGATCTTTCTACAGCAGAGGATCTTTATACTGCAAAGGATCCCTCTACAGCTGAGGATATTTTTACAACATAGGATCTGTCTACAACAAAGTGATCAATCTACAGTAGGGGATCTATCTACATCTAAGGATCTATCTACAACAAACGATTTATCTACAGCGATGGATCTATCTACAGCAAAGGATCTATATACAGCAAAGGATCTATTTACAGTAAAGGAACTATTAACAGAAAAGGATCCATCTACAGTTAAGGATCTATCAACACTAAAGGATCTATCTACAGAAAAGGATCTATTTAAGGAAAGGGATCTATCTTCGGTAAATAATTTATTCATATATTTACAGCAAAGAATCTAAGATCTATTTACAGCAAACGATCTATCTACAGCAAAGGATCCATCTACAGCGAAGGATCTATCTACAACAAAGTATCTATCTACAGCAAAGGATCTATTTACGGCAGAGGATCTTTCTACAGCAAAGGATCTTCTACAGCAAAGAATCTATCTACAGCAAAGGATCTATCTACAGCAAAGGATCTATTTACAGGAAAGGATCTATCAACATAGAAGGATATATCTATAAAAAAGGATCTATCTACAGCGAAGGATCTATCTAAAGAAAAAGATCCATCAACAGCAAATGATCTATCTACGTCAAGGGATCTATTTATGGCAAAGGATCTATCTACAGCGAAGGATCTATCCACAGCAAAGGTTCTATCTACAGCAAAGGATCTATCTACCGTAAAGGATCTATATACTGCAAAAGATCTATCTACTGCAAAGGATCTATATACAGCAAAGAATCTATCTATAGTGAAGGATCTATATACTGCAAAAGATCTATATCCTGCAAAGGATCTATATACAGCAAAGGATCTATCTACAGCAAAGAATCTATCTACAACGAAGAATCTATCTTCAGCAAAAAATCTATCTACAGCAAAGGATCTATCTACAGCAAAGGATCTATCTAAATCAAAGGATCAATCTAAAGCAAAAGATCTATCTACAGTAAAGGAACTCTCTAAAGCAAGGAATCCATATACAGCAAAGGATCTATCTACATCAAAGGATCTATCTACAGCAAAGGATCTATTTAATGCGGAGGATCTTTCTACAGCAAAGGATCTACTACAGCAAAGGATCTATCTATAGCAAAGGATCTATCTACAGGAAAGGGGCTATCTACAGCAAAGAAACTCTCTACAGCAAAAGATCTATCTACAGCAAAATATCTATTTACAGCAGAGGATCTTTATACAGCAGAGGATCTTTCTACAGCAGAGGATCCATCTATAGCAAAGGATCTATCTACAGGAAAGGGTCTATCTACAGCAAAGGAACTCTCTACAGCAAAAGATCTATCTACAGAAAAATATCTACTTACAGCAGAGGATCTTTATACAGCAGAGGATCTTTCTACAGCAGAGGATCTTTATACAGCAAAGGATCCCTCCAAAGCTGAGGATATCTCTACAACATAGGATCTATCTACAGCAAAGTGATCCATCTACTGTAGGGGATCTATCTACAGCAAAGAATCTATCTACAACAAACGATTTATCTACAGCGATGGATCTATCTACAGCAAAGGATCTATATACAGCAAAGGATCCATTTACAGTAAAGGATCTATCTACAGCAAAGGATCTGTCTACAGCAAATTATCTATCTACAACGAAGAATCTATCTAAAGCAAAGTATCTATGTTCAGCAAAGAACATATCTACAGCAAAGGATCTATCTACAGCAAAGGATCTATCTACAGTAAAGGAACTATCTACAGAAAAGGATCCATCTACAGTTAAGGATCTATCAACAGCAAAGGATCTATGTAAAGCAAAAGATCGATATACAGCAAAATATCTATCTACAGCAAATGATCTATCTACAGCAAGGGATCTGTCTACAGGAAAGGATTTATCTACAGCAAAGGATATATCTACACTAAAGGATATATCTACAGAAAAGGATCTATTTAAGGAAAGGAATCTATCTACGGCAAATAATTTATTCATATATTTACAGCAAAGGATCTAAGATCTATTAACAGCAAAGTATCTATCTACAGCAAAGGATCCATCTACAGCGAAGGATCTATCTACAACAAAGTATCTATCTACAGCAAAGGATCTATTTACGGCAGAGGATCTTTCCACGGCAAAGGATCTACTACAGCAAAGAATCTATCTACAGCAAAGGATCTATCTACAGCAAAGGATCTATCTACAGGAAAGGATCTATCTATATAGAAGGTTATATGTATAAAAAAGGATCTATCTACAGCGAAGGATCTATCTACAGAAAAAGATTTATCAACAGCAAATGATCTATCTACGTCGAGAGATCTATTTATGACAAAGGATCTATCTACAGCAAAGGATCTATCCACAGCAAAGGTTCTATCTACAGCAAGGGATCTATTAAAGGATCTATATACTGCAAAAGATCAATCTACTGCAAAGGATCTATATACAGCAAAGAATCTATCTATAGTGAAGGATCTATATACTGCAAAAGATCTATCTATTGCAAAGGATCATATACAGCAAAGGATCTATCTACAGCAAAGGAACTCTCTAAAGCAAAGAATCCATATACAGCAAAGGATCTATCTACATCAAAGGATCTAACTATACAACAAAGGAACTCTCTAAAGCAAAGAATCCATATACAGCAAAGGATCTATCTACATCAAAGGATCTATCTACAGCAAAGGATCTATTTAATGCGGAGGATCTTTCTACAGCAAAGGATCTACTACAGCAAAGAATCTATCTATAGCAAAGGATCTATCTACAGGAAAGGGTCTATCTACAGCAAAGGAACTCTCTACAGCAAAGGATCTATCTACAGCAAAGGATCTATTTACAGCAAAGGATCTATCTAAAGCAAAGGATCTATCTACATCAGAGGATCTATCTACAGCAAAGGATATATCTATAGCAAAAGATCAATTTACAGCAATGGATCTTTTTACAGCATAGGATCTACTACAGCAAAGGATCTATCTACAGCAAAGGATCTATCTTCAGTAAAGAATCTATCTACAGTAGAGGATCTATATAATGCAAAAGATCTATCTACTGCAAAGGATCTATATACAGCAAAGGATCTATCTACATCAAAGGATCTCTCTACAGCAAGGGATCTATTTACAGCGGAGGATCTTTCTACAGCAAAGGATCTACTACAGCAAAGGACCTATCTATAGCAAAGGATCTATCTACAGGAAAGGGTCTATCTACAGCAAAGGAACTCTCTACATCGAAGGATCTATCTACAGCAAAGGATCTATTTACAGCGGAGGATGTTTCTAAAGCAAAAAATCTACTACAGCAAAGGATCTATCTATAGCAAAGGATCTATCTACAGGAAAGGGTCTATCTACAGCAAAGGATCTCTCTACATCAAAGGTTCTATCTACAGCAAAGGATCTATTCACAGCGGAGGATCTTTCTACAGCAAAGGATCTACTACAGCAAAGGATCTATCTATAGCAAAGGATCTATCAACAGGAAAGGGTCTATCTACAGCAAAGGAACTCTCTACAGCAAAGGATCTATCTACAGCAAAATATCTATCAACAGCCGAGGATCTTTATACAGCAGAGGATCTTTCTACAGCAGAGGATCTTTATACTACAAAGGATCCCTCTACAGCTGAGGATATTTTCACAACATAGGATCTATCTACAACAAAGTGATCAATCTACAGTAGGGGATCTATCTACAGCAAAGGATCTATCTACAACAAACGATTTATCTACAGCGATGGATCTATTTACAGCAAAGGATCTATATACAGCAAAGGATCTATTTACAGTAAAGGAACTATTAACAGAAAAGGATCCATCTACAGTTAAGGATCTATCAACACTAAAGGATCTATCTACAGAAAAGGATCTATTTAAGGAAAGGGATCTATCTTCGGTAAATAATTTATTCATATATTTACAGCAAAGAATCTAAGATCTATTTACAGCAAACGATCTATCTACAGCAAAGGATCCATCTACAGCGAAGGATCTATCTACAACAAAGTATCTATCTACAGCAAAGGATCTATTTACGGCAGAGGATCTTTCTACAGCAAAGGATCTACTACAGCAAAGAATCTATCTACAGCAAAGGATCTATCTACAGCAAAGGATCTATTTACAGGAAAGGATCTATCTACATAGAAGGATATATCTATAAAAAAGGATCTATCTACAGCGAAGGATCTATCTACAGAAAAAGATCTATAAACAGCAAATGATCTATCTACGTCAAGGGATCTATTTATGGCAAAGGATCTATCTACAGCGAAGGATCTATCCACAGCAAAGGTTCCATCTACAGCAAAGGATCTATCTACCGTAAAGGATCTATATACTGCAAAAGATCTATCTACTGCAAAGGATCTATATACAGCAAAGAATCTATCTATAGTGAAGGATCTATATACTGCAAAAGATCTATATCCTGCAAAGGATCTATATACAGCAAAGGATCTATCTACAGCAAAGAATCTATCTACAACGAAGAATCTATCTTCAGCAAAAAATCTATCTACATCAAAGGATCTATCTACAGCAAAGGATCTATCTAAAGCAAAGGATCAATCTAAAGCAAAGGATCTATCTACAGTAAAGGAACTCTCTAAAGCAAGGAATCCATATACAGCAAAGGAACTATCTACATCAAAAGATCTATCTATAGCAAAGGATCTATCTACAGGAAAGGGTCTATCTACAGCAAAGGAACTCTCTACAGCAAAGGATCTATCTACAGCAAAATATCTATTTACAGCAGAGGATCTTTATACAGCAGAGGATCTTTCTACAGCAGAGGATCCATCTATAGCAAAGGATCTATCTACAGGAAAGGGTCTATCTACAGCAAAGGAACTCTCTACAGCAAAGGATCTATCTACAGCAAAATATCTATTTACAGCAGAGGATCTTTATACAGCAGAGGATCTTTCTACAGCAGAGGATCTTTATACAGCGAAGGATCCCTCCAAAGCTGAGGATATTTCTACAACATAGGATCTATCTACAGCAGAGTGATCCATCTACAGTAGGGGATCTATCTACAGCAGATAATCTATCTACAACAAACGATTTATCTACAGCGATGGATCTATCTACAGCAAAGGATCTATATACAGCAAAGGATCCATTTACAGTAAAGGATCTATCTACAGCAAAGGATCTGTCCACAGCAAATTATCTATCTACAACGAAGAATCTATCTAAAGCAAAGTATCTATGTTCAGCAAAGAACATATCTACAACAAAGGATCTATCTAAAGCAAAGGATCTATCTACAGTAAAGGAACTATCTACCGAAAAGGATCCATTTACAGTTAAGGATCTATCAACAGCAAAGGATCTATGTAAAGCAAAAGATCGATATACAGCAAAATATCTATCCACAGCAAATGATCTATCTACAGCAAGGGATCTATCTACAGGAAAGGATTTATCTACAGCAAAGGATATATCTACACTAAAGGATATATCTACAGAAAAGGATCTATTTAAGGAAAGGAATCTATCTACGGCAAATAATTTGATCATATATTTACAGCAAAGGATCTAAAATCTATTTACAGCAAAGTATCTATTTACAGCAAAGGATCCATCTACAGCGAAGGATCTATCTACAACAAAGTATCTATCTACAGCAAAGGATCTATTTACGGCAGAGGATCTTTCTAAAGCAAAGGATCTACTACAGCAAAGAATCTATCTACAGCAAAGGATCTATCTACAGCAAAGGATCTATCTACAGGAAAGGATCTATCTATATAGAAGGTTATATGTATAAAAAAGGATCTATCTACAGCGAAGGATCTATCTACAGAAAAAGATTTATCAACAGCAAATGATATATCTACGTCAAGGGATCTATTTATGACAAAGGATCTATCTACAGCAAAGGATCTATCCACAGCAAAGGTTCTATCTACAGCAAGGGATCTATTAAAGGATCTATATACTGCAAAAGATCAATCTACTGCAAAGGATCTATATACAGAAAGAATCTATCTTTAGTGAAGGATCTATATACTGCAAAAGATCTATCTATTGCAAAGGATCTATATTCAGCAAAGGATCTATCTACAGCAAAGGAATTCTCTAAAGCAAAGAATCCATATACAGCAAAGGATCTATCTACATCAAAGGATCTATCTATACAACAAAGGAACTCTCTAAAGCAAAGAATCCATATACAGCAAAGGATCTATCCACATCAAAGGATCTATCTACAGCAAAGAATCTATTTAATGCGGAGGATCTTTCTACAGCAAAGGATCTACTACAGCAAAGGATCTATCTATAGCAAAGGATCTATCTACAACGAAGAATCTATCTACAACAAAGTATCTATGTTCAGCAAAGAATATATCTACAGCAAAGGATCTATCTACAGCAAAGGATCTATCTACACTAAAGGATCTATCTACTGCAAAGGATCTATCTACAGGAAAGGATCTATCTACATAAAAGGATATAGCAATAAAGAAGGATCTATCTACAGCGAAGGATATATCTACAGAAAAAGATAAATCAACAGCAAATGATCTATCTACGTCAAGGGATCTATTTATGGCAAAGGATCTATCTAAAGCAAAGGATCTATCTACAGCAAAGTTTCTATCTACAGCAAAGGATCTATCTACCGAAAAGGATCTATCTACAGCAAAGGATCTATCTTCAGTAAATGATCTATCTACAGAAAGGTATCCATCTACAGCAAGAGGTCCATCTAGAACAAAAAACAATCTATGTACATCAAAGAATCTATCTACAGCAAAGGATCTATCAACAGCAAAGGATCAATCTACAGTAAAGGATCTATATACTGCAAAAGATCTATCTACTGCAAAGGATCTATATACAGCAAAGGATCTATCTACTGCAAAGAATCTATCTACAACAAAGAATCTATCTATAGCAAAGGATCAATCTACAGCAAAGGATCTATCCACAGCAAAGGATATATCTTTAGCTAAGGATCTATCTACAGCAAAGGATCTATCTATAGCAAAGGATCAATCTACAGCAAAGGATCTATCCACAGCTAAGGATCTATTTACAGCTAAGGATCTATTTACAGCCATGGATCTTTCTACAGCATAGGATCTACTACAGCAAAGGATCTATCTACAGCAAAGGATCTATCTACATCAAAGGATCTATCTACAGCAAAGGATATGTCTATAGCAAAGGATCTATTTACAGCAATGGATCTTTCTACAGCATAGGATCTACTACATCAAAGGATCTATCTACAGCAAAGAATCTATCTACAGCAAAGGATCTATCTTCAGCAAAGAATCTATCTACAGTAAAGGATCTATATACAGCGAAGGATCTATTTACAGTAAAGGATCTATCTACTGCAAAGGATCTGTCTACAGCAAATGATCTATCTACAACGAAGAATCTATCTACAGCAAAGTATCAATGTTCAGCAAAGAATATATCTACAGCAAAGGATCTATCTACAGCAAAGGATCTATCTACACTAAAGGATCTATCTAATGCAAAGGATCAATCAACAATAAAGGATCTATCTACATAAAAGGATATAGCAATAAAGAAGGATCTATCTACAGCGAAGGATCTATCTACAGAAATTCTATCTACAGCAAAGGATCTATCTACCGACAAGGATCTATCTACAGCAAAGGATCTATCTTCAGTAAATGATCTATCTACAGAAAGAAATCCATCTACAGCAAGGGGTCCATCTAGAACAACAAACAATCTATGTACATCAAAAAATCTATCTACAGCAAAGGATCTATCAACAGCAAAGGATCTATCTACAGTAAAGGATCTATATACTGCAAAAGATCTATCTACTGCAAAGGATCTATATACAGCAAAAGATCTATCTACTGCAAAGAATCTATCTACAACAAAGAATCTATCTTCAGCAAAGAATTTATCTACAGCAAAGGATATATCTACAGCAAAGGATCGATCTAAAGCAAACGATCAATCTACAGCAAAATATCTATCTACAGTGAAGGAATTCTTTACAGCAAAGGATCTATATACAGCAAACGATCTATTTACATCAAAGGATCTATCTAGAGCAAAGGATCTATCTATAGCAAAGGATCAATCTACAGCAAAGGATCTATCCACAGCAAAGGATATATCTACAGCTTTGGATCTATTTACAGCCATGGATCTTTCTACAGCATAGGATCTACTACAGCAAAGGATCTATCTACAGCAAAGGATCTATCTACATCAAAGGATCTATCTACAGCAAAGGATATATCTATAGCAAAGGATCTATTTGTTGGTCCTTCATATTGGAATTTATTACCTGATTATGTAAAATCCAATAACTCTCTATCCTGTTTTAAGCGAAGTCTACTTCAACATTTATTTGCTAACTATTAACTTTTCAATTGTACGTGTTTGTAATTTGTAATATAGCTGTGTAACGTAGGACCTCTGCTATTGTACGTTGGTTCTTCTTTGTTTTAAATCGTTCACGTAGCATAACATATTGTTTTTAATTTTATATAGGTTGCCCTAAAAGCAAATTGTGCTTAATAGGGGCCTTGAGTACGGTTTGTTACCTATTTTAATGTACTGAATTATTTTTAACCATACTGTATTCTTGAATAAAATTGTTTCATTGTTTCATCATTCATTGTTTCATATTTACAGCAATGGATCTTTCTACAGCATCGGATCTACTACAGCAAAGGATCTATCTACAGCAAAGAATCTATCTACAGCAAAGGATCTATCTTCAGCAAAGAATCTATCTACAGTAAAGGATCTATATAATGCAAAAGATCTATCTACTGCAAAGGATATATATACAGCAAAGGATCTATCTACATCAAAGGATCTCTCTACAGCAAAGGATCTATTTACAGCGGAGGATCTTCCTACAGCAAAGGATCTACTACAGCAAAGGATCTCTCTATAGCAAAGGATCTATCTACAGGAAAGGGTCTATCTACAGCAAAGGAACTCTCTACATCGAAGGAACTATCTACAGCAAAGGATCTAATTACAGCAGAGGATCTTTCTACAGCAAAAAATCTACTACAGCAAAGGATCTATCTATAGCAAAGGATCTATCTACAGGAAAGGGTCTATCTACAGCAAAGGAACTCTCTACATCAAAGGTTCTATCTACAGCAAAGGATCTATTCACAGCGGAGGATCTTTCTACAGCAAAGGATCTACTACAGCAAAGGATCTATCTATAGCAAAGGATCTTTCTACAGGAAAGGGTCTATCTACAGCAAAGGAACTCTCTACAGCAAAGGATCTATCTACACTAAAGGATATATCTACAGAAAAGGATCTATTTAAGGAGAGGAATCTATCTACGGCAAATAATTTATTCATATATTTACAGCAAAGGATCTAAGATCTATTTAAAGCAAAGTATCTATCTACAGCAAAGGATCCATCTACAGCGAAGGATCTATCTACAACAAAGTATCTACCTACAGCAAAGGATCTATTTACGGCAGAGGATCTTTCTACAGCAAAGGATCTACTACAGCAAAGAATCTATCTACAGCAAAGGATCTATCTACAGCAAAGGATCTATCTACAGGAAAGGATCTATCTATATAGAAGGTTATATGTATAAAAAAGGATCTATCTACAGCGAAGGATCTATCTACAGAAAAATATTTATCAACAGCAAATGATCTATCTACGTCAATGGATCTATTTATGACAAAGGATCTATCTACAGCAAAGGATCTATCCACAGCAAAGGTTCTATCTACAGCAAAGGATCTATTAAAGGATCTATATACTGAAAAAGATCAATCTACTGCAAAGGATCTATATACAGCAAAGAATCTATCTATAGTGAAGGATCTATCTATTGCAAAGGATCTATATACAGCAAAGGATCTATCTACAGAAAAGTAACTCTCTAAAGCAAAGAATCCATATACAGCAAAATATCTATCTACATCAAAGGATCTATCTACAACAAAGGAACTCTCTAAAGCAAAGAATCCACATACAGCAAAGGATCTATCTACATCAAAGGATCTATCTACAGCAAAGGATCTATTTAATGCGGAAGATCTTTCAACAGCAAAGGATCTACTACAGCAAAGGATCTATCTATAGCAAAGGATCTATCTACAGTAAAGGGTCTATCTACAGCGAAGGAACTCTCTACAGCAAAGGATCTATCTACAGCAAAGGATCTATTTACAGCAAAGGATCTATCTAAAGCAAAGGATAAATTTACAGCAAAGGATCTATCTACAGTAAAGAAACTCTACAGCAAAGTATCCATATACAGCAAAGGTTCTATCTACATCAATGGATCTATCTACAGCAAAGGATCTATTTACAGTGGAGAATATTTCTACAGCAAAGGATCTACTACAGCAAAGGATCTATCTACAACAAACGATTTATCTACTGCGATGGATCTATCTACAGAAAAGGATCTATATACAGCGAAGGATCTATTTACAGTAAAGAATCTATCTACTGCAAAGGATCTGTCTACAGCAAATGATCTATCTACAACGAAGAATCTATCTACAGCAAAGTATCTATGTTCAGCAAAGAATATATCTACAGCAAAGGATCTATCTACAGCAAAGGATCTATCTACACTAAAGGATCTATCTACTGCAGAGGATCTATCTACAGGAAAGGATCTATCTACATAAAAGGATATAGCAATAAAGAAGGATCTATCTACAGCGAAGGTTCTATCTGCGAAAAAGATATATCAACAGCAAATGATCTATCTACGTCAAGGGATCTATTTATGGCAAAGGATCTATCTACAGCAAAGGATCTATCTACAGCAAAGTTTCTATCTACAGCAAAGGATCTATCTACCGAAAAGGATCTATCTACAGCAAAAGATCTATCTTCAGTAAATGATCTATCTACAGAAAGGTATCCATCTACAGCAAGGGGTCCATCTAGAACAAAAAACAATCTATGTACATCAAAGAATCTATCTACAGCAAAGGATCTATCAACAGCAAAGGATCTATCTACAGTAAAGGATCTATATACTGCAAAAGATCTATCTACTGCAAAGGATCTATATACAGCAAAGGATCTATCTACTGCAAAGAATCTATCTACAACAAAGAATCTATCTATAGCAAAGGATCAATCTACAGCAAAGGATCTATCCACAGCAAAGGATATATCTTTAGCTAAGGATCTATCTACAGCAAAGGATCTATCTATAGCAAAGGATCAATCTACAGCAAAGGATCTATCCACAGCAAAGGATATATCTACAGCTAAGGATCTATTTACAGCCATGGATCTTTCTACAGCATAGGATCTACTACAGCAAAGAATCTATCTACAGCAAAGGATCTATCTACATCAAAGGATCTATCTACAGCAAAGGATATATCTATAGCAAAGGATCTATTTACAGCAATGGATCTTTCTACAGCATAGGATCTACTACAGCAAAGGATCTATCTACAGCAAAGAATCTATCTACAGCAAAGGATCTATCTTCAGCAAAGAATCTATCTACAGTAAAGGATCTATATAATGCAAAAGATCTATCTACTTCAAAGGATCTATATACAGCAAAGGATCTATCTACATCAAAGGATCTCTCTACAGCAAAGGATCTATATACAGCGGAGGATCTTTCTACAGCAAAGGATCTACTACAGCAAAGGATCTATCTATAGCAAAGGATCTATCTACAGGAAAGGGTCTATCTACAGCAAAGGAACTCTCTACTTCAAAGGTTCTATCTACAGCAAAGGATCTATTCACAGCGGAGGATCTTTCTACAGCAAAGGATCTACTACAGCAAAGGATCTATCTATAGCAAAGGATCTATCTACAGGAAAGGGTCTATCTACAGTAAAGGAACTCTCTACAGCAAAGGATCTATCTACAGCATAATATCTATCAACAGCAGAAGATCTTAATACAGCAGAGGATCTTTCTAAAGCAGAGGGTCTTTATACAGCAAAGGATCCCTCTACAGCTGAGGATATTTCTACAACATAGGATCTTATTACAACAAAGTGATCAATCTTCAGTGAGGGATCTATCTACAGCAAAGGATCTATCTACAACAAACGATTTATCTACAGCGATGGATCTATCTACAGCAAAGGATCTATCTACAGCAAAGGATCTATCTATAGCAAAGAATCAATCTACAGCAAAGGATCTATCCACAGCAAAGGATATATCTACAGCTAAGGATCTATTTACAGCCATGGATCTCTCTACAGCATAGGATCTACTACAGCAAAGAATCTAACTACAGCAAAGGATCCATCTACAGCGAAGGATCTATCTACAACAAAGTATCTATATACAGCCAAGGATCTATTTACGGCAGAGGATCTTTCTACAGCAAAGGATCTACTACAGCAAAGAATTTATCTACAGCAAAGGATCTATCTACAGAAAAGGATCTATTTACAGGAAAGGATCTATCTACATAGAAGGATATATCTATAAAAGAGGATCTATCTACAGCGAAGGATCTATCTACAGAAAAAGATCTATCAACAGCAAAGGTTCTATCTACAGCAAAGGATCTATCTACCGTAAAGGATCTATTTACTGCAAAAGATCTATCTACTGCAAAGGATCTATATACAGCAAAGAATCTATCTATAGTGAAGGATCTATATACTGCAAAAGATCTATATCCTGCAAAGGATCTATATACAGCAAAGGATCTATCTACAGCATAGAATCTATCTACAACGAAGAATCTATCTTCAGCAAGAAAACCAATCTACAGCAAATGATCTATCTACAGCAAAGGATCTATCTAAAGCAAAGGATCAATCTACAGCAAAGGATCTATCTACAGTAAAGGAACTCTCTAAAGCAAGGAATCCATATACAGCAAAGGATCTATCTACATCAAAGGATCTATCTACAGCAAAGGATCTATTTAATGCGGAGGATCTTTCTACAGCAAAGGATCTACTACAGCAAAGGATCTATCTATAGCAAAGGATCTATCTACAGGAAAGGGTCTATCTACAGCAAAGGAACTCTCTACAGCAAAGGATCTATCTACAGCTAAAGATCTATTCACAGCAAAGGATCTATCTAAAGCAAAGGATAAATTTACAGCAAAGGATCTATCTACAGTAAAGGAACTCTACAGAAAAGGATCCATATACAGCAAAGGTTCTATCTACATCAATGGATCTATCTACAGCAAAGGATCTATTTACAGTGGAGAATATTTCTACAGCAAAGGATCTACTACAGCGAAGGATCTATCTACAACAAACGATTTATCTACTGCGATGGATCTATCTACAGAAAAGGATCTATATACAGCGAAGGATCTATTTACAGTAAAGGATCTATCTACTGCAAAGGATCTGTCTACAGCAAATGATCTATCTACAACGAAGAATCAATCTACAGCAAAGTATCTATGTTCAGCAAAGAATATATCTACAGCAAAGGATCTATATACAGCAAAGGATCTATCTACACTAAATGATCTATCTACTGCAAAAGATCTATCTACAGGAAAGGATCTATCTACATTAAAGGATATAGCAATAAAGAAGGATCTATCTACAGCGAAGGATCTATCTACAGAAAAAGATAAATCAACAGCAAATTATCTATCTACGTCAAGGGATCTATTTATGGCGCAAAGGATCTATCTACAGCAAAGGATCTATCTACAGCAAAGTTTCTATCTACAGCAAAGGATCTATCTACCGAAAAGGATCTATATACAGCAAAGGATCTATCTTCAGTAAATGATCTATCTACAGAAAGGTATCCATCTACAGCAAGGGGTCCATCTAGAACAAAAAACAATCTATGTACATCAAAGAATCTATCTACAGCAAAGGATCTATCAACAGCAAAGGATCTATCTACAGTAAAGGATCTATATACTGCAAAAGATCTATCTAGTGCAAAGAATCTATATACAGCAAAGGATCTATCTACTGCAAAGAATCTATCTACAACAAAGAATCTATCTATAGCGAAGGATCAATCTACAGCAAAGGATCTATCCACAGCAAAGGATATATCTTTAGCTAAGGATCTATCTACAGCAAAGGATCTATCTATAGCAAAGGATCAATCTACAGCAAAGGATCTATCCACAGCAAAGGATATATCTACAGCTAGGGATCTATTTACAGCCATGGATCTTTCTACAGCATAGGATCTACTACAGCAAAGAATCTATTTACAGCAAAGGATCTATCTACATCAAAGGATCTATCTACAGCAAAGGATAAATCTATAGCAAAGGATCTATTTACAGCAATGGATCTTCCTACAGCATAGGATCTACTACAGCAAAGGATCTATCTACAGCAAAGAATCTATCTACAGCAAAGGATCTATCTTCAGCAAAGAATCTATCTACAGTAAAGGATATATATAATGCAAAAGATCTATCTACTGCAAAGGATCTATATACAGCAAAGGATCTATCTACATCAAAGGATCTCTCTACAGCAAAGGATCTATTTACAGCGGAGGATCTTTCTACAGCAAAGGATCTACTACAGCAAAGGATCTATCTATAGCAAAGGAACTATCTACAGGAAAAGGTCTATCTACAGCAAAGGAACTCTCTACATCAAAGGTTCTATCTACAGCAAAGGATCTATTCACAGCGGAGGATCTTTCTACAGCAAAGGATCTACTACAGCAAAGGATCTATTTATAGCAAAGGATCTATCTACAGGAAAGGGTCTATCTACAGCAAAGGAACTCTCTACAGCAAAGGATCTATCTACAGCATAATATCTATCAACAGCAGAGGATCTTTATACAGCAGAGGATCTTTCTACAGCAGAGGGTCTTTATACAGCAAAGGATTCCTCTACAGCTGAGGATATTTCCACAACATAGGATCTATCTACAACAAAGTGATCAATCTTCAGTAGGGGATCTATCTACAGCAAAGGATCTATTCACAGCGGAGGATCTTTCTACAGCAAAGGATCTACTACAGCAAAGGATCTATCTATAGCAAAGGATCTATCTACAGGAAAGGGTCTATCTACAGCAAAGGAACTCTCTACAGCAAAGGATCTATCTACAGCATAATATCTATCAACAGCAGAGGATCTTTATACAGCAGAGGATCTTTCTACAGCAGAGGGTCTTTATACAGCAAAGGATTCCTCTACAGCTGAGGATATTTCCACAACATAGGATCTATCTACAACAAAGTGATCAATCTTCAGTAGGGGATCTATCTACAACAAAGTGATCAATCTTCAGTAGGGGATCTATCTACAGCAAAGGATCTATCTACAACAAACGATTTATCTACAGCGATGGATCTATCTACAGCAAAGGATCTATATACAGCAAAGAATCTATTTACAGTAAAGGAACTATCTACAGAAAAGGATCCATCTACAGTTAAGGATCTATCAACACTAAAGGATCTATCTACAGAAAAGCATCTATTCAAAGAAAGGGAACTATCTAAGGTAAATAATTTATTCATATATTTACAGCAAATAATCTAAGATCTATTTACAGAAAACGATCTATCTACAGCAAAGGATCCATCTACAGCGAAGGATCTATCTACAACAAAGTATCTATCTACAGCAAAGGATCTATTTACGGCAGAGGATCTTTCTACAGCAAAGGATCTATTTACAGGAAAGGATCTATCTACATAGAAGGATGTATCTATAAAAAAGATCTATCTACAGCGAAGGATCTATCTACAGAAAAAGATCTATCAACAGCAAATGATCTATCTACGTCAAGGGATCTATTTATGGCAAAGGATCTATCTACAGCGAAGGATCTATCCACAGCAAAGGTTCTATCTACAGCAAAGGATCTATCTACCGTAAAGGATCTATATACTGCAAAAGATCTATCTACTGCAAAGGATCTATATACAGCAAAGAATCTATCTATAGTGAAGGATCTATATACTGCAAAAGATCTATATCCTGCAAAGGATCTATATACAGCAAAGGATCTATCTACAGCAAAGAATCTATCTACAACGAAGAATCTATCTTCAGCAAAAAATCTATCTACAGCAAAGGATCTATCTACAGCAAGGATCTATCTAAATCAAAGGATCAATCTAAAGCAAAGGATCTATCTACAGTAAAGGAACTCTCTAAAGCAAGGAATCCATATACAGCAAAGGATCTATCTACATCAAAGGATCTATCTACAGCAAAGGATCTATTTAATGCGGAGGATCTTTCTACAGCAAAGGATCTACTACAGCAAAGGATCTATCTATAGCAAAGGATCTATCTACAGGAAAGGGGCTATCTACAGCAAAGAAACTCTCTACAGCAAAGGATCTATCTACAGCAAAATATCTATTTACAGCAGAGGATCTTTATACAGCAGAGGATCTTTCTACAGCAGAGGATCCATCTATAGCAAAGGATCTATCTACAGGAAAGGGTCTATCTACAGCAAAGGAACTCTCTACAGCAAAAGATCTATCTACAGAAAAATATCTACTTACAGCAGAGGATCTTTATACAGCAGAGGATCTTTCTACAGCAGAGGATCTTTATACAGCAAAGGATTCCTCCAAAGCTGAGGATATCTCTACAACATAGGATCTATCTACAGCAAAGTGATCCATCTACAGTAGGGGATCTATCTACAGCAAAGAATCTATCTACAACAAACGATTTATCTACAGCGATGGATCTATCTACAGCAAAGGATCTATATACAGCAAAGGATCCATTTACAGTAAAGGATCTATCTACAGCAAAGGATCTGTCTACAGCAAATTATCTATCTACAACGAAGAATCTATCTAAAGCAAAGTATCTATGTTCAGCAAAGAACATATCTACAGCAAAGGATCTATCTACAGCAAAGGATCTATCTACAGTAAAGGAACTATCTACAGAAAAGGATCCATCGACAGTTAAGGATCTATCAACAGCAAAGGATCTATGTAAAGCAAAAGATCGATATACAGCAAAATATCTATCTACAGCAAATGATCTATCTACAGCAAGGGATCTGTCTACAGGAAAGGATTTATCTACAGCAAAGGATATATCTACACTAAAGGATATATCTACAGAAAAGGATCTATTTAAGGAAAGGAATCTATCTACGGCAAATAATTTATTCATATATTTACAGCAAAGGATCTAAGATCTATTTACAGCAAAGTATCTATCTACAGCAAAGGATCCATCTACAGCGAAGGATCTATCTACAACAAAGTATCTATCTACAGCAAAGGATCTATTTACGGCAGAGGATCTTTCCACAGCAAAGGATCTACTACAGCAAAGAATCTATCTACAGCAAAGGATCTATCTACAGCAAAGGATCTATCTACAGGAAAGGATCTATCTATATTGAAGGTTATATGTATAAAAAAGGATCTATCTACAGCGAAGGATCTATCTACAGAAAAAGATTTATCAACAGCAAATGATCTATCTACGTCGAGAGATCTATTTATGACAAAGGATCTATCTACAGCAAAGGATCTATCCACAGCAAAGGTTCTATCTACAGCAAGGGATCTATATACTGCAAAAGATCAATCTACTGCAAAGGATCTATATACAGCAAAGAATCTATCTATAGTGAAGGATCTATATACTGCAAAAGATCTATCTATTGCAAAGGATCATATACAGCAAAGGATCTATCTACAGCAAAGGAACTCTCTAAAGCAAAGAATCCATATACAGCAAAGGATCTATCTACATCAAAGGATCTAACTATACAACAAAGGAACTCTCTAAAGCAAAGAATCCATATACAGCAAAGGATCTATCTACATCAAAGGATCTATCTACAGCAAAGGATCTATTTAATGCGGAGGATCTTTCTACAGCAAAGGATCTACTACAGCAAAGAATCTATCTATAGCAAAGGATCTATCTACAGGAAAGGGTCTATCTACAGCAAAGGAACTCTCTACAGCAAAGGATCTATCTACAGCAAAGGATCTATTTACAGCAAAGGATCTATCTAAAGCAAAGGATCTATCTACATCAGAGGATCTATCTACAGCAAAGGATATATCTATAGCAAAAGATCAATTTACAGCAATGGATCTTTTTACAGCATAGGATCTACTACAGCAAAGGATCTATCTACAGCAAAGGATCTATCTTCAGTAAAGAATCTATCTACAGTAGAGGATCTATATAATGCAAAAGATCTATCTACTGCAAAGGATCTATATACAGCAAAGGATCTATCTACATCAAAGGATCTCTCTACAGCAAGGGATCTATTCACAGCGGAGGATCTTTCTACAGCAAAGGATCTACTACAGCAAAGGACCTATCTATAGCAAAGGATCTATCTACAGGAAAGGGTCTATCTACAGCAAAGGAACTCTCTACATCGAAGGATCTATCTACAGCAAAGGATCTATTTACAGCGGAGGATGTTTCTAAAGCAAAAAATCTACTACAGCAAAGGATCTATCTATAGCAAAGGATCTATCTACAGGAAAGGGTCTATCTACAGCAAAGGATCTCTCTACATCAAAGGTTCTATCTACAGCAAAGGATCTATTCACAGCGGAGGATCTTTCTACAGCAAAGGATCTACTACAGCAAAGGATCTATCTATAGCAAAGGATCTATCAACAGGAAAGGGTCTATCTACAGCAAAGGAACTCTCTACAGCAAAGGATCTATCTACAGCAAAATATCTATCAACAGCCGAGGATCTTTATACAGCAGAGGATCTTTCTACAGCAGAGGATCTTTATACTGCAAAGGATCCCTCTACAGCTGAGGATATTTTCACAACATAGGATCTATCTACAACAAAGTGATCAATCTACAGTAGGGGATCTATCTACAGCAAAGGATCTATCTACAACAAACGATTTATCTACAGCGATGGATCTATTTACAGCAAAGGATCTATATACAGCAAAGGATCTATTTACAGTAAAGGAACTATTAACAGAAAAGGATCCATCTACAGTTAAGGATCTATCAACACTAAAGGATCTATCTACAGAAAAGGATCTATTTAAGGAAAGGGATCTATCTTCGGTAAATAATTTATTCATATATTTACAGCAAAGAATCTAAGATCTATTTACAGCAAACGATCTATCTACAGCAAAGGATCCATCTACAGCGAAGGATCTATCTACAACAAAGTATCTATCTACAGCAAAGGATCTATTTACGGCAGAGGATCTTTCTACAGCAAAGGATCTACTACAGCAAAGAATCTATCTACAGCAAAGGATCTATCTACAGCAAAGGATCTATTTACAGGAAAGGATCTATCTACATAGAAGGATATATCTATAAAAAAGGATCTATCTACAGCGAAGGATCTATCTACAGAAAAAGATCTATAAACAGCAAATGATCTATCTACGTCAAGGGATCTATTTATGGCAAAGGATCTATCTACAGCGAAGGATCTATCCACAGCAAAGGTTCCATCTACAGCAAAGGATCTATCTACCGTAAAGGATCTATATACTGCAAAAGATCTATCTACTGCAAAGGATCTATATACAGCAAAGAATCTATCTATAGTGAAGGATCTATATACTGCAAAAGATCTATATCCTGCAAAGGATCTATATACAGCAAAGGATCTATCTACAGCAAAGAATCTATCTACAACGAAGAATCGATCTTCAGCAAAAAATCTATCTACATCAAAGGATCTATCTACAGCAAAGGATCTATCTAAAGCAAAGGATCAATCTAAAGCAAAGGATCTATCTACAGTAAAGGAACTCTCTAAAGCAAGGAATCCATATACAGCAAAGGAACTATCTACATCAAAAGATCTATCTATAGCAAAGGATCTATCTACAGGAAAGGGTCTATCTACAGCAAAGGAACTCTCTACAGCAAAGGATCTATCTACAGCAAAATATCTATTTACAGCAGAGGATCTTTATACAGCAGAGGATCTTTCTACAGCAGAGGATCCATCTATAGCAAAGGATCTATCTACAGGAAAGGGTCTATCTACAGCAAAGGAACTCTCTACAGCAAAGGATCTATCTACTGCAAAATATCTATTTACAGCAGAGGATCTTTATACAGCAGAGGATCTTTCTACAGCAGAGGATCTTTATACAGCAAAGGATCCCTCCAAAGCTGAGGATATTTCTACAACATAGGATCTATCTACAGCAAAGTGATCCATCTACAGTAGGGGATCTATCTACAGCAGATAATCTATCTACAACAAACGATTTATCTACAGCGATGGATCTATCTACAGCAAAGGATCTATATACAGCAAAGGATCCATTTACAGTAAAGGATCTATCTACAGCAAAGGATCTGTCTACAGCAAATTATCTATCTACAACGAAGAATCTATCTAAAGCAAAGTATCTATGTTCAGCAAAGAACATATCTACAACAAAGGATCTATCTAAAGCAAATGATCTATCTACAGTAAAGGAACTATCTACAGAAAAGGATCCATCTACAGTTAAGGATCTATCAACAGCAAAGGATCTATGTAAAGCAAAAGATCGATATACAGCAAAATATCTATCCACAGCAAATGATCTATCTACAGCAAGGGATCTATCTACAGGAAAGGATTTATCTACAGCAAAGGATATATCTACACTAAAGGATATATCTACAGAAAAGGATCTATTTAAGGAAAGGAATCTATCTACGGCAAATAATTTGATCATATATTTACAGCAAAGGATCTAAAATCTATTTACAGCAAAGTATCTATTTACAGCAAAGGATCCATCTACAGCGAAGGATCTATCTACAACAAAGTATCTATCTACAGCAAAGGATCTATTTACGGCAGAGGATCTTTCTAAAGCAAAGGATCTACTACAGCAAAGAATCTATCTACAGCAAAGGATCTATCTACAGCAAAGGATCTATCTACAGGAAAGGATCTATCTATATAGAAGGTTATATGTATAAAAAAGGATCTATCTACAGCGAAGGATCTATCTACAGAAAAAGATTTATCAACAGCAAATGATCTATCTACGTCAAGGGATCTATTTATGACAAAGGATCTATCTACAGCAAAGGATCTATCCACAGCAAAGGTTCTATCTACAGCAAGGGATCTATTAAAGGATCTATATACTGCAAAAGATCAATCTACTGCAAAGGATCTATATACAGAAAGAATCTATCTTTAGTGAAGGATCTATATACTGCAAAAGATCTATCTATTGCAAAGGATCTATATTCAGCAAAGGATCTATCTACAGCAAAGGAATTCTCTAAAGCAAAGAATCCATATACAGCAAAGGATCTATCTACATCAAAGGATCTATCTATACAACAAAGGAACTCTCTAAAGCAAAGAATCCATATACAGCAAAGGATCTATCCACATCAAAGGATCTATCTACATCAAAGAATCTATTTAATGCGGAGGATCTTTCTACAGCAAAGGATCTACTACAGCAAAGGATCTATCTATAGCAAAGGATCTATCTACAGGAAAGGGTCTATCTACAGCAAAGGATCTATTTACAGCAAAGGATCTATCTAAAGCAAAGGATAAATTTACAGCAAAGGATCTATCTACAGTAAAGGAACTCTACAGCAAAGGATCTATATACAGCAAAGGTTCTATCTACATCAATGGATCTATCTACAGCAAAGGATCTATTTACAGTGGAGAATATTTCTACAGCAAAGGATCTGTCTACAGCAAATGATCTATCTACAACGAAGAATCTATCTACAACAAAGTATCTATGTTCAGCAAAGAATATATCTACAGCAAAGGATCTATCTACAGCAAAGGATCTATCTACACTAAAGGATCTATCTACTGCAAAGGATCTATCTACAGGAAAGGATCTATCTACATAAAAGGATATAGCAATAAAGAAGGATCTATCTACAGCGAAGGATATATCTACAGAAAAAGATAAATCAACAGCAAATGATCTATCTACGTCAAGGGATCTATTTATGGCAAAGGATCTATCTAAAGCAAAGGATCTATCTACAGCAAAGTTTCTATCTACAGCAAAGGATCTATCTACCGAAAAGGATCTATCTACAGCAAAGGATCTATCTTCAGTAAATGATCTATCTACAGAAAGGTATCCATCTACAGCAAGGGGTCCATCTAAAACAAAAAACAATCTATGTACATCAAAGAATCTATCTACAGCAAAGGATCTATCAACAGCAAAGGATCAATCTACAGTAAAGGATCTATATACTGCAAAAGATCTATCTACTGCAAAGGATCTATATACAGCAAAGGATCTATCTACTGCAAAGAATCTATCTACAACAAAGAATCTATCTATAGCAAAGGATCAATCTACAGCAAAGGATCTATCCACAGCAAAGGATATATCTTTAGCTAAGGATCTATCTACAGCAAAGGATCTATCTATAGCAAAGGATCAATCTACAGCAAAGGATCTATCCACAGCAAAGGATATATCTACAGCTAAGGATCTATTTACAGCCATGGATCTTTCTACATTATAGGATCTACTACAGCAAAGGATCTATCTACAGCAAAGGATCTATCTACATCAAAGGATCTATCTACAGCAAAGGATATGTCTATAGCAAAGGATCTATTTACAGCAATGGATCTTTCTACAGCATAGGATCTACTACATCAAAGGATCTATCTACAGCAAAGAATCTATCTACAGCAAAGGATCTATCTTCAGCAAAGAATCTATCTACAGTAAAGGATCTATATACAGCGAAGGATCTATTTACAGTAAAGGATCTATCTACTGCAAAGGATCTGTCTACAGCAAATGATCTATCTACAACGAAGAATCTATCTACAGCAAAGTATCAATGTTCAGCAAAGAATATATCTACAGCAAAGGATCTATCTACAGCAAAGGATCTATCTACACTAAAGGATCTATCTACTGCAAAGGATCAATCAACAATAAAGGATCTATCTACATAAAAGGATATAGCAATAAAGAAGGATCTATCTACAGCGAAGGATCTATCTACAGAAATTCTATCTACAGCAAAGGATCTATCTACCGACAAGGATCTATCTACAGCAAAGGATCTATCTTCAGTAAATGATCTATCTACAGAAAGAAATCCATCTACAGCAAGGGGTCCATCTAGAACAACAAACAATCTATGTACATCAAAAAATCTATCTACAGCAAAGGATCTATCAACAGCAAAGGATCTATCTACAGTAAAGGATCTATATACTGCAAAAGATCTATCTACTGCAAAGGATCTATATACAGCAAAAGATCTATCTACTGCAAAGAATCTATCTACAACAAAGAATATATCTTCAGCAAAGAATTTATCTACAGCAAAGGATATATCTACAGCAAAGGATCGATCTAAAGCAAACGATCAATCTACAGCAAAATATCTATCTACAGTGAAGGAATTCTTTACAGCAAAGGATCTATATACAGCAAACGATCTATTTACATCAAAGGATCTATCTAGAGCAAAGGATCTATCTATAGCAAAGGATCAATCTACAGCAAAGGATCTATCCACAGCAAAGGATATATCTACAGCTTTGGATCTATTTACAGCCATGGATCTTTCTACAGCATAGGATCTACTACAGCAAAGGATCTATCTACAGCAAAGGATCTATCTACATCAAAGGATCTATCTACAGCAAAGGATATATCTATAGCAAAGGATCTATTTGTTGGTCCTTCATATTGGAATTTATTACCTGATTATGTAAAATCCAATAACTCTCTATCCTGTTTTAAGCGAAGTCTACTTCAACATTTATTTGCTAACTATTAACTTTTCAATTGTACGTGTTTGTAATTTGTAATATAGCTGTGTAACGTAGGACCTCTGCTATTGTACGTTGGTTCTTCTTTGTTTTAAATCGTTCACGTAGCATAACATATTGTTTTTAATTTTATATAGGTTGCCCTAAAAGCAAATTGTGCTTAATAGGGGCCTTGAGTACGGTTTGTTACCTATTTTAATGTACTGAATTATTTTTAACCATACTGTATTCTTGAATAAAATTGTTTCATTGTTTCATCATTCATTGTTTCATATTTACAGCAATGGATCTTTCTACAGCATCGGATCTACTACAGCAAAGGATCTATCTACAGCAAAGAATCTATCTACAGCAAAGGATCTATCTTCAGCAAAGAATCTATCTACAGTAAAGGATCTATATAATGCAAAAGATCTATCTACTGCAAAGGATATATATACAGCAAAGGATCTATCTACATCAAAGGATCTCTCTACAGCAAAGGATCTATTTACAGCGGAGGATCTTCCTACAGCAAAGGATCTACTACAGCAAAGGATCTCTCTATAGCAAAGGATCTATCTACAGGAAAGGGTCTATCTACAGCAAAGGAACTCTCTACATCGAAGGAACTATCTACAGCAAAGGATCTAATTACAGCAGAGGATCTTTCTACAGCAAAAAATCTACTACAGCAAAGGATCTATCTATAGCAAAGGATCTATCTACAGGAAAGGGTCTATCTACAGCAAAGGAACTCTCTACATCAAAGGTTCTATCTACAGCAAAGGATCTATTCACAGCGGAGGATCTTTCTACAGCAAAGGATCTACTACAGCAAAGGATCTATCTATAGCAAAGGATCTTTCTACAGGAAAGGGTCTATCTACAGCAAAGGAACTCTCTACAGCAAAGGATCTATCTACACTAAAGGATATATCTACAGAAAAGGATCTATTTAAGGAGAGGAATCTATCTACGGCAAATAATTTATTCATATATTTACAGCAAAGGATCTAAGATCTATTTAAAGCAAAGTATCTATCTACAGCAAAGGATCCATCTACAGCGAAGGATCTATCTACAACAAAGTATCTACCTACAGCAAAGGATCTATTTACGGCAGAGGATCTTTCTACAGCAAAGGATCTACTACAGCAAAGAATCTATCTACAGCAAAGGATCTATCTACAGCAAAGGATCTATCTACAGGAAAGGATCTATCTATATAGAAGGTTATATGTATAAAAAAGGATCTATCTACAGAAAAATATTTATCAACAGCAAATGATCTATCTACGTCAATGGATCTATTTATGACAAAGGATCTATCTACAGCAAAAGATCTATCCACAGCAAAGGTTCTATCTACAGCAAAGGATCTATTAAAGGATCTATATACTGAAAAAGATCAATCTACTGCAAAGGATCTATATACAGCAAAGAATCTATCTATAGTGAAGGATCTATCTATTGCAAAGGATCTATATACAGCAAAGGATCTATCTACAGAAAAGGAACTCTCTAAAGCAAAGAATCCATATACAGCAAAGGATCTATCTACATCAAAGGATCTATCTACAACAAAGGAACTCTCTAAAGCAAAGAATCCACATACAGCAAAGGATCTATCTACATCAAAGGATCTATCAACAGCAAAGGATCTATTTAATGCGGAAGATCTTTCAACAGCAAAGGATCTACTACAGCAAAGGATCTATCTATAGCAAAGGATCTATCTACAGTAAAGGGTCTATCTACAGCGAAGGAACTCTCTACAGCAAAGGATCTATCTACAGCAAAGGATCTATTTACAGCAAAGGATCTATCTAAAGCAAAGGATAAATTTACAGCAAAGGATCTATCTACAGTAAAGAAACTCTACAGCAAAGTATCCATATACAGAAAAGGTTCTATCTACATCAATGGATCTATCTACAGCAAAGGATCTATTTACAGTGGAGAATATTTCTACAGCAAAGGATCTACTACAGCAAAGGATCTATCTACAACAAACGATTTATCTACTGCGATGGATCTATCTACAGAAAAGGATCTATATACAGCGAAGGATCTATTTACAGTAAAGAATCTATCTACTGCAAAGGATCTGTCTACAGCAAATGATCTATCTACAACGAAGAATCTATCTACAGCAAAGTATCTATGTTCAGCAAAGAATATATCTACAGCAAAGGATCTATCTACAGCAAAGGATCTATCTACACTAAAGGATCTATCTACTGCAGAGGATCTATCTACAGGAAAGGATCTATCTACATAAAAGGATATAGCAATAAAGAAGGATCTATCTACAGCGAAGGTTCTATCTGCGAAAAAGATATATCAACAGCAAATGATCTATCTACGTCAAGGGATCTATTTATGGCAAAGGATCTATCTACAGCAAAGGATCTATCTACAACAAAGTTTCTATCTACAGCAAAGGATCTATCTACCGAAAAGGATCTATCTACAGCAAAAGATCTATCTTCAGTAAATGATCTATCTACAGAAAGGTATCCATCTACAGCAAGGGGTCCATCTAGAACAAAAAACAATCTATGTACATCAAAGAATCTATCTACAGCAAAGGATCTATCAACAGCAAAGGATCTATCTACAGTAAAGGATCTATATACTGCAAAAGATCTATCTACTGCAAAGGATCTATATACAGCAAAGGATCTATCTACTGCAAAGAATCTATCTACAACAAAGAATCTATCTATAGCAAAGGATCAATCTACAGCAAAGGATCTATCCACAGCAAAGGATATATCTTTAGCTAACGATCTATCTACAGCAAAGGATCTATCTATAGCAAAGGATCAATCTACAGCAAAGGATCTATCCACAGCAAAGGATATATCTACAGCTAAGGATCTATTTACAGCCATGGATCTTTCTACAGCATAGGATCTACTACAGCAAAGAATCTATCTACAGCAAAGGATCTATCTACATCAAAGGATCTATCTACAGCAAAGGATATATCTATAGCAAAGGATCTATTTACAGCAATGGATCTTTCTACAGCATAGGATCTACTACAGCAAAGGATCTATCTACAGCAAAGAATCTATCTACAGCAAAGGATCTATCTTCAGCAAAGAATCTATCTACAGTAAAGGATCTATATAATGCAAAAGATCTATCTACTTCAAAGGATCTATATACAGCAAAGGATCTATCTACATCAAAGGATCTCTCTACAGCAAAGGATCTATATACTGCAAAAGATCTATCTAGTGCAAAGAATCTATATACAGCAAAGGATCTATCTACTGCAAAGAATCTATCTACAACAAAGAATCTATCTATAGCGAAGGATCAATCTACAGCAAAGGATCTATCCACAGCAAAGGATATATCTTTAGCTAAGGATCTATCTACAGCAAAGGATCTATCTATAGCAAAGGATCAATGTACAGCAAAGGATCTATCCACAGCAAAGGATATATCTACAGCTAGGGATCTATTTACAGCCATGGATCTTTCTACAGCATAGGATCTACTACAGCAAAGAATCTATTTACAGCAAAGGATCTATCTACATCAAAGGATCTATCTACAGCAAAGGATAAATCTATAGCAAAGGATCTATTTACAGCAATGGATCTTCCTACAGCATAGGATCTACTACAGCAAAGGATCTATCTACAGCAAAGAATCTATCTACAGCAAAGGATCTATCTTCAGCAAAGAATCTATCTACAGTAAAGGATATATATAATGCAAAAGATCTATCTACTGCAAAGGATCTATATACAGCAAAGGATCTATCTACATCAAAGGATCTCTCTACAGCAAAGGATCTATTTACAGCGGAGGATCTTTCTACAGCAAAGGATCTACTACAGCAAAGGATCTATCTATAGCAAAGGAACTATCTACAGGAAAAGGTCTATCTACAGCAAAGGAACTCTCTACATCAATGGTTCTATCTACAGCAAAGGATCTATTCACAGCGGAGGATCTTTCTACAGCAAAGGATCTACTACAGCAAAGGATCTATCTATAGCAAAGGATCTATCTACAGGAAAGGGTCTATCTACAGCAAAGGAACTCTCTACAGCAAAGGATCTATCTACAGCATAATATCTATCAACAGCAGAGGATCTTTATACAGCAGAGGATCTTTCTACAGCAGAGGGTCTTTATACAGCAAAGGATTCCTCTACAGCTGAGGATATTTCCACAACATAGGATCTATCTACAACAAAGTGATCAATCTTCAGTAGGGGATCTATCTACAGCAAAGGATCTATTCACAGCGGAGGATCTTTCTACAGCAAAGGATCTACTACAGCAAAGGATCTATCTATAGCAAAGGATCTATCTACAGGAAAGGGTCTATCTACAGCAATGGAACTCTCTACAGCAAAGGATCTTTCTACAGCATAATATCTATCAACAGCAGAGGATCTTTATACAGCAGAGGATCTTTCTACAGCAGAGGGTCTTTATACAGCAAAGGATTCCTCTACAGCTGAGGATATTTCCACAACATAGGATCTATCTACAACAAAGTGATCAATCTTCAGTAGGGGATCTATCTACAGCAAAGGATCTATATACAGCAAAGAATCTATTTACAGTAAAGGAACTATCTACAGAAAAGGATCCATCTACAGTTAAGGATCTATCAACACTAAAGGATCTATCTACAGAAAAGCATCTATTCAAAGAAAGGGAACTATCTACGGTAAATAATTTATTCATATATTTACAGCAAATAATCTAAGATCTATTTACAGAAAACGATCTATCTACAGCAAAGGATCCATCTACAGCGAAGGATCTATCTACAACAAAGTATCTATCTACAGCAAAGGATCTATTTACGGCAGAGGATCTTTCTACAGCAAAGGATCTATTTACAGGAAAGGATCTATCTACATAGAAGGATGTATCTATAAAAAAGATCTATCTACAGCGAAGGATCTATCTACAGAAAAAGATCTATCAACAGCAAAGGTTCTATCTACAGCAAAGGATCTATCCACCGTAAAGGATCTATATACTGCAAAAGATCTATCTACTGCAAAGGATCTATATACAGCAAAGAATCTATCTATAGTGAAGGATCTATATACTGCAAAAGATCTATATCCTGCAAAGGATCTATATACAGCAAAGGATCTATCTACAGCATAGAATCTATCTACAACGAAGAATCTATCTTCAGCAAGAAAACCAATCTAAAGCAAATGATCTATCTACAGCAAAGGATCTATCTAAAGCAAAGGATCAATCTACAGCAAAGGATCTATCTACAGTAAAGGAAACTCTAAAGCAAGGAATCCATATACAGCAAAGGATCTATCTACATCAAAGGATCTATCTACAGCAAAGGATCTATTTAATGCGGAGGATCTTTCTACAGCAAAGGATCTACTACAGCAAAGGATCTATCTATAGCAAAGGATCTATCTACAGGAAAGGGTCTATCTACAGCAAAGGAAATCTCTACAGCAAAGGATCTATCTACAGCAAAGGATCTATTTACATCAAAGGATCTATCTAAAGCAAAGGATAAATTTACAGCAAAGGATCTATCTACAGTAAAGGAACTCTACAGCAAAGGATCCATATACAGCAAAGGTTCTATCTACATCAATGGATCTATCTACAGCAAAGGATCTATTTACAGTGGTGAATATTTCTACAGCAAAGAATCTACTACAGCAAAGGATCTATCTACAACAAACGATTTATCTACTGCGATGGATCTATCTACAGAAAAGGATCTATATACAGCAAAGGATATATTTACAGTAAAGGATCTATCTACTGCAAAGGATCTGTCTACAGCAAATGATCTATCTACAACGAAGAATCTATCTACAGCAAAGTATCTATGTTCAGCAAAGAATATATCTACAGCAAAGGATCTATCTACAGCAAAGGATCTATTTACAGGAAAGGATCTATCTACATAAAAGGATATAGCTATAAAGAAGGATCTATCTACAGCGAAGGATCTATCTACAGAAAAAGATAAATCAACAGCAAATGATCTATCTACGCCAAGGGATCTATTTATGGCAAAGGATCTATCTACAGCAAAGGATCTATCTACAGCAAAGTTTCTATCTACAGCAAAGGATCTATCTACCGAAAAGGATCTATCTACAGCAAAGGATCTATCTTCAGTAAATGATCTATCTAGAGAAAGGTATCCATCTACAGCAAGGGGTCCATCTAAAACAACAAACAATCTATGTACATCAAAGATTCTATCTACAGCAAAGGATCTATCAACAGCAATGGATCTATCTACAGTAAAGGATCTATATACTGCAAAAGATCTATCTACTGCAAAGGATCTATATACAGCAAAGGATCTATCTACTGCAAAGAATCTATCTACAACAAAGAATCTATCTATAGCAAAGGATCAATCTACAGCAAAGGTTCTATCCACAGCAAAGGATATATCTACAGCTAAGGATATATCTACAGCAAAGGATCTATCTATAGCAAAGGATCAATCTACAGCAAAGGATCTATCCACAGCAAAGGATATATCTACAGCTAAGGATCTATTTACAGCCATGGATCTTTCTACAGCATAGGATCTACTACAGCAAAGGATCTATCTACAGCAAAGGATCTATCTACATCAAAGGATCCATCTACAGCAAAGGATATATCTATAGCAAAGGATCTATTTACAGCAATGGATCTTTCTACAGCATAGGATCTACTACAGCAAAGGATCTATCAACAGCAAAGGATCTATCTACATCAAAGGATCCATCTACAGCAAAGGATATATCTGTAGCAAAGGATCTATTTACAGCAATGGATCTTTCTACAGCATAGGATCTACTACAGCAAAGGATCTATCTACAGCAAAGAATCAATCTACAGCAAAGGATCTATCTTCAGCAAAGAATCTATCTACAGTAAAGGATCTATATAATGCAAAAGATCTATCTTTTGCAAAAGAATCTATATACAGCAAAAGATCTATCTGCATTAAAGGATCTCTCTACAGCAAAGGATCTATTTACAGCGGAGGATCTTTCTACAGCAAAGGATCTACTACAGCAAAGGATCTATCTATAGCAAAGGATCTATCTACAGGAAAGGGTCTATCTACAGCAAAGGAACTCTCTACATCAAAGGTTCTATCTACGGCACTGGATCTATTCACAGCGGAGGATCTTTCTACAGCAAAGGATCTACTACAGCAAAGGATCTATCTATAGCAAAGGATCTATCTACAGGAAAGGGTCTATCTACAGCAAATGAACTCTCTACAGCAAAGGATCTATCTACAACAAAATATCTATCAACAGCAGAGGATCTTTATACAGCAGAGGATCTTTCTACAGTAGAGGGTCTTTATACAGCAAAGGATCCCTCTACAGCTGAGGATATTTCTACAACATAGAATCTATCTACAACAAAGTGATCAATCTTCAGTAGGGGATCTATCTACAGCAAAGGATCTATCTACAACAAACGATTTAGTTACAGCGATGGATCTATCTACAGCAAAGGATCTATATACAGCAAAGAATCTATTTACAGTAAAGGAACTATCTACAGAAAAGGATCCATCTACAGTTAAGGATCTATCAACACTAAAGGATCTATCTACAGAAAAGGATCTATTTAAGGAAAGGGAACTATCTACGGTAAATAATTTATTCATATATTTACAGCAAAGAATCTAAGATCTATTTACAGCAAACGATCTATCTACCGCAAAGGATCCATCTACAGCGAAGGATCTATCTACAACAAAGTATCTATCTACAGCAAAGGATCTATTTACGGCAGAGGATCTTTCTACAGCAAAGGATCTACTACAGCAAAGAATTTATCTACAGCAAAGGATCTATCTACAGCAAAGGATCTATCTACAGGAAAGGATATATCTACATAAAAGGATATAGCTATAAAGAAGGATCTATCTACAGCGAAGGATCTATCTACAGAAAAAGATAAATCAACAGCAAATGATCTATCTACGTCAAGGGATCTATTTATGGCAAAGGATCTATCTACAGCGAAGGACCTTTCTACAGCAAAGTTTCTATCTACAGCAAAGGATCTATCTACTGAAAAGGATCTATCTACAGCAAAGGATCTATCTTCAGTAAATGATCCATCTACAGAAAGGTATCCATCTACAGCAAGGGGTCCATCTAGAACAACAAACAATCTATGTACATCAAAGATTCTATCTACAGCAAAGGATCTATCAACAGCAATGGATCTATCTACAGTAAAGGATCTATATACTGCAAAAGATCTATCTACTGCAAAGAATCTATATACAGCAAAGGATTTATCTACTGCAAAGAATCTATCTACAACAAAGAATCTATCTATAGCAAAGGATCAATCTACAGCAAAGGATCTATCCACAGCAAAGAATATATCTACAGCTAAGGATCTATCTACAGCAAAGGATCTATCTATAGCAAAGGGTCAATCTACAGCAAAGGATTTATCCACAGCAAAGGATATATCTACAGCTAAGGATCTATTTACAGCCGTGGATCTTTCTACAGCATAGGATCTACTACAGCAAAGGATCTATCTACAGCAAAGGATCTATCTACATCAAAGGATCTATCTACAGCAAAGGATATATCTATAGCAAAGGATCTATTTACAGCAATGGATCTTTCTACAGCATAGGATCTATTACAGCAAAGGATCTATCTACGGCAAAGAATCTATCTACAGCAAAGGATCTATCTTCAGTAAAGAATCTATCTACAGTAAAGTATCTATTTAATGCAAAAGATCTATCTACTGCAAAGGATCTATATACAGCAAAGGATCTATCTACATCAAAGGATCTATATACAGCAAAGAATCTATGTACAGTAAAGGAACTATCTACAGAAAAGGATCCATCTACAGTTAAGGATCTATCAACACTAAAGGATCTATCTACAGAAAAGGATCTATTTAAGGAAAGGGAACTATCTACGGTAAATAATTTATTCATATATTTACAGCAAAGAATCTAAGATCTATTTAAAGCAAACGATCTATCTACAGCAAAGGATCCATCTACAGCGAAGGATCTATCTACAACAAAGTATCTATCTACAGCAAAGGATCTATTTACGGCAGAGGATCTTTCTACAGCAAAGGATCTACTACAGTAAAGAATTTATCTACAGCAAAGGATCTATCTACAGAAATGGATCTATTTACAGGAAAGGATCTATCTACAGCAAAGTTTCTATCTACAGCAAAGGATCTATCTACCGAAAAGGATCTATCTACAGAAAAAGATCTATCAACAGCAAATGATCTATCTACGTCAAGGGATCTATTCATGGCAAAGGATCTATCTACAGCAAAAGATCTATCTACTGCAAAGGATCTATATACAGCAAAGAATCTATCTATAGTGAAGGATCTATATACTGCAAAAGATCTATATCCTGCAAAGGATCTATATACAGCAAAGGATCTATCTACAGCATAGAATCTATCTACAACGAAGAATCTATCTTCAGCAAGAAAACCAATCTACAGCAAATGATCTATCTACAGCAAAGGATTTATCTAAAGCAAAGGATCAATCTACAGCAAAGGATCTATCTACAGTAAAGGAACTCTCTAAAGCAAGAAATCCATATACAGCAAAGGATCAATCTACATCAGAGGATCTATCTACAGCAAAGGATCTATTTAATGTGAAGGATCTTTCTACAGCAAAGGATCTACTACAGCAAAGGATCTATCTATAGCAAAGGATCTATCTACAGGAAAGGGTCTATCTACAGCAAAGGAACTCTCTACAGCAAAGGATCTATCAACAGCAATGGATCTATCTACAGTAAAGGATCTATATACTGCAAAAGATCTATCTACTGCAAAGGATCTATATACAGCAAAGGATCTATCTACTGCAAAGAATCTATCTACAACAAAGAATCTATCTATAGCAAAGGATCAATCTACAGCAAAGGTTCTATCCACAGCAAAGGATATATCTACAGCTTAGGATCTATCTACAGCAAAGGATCTATCTATAGCAAAGGATCAATCTACAGCAAAGGATCTATCCACAGCAAAGGATGTATCTACAGCTAAGGATCTATTTACAGCCATGGATCTTTCTAGAGCATAGGATCTACTACAGCAAAGGATCTATCTACAGCAAAGGATCTATCTACATCAAAGGATCCATCTACAGCAAAGGATATATCTATAGCAAAGGATCTATTTACAGCAATGGATCTTTCTACAGCATAGGATCTACTACAGCAAAGGATCTATCTACAGCAAAGAATCTATCTACAGCAAAGGATCTATCTTCAGCAAAGAATCTATCTACAGTAAAGGATCTATATAATGCAAAAGATCTATCTACTGCAAAAGAATCTATATACAGCAAAGGATCTATCTACATCAAAGATCTCTCCACAGCAAAGGATCTATTTACAGCGGAGGATCTTTCTACAGCAAAGGATCTACTACAGCAAAGGATCTATCTATAGCAAAGGATCTATCTACAGGAAAGGGTCTATCTACAGCAAAGGAACTCTCTACATCAAAGGTTCTATCTACGGCAAAGGATCTATTCACAGCGGAGGATCTTTCTACAGCAAAGGATCTACTACAGCAAAGGATCTATCTATAGCAAAGGATCTATCTACAGGAAAGGGTCTATCTACAGCAAAGGAACTCTCTACTGCAAAGGATCTATCTACAGCAAAATATCTATCAACAGCAGAGGATCTTTATACAGCAGAGGATCTTTCTACAGCAGAGGGTCTTTATACAGCAAAGGATCCCTCTACAGCTGAGGATATTTCTACAACATAGGATCTATCTACAACAAAGTGATCAATCTTCAGTAGGGGATCTATCTACAGCAAAGGATCTATCTACAACAAACGATTTAGTTACAGCGATGGATCTATCTACAGCAAAGGATCTATATACAGCAAAGAATCTATTTACAGTAAAGGAACTATCTACAGAAAAGGATCCATCTACAGTTGAGGATCTATCAACACTAAAGGATCTATCTACAGAAAAGGATCTATTTAAGGAAAGGGAACTATCTACGGTAAATAATTTATTCATATATTTACAGCAAAGAATCTAAGATCTATTTACAGCAAACGATCTATCTACCGCAAAGGATCCATCTACAGCGAAGGATCTATCTACAACAAAGTATCTATCTACAGCAAAAGATCTATTTACGGCAGAGGATCTTTCTACACCAAAGGATCTACTACAGCAAAGAATTTATTTACAGCAAAGGATCTATCTACAGCAAAGGATCTATTTACAGGAAAGAATCTATCTACATAGAAGGATATATCTATAAAAAAGGATCTATCTACAGCGAAGGATCTATCTACAGAAAAAGATCTATCAACAGCAAATGATCTAACTACGTCAAGGGATCTATTTATGGCAAAGGATCTATCTACAGCAAAGGATCTATCTACAGCAAAGGTTCTATCTACAGCAAAGGATCTATCTACCGTAAAGGATCTATATACTGCAAAAGATCTATCTACTGCAAAGGATCTATATACAGCAAATGATCTATCTACAACGAAGAATCTATCTACAGCAAAGTATCTATGTTCAGCAAAGAATATATCTACAGCAAAGGATCTATCTACAGCAAAGGATCTATCTACAGGAAAGGATATATCTACATAAAAGGATATAGCTATAAAGAAGGATCTATCTACAGCGAAGGATCTATCTACAGAAAAAGATAAATCAACAGCAAATGATCTATCTACGTCAAGGGATCTATTTATGGCAAAGGATCTATCTACAGCGAAGGATCTATCAACAACAAAGTTTCTATCTACAGCAAAGGATCTATCTACAGAAAAGGATCTATCTACAGCAAAGGATCTATCTTCAGTAAATGATCCATCTACAGAAATGTATCCATCTACAGCAAGGGGTCCATCTAGAACAACAAACAATCTATGTACATCAAAGATTCTATCTACAGCAAAGGATCTATCAACAGCAATGGATCTATCTACAGAAAAGGATCTATATACAGCGAAGGATCTATTTACAGTAAAGGATCTATCTACTGCAAAGGATCTGTCTACAGCAAATGATCTATCTACAACGAAGAATCTATCTACAGCAAAGTATCTATTTACGGCAGAGGATCTTTCTACAGCAAAGGATCTACTACAGCAAAGAATTTATCTACAGCAAAGGATATATCTACAGCAAAGGATCTATTTACAGGAAAGGATCTATCTACATAGAAGGATATATCTATAAAAAAGGATCTATCTACAGCGAAGTATCTATCTACAGAAAAAGATCTATCAACAGCAAATGATCTATCTACGTCAAGGGATCTATTCATGGCAAAGGATCTATCTACAGCAAAAGATCAATCCACAGCAAAGGTTCTATCTACAGCAAAGGATCTATCTAGCGTAAAGGATCTATATACTGCAAAAGATCTATCTAGTGCAAAGGATCTTTATACAGCAAAGAATCTATCTATAGTGAAGGATCTATATACTGCAAAAGATATATATCCTGCAAAGGATCTATATACAGCAATGAATCTATCTACAGCATAGAATCTATCTACAACGAAGAATCTATCTTCAGCAAAAAATCTATCTACAGCAAATGGTCTATCTACAGCAAAGGATCTATCTAAAGCAAAGGATCAATCTACAGCAAAGGATCTATCTACAGTAAAGGAACTCTCTAAAGCAAGAAATCTATATACAGCAAAGGATCTATCTACATCAAAGGATCTATCTACAGCAAAGGATCTATTTAATGCAGAGGATCTTTCTACAGCAAAGGATCTACTACAGCAAAGGATCTATCTATAACAAAGGATCTATCTACAGGAAAGGGTCTATCTACAGCAAAGGAACTCTCTACAGCAAAGGATCTATCTACAGCAAAGGATCTATTTACAGCAAAGGATCTATCTGAAGCAAAGGATAAATTTACAGCAAAGGATCTATCTATAGTAAAGGAACTCTACAGCAAAGGATCCATATACAGCAAAGGTTCTATCTACATCAATGGATCTATCTACAGCAAAGGATCTATTTACAGTGGAGAATATTTCTACAGCAAAGGATCTACTACAGCAAAGGATCTATCTACAACAAACGATTTATCTACTGCGATGGATCTATCTACAGAAAAGGATCTATATACAGCGAAGGATCTATTTACAGTAAAGGATCTATCTACTGCAAATGATCTGTCTACAGCAAATGATCTATCTACAACGAAGAATCTATCTACAGCAAAGTATCTATGTTCAGCAAAGAATATATCTACAGCGAAGGATCTATCTACAGCAAAGGATCTATCTACACTAAAGGATCTATCTACTGCAAAGGATCTATCTACAGGAAAGTATCTATCAACATAAAAGGATATAGCTATAAAGAAGGATCTATCTACAGCGAAGGATCTACCTACAGAAAAAGATAAATCAACAGCAAATGATCTATCTACGTCAAGGGATCTATTTATGGCAAAGGATCTATCTACAGCAAAGGATCTATCTACAGCAAAGTTTCTATCTACAGCAAAGGATCTATCTACCGAAAAGGATCTATCTACAGCAAAGGATCTATCTTCAGTAAATGATCTATCTACAGAAAGGTATCCATCTACTGCAAGGAGTCCATCTAGAACAACAAACAATCTATGTACATCAAAGATTCTATCTACAGCAAAGGATCTATCAACAGCAAAGGATCTATCTACAGCAAACGATCAATCTACAGAAGAAAATCTATCTACTGCAAGGGATCTATATACAGCAAAGGATCTATCTACTGCAAAGAATCTATCTACAACAAAGAATCTATCTTCAGCAAAGAATTTATCTACAGCAAAGGATATATCTACAGCAAAGGATCGATCTAAAGCAAACGATCAATCTACTGCAAAATATCTATCTACAGTGAAGGAATTCTTTACAGCAAAGGATCTATATACAGCAAACGATCTATCTACATCAAAGGATCTATCTACAGCAGAGGATCTATCTATAGCAAAGGATCAATCTACAGCGAAGGATCTATCAACACTAAAGGATCTATCTACAGAAAAGAATCTATTTAAGGAAAGGGAACTATCTACGGTAAATAATTTATTCATATATTTACAGCAAAAAATCTAAGATCTATTTACAGCAAACGATCTATCTACAGCAAAGGATCCATCTACAGCGAAGGATCTATCTACAACAAAGTATCTATCTACAGCAAAGGATCTATTTACGGCAGAGGATCTTTCTACAGCAAAGGATCTACTACAGCAAAGAATTTATCTACAGCAAAGGATCTATCTACAGCAAAGGATCTATTTACAGGAAAGGATCTATCTACATAGAAGGATAAATCTATAAAAAAGGATCTATCTACAGCGAAGGATCTATTTACAGAAAAAGATCTATCAACAGCAAATGATCTATCTACGTCAAGGGATCTATTCATGGCAAAGGATCTATCTACAGCAAAAGATCTATCCACAGCAAAGGTTCTATCTACAGCAAAGGATCTATCTACCGTAAAGGATCTATATACTGCAAAAGATCTATCTACTGCAAAGGATCTATATACAGCAAAGAATCTATCTATAGTGAAGGATCTATATACTGCAAAAGATATATATCCTGCAAAGGATCTATATACAGCAAAGGATCTATCTACAGCATAGAATCTATCTACAACGAAGAATCTATCTTCAGCAATAAATCTATCTACAGCAAATGATCTATCTACAGCAAAGGATCTATCTAAAGCAAAGGATCAATCTACAGCAAAGGATCTATCTACAGTAAAGGAACTCTCTAAAGCAAGGAATCTATATACAGCAAAGGATCTATCTACATCAAAGGATCTATCTACAGCAAAAGATCTATTTAATGCGGAGGATCTATCTACAGGAAAGGGTCTATCTACAGCAAAGGAACTCTCTACAGCAAAGGATCTATCTACAGCAAAGGATCTATTTACAGCGAAGGATCTATCTAAAGCAAAGGATAAATTTACAGCAAAGGATCTATCTACAGTAAAGGAACTCTACAGCAAAGGATCCATATACAGCAAAGGTTCTATCTACATCAATGGATCTATCTACAGCAAAGGATCTATTTACAGTGGAGAATATTTCTACAGCAAAGGATCTACTACAGCAAAGGATCTATCTACAACAAACGATTTATCTACTGCGATGGATCTATCTACAGAAAAGGATCTATATACAGCGAAGGATCTATTTACAGTAAAGGATCTATCTACTGCAAATGATCTGTCTACAGCAAATGATCTATCTACAGGAAAGTATCTATCTACATAAAAGGATATAGCTATAAAGAAGGATCTATCTACAGCGAAGGATCTATCTACAGAAAAAGATAAATCAACAGCAAATGATCTATCTACGTCAAGGGATCTATTTATGGCAAAGGATCTATCTACAGCAAAGGATCTATCTACAGCAAAGTTTCTATCTACAGCAAAGGATCTATCTACCGAAAAGGATCTATCTACAGCAAAGGATCTATCTTCAGTAAATGATCTATCTACAGAAAGGTATCCATCTACTGCAAGGGGTCCATCTAGAACAACAAACAATCTATGTAAATCAAAGATTCTATCTACAGCAAAGGATCTATCAACAGCAAAGGATCTATCTACAGCAAACGATCAATCTACAGCAGAAGATCTATCTACTGCAAGGGATCTATTTACAGCAAAGGATCTATCTACTGCAAAGAATCTATCTACAACAAAGAATCTATCTTCAGCAAAGAATTTATCTACAGCAAAGGATATATCTACAGCAAAGGATCGATCTAAAGCAAACGATCAATCTACTGCAAAATATCTATCTACAGTGAAGGAATTCTTTACAGCAAAGGATCTATATACAGCAAACGATCTATCTACATCAAAGGATCTATCTACAGCAAAGGATCTATTTAATGCGGAGGATCTTTCTACAGCAAAGGATCTACTACAGCAAAGGATCTATCTATAGCAAAGGATCTATCTACAGGAAAGGGTCTATCTACAGCAAAGGAACTCTCTACAGCAAAGGATCTATCTACAGCAAAGGATCTATTTACAGCAAAGGATCTATCTGAAGCAAAGGATAAATTTACAGCAAAGGATCTATCTACAGTAAAGGAACTCTACAGCAAAGGATCCATATACAGCAAAGGTTCTATCTACATCAATGGATCTATCTACAGCAAAGGATCTATTTACAGTGGAGAATATTTCTACAGCAAAGGATCTACTACAGCAAAGGATCTATCTACAACAAACGATTTATCTACTGCGATGGATCTATCTACAGAAAAGGATCTATATACAGCGAAGGATCTATTTACAGTAAAGGATCTATCTACTGCAAATGATCTGTCTACAGCAAATGATCTATCTACAACGAAGAATCTATCTACAGCAAAGTATCTATGTTCAGCAAAGAATTTATCTACAGCGAAGGATCTATCTACAGCAAAGGATCTATCTACACTAAAGGATCTATCTACTGCAAAGGATCTATCTACAGGAAAGTATCTATCAACATAAAAGGATATAGCTATAAAGAAGGATCTATCTACAGCGAAGGATCTACCTACAGAAAAAGATAAATCAACAGCAAATGATCTATCTACGTCAAGGGATCTATTTATGGCAAAGGATCTATCTACAGCAAAGGATCTATCTACAGCAAAGTTTCTATCTACAGCAAAGGATCTATTTACCGAAAAGGATCTATCTACAGCAAAGGATCTATCTTCAGTAAATGATCTATGTACAGAAAGGTATCCATCTACTGCAAGGAGTCCATCTAGAACAACAAACAATCTATGTACATCAAAGATTCTATCTACAGCAAAGGATCTATCAACAGCAAAGGATCTATCTACAGCAAACGATCAATCTACAGAAGAAAATCTATCTACTGCAAGGGATCTATATACAGCAAAGGATCTATCTACTGCAAAGAATCTATCTACAACAAAGAATCTATCTTCAGCAAAGAATTTATCTACAGCAAAGGATATATCTACAGCAAAGGATCGATCTAAAGCAAACGATCAATCTACAGCAAAGGATCTATCTACAGCAAAGTTTCTATCTACAGCAAAGGATCTATCTACCGAAAAGGATCTATCTACAGCAAAGGATCTATCTTCAGTAAATGATCTATCTAGAGAAAGGTATCCATCTACAGCAAGGGGTCCATCTAAAACAACAAACAATCTATGTACATCAAAGATTCTATCTACAGCAAAGGATCTATCAACAGCAATGGATCTATCTACAGTAAAGGATCTATATACTGCAAAAGATCTATCTACTGCAAAGGATCTATATACAGCAAAGGATCTATCTACTGCAAAGAATCTATCTACAACAAAGAATCTATCTATAGCAAAGGATCAATCTACAGCAAAGGTTCTATCCACAGCAAAGGATATATCTACAGCTAAGGATATATCTACAGCAAAGGATCTATCTATAGCAAAGGATCAATCTACAGCAAAGGATCTATCCACAGCAAAGGATATATCTACAGCTAAGGATCTATTTACAGCCATGGATCTTTCTACAGCATAGGATCTACTACAGCAAAGGATCTATCTACAGCAAAGGATCTATCTACATCAAAGGATCCATCTACAGCAAAGGATATATCTATAGCAAAGGATCTATTTACAGCAATGGATCTTTCTACAGCATAGGATCTACTACAGCAAAGGATCTATCAACAGCAAAGGATCTATCTACATCAAAGGATCCATCTACAGCAAAGGATATATCTATAGCAAAGGATCTATTTACAGCAATGGATCTTTCTACAGCATAGGATCTACTACAGCAAAGGATCTATCTACAGCAAAGAATCAATCTACAGCAAAGGATCTATCTTCAGCAAAGAATCTATCTACAGTAAAGGATCTATATAATGCAAAAGATCTATCTACTGCAAAAGAATCTATATACAGCAAAAGATCTATCTGCATCAAAGGATCTCTCTACAGCAAAGGATCTATTTACAGCGGAGGATCTTTCTACAGCAAAGGATCTACTACAGCAAAGGATCTATCTATAGCAAAGGATCTATCTACAGGAAAGGGTCTATCTACAGCAAAGGAACTCTCTACATCAAAGGTTCTATCTACGGCACTGGATCTATTCACAGCGGAGGATCTTTCTACAGCAAAGGATCTACTACAGCAAAGGATCTATCTATAGCAAAGGATCTATCTACAGGAAAGGGTCTATCTACAGCAAATGAACTCTCTACAGCAAAGGATCTATCTACAACAAAATATCTATCAACAGCAGAGGATCTTTATACAGCAGAGGATCTTTCTACAGTAGAGGGTCTTTATACAGCAAAGGATCCCTCTACAGCTGAGGATATTTCTACAACATAGAATCTATCTACAACAAAGTGATCAATCTTCAGTAGGGGATCTATCTACAGCAAAGGATCTATCTACAACAAACGATTTAGTTACAGCGATGGATCTATCTACAGCAAAGGATCTATATACAGCAAAGAATCTATTTACAGTAAAGGAACTATCTACAGAAAAGGATCCATCTACAGTTAAGGATCTATCAACACTAAAGGATCTATCTACAGAAAAGGATCTATTTAAGGAAAGGGAACTATCTACGGTATATAATTTATTCATATATTTACAGCAAAGAATCTAAGATCTATTTACAGCAAACGATCTATCTACCGCAAAGGATCCATCTACAGCGAAGGATCTATCTACAACAAAGTATCTATCTACAGCAAAGGATCTATTTACGGCAGAGGATCTTTCTACAGCAAAGGATCTACTACAGCAAAGAATTTATCTACAGCAAAGGATCTATCTACAGCAAAGGATCTATTTACAGGAAAGAATCTATCTACATAGAAGGATATATCTATAAAAAAGGATCTATCTACAGCGAAGGATCTATCTACAGAAAAAGATCTATCAACAGCAAATGATCTAACTACGTCAAGGGATCTATTTATGGCAAAGGATCTATCTACAGCAAATGATCTATCCACAGCAAAGGTTCTATCTACAGCAAAGGATCTATCTACCGTAAAGGATCTATATACTGCAAAAGATCTATCTACTGCAAAGGATCTATATACAGCAAATGATCTATCCACAACGAAGAATCTATCTACAGCAAAGTATCTATGTTCAGCAAAGAATATATCTACAGCAAAGGATCTATCTACAGCAAAGGATCTATCTACAGGAAAGGATATATCTACATAAAAGGATATAGCTATAAAGAAGGATCTATCTACAGCGAAGGATCTATCTACAGAAAAAGATAAATCAACAGCAAATGATCTATCTACGTCAAGGGATCTATTTATGGCAAAGGATCTATCTACAGCGAAGGATCTTTCTACAGCAAAGTTTCTATCTACAGCAAAGGATCTATCTACTGAAAAGGATCTATCTACAGCAAAGGATCTATCTTCAGTAAATGATCCATCTACAGAAAGGTATCCATCTACAGCAAGGGGTCCATCTAGAACAACAAACAATCTATGTACATCAAAGATTCTATCTACAGCAAAGGATCTATCAACAGCAATGGATCTATCTACAGTAAAGGATCTATATACTGCAAAAGATCTATCTACTGCAAAGAATCTATATACAGCAAAGGATTTATCTACTGCAAAGAATCTATCTACAACAAAGAATCTATCTATAGCAAAGGATCAATCTACAGCAAAGGATCTATCCACAGCAAAGAATATATCTACAGCTAAGGATCTATCTACAGCAAAGGATCTATCTATAGCAAAGGGTCAATCTACAGCAAAGGATTTATCCACAGCAAAGGATATATCTACAGCTAAGGATCTATTTACAGCCGTGGATCTTTCTACAGCATAGGATCTACTACAGCAAAGGATCTATCTACAGCAAAGGATCTATCTACATCAAAGGATCTATCTACAGCAAAGGATATATCTATAGCAAAGGATCTATTTACAGCAATGGATCTTTCTACAGCATAGGATCTATTACAGCAAAGGATCTATCTACGGCAAAGAATCTATCTACAGCAAAGGATCTATCTTCAGTAAAGAATCTATCTACAGTAAAGTATCTATTTAATGCAAAAGATCTATCTACTGCAAAGGATCTATATACAGCAAAGGATCTATCTACATCAAAGGATCTCTCTACAGCAAAGGATCTATTTACAGCGGAGGATCTTTCTACAGCAAAGGATCTACTACAGCAAAGGATCTATCTATAGCAAAGGATCTATCTACAGGAAAGGGTCTATCTACAGCAAATGAACTCTCAACATCAAAGGTTCTATCTACGGCAAAGGATCTATTCACAGCGGAGGATCTTTCTACAGCAAAGGATCTACTACAGCAAAGGATCTATCTATAGCAAAGGATCTATCTACAGGAAAGGGTCTATCTACAGCAAAGGAACTCTCTACAGCAAAGGATCTATCTACAGCAAAATATCGATCAACAGCAGAGGATCTTTAAACAGCAGAGGATCTTTCTATAGCAGAGGGTCTTTATACAGCAAAGGATCTATATACAGCAAAGAATCTATGTACAGTAAAGGAACTATCTACAGAAAAGGATCCATCTACAGTTAAGGATCTATCAACACTAAAGGATCTATCTACAGAAAAGGATCTATTTAAGGAAAGGGAACTATCTACGGTAAATAATTTAATCATATATTTACAGCAAAGAATCTAAGATCTATTTACAGCAAACGATCTATCTACAGCAAAGGATCCATCTACAGCGAAGGATCTATCTACAACAAAGTATCTATCTACAGCAAAGGATCTATTTACGGCAGAGGATCTTTCTACAGCAAAGGATCTACTACAGTAAAGAATTTATCTACAGCAAAGGATCTATCTACAGAAATGGATCTATTTACAGGAAAGGATCTATCTACAGCAAAGTTTCTATCTACAGCAAAGGATCTATCTACCGAAAAGGATCTATCTACAGAAAAAGATCTATCAACAGCAAATGATCTATCTACGTCAAGGGATCTATTCATGGCAAAGGATCTATCTACAGCAAAAGATCTATCTACTGCAAAGGATCTATATACAGCAAAGAATCTATCTATAGTGAAGGATCTATATACTGCAAAAGATCTATATCCTGCAAAGGATCTATATACAGCAAAGGATCTATCTACAGCATAGAATCTATCTACAACGAAGAATCTATCTTCAGCAAGAAAACCAATCTACAGCAAATGATCTATCTACAGCAAAGGATCTATCTAAAGCAAAGGATCAATCTACAGCAAAGGATCTATCTACAGTAAAGGAACTCTCTAAAGCAAGAAATCCATATACAGCAAAGGATCAATCTACATCAGAGGATCTATCTACAGCAAAGGATCTATTTAATGTGAAGGATCTTCCTACAGCAAAGGATCTACTACAGCAAAGGATCTATCTATAGCAAAGGATCTATCTACAGGAAAGGGTCTATCTACAGCAAAGGAACTCTCTACAGCAAAGGATCTATCAACAGCAATGGATCTATCTACAGTAAAGGATCTATATACTGCAAAAGATCTATCTACTGCAAAGGATCTATATACAGCAAAGGATCTATCTACTGCAAAGAATCTATCTACAACAAAGAATCTATCTATAGCAAAGGATCAATCTACAGCAAAGGTTCTATCCACAGCAAAGGATATATCTACAGCTTAGGATCTATCTACAGCAAAGGATCTATCTATAGCAAAGGATCAATCTACAGCAAAGGATCTATCCACAGCAAAGGATGTATCTACAGCTAAGGATCTATTTACAGCCATGGATCTTTCTAGAGCATAGGATCTACTACAGCAAAGGATCTATCTACAGCAAAGGATCTATCTACATCAAAGGATCCATCTACAGCAAAGGATATATCTATAGCAAAGGATCTATTTACAGCAATGGATCTTTCTACAGCATAGGATCTACTACAGCAAAGGATCTATCTACAGCAAAGAATCTATCTACAGCAAAGGATCTATCTTCAGCAAAGACTCTATCTACAGTAAAGGATCTATATAATGCAAAAGATCTATCTACTGCAAAAGAATCTATATACAGCAAAGGATCTATCTACATCAAAGATCTCTCCACAGCAAAGGATCTATTTACAGCGGAGGATCTTTCTACAGCAAAGGATCTACTACAGCAAAGGATCTATCTATAGCAAAGGATCTATCTACAGGAAAGGGTCTATCTACAGCAAAGGAACTCTCTACATCAAAGGTTCTATCTACGGCAAAGGATCTATTCACAGCGGAGGATCTTTCTACAGCAAAGGATCTACTACAGCAAAGGATCAATCTATAGCAAAGGATCTATCTACAGGAAAGGGTCTATCTACAGCAAAGGAACTCTCTACTGCAAAGGATCTATCTACAGCAAAATATCTATCAACAGCAGAGGATCTTTATACAGCAGAGGATCTTTCTACAGCAGAGGGTCTTTATACAGCAAAGGATCCCTCTACAGCTGAGGATATTTCTACAACATAGGATCTATCTACAACAAAGTGATCAATCTTCAGTAGGGGATCTATCTACAGCAAAGGATCTATCTACAACAAACGATTTAGTTACAGCGATGGATCTATCTACAGCAAAGGATCTATATACAGCAAAGAATCTATTTACAGTAAAGGAACTATCTACAGAAAAGGATCCATCTACAGTGGAGGATCTATCAACACTAAAGGATCTATCTACAGAAAAGGATCTATTTAAGGAAAGGGAACTATCTACGGTAAATAATTTATTCATATATTTACAGCAAAGAATCTAAGATCTATTTACAGCAAACGATCTATCTACCGCAAAGGATCCATCTACAGCGAAGGATCTATCTACAACAAAGTATCTATCTACAGCAAAAGATCTATTTACGGCAGAGGATCTTTCTACACCAAAGGATCTACTACAGCAAAGAATTTATTTACAGCAAAGGATCTATCTACAGCAAAGGATCTATTTACAGGAAAGAATCTATCTACATAGAAGGATATATCTATAAAAAAGGATCTATCTACAGCGAAGGTTCTATCTACAGAAAAAGATCTATCAACAGCAAATGATCTAACTACGTCAAGGGATCTATTTATGGCAAAGGATCTATCTACAGCGAAGGATCTATCAACAGCAAAGTTTCTATCTACAGCAAAGGATCTATCTACAGAAAAGGATCTATCTACAGCAAAGGATCTATCTTCAGTAAATGATCCATCTACAGCAAAGGATCTATAAACAGGAAAGGATATATCTACATAAAAGGATATAGCTATAAAGAAGGATCTATCTACAGCGAAGGATCTATCTACAGAAAAAGATAAATCAACAGCAAATGATCTATCTACGTCAAGGGATCTATTTATGGCAAAGGATCTATCTACAGCGAAGGATCTATCAACAGCAAAGTTTCTATCTACAGCAAAGGATCTATCTACAGAAAAGGATCTATCTACAGCAAAGGATCTATCTTCAGTAAATGATCCATCTACAGAAAGGTATCCATCTACAGCAAGGGGTCCATCTAGAACAACAAACAATCTATGTACATCAAAGATTCTATCTACAGCAAAGGATCTATCAACAGCAATGGATCTATCTACAGAAAAGGATCTATATACAGCGAAGGATCTATTTACAGTAAAGGATCTATCTACTGCAAAGGATCTGTCTACAGCAAATGATCTATCTACAACGAAGAATCTATCTACAGCAAAGTATCTATTTACGGCAGAGGATCTTTCTACAGCAAAGGATCTACTACAGCAAAGAATTTATCTACAGCAAAGGATATATCTACAGCAAAGGATCTATTTACAGGAAAGGATCTATCTACATAGAAGGATTTATCTATAAAAAAGGATCTATCTACAGCGAAGTATCTATCTACAGAAAAAGATCTATCAACAGCAAATGATCTATCTACGTCAAGGGATCTATTCATGGCAAAGGATCTATCTACAGCAAAAGATCAATCCACAGCAAAGGTTCTATCTACAGCAAAGGATCTATCTAGCGTAAAGGATCTATATACTGCAAAAGATCTATCTAGTGCAAAGGATCTTTATACAGCAAAGAATCTATCTATAGTGAAGGATCTATATACTGCAAAAGATATATATCCTGCAAAGGATCTATATACAGCAATGAATCTATCTACAGCATAGAATCTATCTACAACGAAGAATCTATCTTCAGCAAAAAATCTATCTACAGCAAATGGTCTATCTACAGCAAAGGATCTATCTAAAGCAAAGGATCAATCTACAGCAAAGGATCTATCTACAGTAAAGGAACTCTCTAATGCAAGGAATCTATATACAGCAAAGGATCTATCTACATCAAAGGATCTATCTACAGCAAAGGATCTATTTAATGCAGAGGATCTTTCTACAGCAAAGGATCTACTACAGCAAAGGATCTATCTATAGCAAAGGATCTATCTACAGGAAAGGGTCTATCTACAGCAAAGGAACTCTCTACAGCAAAGGATCTATCTACAGCAAAGGATCTATTTACAGCAAAGGATCTATCTGAAGCAAAGGATAAATTTACAGCAAAGGATCTATCTATAGTAAAGGAACTCTACAGCAAAGGATCCATATACAGCAAAGGTTCTATCTACATCAATGGATCTATCTACAGCAAAGGATCTATTTACAGTGGAGAATATTTCTACAGCAAAGGATCTACTACAGCAAAGGATCTATCTACAACAAACGATTTATCTACTGCGATGGATCTATCTACAGAAAAGGATCTATATACAGCGAAGGATCTATTTACAGTAAAGGATCTATCTACTGCAAATGATCTGTCTACAGCAAATGATCTATCTACAACGAAGAATCTATCTACAGCAAAGTATCTATGTTCAGCAAAGAATATATCTACAGCGAAGGATCTATCTACAGCAAAGGATCTATCTACACTAAAGGATCTATCTACTGCAAAGGATCTATCTACAGGAAAGTATCTATCAACATAAAAGGATATAGCTATAAAGAAGGATCTATCTACAGCGAAGGATCTACCTACAGAAAAAGATAAATCAACAGCAAATGATCTATCTACGTCAAGGGATCTATTTATGGCAAAGGATCTATCTACAGCAAAGGATCTATCTACAGCAAAGTTTCTATCTACAGCAAAGGATCTATCTACCGAAAAGGATCTATCTACAGCAAAGGATCTATCTTCAGTAAATGATCTATCTACAGAAAGGTATCCATCTACTGCAAGGAGTCCATCTAGAACAACAAACAATCTATGTACATCAAAGATTCTATCTACAGCAAAGGATCTATCAACAGCAAAGGATCTATCTACAGCAAACGATCAATCTACAGAAGAAAATCTATCTACTGCAAGGGATCTATATACAGCAAAGGATCTATCTACTGCAAAGAATCTATCTACAACAAAGAATCTATCTTCAGCAAAGAATTTATCTACAGCAAAGGATATATCTACAGCAAAGGATCGATCTAAAGCAAACGATCAATCTACTGCAAAATATCTATCTACAGTGAAGGAATTCTTTACAGCAAAGGATCTATATACAGCAAACGATCTATCTACATCAAAGGATCTATCTACAGCAGAGGATCTATCTATAGCAAAGGATCAATCTACAGCGAAGGATCTATCAACACTAAAGGATCTATCTACAGAAAAGAATCTATTTAAGGAAAGGGAACTATCTACGGTAAATAATTTATTCATATATTTACAGCAAAAAATCTAAGATCTATTTACAGCAAACGATCTATCTACAGCAAAGGATCCATCTACAGCGAAGGATCTATCTACAACAAAGTATCTATCTACAGCAAAGGATCTATTTACGGCAGAGGATCTTTCTACAGCAAAGGATCTACTACAGCAAAGAATTTATCTACAGCAAAGGATCTATCTACAGCAAAGGATCTATTTACAGGAAAGGATCTATCTACATAGAAGGATAAATCTATAAAAAAGGATCTATCTACAGCGAAGGATCTATTTACAGAAAAAGATCTATCAACAGCAAATGATCTATCTACGTCAAGGGATCTATTCATGGCAAAGGATCTATCTACAGCAAAAGATCTATCCACAGCAAAGGTTCTATCTACAGCAAAGGATCTATCTACCGTAAAGGATCTATATACTGCAAAAGATCTATCTACTGCAAAGGATCTATATACAGCAAAGAATCTATCTATAGTGAAGGATCTATATACTGCAAAAGATATATATCCTGCAAAGGATCTATATACAGCAAAGGATCTATCTACAGCATAGAATCTATCTACAACGAAGAATCTATCTTCAGCAATAAATCTATCTACAGCAAATGATCTATCTACAGCAAAGGATCTATCTAAAGCAAAGGATCAATCTACAGCAAAGGATCTATCTACAGTAAAGGAACTCTCTAAAGCAAGGAATCTATATACAGCAAAGGATCTATCTACATCAAAGGATCTATCTACAGCAAAAGATCTATTTAATGCGGAGGATCTATCTACAGGAAGGGGTCTATCTACAGCAAAGGAACTCTCTACAGCAAAGGATCTATCTACAGCAAAGGATCTATTTACAGCGAAGGATCTATCTAAAGCAAAGGATAAATTTACAGCAAAGGATCTATCTACAGTAAAGGAACTCTACAGCAAAGGATCCATATACAGCAAAGGTTCTATCTACATCAATGGATCTATCTACAGCAAAGGATCTATTTACAGTGGAGAATATTTCTACAGCAAAGGATCTACTACAGCAAAGGATCTATCTACAACAAACGATTTATCTACTGCGATGGATCTATCTACAGAAAAGGATCTATATACAGCGAAGGATCTATTTACAGTAAAGGATCTATCTACTGCAAATGATCTGTCTACAGCAAATGATCTATCTACAGGAAAGTATCTATCTACATAAAAGGATATAGCTATAAAGAAGGATCTATCTACAGCGAAGGATCTATCTACAGAAAAAGATAAATCAACAGCAAATGATCTATCTACGTCAAGGGATCTATTTATGGCAAAGGATCTATCTACAGCAAAGGATCTATCTACAGCAAAGTTTCTATCTACAGCAAAGGATCTATCTACCGAAAAGGATCTATCTACAGCAAAGGATCTATCTTCAGTAAATGATCTATCTACAGAAAGGTATCCATCTACTGCAAGGGGTCCATCTAGAACAACAAACAATCTATGTAAATCAAAGATTCTATCTACAGCAAAGGATCTATCAACAGCAAAGGATCTATCTACAGCAAACGATCAATCTACAGCAGAAGATCTATCTACTGCAAGGGATCTATTTACAGCAAAGGATCTATCTACTGCAAAGAATCTATCTACAACAAAGAATCTATCTTCAGCAAAGAATTTATCTACAGCAAAGGATATATCTACAGCAAAGGATCGATCTAAAGCAAACGATCAATCTACTGCAAAATATCTATCTACAGTGAAGGAATTCTTTACAGCAAAGGATCTATATACAGCAAACGATCTATCTACATCAAGGGATCTATCTACAGCAAAGGATCTATTTAATGCGGAGGATCTTTCTACAGCAAAGGATCTACTACAGCAAAGGATCTATCTATAGCAAAGGATCTATCTACAGGAAAGGGTCTATCTACAGCAAAGGAACTCTCTACAGCAAAGGATCTATCTACAGCAAAGGATCTATTTACAGCAAAGGATCTATCTGAAGCAAAGGATAAATTTACAGCAAAGGATCTATCTACAGTAAAGGAACTCTACAGCAAAGGATCCATATACAGCAAAGGTTCTATCTACATCAATGGATCTATCTACAGCAAAGGATCTATTTACAGTGGAGAATATTTCTACAGCAAAGGATCTACTACAGCAAAGGATCTATCTACAACAAACGATTTATCTACTGCGATGGATCTATCTACAGAAAAGGATCTATATACAGCGAAGGATCTATTAACAGTAAAGGATCTATCTACTGCAAATGATCTGTCTACAGCAAATGATCTATCTACAACGAAGAATCTATCTACAGCAAAGTATCTATGTTCAGCAAAAAATATATCTACAGCGAAGGATCTATCTACAGCAAAGGATCTATCTACACTAAAGGATCTATCTACTGCAAAGGATCTATCTACAGGAAAGTATCTATCAACATAAAAGGATATAGCTATAAAGAAGGATCTATCTACAGCGAAGGATCTACCTACAGAAAAAGATAAATCAACAGCAAATGATCTATCTACGTCAAGGGATCTATTTATGGCAAAGGATCTATCTACAGCAAAGGATCTATCTACAGCAAAGTTTCTATCTACAGCAAAGGATCTATTTACCGAAAAGGATCTATCTACAGCAAAGGATCTATCTTCAGTAAATGATCTATGTACAGAAAGGTATCCATCTACTGCAAGGAGTCCATCTAGAACAACAAACAATCTATGTACATCAAAGATTCTATCTACAGCAAAGGATCTATCAACAGCAAAGGATCTATCTACAGCAAACGATCAATCTACAGAAGAAAATCTATCTACTGCAAGGGATCTATATACAGCAAAGGATCTATCTACTGCAAAGAATCTATCTACAACAAAGAATCTATCTTCAGCAAAGAATTTATCTACAGCAAAGGATATATCTACAGCAAAGGATCGATCTAAAGCAAACGATCAATCTACTGCAAAATATCTATCTTCAGTGAAGGAATTCTTTACAGCAAAGGATCTATATACAGTAAACGATCTATCTACATCAAAGGATCTATCTACAGCAGAGGATCTATCTATAGCAAAAGATCAATCTACAGCGAAGGATCTATCAACACTAAAGGATCTATCTACAGAAAAGAATCTATTTAAGGAAAGGGAACTATCTACGGTAAATAATTTATTCATATATTTACAGCAAAGAATCTAAGATCTATTTACAGCAAACGATCTATCTACAGCAAAGGATCCATCTACAGCGAAGGATCTATCTACAACAAAGTATCTATCTACACTAAAGGATCTATTTACGGCAGAGGATCTTTCTACAGCAAAGGATCTACTACAGCAAAGAATTTATCTACAGCAAAGGATCTATCTACAGCAAAGGATCTATTTACAGGAAAGGATCTATCTACATAGAAGGATATATCTATAAAAAAGGATCTATCTACAGCGAAGGATCTATTTACAGAAAAAGACCTATCAACAGCAAATGATCTATCTACGTCAAGGGATCTATTCATGGCAAAGGATCTATCTACAGCAAAAGATCTATCCACAGCAAAGGTTCTATCTAAAGCAAAGGATCTATCTACCGTAAAGGATCTATATACTGCAAAAGATCTATCTACTGCAAAGGATCTATATACAGCAAAGAATCTATCTATAGTGAAGGATCTATATACTGCAAAAGATATATATCCTGCAAAGGATCTATATACAGCAAAGGATCTATCTACAGCATAGAATCTATCTACAACGAAGAATCTATCTTCAGCAAAAAATCTATCTACAGCAAATGATCTATCTACAGCAAAGGATCTATCTAAAGCAAAGGATCAATCTACAGCAAAGGATCTATCTACAGTAAAGGAACTCTCTAAAGCAAGGAATCTATATACAGCAAAGGATCTATCTACATCAAAGGATCTATCCACAGCAAAAGATCTATTTAATGCGGAGGATCTATCTACAGGAAAGGGTCTATCTACAGCAAAGGAACTCTCTACAGCAAAGGATCTATCTACAGCAAAGGATCTATTTACAGCAAAGGATCTATCTAAAGCAAAGGATAAATTTACAGCAAAGGATCTATCTACAGTAAAGGAACTCTACAGCAAAGGATCCATATACAGCAAAGGTTCTATCTACATCAATGGATCTATCTACAGCAAAGGATCTATTTACAGTGGAGAATATTTCTACAGCAAAGGATCTACTACAGCAAAGGATCTATCTACAACAAACGATTTATCTACTGCGATGGATCTATCTACAGAAAAGGATCTATATACAGCGAAGGATCTATTTACAGTAAGGGATCTATCTACTGCAAATGATCTGTCTACAGCAAATGATCTATCTACAGGAAAGTATCTATCTACATAAAAGGATATAGCTATAAAGAAGGATCTATCTACAGCGAAGGATCTATGTACAGAAAAAGATAAATCAACAGCAAATGATCTATCTACGTCAAGGGATCTATTTATGGCAAAGGATCTATCTACAGCAAAGGATCTATCTACAGCAAAGTTTCTATCTACAGCAAAGGATCTATCTACCGAAAAGGATCTATCTACAGCAAAGGATCTATCTTCAGTAAATGATCTATCTACAGAAAGGTATCCATCTACTGCAAGGGGTCCATCTAGAACAACAAACAATCTATGTAAATCAAAGATTCTATCTACAGCAAAGGATCTATCAACAGCAAAGGATCTATCTACAGCAAACGATCAATCTACAGCAGAAGATCTATCTACTGCAAGGGATCTATTTACAGCAAAGGATCTATCTACTGCAAAGAATCTATCTACAACAAAGAATCTATCTTCAGCAAAGAATTTATCTACAGCAAAGGATATATCTACAGCAAAGGATCGATCTAAAGCAAACGATCAATCTACTGCAAAATATCTATCTACAGTGAAGGAATTCTTTACAGCAAAGGATCTATATACAGCAAACGATCTATCTACATCAAAGGATCTATCTACAGCAAAGGATCTATCTATAGCAAAGGATCAATCTTCAGCAAAGGATCTATCAACAGCAAAGGATATATCTACAGCTAAGGATCTATTTACAGCCATGGATCTTTCTACAGCATAGGATCTACTTCAGCAAAGGATCTATCTACAGCAAAGGATCTATCTACATCAAAGGATCTATCTACAGCAAAGGATATATCTATAGCAAAAGATCTATTTACAGCAATGGATCTTTCTACAGCATAGGATCTACTACAGCAAAGGATCTATCTACAGCAAAGAATCTATCTACAGCAAAGGATCTATCTTCAGCAAAGAATCTATCTACAGCAAAGGATCTATCTAAAGCAAAGGATAAATTTACAGCAAAGGATCTATCTATAGCAAAGGATCAATCTACAGCAAAGGATCTATCAACAGCAAAGGATATATCTACAGCTAAGGATCTATTTACAGCCATGGATCTTTCTACAGAATAAGATCTACTTCAGCAAAGGATCTATCTACAGCAAAGGATCTATCTACATCAAAGGATCTATCTACAGCAAAGGATATATCTACAGCAAAGGATCTATCTACAGAAAAGAATCTATTTAAGGAAAGGGAACTATCTACGGTAAATAATTTATTCATATATTTACAGCAAAGAATCTAAGATCTATTTACAGCAAACGATCTATCTACAGCAAAGGATCCATCTACAGCGAAGGATCTATCTACAACAAAGTATCTATCTACAGCAGAGGATCTATCTTCAGCAAAGGATCAATCTACAGCGAAGGATCTATCAACACTAAAGGATCTATCTACAGAAAAGAATCTATTTAAGGAAAGGGAACTATCTACGGTAAATAATTCATTCATATATTTACAGCAAAGAATCTAAGATCTATTTACAGCAAACGATCTATCTACAGTAAAGGATCCATCTACAGCGAAGGATCTATCTACAACAAAGTATCTATCTACAGCAAAGGATCTATTTATGGCAGAGGATCTTTCTACAGCAAAGGATCTACTACAGCAAAGAATTTATCTACAGCAAAGGATCTATCTACAGCAAAGGATCTATTTACAGGAAAGGATCTATCTACATAGAAGGATATATCTATAGAAAAGGATCTATCTACAGCGAAGGATCTATTTACAGAAAAAGATCTATCAACAGCAAATGATCTATCTACGTCAAGGGATCTATTCATGGCAAAGGATCTATCTACAGCAAAAGATCTATCCACAGCAAAGGTTCTATCTACAGCAAAGGATCTATCTACCGTAAAGGATCTATATACTGCATAAGATCTATCTACTGCAAAGGATCTATATACAGCAAAGAATCTATCTATAGTGAAGGATCTATATACTGCAAAAGATATATATCCTGCAAAGGATCTATATACAGCAAAGGATCTATCTACAGCATAGAATCTATCTACAACGAAAAATCTATCTTCAGCAAAAAATCTATCTACAGCAAATGATCTATCTACAGCAAAGGATCTATCTAAAGCAAAGGATCAATCTACAGCAAAGGATCTATCTACAGTAAAGGAACTCTCTAAAGCAAAAGATCTATTTAATGCGGAGGATCTATCTACAGGAAAGGGTCTATCTACAGCAAAGGAACTCTCTACAGCAAAGGATCTATCTACAGCAAAGGATCTATTTGCAGCAAAGGATCTATCTAAAGCAAAGGATAAATTTACAGCAAAGTATCTATCTACAGTAAAGGAACTCTACAGCAAAGGATCCATATACAGCAAAGGTTCTATCTACATCAATGGATCTATCTACAGCAAAGGATCTATTTACAGTGGAAAATATTTCTACAGCAAAGGATCTACTACAGCAAGGGATCTATCTACAACAAACGATTTATCTACTGCGATGGATCTATCTACAGAAAAGGATCTATATACAGCGAAGGATCTATTTACAGTAAAGGATCTATCTACTGCAAATGATCTGTCTACAGCAAATGATCTATCTACAACGAAGAATCTATCTACAGCAAAGTATCTATGTTCAGCAAAGAATATATCTACAGCAAAGGATCTATCTACAGCAAAGGATCTATCTACACTAAAGGATCTATCTACTGCAAAGGATCTATCTACAGGAAAGTATCTATCTACATAAAAGGATATAGCTATAAAGAAGGATCTATCTACAGCGAAGGATCTATCTACAGAAAAAGATAAATCAACAGCAAATGATCTATCTACGTCAAGGGATCTATTTATGGCAAAGGATCTATCTACAGCAAAGGATCTATCTACAGCAAAGTTTCTATCTACAGCAAAGGATCTATCTACCGAAAAGGATCTATCTACAGCAAAGGATCTATCTTCAGTAAATGATCTATCTACAGAAAGGTATCCATCTACTGCAAGGGGTCCATCTAGAACAACAAACAATCTATGTAAATCAAAGATTCTATCTACAGCAAAGAATCTATCAACAGCAAAGGATCTATCTACAGCAAACGATCAATCTACAGCAGAAGATCTATCTACTGCAAGGGATCTATATACAGCAAAGGATCTATCTACTGCAAAGAATCTATCTACAACAAAGAATCTATCTTCAGCAAAGAATTTATCTACAGCAAAGGATATATCTACAGCAAAGGATCGATCTAAAGCAAACGATCAATCTACTGCAAAATATCTATCTACAGTGAAGGAATTCTTTACAGCAAAGGATCTATATACAGCAAACGATCTATCTACATCAAAGGATCTATCTACAGCAAAGGATCTATTTAATGCGGAGGATCTTTCTACAGCAAAGGATCTACTACAGCAAAGGATCTATCTATAGCAAAGGATCTATCTACAGGAAAGGGTCTATCTACAGCAAAGGAACTCTCTACAGCAAAGGATCTATCTACAGCAAAGGATCTATTTACAGCAAAGGATCTATCTGAAGCAAAGGATAAATTTACAGCAAAGGATCTATCTACAGTAAAGGAACTCTACAGCAAAGGATCCATATACAGCAAAGGTTCTATCTACATCAATGGATCTATCTACAGCAAAGGATCTATTTACAGTGGAGAATATTTCTACAGCAAAGGATCTACTACAGCAAAGGATCTATCTACAACAAACGATTTATCTACTGCGATGGATCTATCTACAGAAAAGGATCTATATACAGCGAAGGATCTATTTACAGTAAAGGATCTATCTACTGCAAATGATCTGTCTACAGCAAATGATCTATCTACAACGAAGAATCTATCTACAGCAAAGTATCTATGTTCAGCAAAGAATATATCTACAGCGAAGGATCTATCTACAGCAAAGGATCTATCTACACTAAAGGATCTATCTACTGCAAAGGATCTATCTACAGGAAAGTATCTATCAACATAAAAGGATATAGCTATAAAGAAGGATCTATCTACAGCGAAGGATCTACCTACAGAAAAAGATAAATCAACAGCAAATGATCTATCTACGTCAAGGGATCTATTTATGGCAAAGGATCTATCTACAGCAAAGGATCTATCTACAGCAAAGTTTCTATCTACAGCAAAGGATCTATTTACCGAAAAGGATCTATCTACAGCAAAGGATCTATCTTCAGTAAATGATCTATCTACAGAAAGGTATCCATCTACTGCAAGGAGTCCATCTAGAACAACAAACAATCTATGTACATCAAAGATTCTATCTACAGCAAAGGATCTATCAACAGCAAAGGATCTATCTACAGCGAACGATCAATCTACAGAAGAAAATCTATCTACTGCAAGAGATCTATATACAGCAAAGGATCTATCTACTGCAAAGAATCTATCTACAACAAAGAATCTATCTTCAGCAAAGAATTTATCTACAGCAAAGGATATATCTACAGCAAAGGATCGATCTAAAGCAAACGATCAATCTACTGCAAAATATCTATCTACAGTGAAGGAATTCTTTACAGCAAAGGATCTATATACAGTAAACGATCTATCTACATCAAAGGATCTATCTACAGCAGAGGATCTATCTATAGCAAAGGATCAATCTACAGCGAAGGATCTATCAACACTAAAGGATCTATCTACAGAAAAGAATCTATTTAAGGAAAGGGAACTATCTACGGTAAATAATTTATTCATATATTTACAGCAAAGAATCTAAGATCTATATACAGCAAACGATCTATCTACAGCAAAGGATCCATCTACAGCGAAGGATCTATCTACAACAAAGTATCTATCTACAGCAAAGGATCTATTTACGGCAGAGGATCTTTCTACAGCAAAGGATCTACTACAGCAAAGAATTTATCTACAGCAAAGGATCTATCTACAGCAAAGGATCTATTTACAGGAAAGGATCTATCTACATAGAAGGATATATCTATAAAAAAGGATCTATCTACAGCGAAGGATCTATTTACAGAAAAAGAACTATCAACAGCAAATGATCTATCTACGTCAAGGGATCTATTCATGGCAAAGGATCTATCTACAGCAAAAGATCTATCCACAGCAAAGGTTCTATCTAAAGCAAAGGATCTATCTACCGTAAAGGATCTATATACTGCAAAAGATCTATCTACTGCAAAGGATCTATATACAGCAAAGAATCTATCTATAGTGAAGGATCTATATACTGCAAAAGATATATATCCTGCAAAGGATCTATATACAGCAAAGGATCTATCTACAGCATAGAATCTATCTACAACGAAGAATCTATCTTCAGCAAAAAATCTATCTACAGCAAATGATCTATCTACAGCAAAGGATCTATCTAAAGCAAAGGATCAATCTACAGCAAAGGATCTATCTACAGTAAAGGAACTCTCTAAAGCAAGGAATCTATATACAGCAAAGGATCTATCTACATCAAAGGATCTATCTACAGCAAAAGATCTATTTAATGCGGAGGATCTATCTACAGGAAAGGGTCTATCTACAGCAAAGGAACTCTCTACAGCAAAGGATCTATCTACAGCAAAGGATCTATTTACAGCAAAGGATCTATCTAAAGCAAAGGATAAATTTACAGCAAAGGATCTATCTACAGTAAAGGAACTCTACAGCAAAGGATCCATATACAGCAAAGGTTCTATCTACATCAATGGATCTATCTACAGCAAAGGATCTATTTACAGTGGAGAATATTTCTACAGCAAAGGATCTACTACAGCAAAGGATCTATCTACAACAAACGATTTATCTACTGCAATGGATCTATCTACAGAAAAGGATCTATATACAGCGAAGGATCTATTTACAGTAAAGGATCTATCTACTGCAAATGATCTGTCTACAGCAAATGATCTATCTACAGGAAAGTATCTATCTACATAAAAGGATATAGCTATAAAGAAGGATCTATCTACAGCGAAGGATCTATCTACAGAAAAAGATAAATCAACAGCAAATGATCTATCTACGTCAAGGGATCTATTTATGGCAAAGGATCTATCTACAGCAAAGGATCTATCTACAGCAAAGTTTCTATCTACAGCAAAGGATCTATCTACCGAAAAGGATCTATCTACAGCAAAGGATCTATCTTCAGTAAATGATCTATCTACAGAAAGGTATCCATCTACTGCAAGGGGTCCATCTAGAACAACAAACAATCTATTTAAATCAAAGATTCTATCTACCGAAAAGGATCTATCTACAGCAAAGGATCTATCTTCAGTAAATGATCTATCTACAGAAAGGTATCCATCTACTGCAAGGGGTCCATCTAGAACAACAAACAATCTATGTAAATCAAAGATTCTATCTACAGCAAAGGATCTATCAACAGCAAAGGATCTATCTACAGCAAACGATCAATCTACAGCAGAAGATCTATCTACTGCAAGGGATCTATTTACAGCAAAGGATCTATCTACTGCAAAGAATCTATCTACAACAAAGAATCTATCTTCAGCAAAGAATTTATCTACAGCAAAGGATATATCTACAGCAAAGGATCGATCTAAAGCAAACGATCAATCTACTGCAAAATATCTATCTACAGTGAAGGAATTCTTTACAGCAAAGGATCTATATACAGCAAACGATCTATCTACATCAAAGGATCTATCTACAGCAAAGGATCTATCTATAGCAAAGGATCAATCTACAGCAAAGGATCTATCAACAGCAAAGGATATATCTACAGCTAAGGATCTATTTACAGCCATGGATCTTTCTACAGCATAGGATCTACTTCAGCAAAGGATCTATCTACAGCAAAGGATCTATCTACATCAAAGGATCTATCTACAGCAAAGGATATATCTATAGCAAAAGATCTATTTACAGCAATGGATCTTTCTACAGCATAGGATCTACTACAGCAAAGGATCTATCTGCAGCAAAGAATCTATCTACAGCAAAGGATCTATCTTCAGCAAAGAATCTATCTACAGCAAAGGATCTATCTAAAGCAAAGGATAAATTTACAGCAAAGGATCTATCTATAGCAAAGGATCAATCTACAGCAAAGGATCTATCAACAGCAAAGGATATATCTACAGCTAAGGATCTATTTACAGCCATGGATCTTTCTACAGCATAGGATCTACTTCAGCAAAGGATCTATCTACAGCAAAGGATCTATCTACATCAAAGGATCTATCTACAGCAAAGGATATATCTACAGCAAAGGATCTATCTACAGAAAAGAATCTATTTAAGGAAAGGGAACTATCTACGGTAAATAATTTATTCATATATTTACAGCAAAGAATCTAAGATCTATTTACAGCAAACGATCTATCTACAGTAAAGGATCCATCTACAGCGAAGGATCCATCTACAACAAAGTATCTATCTACAGCAAAGGCTCTATTTACGGCAGAGGATCTTTCTACAGCAAAGGATCTACTACAGCAAAGAATTTATCTACAGCAAAGGATCTATCTACAGCAAAGGATCTATTTACAGGAAAGGATCTATCTACATAGAAGGATATATCTATAGAAAAGGATCTATCTACAGCGAAGGATCTATTTACAGAAAAAGATCTATCAACAGCAAATGATCTATCTACGTCAAGGGATCTATTCATGGCAAAGGATCTATCTACAGCAAAAGATCTATCCACAGCAAAGGTTCTATCTACAGCAAAGGATCTATCTACCGTAAAGGATCTATATACTGCATAAGATCTATCTACTGCAAAGGATCTATATACAGCAAAGAATCTATCTATAGTGAAGGATCTATATACTGCGAAAGATATATATCCTGCAAAGGATCTATATACAGCAAAGGATCTATCTACAGCATAGAATCTATCTACAACGAAGAATCTATCTTCAGCAAAAAATCTATCTACAGCAAATGATCTATCTACAGCAAAGGATCTATCTAAAGCAAAGGATCAATCTACAGCAAAGGATCTATCTACAGTAAAGGAACTCTCTAAAGCAAAAGATCTATTTAATGCGGAGGATCTATCTACAGGAAAGGGTCTATCTACAGCAAAGGAACTCTCTACAGCAAAGGATCTATCTACAGCAAAGGATCTATTCACAGCAAAGGATCTATCTAAAGCAAAGGATAAATTTACAGCAAAGTATCTATCTACAGTAAAGGAACTCTACAGCAAAGGATCCATATACAGCAAAGGTTCTATCTACATCAATGGATCTATCTACAGCAAAGGATCTATTTACAGTGGAGAATATTTCTACAGCAAAGGATCTACTACAGCAAAGGATCTATCTACAACAAACGATTTATCTACTGCGATGGATCTATCTACAGAAAAGGATCTATATACAGCGAAGGATCTATTTACAGTAAAAGATCTTTCTACTGCAAATGATCTGTCTACAGCAAATGATCTATCTACAACGAAGAATCTATCTACAGCAAAGTATCTATGTTCAGCAAAGAATATATCTACAGCAAAGGATCTATCTACAGCAAAGGATCTATATACACTAAAGGATCTATCTACTGCAAAGGATCTATCTACAGGAAAGTATCTATCTACATAAAAGGATATAGCTATAAAGAAGGATCTATCTACAGCGAAGGATCTATCTACAGAAAAAGATAAATCAACAGCAAATGATCTATCCACGTCAAGGGATCTATTTATGACAAAGGATCTATCTACAGCAAAGGATCTATCTACAGCAAAGTTTCTATCTACAGCAAAGGATCTATCTACCGAAAAGGATCTATCTACAGCAAAGGATCTATCTTCAGTAAATGATCTATCTACAGAAAGGTATCCATCTACTGCAAGGGGTCCATCTAGAACAACAAACAATCTATGTAAATCAAAGATTCTATCTACAGCAAAGGATCTATCAACAGCAAAGGATCTATCTACAGCAAACGATCAATCTACAGCAGAAGATCTATCTACTGCAAGGGATCTATATACAGCAAAGGATCTATCTACTGCAAAGAATCTATCTACAACAAAGAATCTATCTTCAGCAAAGAATTTATCTACAGCAAAGGATATATCTACAGCAAAGGATCGATCTAAAGCAAACGATCAATCTACTGCAAAATATCTATCTACAGTGAAGGAATTCTTTACAGCAAGGGATCTATATACAGCAAACGATCTATCTACATCAAAGGATCTATCTACAGCAAAGGATCTATCTATAGCAAAGGATCAATCTACAGCAAAGGATCTATCAACAGCAAAGGATATATCTACAGCTAAGGATCTATTTACAGCCATGGATCTTTCTACAGCATAGGATCTACTTCAGCAAAGGATCTATCTACAGCAAAGGATCTATCTACATCAAAGGATCTATCTACAGCAAAGGATATATCTATAGCAAAAGAACTATTTACAGCAATGGATCTTTCTACAGCATAGGATCTACTACAGCAAAGGATCTATCTACAGCAAAGAATCTATCTACAGCAAAGGATCTATCTTCAGCAAAGAATCTATCTACAGCAAAGGATCTATCTAAAGCAAAGGATAAATTTACAGCAAAGGATCTATCTACAGTAAAGGAACTCTACAGCAAAGGATCCATATACAGCAAAGGTTCTATCTACATCAATGGATCTATCTACAGAAAAGGATCTATTTACAGTGGAAAATATTTCTACAGCAAAGGATCTACTACAGCAAAGGATCTATCTACAACAAACGATTTATCTACTGCGATGGATCTATCTACAGAAAAGGATCTATATACAGCGAAGGATCTATTTACAGTAAAGGATCTATCTACTGCAAATGATCTGTCTACAGCAAATGATCTATCTACAACGAAGAATCTATCTACAGCAAAGTATCTATGCTCAGCAAAGAATATATCTACAGCAAAGGATCTATCTACAGCAAAGGATCTATCTACACTAAAGGATCTATCTACTGCAAAGGATCTATCTACAGGAAAGTATCTATCTACATAAAAGGATATAGCTATAAAGAAGGATCAATCTACAGCGAAGGATCTATCTACAGAAAAAGATAAATCAACAGCAAATGATCTATCTACGTCAAGGGATCTATTTATGGCAAAGGATCTATCTACAGCAAAGGATATATCTACAGCAAAGTTTCTATCTACAGCAAAGGATCTATCCACCGAAAAGGATCTATCTACAGCAAAGGATCTATCTTCAGTAAATGATCTATCTACAGAAAGGTATCCATCTACTGCAAGGGGTCCATCTAGAACAACAAACAATCTATGTAAATCAAAGATTCTATCTACAGCAAAGGATCTATCAACAGCAAAGGATCTATCTACAGCAAACGATCAATCTACAGCAGAAGATCTATCTACTGCAAGGGATCTATATACAGCAAAGGATCTATCTACTGCAAAGAATCTATCTACAACAAAGAATCTATCTTCAGCAAAGAATTTATCTACAGCAAAGGATATATCTACAGCAAAGGATCGATCTAAAGCAAACGATCAATCTACTGCAAAATATCTATCTACAGTGAAGGAATTCTTTACAGCAAAGGATCTATATACAGCAAACGATCTATCTACATCAAAGGATCTATCTACAGCAAAGGATCTATCTATTGCAAAGGATCAACCTACAGCAAAGGATCTATCAACAGCAAAGGATATATCTACAGCTAAGGATCTATTTACAGCCATGGATCTCTCTACAGCATAGGATCTACTTCAGCAAAGGATCTATCTACAGAAAAGAATCTATTTAAGGAAAGGGAACTATCTACGGTAAATAATTTATTCATATATTTACAGCAAAGAATCTAAGATCTATTTACAGCAAACGATCTATCTACAGCAAAGGATCCATCTACAGCGAAGGATCTATCTACAACAAAGTATCTATCTACAGCAAAAGATCTATTTACGGCAGAGGATCTTTCTACAGCAAAGGATCTACTACAGCAAAGAATTTATCTACAGCAAAGGATCTATCTACAGCAAAGGATCTATTTACAGGAAAGGATCTATCTACATAGAAGGATATATCTATAAAAAAGGATCTATCTACAGCGAAGGATCTATTTACAGAAAAAGATCAATCAACAGCAAATGATCTATCTACGTCAAGGGATCTATTCATGGCAAAGGATCTATCTACAGCAAAAGATCTATCCACAGCAAAGGTTCTATCTAAAGCAAAGGATCTATCTACCGTAAAGGATCTATATACTGCAAAAGATCTATCTACTGCAAAGGATCTATATACAGCAAAGAATCTATCTATAGTGAAGAATCTATATACTGCAAAAGATATATATCCTGCAAAGGATCTATATACAGCAAAGGATCTATCTACAGCATAGAATCTATCTACAACGAAGAATCTATCTTCAGCAAAAGATCTATCTACAGCAAATGATCTATCTACAGCAAAGGATCTATCTAAAGCAAAGGATCAATCTACAGCAAAAGATCTATCTACAGTAAAGGAACTCTCTAAAGCAAGGAATCTATATACAGCAAAAGATCTATCTACATCAAAGGATCTATCTACAGCAAAAGATCTATTTAATGCGGAGGATCTATCTACAGGAAAGGGTCTATCTACAGCAAAGGAACTCTCTACAGCAAAGGATCTATCTACAGCAAAGGATCTATTTACAGCAAAGGATCTATCTAAAGCAGAGGATAAATTTACAGCAAAGGATCTATCTACAGTAAAGGAACTCTACAGCAAAGGATCCATATACAGCAAAGGTTCTATCTACATCAATGGATCTATCTACAGCAAAGGATCTATTTACAGTGGAGAATATTTCTACAGCAAAGGATCTACTACAGCAAAGGATCTATCTACAACAAACGATTTATCTACTGCGATGGATCTATCTACAGAAAAGGATCTATATACAGCGAAGGATCTATTTACAGTAAAGGATCTATCTACTGCAAATGATCTGTCTACAGCAAATGATCTATCTACAGGAAAGTATCTATCTACATAAAATGATATAGCTATAAAGAAGGATCTATCTACAGCGAAGGATCTATCTACAGAAAAAGATAAATCAACAGCAAATGATCTATCTACGTCAAGGGATCTATTTATGGCAAAGGATCTATCTACAGCAAAGGATCTATCTACAGCAAAGTTTCTATCTACAGCAAAGGATCTATCTACCGAAAAGGATCTATCTACAGCAAAGGATCTATCTTCAGTAAATGATCTATCTACAGAAAGGTATCCATCTACTGCAAGGGGTCCATCTAGAACAACAAACAATCTATGTAAATCAAAGATTCTATCTACAGCAAAGGATCTATCAACAGCAAAGGATCTATCTACAGCAAACGATCAATCTACAGCAGAAGATCTATCTACTGCAAGGGATCTATTTACAGCAAAGGATCTATCTACTGCAAAGAATCTATCTACAACAAAGAATCTATCTTCAGCAAAGAATTTATCTACAGCAAAGGATATATCTACAGCAAAGGATCGATCTAAAGCAAACGATCAATCTACTGCAAAATATCTATCTACAGTGAAGGAATTCTTTACAGCAAAGGATCTATATACAGCAAACGATCTATCTACATCAAAGGATCTATCTACAGCAAAGGATCTATCTATAGCAAAGGATCAATCTACAGCAAAGGATCTATCAACAGCAAAGGATATATCTACAGCTAAGGATCTATTTACAGCCATGGATCTTTCTACAGCATAGGATCTACTTCAGCAAAGGATCTATCTACAGCAAAGGATCTATCTACATCAAAGGATCTATCTACAGCAAAGGATATATCTATAGCAAAAGATCTATTTACAGCAATGGATCTTTCTACAGCATAGGATCTACTACAGCAAAGGACCTATCTACAGCAAAGAATCTATCTACAGCAAAGGATCTATCTTCAGCAAAGAATCTATCTACAGCAAAGGATCTATCTAAAGCAAAGGATAAATTTACAGCAAAGGATCTATCTATAGCAAAGGATCAATCTACAGCAAAGGATCTATCAACAGCAAAGGATATATCTACAGCTAAGGATCTATTTACAGCCATGGATCTTTCTACAGCATAGGATCTACTTCAGCAAAGGATCTATCTACAGCAAAGGATCTATCTACATCAAAGGATCTATCTACAGCAAAGGATATATCTACAGCAAAGGATCTATCTACAGAAAAGAATCTATTTAAGGAAAGGGAACTATCTACGGTAAATAATTTATTCATATATTTACAGCAAAGAATCTAAGATCTATTTACAGCAAACGATCTATCTACAGCAAAGGATCCATCTACAGCGAAGGATCTATCTACAACAAAGTATCTATCTACAGCAAAGGATCTATCTTCAGCAAAGGATCAATCTACAGCGAAGGATCTATCAACACTAAAGGATCTATCTACAGAAAAGAATCTATTTAAGGAAAGGGAACTATCTACGGTAAATAATTTATTCATATATTTACAGCAAAGAATCTAAGATCTATTTACAGCAAACGATCTATCTACAGTAAAGGATCCATCTACAGCGAAGGATCTATCTACAACAAAGTATCTATCTACAGCAAGGGATCTATTTACGGCAGAGGATCTTTCTACAGCAAAGGATCTACTACAGCAAAGAATTTATCTACAGCAAAGGATCTATCTACAGCAAAGGATCTATTTACAGGAAAGGATCTATCTACATAGAAGGATATATCTATAAAAAAGGATCTATCTACAGCGAAGGATCTATTTACAGAAAAAGATCTATCAACAGCAAATGATCTATCTACGTCAAGGGATCTATTCATGGCAAAGGATCTATCTACAGCAAAAGATCTATCCACAGCAAAGGTTCTATCTACAGCAAAGGATCTATCTACCGTAAAGGATCTATATACTGCAAAAGATCTATCTACTGCAAAGGATCTATATACAGCAAAGAATCTATCTATAGTGAAGGATCTATATACTGCAAAAGATATATATCCTGCAAAGGATCTATATACAGCAAAGGATCTATCTACAGCATAGAATCTATCTACAACGAAGAATCTATCTTCAGCAAAAAATCTATCTACAGCAAATGATCTATCTACAGCAAAGGATCTATCTAAAGCAAAGGATCAATCTACAGCAAAGGATCTATCTACAGTAAAGGAACTCTCTAAAGCAAAAGATCTATTTAATGCGGAGGATCTATCTACAGGAAAGGGTCTATCTACAGCAAAGGAACTCTCTACAGCAAAGGATCTATCTACAGCAAAGGATCTATTTACAGCAAAGGATCTATCTAAAGCAAAGGATAAATTTACAGCAAAGTATCTATCTACAGTAAAGGAACTCTACAGCAAAGGATCCATATACAGCAAAGGTTCTATCTACATCAATGGATCTATCTACAGCAAAGGATCTATTTACAGTGGAGAATATTTCTACAGCAAAGGATCTACTACAGCAAAGGATCTATCTACAACAAACGATTTATCTACTGCGATGGATCTATCTACAGAAAAGGATCTATATACAGCGAAGGATCTATTTACAGTAAAGGATCTATCTACTGCAAATGATCTGTCTACAACAAATGATCTATCTACAACGAAGAATCTATCTACAGCAAAGTATCTATGTTCAGCAAAGAATATATCTACAGCAAAGGATCTATCTACAGCAAAGGATCTATCTACACTAAAGGATCTATCCACTGCAAAGGATCTATCTACAGGAAAGTATCTATCTACATAAAAGGATATAGCTATAAAGAAGGATCTATCTACAGCGAAGGAGCTATCTACAGAAAAAGATATATCAACAGCAAAAGATCTATCCACAGCAAAGGTTCTATCTAAAGCAAAGGATCTATCTACCGTAAAGGATCTATATACTGCAAAAGATCTATCTACTGCAAAGGATCTATATACAGCAAAGAATCTATCTATAGTGAAGAATCTATATACTGCAAAAGATATATATCCTGCAAAGGATCTATATACAGCAAAGGATCTATCTACAGCATAGAATCTATCTACAACGAAGAATCTATCTTCAGCAAAAGATCTATCTACAGCAAATGATCTATCTACAGCAAAGGATCTATCTAAAGCAAAGGATCAATCTACAGCAAAGGATCTATCTACAGTAAAGGAACTCTCTAAAGCAAGGAATCTATATACAGCAAAGGATCTATCTACATCAAAGGATCTATCTACAGCAAAAGATCTATTTAATGCGGAGGATCTATCTACAGGAAAGGGTCTATCTACAGCAAAGGAACTCTCTACAGCAAAGGATCTATCTACAGCAAAGGATCTATTTACAGCAAAGGATCTATCTAAAGCAGAGGATAAATTTACAGCAAAGGATCTATCTACAGTAAAGGAACTCTACAGCAAAGGATCCATATACAGCAAAGGTTCTATCTACATCAATGGATCTATCTACAGCAAAGGATCTATTTACAGTGGAGAATATTTCTACAGCAAAGGATCTACTACAGCAAAGGATCTATCTACAACAAACGATTTATCTACTGCGATGGATCTATCTACAGAAAAGGATCTATATACAGCGAAGGATCTATTTACAGTAAAGGATCTATCTACTGCAAATGATCTGTCTACAGCAAATGATCTATCTACAGGAAAGTATCTATCTACATAAAAGGATATAGCTATAAAGAAGGATCTATCTACAGCGAAGGATCTATCTACAGAAAAAGATAAATCAACAGCAAATGATCTATCTACGTCAAGGGATCTATTTATGGCAAAGGATCTATCTACAGCAAAGGATCTATCTACAGCAAAGTTTCTATCTACAGCAAAGGATCTATCTACCGAAAAGGATCTATCTACAGCAAAGGATCTATCTTCAGTAAATGATCTATCTACAGAAAGGTATCCATCTACTGCAAGGGGTCCATCTAGAACAACAAACAATCTATGTAAATCAAAGATTCTATCTACAGCAAAGGATCTATCAACAGCAAAGGATCTATCTACAGCAAACGATCAATCTACAGCAGAAGATCTATCTACTGCAAGGGATCTATTTACAGCAAAGGATCTATCTACTGCAAAGAATCTATCTACAACAAAGAATCTATCTTCAGCAAAGAATTTATCTACAGCAAAGGATATATCTACAGCAAAGGATCGATCTAAAGCAAACGATCAATCTACTGCAAAATATCTATCTACAGTGAAGGAATTCTTTACAGCAAAGGATCTATATACAGCAAACGATCTATCTACATCAAAGGATCTATCTACAGCAAAGGATCTATCTATAGCAAAGGATCAATCTACAGCAAAGGATCTATCAACAGCAAAGGATATATCTACAGCTAAGGATCTATTTACAGCCATGGATCTTTCTACAGCATAGGATCTACTTCAGCAAAGGATCTATCTACAGCAAAGGATCTATCTACATCAAAGGATCTATCTACAGCAAAGGATATATCTATAGCAAAAGATCTATTTACAGCAATGGATCTTTCTACAGCATAGGATCTACTACAGCAAAGGATCTATCTACAGCAAAGAATCTATCCAAAGCAAAGGATCTATCTTCAGCAAAGAATCTATCTACAGCAAAGGATCTATCTAAAGCAAAGGATAAATTTACAGCAAAGGATCTATCTATAGCAAAGGATCAATCTACAGCAAAGGATCTATCAACAGCAAAGGATATATCTACAGCTAAGGATCTATTTACAGCCATGGATCTTTCTACAGCATAGGATCTACTTCAGCAAAGGATCTATCTACAGCAAAGGATCTATCTACATCAAAGGATCTATCTACAGCAAAGGATATATCTACAGCAAAGGATCTATCTACAGAAAAGAATCTATTTAAGGAAAGGGAACTATCTACGGTAAATAATTTATTCATATATTTACAGCAAAGAATCTAAGATCTATTTACAGCAAACGATCTATCTACAGCAAAGGATCCATCTACAGCGAAGGATCTATCTACAACAAAGTATCTATCTACAGCAAAGGATCTATCTTCAGCAAAGGATCAATCTACAGCGAAGGATCTATCAACACTAAAGGATCTATCTACAGAAAAGAATCTATTTAAGGAAAGGGAACTATCTACGGTAAATAATTTATTCATATATTTACAGCAAAGAATCTAAGATCTATTTACAGCAAACGATCTATCTACAGTAAAGGATCCATCTACAGCGAAGGATCTATCTACAACAAAGTATCTATCTACAGCAAGGGATCTATTTACGGCAGAGGATCTTTCTACAGCAAAGGATCTACTACAGCAAAGAATTTATCTACAGCAAAGGATCTATCTACAGCAAAGGATCTATTTACAGGAAAGGATCTATCTACATAGAAGGATATATCTATAAAAAAGGATCTATCTACAGCGAAGGATCTATTTACAGAAAAAGATCTATCAACAGCAAATGATCTATCTACGTCAAGGGATCTATTCATGGCAAAGGATCTATCTACAGCAAAAGATCTATCCACAGCAAAGGTTCTATCTACAGCAAAGGATCTATCTACCGTAAAGGATCTATATACTGCAAAAGATCTATCTACTGCAAAGGATCTATATACAGCAAAGAATCTATCTATAGTGAAGGATCTATATACTGCAAAAGATATATATCCTGCAAAGGATCTATATACAGCAAAGGATCTATCTACAGCATAGAATCTATCTACAACGAAGAATCTATCTTCAGCAAAAAATCTATCTACAGCAAATGATCTATCTACAGCAAAGGATCTATCTAAAGCAAAGGATCAATCTACAGCAAAGAATCTATCTACAGTAAAGGAACTCTCTAAAGCAAAAGATCTATTTAATGCGGAGGATCTATCTACAGGAAAGGGTCTATCTACAGCAAAGGAACTCTCTACAGCAAAGGATCTATCTACAGCAAAGGATCTATTTACAGCAAAGGATCTATCTAAAGCAAAGGATAAATTTACAGCAAAGTATCTATCTACAGTAAAGGAACTCTACAGCAAAGGATCCATATACAGCAAAGGTTCTATCTACATCAATGGATCTATCTACAGCAAAGGATCTATTTACAGTGGAGAATATTTCTACAGCAAAGGATCTACTACAGCAAAGGATCTATCTACAACAAACGATTTATCTACTGCGATGGATCTATCTACAGAAAAGGATCTATATACAGCGAAGGATCTATTTACAGTAAAGGATCTATCTACTGCAAATGATCTGTCTACAGCAAATGATCTATCTACAACGATGAATCTATCTACAGCAAAGTATCTATGTTCAGCAAAGAATATATCTACAGCAAAGGATCTATCTACAGCAAAGGATCTATCTACACTAAAGGATCTATCCACTGCAAAGGATCTATCTACAGGAAAGTATCTATCTACATAAAAGGATATAGCTATAAAGAAGGATCTATCTACAGCGAAGGATCTATCTACAGAAAAAGATATATCAACAGCAAATGATCTATATACGTCAAGGGATCTATTTATGGCAAAGGATCTATCTACAGCAAAGGATCTATGTACAGCAAAGTTTCTATCTACAGCAAAGGATCTATCTACCGAAAAGGATCTATCTACAGCAAAGGATCTATCTTCAGTAAATGATCTATCTACAGAAAGGTATCCATCTACTGCAAGGGGTCCATCTAGAACAACAAACAATCTATGTAAATCAAAGATTCTATCTACAGCAAAGGATCTATCAACAGCAAAGGATCTATCTACAGCAAACGATCAATCTACAGCAGAAGATCTATCTACTGCAAGGGATCTATATACAGCAAAGGATCTATCTACTGCAAAGAATCTATCTACAACAAAGAATCTATCTTCAGCAAAGAATTTATCTACAGCAAAGGATATATTTACAGCAAAGGATCGATCTAAAGCAAACGATCAATCTACTGCGAAATATCTATCTACAGTGAAGGAATTCTTTACAGCAAAGGATCTATATACAGCAAACGATCTATCTACATCAAAGGATCTATCTACAGCAAAGGATCTATCTATAGCAAAGGATCAATCTACAGCAAAGGATCTATCAACAGCAAAGGATATATCTACAGCTAAGGATCTATTTACAGCCATGGATCTTTCTACAGCATAGGATCTACTTCAGCAAAGGATCTATCTACAGCAAAGGATCTATCTACATCAAAGGATCTATCTACAGCAAAGGATATATCTATAGCAAAAGATCTATTTACAACAATGGATCTTTCTACAGCATAGGATCTACTACAGCAAAGGATCTATCTACAGCAAAGAATCTATCTACAGCAAAGGATCTATCTTCAGCAAAGAATCTATCTACAGCAAAGGATCTATCTAAAGCAAAGGATAAATTTACAGCAAAGGATCTATCTACAGTAAAGGAACTCTACAGCAAAGGATCCATATACAGCAAAGGTTCTATCTACATCAATGGATCTATCTAAAGAAAAGGATCTATTTACAGTGGAGAATATTTCTACAGCAAAGGATCTACTACAGCAAAGGATCTATCTACAACAAACGATTTATCTACTGCGATGGATCTATCTACAGAAAAGGATCTATATACAGCGAAGGATCTATTTACAGTAAAGGATCTATCTACTGCAAATGATCTGTCTACAGCAAATGATCTATCTAAAACGAAGAATCTATCTACAGCAAAGTATCTATGTTCAGCAAAGAATATATCTACAGCAAAGGATCTATCTACAGCTAAGGATCTATCTACACTACAGGATCTATCCACTGCAAAGGATCTATCTACAGGAAAGTATCTATCTACATAAAAGGATATAGCTATAAAGAAGGATCTATCTACAGCGAAGGATCTATCTACAGAAAAAGATAAATCAACAGCAAATGATCTATCTACGTCAAGGGATCTATTTATGGCAAAGGATCTATCTACAGCAAAGGATCTATCTACAGCAAAGTTTCTATCTACAGCAAAGGATTTATCTACCGAAAAGGATCTATCTACAGCAAAGGATCTATCTTCAGTAAATGATCTATCTACAGAAAGGTATCCATCTACTGCAAGGGGTCCATCTAGAACAACAAACAATCTATGTAAATCAAAGATTCTATCTACAGCAAAGGATCTATCAACAGCAAAGGATCTATCTACAGCAAACGATCAATCTACAGCAGAAGATCTATCTACTGCAAGGGATCTATATACAGCAAAGGATCTATCTACTGCAAAGAATCTATCTACAACAAAGAATCTATCTTCAGCAAAGAATTTATCTACAGCAAAGGATATATCTACAGCAAAGGATCGATCTAAAGCAAACGATCAATCTACTGCAAAATATCTATCTACAGTGAAGGAATTCTTTACAGCAAAGGATCTATATACAGCAAACGATCTATCTACATCAAAGGATCTATCTACAGCAAAGGATCTATCTATTGCAAAGGATCAATCTACAGCAAAGGATCTATCAACAGCAAAGGATATATCTACAGCTAAGGATCTATTTACAGCCATGGATCTTTCTACAGCATAGGATCTACTTCAGCAAAGGATCTATCTACAGCAAAAGATCTATCTACATCAAAAGATCTATCTACAGCAAAGGATATATCTATAGCAAAAGATCTATTTACAGCAATGGATCTTTCTACAGCATAGGATCTACTACAGCAAAGGATCTATCTACAGCAAAGAATCTATCTACAGCAAAGGATCTATCTTCAGCAAAGAATCTATCTACAGTGAAGGATCTATTTAATGCAAAAGATCTATCTACTGCAAAGGATCTATATACAGCAAAGGATCTATCTACATCAAAGGATCTCTCTACAGCAAAGGATTTATTTACAGCGGAGGATCTTTCTACAGCAAAGGATCTACTACAGCAAATGATCTATCTATAGCAAAGGATCTATCTACAGGAAAGGGTCTATCTACAGCAAAGGAACTCTCTACATCGAAAGATCTATCTACAGCAAAGGATCTATTTACAGCGGAGGATCTTTCTACAGCAAAAAATCTACTACAGCAAAGGATCTATCTATAGCAAAGGATCTATCTACAGGAAAGGGTCTATCTATAGCAAAGGAACTCTCTACATCAAAGGTTCTATCTAGAGCAAAGGATCTATTCACAGCAGAGAATCTTTCTACAGCAAAGGATCTACTACAGCAAAGGATCTATCTATAGCAAAGGATCTATCTACAGGAAAGGGTCTATCTACAGCAAAGGAACTCTCTACAGCAAAGGATCTATCTACAGAAAAATATCTATCAACAGCAGAGGATCTTTATACAGCAGAGGATCTTTCTACAGCAGAGGATCTTTATACAGCAAAGGATCCCTCTACAGCTGAGGATATTTCTACAACATATGATCTATCTACGACAAAATGATCAATTTACAGTAGGGGATCTATCTACAGCAAAGGATCTATCTACAACAAACGATTTATCTACAGCGATGGATCTATCTACAGCAAAGGATCTATATACAGCAAAGGATCAATTTAGAGTAAAGGAACTATCTACAGAAAAGGATCCATCTACAGTTAAGGATCTATCAACACTAAAGGATCTATCTACAGAAAAGGATCTATTTAAGGAAAGGGATCTATCTACGGTAAATAATTTATTCATATATTTACAGCAAAGAATCTAAGATCTATTTACAGCAAACGATCTATCTACAGCAAAGGATCCATCTACAGCGAAGGATCTATCAACAACAAAGTATCTATCTACAGCAAAGGATCTATTTACCGCAGAGGATCTTTCTATAGCAAAGGATCTACTACAGCAAAGAATCTATCTACAGCAAAGGATCTATCTACAGCAAAGGATCTATTTACAGGAAAGGATCTATCTACATAGAAGGATATATCTATGAAAAAGGATCTATCTACAGCGAAGGATCTAACTACAGAAAAAGATCTATCAACAGGAAATGATCTATTTACGTCAAGGGATCTATTTATGGCAAAGGATCTATCTACAGCAAAGGATCTATCCACAGCAAAATTCTATCTACAGCAAAGGATCTATCTACCGTAAAGGATCTATATACTGCAAAAGATCTATCTACTGCAAAGGATCTATATACAGCAAAGAATCTATCTATAGTGAAGGATCTATATACTGCGAAAGATCTATATCCTGCAGAGGATCTACATACAGCAAAGGATCTATCTACAGCAAAGAATCTATCTACAACGAAGAATCTATCTTCAGCAAAAAATCTATCTACAGCAAAGGATCTATCTACAGCAAAGGATCTATCTAAAGCAAAGGATCAATCTACAGCAAAGGATCTATCTACAGTAAAGGAACTCTCTAAAGCAAGAAATCCATATACAGCAAAGGATCTATCTACATCAAAGGATCTATCTACAGCAAAAGATCTATTTAATGCGGAGGATCTTTATACAGCAAAGGATCTACTACAACAAAGGATTTATCTATAGCAAAGGATCTATCTACAGGAAAGGGTCTATCTACAGCAAAGGAACTCTCTACAGCAAAGGATCTATCTACAGCAAAATATCTATTTACAGTAGAGGATCTTTATACAGCAGAGGATCTTTCTACAGCAGAGGATCTATCTATAGCAAAGGATCTATCTACTGGAAAGGGTCTATCTACAGCAAAGGAACTCTCTACAGCAAAGGATCTATCTACAGCAAAATATCTATTAACAGCAGAGGATCTTTATACAGCAGAGAATCTTTCTACAGCAGAGGATCTTTATGCAGCAAAGGATCCCTCTAATGCTGAGGATATTTCTACATTATAGGATCTATCTACAGCAAAGTGATCCATCTACAGTAGGGGATCTATCTACAGCAAAGAATCTATCTACAACAAATTATCTATCTACAACGAAGAATCTATCTAAAGCAAAGTATCTATGTTCAGCAAAGAACATATCTACAGCAAAGGATCCATCTACAGCGAAGGATCTATCTACAACAAAGTATCTATCTACAGCAGAGGATCTATTTACGGCAGAGGATCTTTCTACAGCAAAGGATCTACTACAGCAAAGAATCTATCTACAGCAAAAGATCTATCTACAGCAAAGGATCTATTAACAGGAAAGGATCTATCTACATAGAAGGATATATCTATGAAAAAGGATCTATCTACAGTGAAGGATCTATCTACAGAAAAAGATCTATCAACAGCAAAGTTTCTATCTACAGCAAAGGATCTATCTACCGAAAAGGATCTATCTACAGCAAAGGATCTATGTTCAGTAAATGATCTATCTACAGAAAGGTATCCATCTACTGCAAGGGGTCCATCTAGAACAACAAACAATCTATGTACATCAAAGATTCTATCTACAGCAAAGGATCTATCAACAGCAAAGGATCTATCTACAGCAAACGATCAATCTACAGCAGAAGATCTATCTACTGCAAGGGATCTATATACAGCAAAGGATCTATCTACTGCAAAGAATCTATCTACAACAAAGAATCTATCTTCAGCAAAGAATTTATCTACAGCAAAGAATATATCTACAGCAAAGGATCGATCTAAAGCAAACGATCAATCTACTGCAAAATATCTATCTACAGTGAAGGAATTCTTTACAGCAAAGGATCTATATACAGCAAACGATCTATCTACATCAAAGGATCTATCTACAGCAGAGGATCTATCTATAGCAAAGGATCAATCTACAGCAAAGGATCTATCAACACTAAAGGATCTATCTACAGAAAAGAATCTATTTAAGGAAAGGGAACTATCTACGGTAAATAATTTATTCATATATTTACAGCAAAGAATCTAAGATCTATTTACAGCAAACGATCTATCTACAGCAAAGGATCCATCTACAGCGAAGGATCTATCTACAACAAAGTATCTATCTACAGCAAAGGATCTATTTACGGCAGAGGATCTTTCTACAGCAAAGGATCTACTACAGCAAAGAATTTATCTACAGCAAAGGATCTATCTACAGCAAAGGATCTATTTACAGGAAAGGATCTATCTACATAGAAGGATATATCTATAAAAAAGGATCTATCTACAGCGAAGGATCTATCTACAGAAAAAGATCTATCAACAGCAAATGATCTATCTACGTCAAGGGATCTATTCATGGCAAAGGATCTATCTACAGCAAAAGATCTATCCACAGCAAAGGTTCTATCTACAGCAAAGGATCTATCTACCGTAAAGGATCTATATACTGCAAAAGATCTATCTACTGCAAAGGATCTATATACAGCAAAGAATCTATCTATAGTGAAGGATCTATATACTGCAAAAGATATATATCCTTCAATGGATCTATATACAGCAAAGGATCTATCTACAGCATAGAATCTGTCTACAACGAAGAATCTATCTTCAGCAAAAAATCTATCTACAGCAAATGATCTATCTACAGCAAAGGATCTATATACAGCAAAGGATCTATCTACAGCATAGAATCTATCTACAACGAAGAATCTATCTTCAGCAAAAAATCTATCTACAGCAAATGATCTATCTACAGCAAAGGATCTATCTAAAGCAAAGGATCAATCTACAGCAAAGGATCTATCTACAGCAAAAGATCTATTTAATGCGGAGGATCTTTCTACAGCAAAGGATCTACTACACCAAAGGATCTATCTATAGCAAAGGATCTATCTACAGGAAAGGGTCTATCTACAGCAAAGGAACTCTCTACAGCAAAGGATCTATCTACAGCAAAGGATCTATTTACAGCAAAGGATCTATCTAAAGCAAAGGATAAATTTACAGCAAAGGATCTATCTACAGTAAAGGAACTCTACAGCAAAGGATCCATATACAGCAAAGGTTCTATCTACATCAATGGATCTATCTACAGCAAAGGATCTATTTACAGTGGAGAATATTTCTACAGCAAAGGATCTACTACAGCAAAGGATCTATCTACAACAAACGATTTATCTACTGCGATGGATCTATCTACAGAAAAGGATCTATATACAGCGAAGGATCTATTTACAGTAAAGGATCTATCTACTGCAAATGGTCTGTCCACAGCGAAGGATCTATCTACAACAAAGTATCTATCTACAGCAAAGGATCTATTTACGGCAGAGGATCTTTTTACAGCAAAGGATCTACTACAGCAAAGAATCTATCAACAGCAAAAGATCTATCTACAGCAAAGGATCTATTAACAGGAAAGGATCTATCTACATAGAAGGATATATCTATAAAAAAGGACCTATCTACAGTGAAGGATCTATCTACAGAAAAAGATCTATCAACAGCAAAGTTTCTATCTACAGCAAAGGATCTATCTACCGAAAAGGATCTATCTACAGCAAAGGATCTATCTTCAGTAAATGATCTATCTACAGAAAGGTATCCATCTACTGCAAGGGGTCCATCTAGAACAACAAACAATCTATGTACATCAAAGATTCTATCTACAGCAAAGGATCTATCAACAGCAAAGGATCTATCTACAGCAAACGATCAATCTACAGTAGAAGATCTATCTACTGCAAGGGATATATATACAGCAAAGGATCTATCTACTGCAAAGAATCTATCTACAACAAAGAATCTATCTTCAGCAAAGAATTTATCTACAGCAAAGGATATATCTACAGCAAAGGATCGATCTAAAGCAAACGATCAATCTACTGCAAAATATCTATCTACAGTGAAGGAATTCTTTACAGCAAAGGATCTATATACAGCAAACGATCAATCTACAGCAAAGGATCTATCAACACTAAAGGATCTATCTACAGAAAAGGATCTATTTAAGGAAAGAGAACTATCTACGGTAAATAATTTATTCATATATTTACAGCAAAGAATCTAAGATCTATTTACAGCAAACGATCTATCTACAGCAAAGGATCCATCTACAGCGAAGGATCTATCAACAACAAAGTATCTATCTACAGCAAAGGATCTATTTACGGCAGAGGATCTTTCTACAGCAAAGGATCTACTACAGCAAAGAATTTATCAACAGCAAAGGATCTATCTACAGCAATGGATCTATTTACAGGAAAGGATCTATCTACATAGAAGGATATATCTATAAAAAAGGATCTATCTACAGCGAAGGATCTATCTACAGAAAAAGATCTATCAACAGCAATTGATCTATCTACGTCAAGGGATCTATTCATGGCAAAGGATCTATCTACAGCAAAAGATCTATCCACAGCAAAGGTTCTATCTACAGCAAAGGATCTATTTACCGTAAAGGATCTATATACTGCAAAAGATCTATCTACTGCAAAGGATCTATATACAGCAAAGAATCTATCTATAGTGAAGGATCTATATACTGCAAAATATATATATCCTGCAAAGGATCTATATACAGCAAAGGATCTATCTACAGCATAGAATCTATCTACAACGAAGAATCTATCTTCAGCAAAAAATCTATCTACAGCAAATGATCTATCTACAGCAAAGGATCTATCTAAAGCAAAGGATCAATCTACAGCAAAGGATCTATCTACAGTAAAGGAACTCTCTAAAGCAAGGAATCTATATACAGCAAAGGATCTATCTACATCAAAGGATCTATCTACAGCAAAAGATCTATTTAATACGGAATATCTTTCTACAGCAAAGGATCTACTACAGCAAAGGATCTATCTATAGCAAAGGATCTATCTACAGGAAAGGGTCTATCTACAGCAAAGGAACTCTCTACAGCAAAGGATCTATCTAAAGCAAAGGATCTATTTACAGCAAAGGATCTATCTAAAGCAAAGGATAAATTTACAGCAAAGGATCTATCTACAGTAAAGGAACTCTACAGCAAAGGATCCATATACAGCAAAGGTTCTATCTACATCAATGGATCTATCTACACCAAAGGATCTATTTACAGTGGAGAATATTTCTACAGCAAAGGATCTACTACAGCAAAGGATCTATCTACAACAAACGATTTATCTACTGCGATGGATCTATATACAGAAAAGGATCTATATACAGCGAAGGATCTATTTACAGTAAAGGATCTATCTACTGCAAATGATCTGTCAACAGCAAATGATCTATCTACAACGAAGAATCTATCTACAGCAAAGTATCTATGTTCAGCAAAGAATATATCTACAGCAAAGGATCTATCTACAGCAAATGATCTATCTACACTAAAGGATCTATCTACCGCAAAGAATCTATCTACAGGAAAGTATCTATCTACATAAAAGGATATAGCTATAAAGAAGGATCTATCTACAGCGAAGGATCTATCTACAGAAAAAGATAAATCAACAGCAAATGATCTATCTACGTCAAGGGATCTATTTATGGCAAAGGATCTATCTACAGCAAAGGATCTATCTACAGCAAAGTTTCTATCTACAGCAAAGGATCTATCTACCGAAAAGGATCTATCTACAGCAAAGGATCTATCTTCAGTAAATGATCTATCTACAGAAAGGTATCCATCTACTGCAAGGGGTCCATCTAGAGCAACAAACAATCTATGTACATCAAAGATTCTATCTACAGCAAAGGATCTATCAACAGCAAAGGATCTATCTACAGCAAACGAACAATCTACAGCAGAAGATCTATCTACTGCAAGGGATCTATATACAGCAAAGGATCTATCTACTGCAAAGAATCTATCTACAACAAAGAATCTATCTTCAGCAAAGAATTTATCTACAGCAAAGGATCTATCTACAGCAAAGGATCTATCTTCAGTAAATGATCTATCTACAGAAAGGTATCCATCTACTGCAAGGGGTCCATCTAGAGCAACAAACAATCTATGTACATCAAAGATTCTATCTACAGCAAAGGATCTATCAACAGCAAAGGATCTATCTACAGCAAACGAACAATCTACAGCAGAAGATCTATCTACTGCAAGGGATCTATATACAGCAAAGGATCTATCTACTGCAAAGAATCTATCTACAACAAAGAATCTATCTTCAGCAAAGGATCTATATACAGCAAACGATCTATCTACATCAAAGGATCTATCTACAGCAAAGGATCTATCTATAGCAAAGGATCAATCTACAGCAAAGGATCTATCAACAGCAAAGGATATATCTACAGCTAAGGATCTATTTACAGTCATGGATCTTTCTACAGCATAGGATCTACTTCAGCAAAGGATCTATCTACAGCAAAGGATCTATCTACATCAAAGGATCTATCTACAGCAAAGGATATATCTATAGCAAAGGATCTATTTACAGCAATGGATCTTTCTACAGCATAGGATCTACTACAGCAAAGGATCTATCTACAGCAAAGAATCTATCTACAGCAAAGGATCTATCTTCAGCAAAGAATCTATCTACAGTGAAGGATCTATATAATGCAAAAGATCTATCTACTGCAAAGGATCTATATACAGCAAAGGATCTATCTACATCAAAGGATCTCTCTACAGCAAAGGATCTATTTACAGCGGAGGATCTTTCTACAGCAAAGGATCTACTACAGCAAACGATCTATCTATAGCAAAGGATCTATCTACAGGAAAGGGTCTATCTACAGCAAAGGAACTCTCTACATCGAAGGATCTATCTACAGCAAAGGATCTATTTACAGCGGAGGATCTTTCTACAGCAAAAAATCTACTACAGCAAAGGATCTATCTATAGCAAAGGATCTATCGACAGGAAAGGATCTATCTACAGCAAAGGAACTCTCTACATCAAAGGTTCTATCTAGAGCAAAGGATCTATTCACAGCGGAGCATCTTTCTACAGCAAGGGATCTACTACAGCAAAGGATCTATCTATAGCAAAGGATCTATCTACAGGAAAGGGTCTATCTACAGCAAAGGAACTCTCTACAGCAAAGGATCTATCTACAGAAAAATATCTATCAACAGCAGAGGATCTTTATACAGCAGAGGATCTTTCTACAGCAGAGGATCTTTATACAGCAAAAGATCCCTCTACAGCTGAGGATATTTCTACAACATAGGATCTATATACAACAAAATGATCAATCTACAGTAGGGGATCTATCTACAGCAAAGGATCTATCTACAACAAACGATTTATCTACAGCGATGGATCTATCTACAGCAAAGGATCTATATACAGCAAAGGATCAATTTACAGTAAAGGAACTATCTACAGAAAAGGATCCATCTACAGTTAAGGATCTATCAACACTAAACGATCTATCTACAGAAAAGGATCTATTTAAAGAAAGGGATCTATCTACGGTAAATAATTTATTCATATATTTACAGCAAAGAATCTAAAATCTATTTACAGCAAACGATCTATCTACAGCAAAGGATCCATCTACAGCGAAGGATCTATCAACAACAAAGTATCTATCTACAGCAAAGGATCTATTTACCGCAGAGGATCTTTCTATAGCAAAGGATCTACTACAGCAAAGAATCTATCTACAGCAAAGGATCTATCTACAGCAAAGGATCTATTTACAGGAAAGGATCTATCTACATAGAAGGATATATATATAAAAAAGGATCTATCTAAAGCGAAGGATCTATCTACAGAAAAAGATCTATCAACAGGAAATGATCTATTTACGTCAAGGGATCTATTTATGGCAAAGGATCTATCTACAGCAAAGGATCTATCCACAGCAAAGGTTCTATCTACAGCAAAGGATCTATCTACCGTAAAGGATCTATATACTGCAAAAGATCTATCTACTGCAAAGGATCTATATACAGCAAAGAATCTATCTATAGTGAAGGATCTATATACTGCAAAAGATCTATATCCTGCAGAGGATCTATATACAGCAAAGGATCCCTCTACAGCTGAGGATATTTCTACAACATAGGATCTATCTACAACAAAGTGATCAATCTACAGTAGGGGATCTATCAACAGCAAAGGATCTATCTACAACAAACGATTTATCTACAGCGATGGATCTATATACAGAAGAGGATCGATTTACAGTAAAGGATCTATCTAATGCAAAGGATCTGTCTACAGCAAATTATCTATCTACAACGAAGAATCTATCTAAAGCGAAGTATCTATGTTCGGCAAAGAATATATCTGCAGCGAAGGATCTATCTACAGCAAAGGATCTATCTACAGTAAAGGAACTATCTACAGAAAAGGATCCATCTACAGTTAGGGATCTATCAACACTAAAGGATCTATCCACAGAAAAGGATCTATCCACAGAAAAGGATCTATTTAAGGAAAGGGATCTATCTACGGTAAATAATTTATTCATATATTTACAGCAAAGAATCTAAGATCTATTTACAGCAAACGATCTATCTACAGCAAAGGATCCATCTACAGCGAAGGATCTATCTACAACAAAGTATCTATCTACAGCAAAGGATCTATTTACGGCAGAGGAACATTCTACAGCAAAGGATCTACTACAGCAAAGAATCTATCAACAGCAAAAGATCTATCTACAGCAAAGGATCTATTAACAGAAAAGGATCTATCTACATAGAAGGATATATCTATAAAAAAGGATCTATCTACAGTGAAGGATCTATCTACAGAAAAAGATCTATCAACAGCAAATGATCTATCTACCGTAAAGGATCTATATACTGCAAAAGATCTATCTACTGCAAAGGATCTATATACAGCAAAGAATCTATCTATAGTGAAGGATCTATATACTGCAAAAGATCTATATCCTGCAAAGGATCTATATACAGCAAAGGATCTATCTACAGCAAAGAATCTATCTATAACGAAAAATCTATCTTCAGCAAAAAATCTACCTACAGCAAAGGATCTATCTACAGCAAAGGATCTATCTAAAGCAAAGGATCAATCTACAGCAAAGGATCTATCTACAGTAAAGGAACTCTCTAAAGCAAGGAATCCATATACAGCAAAAGATCTATCTACATCAAAGGATCTATCTACAGCAAAGGATCTATTTAATGCGGAGGATCTTTCTACAGCAAAGGATCTACTTCAGCAAAGGATCTATCTTTAGCAGAGGATCTATCTACAGGAAAGGATCTATCTACAGCAAAGGAACTCTCTACAGCAAAGGATCTATCTACAGCAAAATATCTATTTAAAGCAGAGGATCTTTATACAGCAGAGGATCTTTCTACAGCAGAGGATCTATCTATAGCAAAGGATCTATCTACAGGAAAGGGTCTATCTACAGCAAAGGAACTCTCTACAGCAAAGGATCTATCTACAGCAAAATATTTATTTACAGCAGAGGATCTTTATACAGCAGAGGATCTTTCTACAGCAGAGGATCTTTATACAGCAAAAGAACCCTCTACAGCTGAGGATATTTCTACAACATAGGATCTATCTACAGCAAAGTGATCAATCTACAGTAGAGGATCTATCTACAGCAAAGGATCTATCTACAACAAACGATTTATCTACAGCGATGGATCTATCTACAGCAAAGGATCTATATACAGCAAAGGATCTATTCACAGTTAAGGATCTATATACTGCAAAGGATCTGTCTACAGCAAATTATCTATCTACAACGAAGAATCTATCTAAAGCGAAGTATCTATGTTCAGCAAAGAATATATCTACAGCAAAGGATCTATCTACAGCAAAGGATCTATCTACAGTAAAGGAACTATCTACAGAAAAGGATCCATCTACAGTTAAGGATCTATCAACACTAAAGGATCTTTCTACAGAAAAGGATCTATATAAGGAAAGGGATCTATCTACGGTAAATAATTTATTCATATATTTACAGCAAAGAATCTAAGATCTATTTACAGCAAACGATCTATCTACAGCAAAGGACTCATCTACAGCGAAGGATCTATCTACAACAAAGTATCTATCTACAGCAAAGGATCTATTTACGGCAGAGGATCTTTCTACAGCAAAGGATCTACTACAGCAAAGAATCTATCTACAGCAAAGGATCTATCTACAGCAAAGGATCTATTTACAGGAAAGGATCTATCAACATAGAAGGATATATCTATAAAAAAGGATCTATCTACAGCAAAGGATCTATCTACAGAAAAAGATCTATCAACAGCAAATGATCTATCTACATCAAGGGATCCATTTATGGTAAAGGATCTATCTACAGCAAAGGATCTATCTACAGCAAAGGATCTATCCACAGCAAAGGTTCTATCTACAGTAAAGAATCTATCTACCATAAAGGATCTATATACTGCAAAAGATCTATCTACTGCAAAGGATCTATATACAGCAAAGAATCTATCTATAGTGAAGGATCTATATACTGCAAAAGATCTATCTCCTGCAAAGGATCTATATACAGCAAAGGATCTATCTACAGCAAAGAATCTATCTACAACAAACGATTTATCTACAGCGATGGATCTATCTACAGCAATGGATCTAAATACAGCAAAGGATCTATTTACAATAAAGGATCTGTCTACAGCAAATTATCTATCTACAACGAAGAATCTATCCAAAGCAAAGTATCTATGTTCAGCAAAGAACATATCTACAGCAAAGAATCTATCTACAGCAAAGGATCTATCTACAGTAAAGGAACTATCTACAAAAAAAGATCCATCTACAGTTAAGGATCTATCAACAGCAAAGGATCTATGTACAGCAAAAGATCGATATACAGCAAAATATCTATCTACAGCAAAGGATCTATCTACATCAAGGGATCTATCTACAGGAAAGGATTTATCTACAGCAAAGGATCTATCTACACTAAAGGATCTATCTACAGTAAAGGATCTATTTAAGGAAAGGAATCTATCTACGGCAAATAATTTATTCATATATTTACAGCAAAGGATCTATTTACGGCAGAGGATCTTTCTACAGCAAAGGATCTACTACAGCAAAGAATCTATCTACAGCAAAGGATCTATCTACAGCAAAGGATCTATCTACAGCAAAGGATCTATCTACAGGAAAGGATCTACCTATATAGAAGGTTATATGTATAAAAAAGGATCTATATACAGCGAAGGATATTTCTACAGAAAAAGATTTATCAACAGCAAATGATCTATCTGCGTCAAGGGATCTATTTATGACAAAGGATCTATCTACAGCAAAGGATCTATCCACAGCAAAGGTTCTATCTGCAGCAAAGGATCTATCTACCGTAAAGGATATATATACTGCAAAAGATCGATCTACTGCAAAGGATCTATATACAGCAAAGAATCTATCTATAGTGAAGGATCTATATACTGCAAAAGATCTATCTATTGCAAAGGATCCATATACAGCAAAGGATCTATCTACATCAAAGGATCTATCTACAGCAAAGGAACTCTCTAAAGCAAAGAATCCATATACAGCAAAGGATCTATCTACATCAAAGGATCTATCTGCAGCAAAGGATCTATTTAATGCTGACGATCTTTCTACAGCAAAGGATCTACTACAGCAAAGGATCTATCTATAGCAAAGGATCTATCTACAGGAAAGAGTCTATCTACAGAAAAGGAACTCTCTACAGCAAAGGATCTATCTACAGCAAAGGATCTATTTACAGCAAACAATCTATCTAAAGCAAAGGATAAATTTACAGCAAATGTTCTATCTACAGTAAAGGAACTCTCTACAGCAAAGGATCCATATACAGCAAAGGTTCTATCTACATCAATGGATCTATCTACAGCAAAGGATCTATTTACAGCGGAGAATATTTCTACAGCAAAGGATCTACTACAGCAAAGGATCTATCTACAACAAACGATTTATCTACTGCGATGGATCTATCTACAGAAAAGGATCTATATAGAGCGAAGGATCTATTTACAGTAAAGGATCTATCCACTGCAAGGGATCTGTCTACAGCAAATGATCTATCTACAACGAAGAATCTATCTACAGCAAAGTATCTATGTTCAGCAAAGAATATATCTACAGCAAAGGATCTATCTACAGCAAAGGATCTATCTACACTAAAGGATCTATCTACTGCAAAGGATCTATCTACAGGAAAGGATCTATCTACATAAAAGGATATAGCTATAAAGAAGGATCTATCTACAGCGAAGGATCTATCTACAGAAAAAGATAAATCAACAGCAAATGATCTATCTACGTCAAGGGATCTATTTATGGCAAAGGATCTATCTACAGCAAAGGATCTATCTACAGCAAAGTTTCTATCTACAGCAAAGGATCTATCTACCGAAAAGGATCTATCTACAGCAAAGGATCTATCTTCAGTAAATGATCCATCTACAGAAAGGTATCCATCTACAGCAAGGGGTCCATCTAGAACAACAAACAATCTATGTACATCAAAGAATCTATCTACAGCAAAGGATCTATCAACAGCAAAGGATCTATCTACAGTAAAGGATCTATATACTGCAAAAGATCTATCTACTGGAAAGGATTTATATACAGCAAAGGATCTATCTACTGCAAAGAATCTATCTACAACAAAGAATCTATCTTCAGCAAAGAATTTATCTACAGCAAAGGATATATCTACAGCAAAGGATCGATCTAAAGCAAACGATCAATCTACAGCAAAATATCTATCTACAGTGAAGGAATTCTTTACAGCAAAGGATCTATATACAGCAAACGATCTATCTACATCAAAGGATCTATCTACAGCAAAGGATCTATCTATAGCAAAGGATCAAACTACAGCAAAGGATCTATCCACAGCAAAGGATATATCTACAGCTAAGGATCTATTTACAGCCATGGATCTTTCTACAGAATAGGATCAACTACAGCAAAGGATCTATCTACAGCAAAGGATCTATCTACATCAAAGGATCTATCTACAACAAAGGATATATCTTTAGCAAAGGATCTATTTACAGCAATGGATCTTTCTACAGCATAGGATCTACTACAGCAAAGGATCTATCTACAGCAAAGAATCTAACTACAGCAAAGGATCTATTTACAGCGGAGGATCTTTCTACAGCAAAGGATCTACTACAGCAAGGGATCTATCTATAGCAAAGGATCTATCTACAGGTAAGGGTCTATCTACAGCAAAGGAACTCTCTACATCGAAGGATCTATCTACAGCAAAGGATCTATTTACAGCGGAGGATCTTCCTACAGCAAAAATATACTACAGCAAAGGATCTATCTATAGCAAAGGATCTATCTACAGGAAAGGGTCTATCTACAGCAAAGGAACTCTCTACATCAAAGGTTCTATCTACAGCAAAGGATCTATTCACAGCGGAAGATCTTTCTACAGCAAAGGATCTACTACAGAAAAGGATCTATCTATAGCAAAGGATCTATCTACAGGAAAGGGTCTATTTACAGCAAAGGAACTCTCTACATCAAAGGATCTATCTACAGCAAAATATCTATCAACAGCAGAGGATCTTTATACAGCAGAGGATCTTTCTAAAGCAGAGGATCTTTCTAAAGCAGAGGATCTTTATACAGCAAAGGATCCCTCTACAGCTGAGGATATTTCTACAACATAGGATCTATCTACAGCAAACAAATCAATCTACAGTAGGGGATCTCTCTACAGCAAAGGATCTATCTACAACAAACGATTTATCTACAGCGATGGATCTATCTACAGCAAAGGATCTATATACAGCAAAGGATCTATTTACAGTAAAGGATCTATATACTGCAAAGGATCTGTCTACAGCAAATTATCTATCTACAGCGAAGAATCTATCTAAAGCGAAGTATCTATGTTCAGCAAAGAACATATCTACAGCAAAGGATCTATCTACAGCAAAGGATCTATCTACAGTAAAGGAACTATCTACAGAAAAGGATCCATCTACAGTTAAGGATCTATCAACACTAAAGGATCTATCTAAAGAAAAGGATCTATTTAAGGAAAAGGATCTATCTACGGTAAATAATTTATTCATATATTTACAGCAAAGAATTTAAGATCTATTTACAGCAAACGATCTATCTACAGCAAAGGATCCATCTACAGCGAAGGATCTATCTACAACAAAGTATCTATCTACAGCAAAGGATCTATTTACGGCAGAGGATCTTTCTACAGCAAAGGATCTACTACAGCAAAGAATCTATCTACAGCAAAGGATCTATCTACAGCAAAGGATCTATTTACAGGAAAGGATCTATCTACAGCAAATGATCTATCCACAGCAAAGGTTCTATCTACAGCAAAGGATCTATCTACCGTAAAGGATCTATATACTGCAAAAGATCTATCTACTGCAAAGGATCTATATACAGCAAAGAATCTATCTAAAGTAAAGGATCTATATACTGCAAAAGATCTATCTACTGCAAAGGATCTATATACAGCGAAGGATCTATCTACAGCAAAGAATCTATCTACAACAAAGAATATATCTTCAGCAAAGAATCTATCTACAGCAAAGGATCTATCTACAGTAAAGGAACTCTCTAAAGCAAAGAATCCATATACAGCAAAGGATCTATCTGCATCAAAGGATCCATCTACAGCGAAGGATCTATCTACAACAAAGTATCTATCTACAGTAAAGGATCTATTTACGGCAGAGGATCTTTCTACAGCAAAGGATCTACTACAGCAAAGATTCTATCTACAGCAAAGGATCTATCTACAGCAAAGGATCTATCTACAGCTTAGGATCTATCTACAGAAAAAAAACTATCAACAGCAAATGATTTATCTACGTCAAGGGATCTATTTATGGCAAAGGATCTATCTACAGCAAAGGATCTATCCACAGCAAAAGACCTATCTAACGTAAAGGATCTGTATACTGCAAAAGATCTATCTACTACAAAGGATCTATATACAGCAAAGAATCTATCTATAGTGAAGGATCTATATACTGAAAAAGATCTATCTACAGCAAAGGATCTATATACAGCAAAGGATCTATCTACAGCAAAGAATCTATCTACAACGAAGAATCTATCTTCAGCAAAGAATCTATCTACAGCAAAGGATCTATCTACAGCAAAGGATCTATCTAAAGCAAATGATCTATCTGCAGCAAAGGATCTATTTAATGCGGAGGATCTTTCTACAGCAAAGGATCTACTACAGCAAAGGATCTATCTATAGCAAAGGATCTATCTACAGGAAAGAGTCTATCTACAGAAAAGGAACTCTCTACAGCAAAGGATCTATCTACAGCAAAGGATCTATTTACAGCAAACAATCTATCTAAAGCAAAGGATAAATTTACAGCAAAGGATCTATCTACAGTAAAGGAACTCTCTACAGCAAAGGATCCATATACAGCAAAGGTTCTATCTACATCAATGGATCTATCTACAGCAAAGGATCTATTTACAGCGGAGAATATTTCTACAGCAAAGGATCTACTACAGCAAAGGATCTATCTACAACAAACGATTTATCTACTGCGATGGATCTATCTACAGAAAAGGATCTATATAGAGCGAAGGATCTATTTACAGTAAAGGATCTATCCACTGCAAGGGATCTGTCTACAGCAAATGATCTATCTACAACGAAGAATCTATCTACAGCAAAGTATCTATGTTCAGCAAAGAATATATCTACAGCAAAGGATCTATCTACAGCAAAGGATCTATCTACACTAAAGGATCTATCTACTGCAAAGGATCTATCTACAGGAAAGGATCTATCTACATAAAAGGATATAGCTATAAAGAAGGATCTATCTACAGCGAAGGATCTATCTACAGAAAAAGATAAATCAACAGCAAATGATCTATCTACGTCAAGGGATCTATTTATGGCAAAGGATCTATCTACAGCAAAGGATCTATCTACAGCAAAGTTTCTATCTACAGCAAAGGATCTATCTACCGAAAAGGATCTATCTACAGCAAAGGATCTATCTTCAGTAAATGATCCATCTACAGAAAGGTATCCATCTACAGCAAGGGGTCCATCTAGAACAACAAACAATCTATGTACATCAAAGAATCTATCTACAGCAAAGGATCTATCAACAGCAAAGGATCTATCTACAGTAAAGGATCTATATACTGCAAAAGATCTATCTACTGGAAAGGATTTATATACAGCAAAGGATCTATCTACTGCAAAGAATCTATCTACAACAAAGAATCTATCTTCAGCAAAGAATTTATCTACAGCAAAGGATATATCTACAGCAAAGGATCGATCTAAAGCAAACGATCAATCTACAGCAAAATATCTATCTACAGTGAAGGAATTCTTTACAGCAAAGGATCTATATACAGCAAACGATCTATCTACATCAAAGGATCTATCTACAGCAAAGGATCTATCTATAGCAAAGGATCAAACTACAGCAAAGGATCTATCCACAGCAAAGGATATATCTACAGCTAAGGATCTATTTACAGCCATGGATCTTTCTACAGAATAGGATCAACTACAGCAATGGATCTATCTACAGCAAAGGATCTATCTACATCAAAGGATCTATCTACAACAAAGGATATATCTTTAGCAAAGGATCTATTTACAGCAATGGATCTATCTACAACAAAGGATATATCTTTAGCAAAGGATCTATTTACAGCAATGGATCTAACTACAGCAAAGGATCTATTTACAGCGGAGGATCTTTCTACAGCAAAGGATCTACTACAGCAAGGGATCTATCTATAGCAAAGGATCTATCTACAGGTAAGGGTCTATCTACAGCAAAGGAACTCTCTACATCGAAGGATCTATCTACAGCTAAGGATCTATTTACAGCGGAGGATCTTCCTACAGCAAAAATATACTACAGCAAAGGATCTATCTATAGCAAAGGATCTATCTACAGGAAAGGGTCTATCTACAGCAAAGGAACTCTCTACATCAAAGGTTCTATCTACAGCAAAGGATCTATTCACAGCGGAAGATCTTTCTACAGCAAAGGATCTACTACAGAAAAGGATCTATCTACATCAAAGGATCTATCTACAGCAAAATATCTATCAACAGCAGAGGATCTTTATACAGCAGAGGATCTTTCTAAAGCAGAGGATCTTTCTAAAGCAGAGGATCTTTATACAGCAAAGGATCCCTCTACAGCTGAGGATATTTCTACAACATAGGATCTATCTACAGCAAACAAATCAATCTACAGTAGGGGATCTCTCTACAGCAAAGGATCTATCTACAACAAACGATTTATCTACAGCGATGGATCTATCTACAGCAAAGGATCTATATACAGCAAAGGATCTATTTACAGTAAAGGATCTATATACTGCAAAGGATCTGTCTACAGCAAATTATCTATCTACAGCGAAGAATCTATCTAAAGCGAAGTATCTATGTTCAGCAAAGAACATATCTACAGCAAAGGATCTATCTACAGCAAAGGATCTATCTACAGTAAAGGAACTATCTACAGAAAAGGATCCATCTACAGTTAAGGATCTATCAACACTAAAGGATCTATCTAAAGAAAAGGATCTATTTAAGGAAAAGGATCTATCTACGGTAAATAATTTATTCATATATTTACAGCAAAGAATTTAAGATCTATTTACAGCAAACGATCTATCTACAGCAAAGGATCCATCTACAGCGAAGGATCTATCTACAACAAAGTATCTATCTACAGCAAAGGATCTATTTACGGCAGAGGATCTTTCTACAGCAAAGGATCTACTACAGCAAAGAATCTATCTACAGCAAAGGATCTATCTACAGCAAAGGATCTATTTACAGGAAAGGATCTATCTACAGCAAATGATCTATCCACAGCAAAGGTTCTATCTACAGCAAAGGATCTATCTACCGTAAAGGATCTATATACTGCAAAAGATCTATCTACTGCAAAGGATCTATATACAGCAAAGGATCTATCTACAGCAAAGAATCTATCTACAACGAAGAATCTATCTTCAGCAAAGAATCTATCTACAGCAAAGGATCTATCTACAGCAAAGGATCTATCTAAAGCAAATGATCTATCTGCAGCAAAGGATCTATTTAATGCGGAGGATCTTTCTACAGCAAAGGATCTACTACAGCAAAGGATCTATCTATAGCAAAGGATCTATCTACAGGAAAGAGTCTATCTACAGAAAAGGAACTCTCTACAGCAAAGGATCTATCTACAGCAAAGGATCTATTTACAGCAAACAATCTATCTAAAGCAAAGGATAAATTTACAGCAAAGGATCTATCTACAGTAAAGGAACTCTCTACAGCAAAGGATCCATATACAGCAAAGGTTCTATCTACATCAATGGATCTATCTACAGCAAAGGATCTATTTACAGCGGAGAATATTTCTACAGCAAAGGATCTACTACAGCAAAGGATCTATCTACAACAAACGATTTATCTACTGCGATGGATCTATCTACAGAAAAGGATCTATATAGAGCGAAGGATCTATTTACAGTAAAGGATCTATCCACTGCAAGGGATCTGTCTACAGCAAATGATCTATCTACAACGAAGAATCTATCTACAGCAAAGTATCTATGTTCAGCAAAGAATATATCTACAGCAAAGGATCTATCTACAGCAAAGGATCTATCTACACTAAAGGATCTATCTACTGCAAAGGATCTATCTACAGGAAAGGATCTATCTACATAAAAGGATATAGCTATAAAGAAGGATCTATCTACAGCGAAGGATCTATCTACAGAAAAAGATAAATCAACAGCAAATGATCTATCTACGTCAAGGGATCTATTTATGGCAAAGGATCTATCTACAGCAAAGGATCTATCTACAGCAAAGTTTCTATCTACAGCAAAGGATCTATCTACCGAAAAGGATCTATCTACAGCAAAGGATCTATCTTCAGTAAATGATCCATCTACAGAAAGGTATCCATCTACAGCAAGGGGTCCATCTAGAACAACAAACAATCTATGTACATCAAAGAATCTATCTACAGCAAAGGATCTATCAACAGCAAAGGATCTATCTACAGTAAAGGATCTATATACTGCAAAAGATCTATCTACTGGAAAGGATTTATATACAGCAAAGGATCTATCTACTGCAAAGAATCTATCTACAACAAAGAATCTATCTTCAGCAAAGAATTTATCTACAGCAAAGGATATATCTACAGCAAAGGATCGATCTAAAGCAAACGATCAATCTACAGCAAAATATCTATCTACAGTGAAGGAATTCTTTACAGCAAAGGATCTATATACAGCAAACGATCTATCTACATCAAAGGATCTATCTACAGCAAAGGATCTATCTATAGCAAAGGATCAAACTACAGCAAAGGATCTATCCACAGCAAAGGATATATCTACAGCTAAGGATCTATTTACAGCCATGGATCTTTCTACAGAATAGGATCACATACAGCAAAGGATCTATCTACAGCAAAGGATCTATCTACATCAAAGGATCTATCTACAACAAAGGATATATCTTTAGCAAAGGATCTATTTACAGCAATGGATCTTTCTACAGCATAGGATCTACTACAGCAAAGGATCTATCTACAGCAAAGAATCTAACTACAGCAAAGGATCTATTCACAGCGGAGGATCTTTCTACAGCAAAGGATCTACTACAGCAAGGGATCTATCTATAGCAAAGGATCTATCTACAGGTAAGGGTCTATCTACAGCAAAGGAACTCTCTACATCGAAGGATCTATCTACAGCAAAGGATCTATTTACAGCGGAGGATCTTCCTACAGCAAAAATATACTACAGCAAAGGATCTATCTATAGCAAAGGATCTATCTACAGGAAAGGGTCTATCTACAGCAAAGGAACTCTCTACATCAAAGGTTCTATCTACAGCAAAGGATCTATTCACAGCGGAAGATCTTTCTACAGCAAAGGATCTACTACAGAAAAGGATCTATCTATAGCAAAGGATCTATCTACAGGAAAGGGTCTATTTACAGCAAAGGAACTCTCTACATCAAAGGATCTATCTACAGCAAAATATCTATCAACAGCAGAGGATCTTTATACAGCAGAGGATCTTTCTAAAGCAGAGGATCTTTCTAAAGCAGAGGATCTTTATACAGCAAAGGATCCCTCTACAGCTGAGGATATTTCTACAACATAGGATCTATCTACAGCAAACAAATCAATCTACAGTAGGGGATCTCTCTACAGCAAAGGATCTATCTACAACAAACGATTTATCTACAGCGATGGATCTATCTACAGCAAAGGATCTATATACAGCAAAGGATCTATTTACAGTAAAGGATCTATATACTGCAAAGGATCTGTCTACAGCAAATTATCTATCTACAGCGAAGAATCTATCTAAAGCGAAGTATCTATGTTCAGCAAAGAACATATCTACAGCAAAGGATCTATCTACAGCAAAGGATCTATCTACAGTAAAGGAACTATCTACAGAAAAGGATCCATCTACAGTTAAGGATCTATCAACACTAAAGGATCTATCTAAAGAAAAGGATCTATTTAAGGAAAAGGATCTATCTACGGTAAATAATTTATTCATATATTTACAGCAAAGAATTTAAGATCTATTTACAGCAAACGATCTATCTACAGCAAAGGATCCATCTACAGCGAAGGATCTATCTACAACAAAGTATCTATCTACAGCAAAGGATCTATTTACGGCAGAGGATCTTTCTACAGCAAAGGATCTACTACAGCAAAGAATCTATCTACAGCAAAGGATCTATCTACAGCAAAGGATCTATTTACAGGAAAGGATCTATCTACAGCAAATGATCTATCCACAGCAAAGGTTCTATCTACAGCAAAGGATCTATCTACCGTAAAGGATCTATATACTGCAAAAGATCTATCTACTGCAAAGGATCTATATACAGCAAAGAATCTATCTATAGTGAAGGATCTATATACTGCAAAAGATCTATCTCCTGCAAAGGATCTATATACAGCAAAGGATCTATCTACAGCAAATAATCTATCTACAACGAAGAATCTATCTTCAGCAAAAAATCTATCTACAGCAAAGGATCAATCTACAGCAAAGGATCTATCTACAGTAAAAGAACTCTCTAAAGCAAGGAATCCATATACAGCAAAGGATCTATCTACATCAAAGGATCTATCTACAGCAAAGGATTTATTTAATGCGGAGGATCTTTCTACAGCAAAGGTTCTACTACAGCAAAGGATCTATCTATAGCAAAGGATCTATCTACAGGAAAAGGTCTATCTACAGCAAAGGAACTCTCAACAGCAAAGGATCTATTTACAGCAAAATATCTATCTACAGCAGAGGATCTTTATACAGCAAAGGATCTTTCTACAGCAGAGGATCTTTATACAGCAAAGGATCCCTCTACAGCAGAGGATATATCTACAACATAGGATCTATCTACAACAAAGTGATCAATCCACAGTAGGAGATCTATCTACAGCAAAGGATCTATATAGAACAAAGAATCTTTTCTTCAGCAAAGGATCTATCTACAACAAACGATTTATCTACAGCTATGGATCTATCTAAAGCAAAGGATCTATATACAGCAAATGATCTATTTACAGTGAAGGATCTATCTACTGCAAAGGATCTGTCTACAGCAAATGATCTATCTGCAACGAAGAATCTATCTACAGCAAAGTATCTATGTTCAGCAAAGAATATATCTACAGCAAAGGATCTATCTACAGCAAAGGATCTATCTACACTAAAGGATCTATCTACTGCAAAGGATCTATCTACAGGAAAGGATCTATCTACATAAAAGGATATAGCTATAAAGAAGGATCTATCTACAGCGAAGGATCTATCTACAGAAAAAGATAAATCAACAGCAAATGATCTATCTACGTCAAGGGATCTATTTATGGCAAAGGATCTATCTACAGCAAAGGATCTATCTACAGCAAAGTTTCTATCTACAGCAAAGGATCTATCTACCGAAAAGGATCTATCTACAGCAAAGGATCTATCTTCAGTAAATGATCCATCTACAGAAAGGTATCCATCTACAGCAAGGGGTCCATCTAGAACAACAAACAATCTATGTACATCAAAGAATCTATATACAGCAAAGGATCTATCAACAGCAAAGGATCTATCTACAGTAAAGGATCTATATACTGCAAAAGATCTATCTACTGGAAAGGATTTACATACAGCAAAGGATCTATCTACTGCAAAGAATCTATCTACAACAAAGAATCTATCTTCAGCAAAGAATTTATCTACAGCAAAGGATATATCTACAGCAAAGGATCGATCTAAAGCAAACGATCAATCTACAGCAAAATATCTATCTACAATGAAGGAATTATTTACAGCAAAGGATCTATATACAGCAAACGATCTATCTACATCAAAGGATCTATCTACAGCAAAGGATTTATCTATAGCAAAGGATCAATCTACAGCAAAGGATCTATCCACAGCAAAGGATATATCTACAGCTAAGGATCTATTTACAGCCATGGATCTTTCTACAGCATAGGATCTACTACAGCAAAGGATCTATCTACAGCAAAGGATCTATCTACATCAAAGGATCTATCTACAACAAAGGATATATCTATAGCAAAGGATCTATTTACAGCAATGGATCTTTCTACAGCATAGGATCTACTACAGCAAAGGATCTATCTACAGCAAAGAATCTAACTACAGCAAAGGATCTATTTACAGCGGAGGATCTTTCTACAGCAAAGGATCTACTACAGCAAGGGATCTATCTATAGCAAAGGATCTATCTACAGGAAAGGGTCTATCTACAGCAAAGGAACTCTCTACATCGAAGGATCTATCTACAGCAAAGGATCTATTAACAGCGGAGGATCTTCCTACAGCAAAAATATACTACAGCAAAGGATCTATCTATAGCAAAGGATCTATCTACAGGAAAGGGTTTATCTACAGCAAAGGAACTCTCTACATCATAGGTTCTATCTACAGCAAAGGATCTATTCACAGTGGAAGATCTTTCTACAGCAAAGGATCTACTACAGAAAAGGATCTATCTATAGCAAAGGATCTATCTACAGGAAAGGGTCTATTTACAGCAAAGGAACTCTCTACAGCAAAGGATCTATCTACAGCAAAATATCTATCAACAGCAGAGAATCTTTATACAGCAGAGGATCTTTCTAAAGCAGAGGATCTTTATACAGCAAAGGATCCCTCTACAGCTGAGGATATTTCTACAACATAGGATCTATCTACAGCAAACAGATCAATCTACAGTAGGGGATCTATCTACAGCAAAGGATCTATCTACAACAAACGATTAATCTACAGCGATGGATCTATCTACAGCAAAGGATCTATATACAGCAAAGGATCTATTTACAGTAAAGGATCTACCTACTGCAAAGGATCTGTCTACAGCAAATTATCTATCTACAGCGAAGAATCTATCTAAAGCGAAGTATTTATGTTCAGCAAAGAACATATCTACAGCAAAGGATCTATCTACAGCAAAGGATCTATCTACAGTAAAGGAACTATCTACAGAAAAGGATCCATCTACAGTGAAGGATCTATCAACACTAAAGGATCTATCTAAAGAAAAGGATCTATTTAAGGAAAAGGATCTATCTACGGTAAACAATTTATTCATATATTTACAGCAAAGAATTTAAGATCTATTTACAGCAAACGATCTATCTACAGCAAAGGATCCATCTACAGCGAAGGATCTATCTACAACAAAGTATCTATCTACAGCAAAGGATCTATTTACGGCAGAGGATCTTTCTACAGCAAAGGATCTACTACAGCAAAGAATCTATCTACAGCAAAGGATCTATCTACAGCAAAGGATCTATTTACAGGAAAGGATCTATCTACAGCAAATGATCTATCTACGTCAAGTGATCTATTTATGGCAAAGGATCTATCTACACCAAAGGATCTATCTACAGCAAAGTTTCTATCTACAGCAAAAGATCTATCTACCGTAAAGGATCTATCTACAGCAAAGGATCTATCTTCAGTTAATGATCTATCTACTGAAAGGTATCCATCTACAGCAAGGGGTCAATCTAGAATAACAAACAATCAATCTACAGCAAAAATTCTATCTACTGCAAAGGATCTAACAACAGCAAAGGATCTATCTACAGTAAAGAATCTATATACTTTAAAAGATCTATCTACTGCAAAGGATCTATATACAGCAAAGGATCTATCTACAGTAAAGAATCTATCTAAATTAAAGAATCTATCTTCAGCAAAGAATCTATATACAGCAAAGAATCTAGCTACAGCAAAGGATCGATCTAAAGCAAAGGATCAATCTACAGCAAAAGATCTATCTACAGTAAAGGAACTCTCTACAGCAAAGGATCTATCTACAGCAGAGGATCTATCTACAGGAAAGGATCTATCTACATTAAAGGATATATCTATAAAAAAGGATCTATCTACAGCGAAGGATCTATCTACAGAAAAAGATTCATCAACAGCAAATGATCTATCTACCGTAAAGGATCTATATACTGCAAAAGATCTATCTACTGCAAAGGATCTATATACAGCAAAGAATCTATCTACAGTAAAGGATCTATATACTGCAAAAGATCTATCTACTGCAAAGGATCTATATACAGCGAAGGATCTATCTACAGCAAAGAATCTATCTACAACAAAGAATATATCTTCAGCAAAGAATCTATCTACAGCAAAGGATCTATCTACAGTAAAGGAACTCTCTAAAGCAAAGAATCCATATACAGCAAAGAATCTATCTGCATCAAAGGATCCATCTACAGCGAAGGATCTATCTACAACAAAGTATCTATCTACAGTAAAGGATCTATTTACGGCAGAGGATCTTTCTACAGCAAAGGATCTACTACAGCAAAAATTCTATCTACAGCAAAGGATCTATCTACAGCAAAGGATCTATCTACAGCTTAGGATCTATCTACAGAAAAAAAACTATCAACAGCAAATGATTTATCTACGTCAAGGGATCTATTTATGGCAAAGGATCTATCTACAGCAAAGGATCTATCCACAGCAAAAGACCTATCTACCGTAAAGGATCTGTATACTGCAAAAGATCTATCTACTACAAAGGATCTATATACAGCAAAGGATCTATCTACAGCAAAGAATCTATCTACAACGAAGAATCTATCTTCAGCAAAGAATCTATCTACAGCAAAGGATCTATCTACAGCAAAGGATCTATCTAAAGCAAATGATCAATCTACAGCAAATGATCTATCTACAGTAAAGGAACTCTCTAAAGCAAAGAATCCATATACAGCAAAGGATCTATTTACATCAAAAGATCTATCTACAGCAAAGGATCTATTTAATGCGGAGGATCTTTCTACAGCAAGAGATCTATCTACAGGAAAGGATTTACTACAGCAAAGGATCTATCTACACTAAAGGATCTATCTACAGAAAAGGATCTATTTAAGGAAAGGAATCTATCTTCGGCAAATAATTTATTCATTTATTTACAGCAAAGGATCTGAGATCTATTTACAGCAAAGTATATATCTACAGCAAAGGATCCATCTACAGCGAAGGATCTATCTACAACAAAGGATCTATCTACAGGAAAGGGTCTATCTACATCAAAGGATATTTCTACAGCAAAGGATCTATCTACAGCAAAGGATCTATTTACAGCAATGGATCTATCTAAAGCAAAGGATAAATTTACAGCAAAGGATCTATCTACATTTAAGGAACTCTCTACAGCAAAGGATCCAAGGATCCATATACAGCAAAGGTTCTATCTACATCAATGGATCTATCTACAGGAAAAGGTCTATCTACAGCAAAGGAACTCTCAACAGCAAAGGATCTATTTACAGCAAAATATCTATCTACAGCAGAGGATCTTTATACAGCAAAGGATCTTTCTACAGCAGAGGATCTTTATACAGCAAAGGATCCCTCTACAGCAAAGGATATATCCACAACATAGGATCTATCTACAACAAAGTGATCAATCCACAGTAAGAGATCTATCTACAGCAAAGGATCTATATAGAACAAAGAATCTTTTCTTCAGCAAAGGATCTATCTACAACAAACGATTTATCTACAGCTATGGATCTATCTAAAGCAAAGGATCTATATACAGCAAATGATCTATTTACAGTGAAGGATCTATCTACTGCAAAGGATCTGTCTACAGCAAATGATCTATCTGCAACGAAGAATCTATCTACAGCAAAGTATCTATGTTCAGCAAAGAATATATCTACAGCAATGGATCTATCTACAGAAAAGGATCCATCTACAGTGAAGGATCTATCAACACTAAAGGATCTATCTAAAGAAAAGGATCTATTTGAGGAAAAGGATCTATCTACGGTAAACAATTTATTCATATATTTACAGCAAAGAATTTAAGATCTATTTACAGCAAAGGATCTATCTACAGTTAAGGATCTATCAACAGCAAAGGATCTATATACAGCAAAGGATCTATCTACACTAAAGGATCTATCTACAGCAAAGGATCTATCTACAGGAAAGGATCTATCTACATAAAAGGATATATCTATAAAAAAGGATTTATCTACAGCGGAGGATCTATACAGAAAAAGATCTATCAACAGCAAATGATCTATCTACGTCAAGTGATCTATTTATGGCAAAGGATCTATCTACACCAAAGGATCTATCTACAGCAAAGTTTCTATCTACAGCAAAAGATCTATCTACCGTAAAGGATCTATCTACAGCAAAGGATCTATCTTCAGTTAATGATCTATCTACTGAAAGGTATCCATCTACAGCAAGGGGTCAATCTAGAATAACAAACAACCAATCTACAGCAAAAATTCTATCTACTGCAAAGGATCTAACAACAGCAAAGGATCTATCTACAGTAAAGAATCTATATACTTTAAAAGATCTATCTACTGCAAAGGATCTATATACAGCAAAGGATCTATCTACAGCAAAGAATCTATCTACATTAAAGAATCTATCTTCAGCAAAGAATCTATATACAGCAAAGAATCTAGCTACAGCAAAGGATCGATCTAAAGCAAAGGATCAATCTACAGCAAAAGATCTATCTACAGTAAAGGAACTCTCTACAGCAAAGGATCTATCTACCGCAAAGGATCTATCTACAGGAAAGGATCTATCTACATTAAAGGATATATCTATAAAAAAGGATCTATCTACAGCGAAGGATCTATCTACAGAAAAAGATTTATCAACAGCAAATGATCTATCTACCGTAAAGGATCTATGTACTGCAAAAGATCTATCTACTGCAAAGGATCTATATACAGCAAAGAATCTATCTACAGTAAAGGATCTATATACTGCAAAAGATCTATCTACTGCAAAGGATCTATATACAGCGAAGGATCTATCTACAGCAAAGAATCTATCTACAACAAAGAATATATCTTCAGCAAAGAATCTATCTACAGCAAAGGATCTATCTACAGTAAAGGAACTCTCTAAAGCAAAGAATCCATATACAGCAAAGGATCTATCTGCATCAAAGGATCCATCTACAGCGAAGGATCTATCTACAACAAAGTATCTATCTACAGTAAAGGATCTATTTACGGCAGAGGATCTTTCTACAGCAAAGGATCTACTACAGCAAAGATTCTATCTACAGCAAAGGATCAATCTACAGCAAAGGATCTATCTACAGCTTAGGATCTATCTACAGAAAAAAAACTATCAACAGCAAATGATTTATCTACGTCAAGGGATCTATTTATGGCAAAGGATCTATCTACAGCAAAGGATCTATCCACAGCAAAAGACCTATCTACCGTAAAGGATCTGTATACTGCAAAAGATCTATCTACTACAAAGGATCTATATACAGCAAAGAATCTATCTATAGTGAAGGATCTATATACTGCAAAAGATCTATCTACTGCAAATGATCTATATACAGCAAAGGATCTATCTACAGCAAAGAATCTATCTACAACGAAGAATCTATCTTCAGCAAAGAATCTATCTACAGCAAAGGATCTATCTACAGCAAAGGATCTATCTAAAGCAAATGATCAATCTACAGCAAATGATCTATCTACAGTAAAAGAACTCTCTAAAGCAAAGAATCCATATACAGCAAAGGATCTATTTACATCAAAAGATCTATCTACAGCAAAGGATCTATTTAATGCGGAGGATCTTTCTACAGCAAGAGATCTATCTACAGGAAAGGATTTACTACAGCAAAGGATCTATCTACACTAAAGGATCTATCTACAGAAAAGGATCTATTTAAGGAAAGGAATCTATCTTCGGCAAATAATTTATTCATTTATTTACAGCAAAGGATCTGAGATCTATTTACAGCAAAGTATATATCTACAGCAAAGGATCCATCTACAGCGAAGGATCTATCTACAACAAAGGATCTATCTACAGGAAAGGGTCTATCTACATCAAAGGATATTTCTACAGCAAAGGATCTATCTACAGCAAAGGATCTATTTACAGCAATGGATCTATCTAAAGCAAAGGATAAATTTACAGCAAAGGATCTATCTACAGTAAAGGAACTCTCTACAGCAAAGGATCCAATGATCCTTATACAGCAAAGGTTCTATCTACATCAATGGATCTATCTACAGCAACGGATCTATTTACAGCGGAGGATCTTTCTTCAGCAAAGGATCTACTACAGCAAAGGATCTATCTATAGCAAAGGATCAATCTACAGCAAAGGATCTATCTACAGCAAAGGATATATCTACAGCAAAGGATATATTTACAGCAATGGATCTTTTTACAGCATAGGATCTACTACAGCAAAGGATCTATCTACAGCAAAGGATCTATCTACAGCAAAGGATCTATCTACAGCAAAGGATCTATCTACAGAAGTGGATTTATTTACAGAGAAGGATCAATCTACAGCAAAGGATTTATCTACAGCAAAGGATCTATGTTCAGCAAAGAATTTATCTACAGCGAAGGATCTATCTACAGCAAAGGATCTATCTACAGTAAAGGAACTATCTACAGGAAAAGATCCATCTACAGTTAAGGATCAATCAACAGCAAATAATCTATCTACAGAAAAAGATCTATTTACAGTAAAAGATCTATCTACAGCAAAGGATCTTCCTACAGCAAAGGATCTATCTACAGGAAAGGATCTATCTACATAAAAGGAATATCTATAAAAAAGGATCTATCTACAGCGAAGGATCTATCTACAGAAAAAGATTTATCAACAGCAAATGATCTTTCTACGTCAAGGGATCTATTTATGGCAAAGGATCTATCTACAGCAAAGGATCTATCAACAGCAAAGGATCTATCTACAGTAAAGGATCTATATACTGCAAAAAATCTATCTACTGCAAAGGATCTAAATACAGCAAAGGATCTATCTACTGCAAAGAATCTATCTATAACAAAGAATCTATCTTCAGCAAAGAATTTATCTACAGCAAAGGATATATCTACAGCAAAGGAACTATCTACAGGAAAAAATCCATCTACAGTTAAGGATCAATCAACAGCAAATGATCTATCTACAGGAAAAGATCTATTTACAGTAAAAGATCTATCTACAGCAAAGGATTTACATACAGCAAAGGATCTATCTACAGGAAAGGATCTATCTACATAAAAGGAATATCTATAAAAAAGGATCTATCTACAGCGAAGGATCTATCTACAGAAAAAGATTTATCAACAGCAAATGATCTTTCTACGTCAAGGGATCTATTTATGGCAAAGGATTTATCTACAGCAAAGGATCTATCTACAACAAATGTTCTATCTACAGCAAAGGATCTATCTAAAGGATCTATATACAGCAAAGAATCTATCTACAGTAAAGGATCTATATACTGCAGAAGATCTATCTACTGCAAAGGATCTATATACAGCGAAGGATCTATCTACAGCAAATAATCTATCTACAACAAAGAATCTATCTTTAGCAAAGAATCTATCTACAGCAAAGGATCTATCTACAGTAAAGGAACTCTCTAAAGCAAAGAATCCATATACAGCAAAGGATCTATCTGCATCAAAGGATCCATCTACAGCTAAGGATCTATCTACAGCGAAGGATCTATCTACAACAAAGTATCTATCCACAGTAAATGATCTATTTACGGCAGATGATCTTTCTACAGCAAAGGATCTACTACCGCAAAGAATCTATCTACAGCAAGGGATCTATCTACAGCAAAGGATCTATCTACAGGAAAGGATCTATCTACATAGAAGGATATATCTATAAAAAAGGATCTATCTACAGCTTAAGATCTATCTACAGAAAAAAACTATCAACAGCAAATGATCTATCTAAGTCAAGGGATCTATTTATGGCAAAGGATCTATCTACAGCAAAGGATCTATCAACAGCAAAGGATCTATCTACAGTAAAGGATATATATACTGCAAAAGATCTATCTACTGCAAAGGATCTAAATATAGCAAAGGATCTATCTACTGCAAAGAATCTATCTATAACAAAGAATCTATCTTCAGCAAAGAATTTATCTACAGCAAAGGATATATCTACAGCAAAGGATCGATCTAAAGCAAACGATCAATCTACAGCAAAATATCTATCTACAGTGAAGGAATTCTTTACAGCAAAGGATCTATATACAGCAAACAATCTATCTACATCAAAGGATCTATCTACAGCAAAGGATCTATCTATAGCAAAGGATCAATCTACAGCAAAGGATCTATCCACAGCAAAGGATATATCTACAGCTAAGGATCTATTTACAGCCATGGATCTTTCTACAGCATTGGATCTACTACAGCAAAGGATCTATCTACAGCAAAGGATCTATCTACATCGAAGGATCTATCTACAGCAAAGGATATATCTATAGCAAAGGATCTATATACAGCAATGGATCTTTCTACAGCATAGGATCTACTACAGCAAAGGATCTATCTACAGCAAATAATCTATCTACAGCAAAGGATCTATCTTCAGCAAAGAATCTATCTACAGTAAAGGATCTATATAATGCAAAAGATCTATCTACTGCAAAGGATCTATATACAGCAAAGGATCTATCTACATCAAAGGATCTCTCTACAGCAAAGGATCTATTTACAGCGGAGGATCTTTCTACAGCAAAGGATCTACTACAGCAAAGGATCTATCTATAGCAAAGGATCTATCTACAGGAAAGGGTCTATCTACAGCAAATGAACTCTCTACATCGAAGGATCTATCTACAGCAAAGGATCTATTTACAGCGGAGGATCTTTCAACAGCAAAAAATCTACTACAGCAAAGGATCTATCTATAGCAAAGGATCTATCTACAGGAAAGGGTCTATCTACAGCAAAGGAACTCTCTACATCAAAGGTTCTATCTACAGCAAAGGATCTATTCACAGCGGAGGATCTTTCTACAGCAAAGGATCTACTACAGCAAAGGATCTATCTATAGCAAAGGATCTATCTACAGGAAAGGGTCTATCTACACCAAAAGAACTCTCTACAGCAAAGGATCTATCTACAGCAAAATATCTATCAACAGCAGAGGATCTTTATACAGCAGATGATTTTTTTTCAGCAGAGGATCTTTATACAGCAAAGGATCCCTCTACAGCTGAGGATATTTCTACAACATAGGATCTATCTACAACAAAGTGATCAATCTACAGTAGGGGACCTATCTACAGCAAATGATCTATCTACAACAAACGATTTATCTACAGCGATGGATCTATCTACAGCAAAGAATCTATATACAGCAAAGGATCTATTTACAGTAAAGGAACTATCTACAGAAAAGGATCCATCTACAGTTAAGGATCTATCAACACTAAAGGATCTATCTACAGAAAAGGATCTTTTAAGGAAAGGGATCTATCTACGGTAAATAATTTATTCATATATTTACAGCAAAGAATCTAAGATCTAATTACAGCAAACAATCTATCTACAGCAAAGGATCCATCTACAGCGAAGGATCTATCTACAAAAAAGTATCTATCTACAGCAAAGGATCTATTTACGGCAGAGGATCGTTCTACAGCAAAGGATCTACTACAGCAAAGAATCTATCTACAGCAAAGGATCTATCTACAGCAAAGGATCTATTTACAGGAAAGGATCTATCTACATAGAAGGATATATCTATAAAAAAGGATCTATCTACAGCGAAGGATCTATCTACAGAAAAAGATCTGTCAACAGAAAATGATCTATCTACGTCAAGGGATCTATTTATGGCAAAGGATTTATCTACAGCAAAGGATCTATCCACAGCAAAGGTTCTATCTACAGCAAAGGATCTATCTACCGTAAAGGATCTATATACTGCAAAAGATCTATCTACTGCAAAGGATCTATATACAGCAAAGAATCTATCTATAGTGAAGGATCTATATACTGCAAAAGATCTATATCCTGCAAAGGATCTATATACAGCAAAGGATCTATCTACAGCAAAGAATCTATCTACAACGGAGAATCTATCTTCAGCAAAAAATCTATCTACAGCAAAGGGTCTATCTACAGCAAAGGATCTATCTAAAGCAAAGGATCAATCTACAGCAAAGGATCTATCTACAGTAAAGGAACTCTCTAAAGCAAGGAATCCATATACAGCAAAGGATCTATCTATATCAAAGGATCTATCTACAGCAAAGGATCTATTTAATGCGGAAGATCTTTCTACAGCAAAGGATCTACTACAGCAAAGGATCTATCTATAGCAAAGGATCTATCTACAGGAAAGGGTCTATCTACAGCAAAGGAACTCTCTACAGCAAAGGATCTATCTACAGCAAGATATCTATTTACAGCAGAGGATCTTTATACAGCAGAGGATCTTTCTACATCAGAGGATCTATCTATAGCAAAGGATCTATCAACAGGAAAGGGTCTATCTACAGCAAAGGAACTCTCTACAGCAAAGGATCTATCTACAGCAAAATATCTATTTACAGCAGAGGATCTTTATACAGCAGAGGATCTTTCTACAGCAGAGGATCTTTATACAGCAAAGGATCCCTCTAAAGCTGAGGATATTTCTACAACATAGGATCTATCTACAGCAAAGTGATCCATCTACAGTAGGGGATCTATCTACAGCAAAGAATCTATCTACAACAAACGATTTATCTACAGCGATGGATCTATCTACAGCAAAGGATCTATATACAGCAAAGGATCCATTTACAGTAAAGGATCTATCTACAGCAAAGGATCTGTCTACAGCAAATTATCTATCTACAACGAAGAATCTATCTAAAGCAAAGTATCTATGTTCAGCAAAGAACATATCTACAGCAAAGGATCTATCTACAGCAAAGGATTTATCTACAGTAAAGGAACTATCTACAGAAAAGGATCCATCTACAGTTAAGGATCTATCAGCAGCAAAGGATCTATGTAAAGCAAAAGATCGATATACAGCAAAATATCTATCTACAGCAAAGGATCTATCTACAGCAAGGGATCTATCTACAGGAAAGGATTTATCTACAGCAAAGGATCTATCTACACTAAAGGATCTATCAACAGAAAAGGATCTATTTAAGGAAAGGAATCTATCTACGGCAAATAATTTATTCATATATTTACAGCAAAGGATTTAAGATCTATTTACAGCAAAGTATCTATCTACAGCAAAGGATCCATCTACAGCGAAGGATCTATCTACAACAAAGTATCTATCTACAGCAAAGGATCTATTTACGACAGAGGATCTTTTTACAGCAAAGGATCAACTACAGCAAAGAATCTATCTACAGCAAAGGATCTATCTACAGCAAAGGATCTATCTACAGGAAAGGATCTATCTATATAGAAGGTTATATGTATAAAAAAGGATCTATCTACAGCGAAGGATCTATCTTCAGAAAAAGATTTATCAACAGCAAATGATCTATCTACGTCAAGGGATCTATTTATGACAAAGGATCTATCTACAGCAAAGGATCTAATCACAGCAAAGGTTCTATCTACAGCAAAGGATCTATCTACCGTAAAGGATCTATATACTGCAAAAGATCAATCTACTGCAAAGGATCTATATACAGCAAAGAATCTATTTATAGTGAAGGATCTATATAGTGCAAAAGATCTATCTATTGCAAAGGATCTATATACAGCAAAGGATCTATCTACAGCAAAGGAACTCTCTAAAGCAAAGAATCCATATACAGCAAAGGATCTTTCTACATCAAAGGATCTATCTACAGCAAAGGAACTCTCTAAAGCAAAGAATCCATATACAGCAAAGGATCTATCTACATCAAAGGATCCATCTACAGCAAAGGAACTCTCTACATCGAAGGATCTATCTACAGCAAAGGATCTATTTACAGCGGAGGATCTTTCTACAGCAAAAAATCTACTACAGCAAAGGATCTATCTATAGCAAAGGATCAATCTACAGAAAAGGGTCTATCTACAGCAAAGGAACTCTCAACATCAAAGGTTCTATCTACAGCAAAGGATCTATTCACAGCGGAGGATCTTTCTACAGCGAAGGATCTACTACAGCAAAAGATCTATCTACAGCAAAGGATCTATCTACAGCAAAATATCTATCAACAGCAGAGGATCTTTATACAGCAGAGGATCCCTCTACAGCTGAGGATATTTCTACAACATAGGATCTATCTACAGCAAAGTGATCAATCTACAGTAGGGGATCTTTCTACAGCAAAGGATCTATATACGTCAAGGGATCTATTTATGACAAAAGATCTATCTACAGCAAAGGATCTATCCACAGCAAAGGTTCTATCTACAGCAAAGGATCTATCTACCGTAAAGGATCTATATACTGCAAAAGATCAATCTACTGCAAAGGATCTATATACAGCAAAGAATCTATCTATAGTGAAGGATCTATATACTGCAAAAGATCTATCTATTGCAAAGGATCTATATACAGCAAAGGATCTATCTACAGCAAAGGAACTCTCTAAAGCAAAGAATCCATATACAGCAAAGGATCTATCTACATCAAAGGATCTATCTACAGCAAAGGAACTCTCTATAGCAAAGAATCCATATACAGCAAAGGATCTATTTACATCAAAGGATCTATCTACAGCAAAGGATTTATACAATGCGGAGGATCTTTCTACAGCGAAGGATCTACTACAGCAAAGGATCTACCTATAGCAAAGGATCTATCTGCAACAAAAGGTCTATATACAGCAAAGGAACTCTCTACAGAAAAGGATCTATCTACAGCAAAGGATCTATTTACAGCAAAGGATCTATCTAAAGCAAAGGATAAATTTACAGCAAAGGATCTATCTACAGTAAAGGAACTCTCTACAGCAAAGGATCCATATACAGCAAAGGTTCTATCTACATCAATGGATCTATCTACAGCAAAGGATCTCTTTACAGTGGAGAATATTTCTACAGCAAAGGATCTATCTACAGCAAAGGATCTATCTAAAGCAAATGATCAATCTACAGCAAATGATCTATCTACAGTAAAGGAACTCTCTAAAGCAAAGAATCCATATACAGCAAAGGATCTATTTACATCAAAGGATCTATCTACAGCAAAGGATCTATTTAATGCGGAGGATCTTTCTACATCAAGAGATCTATCTACAGGAAAGGATTTACTACAGCAAAGGATCTATCTACACTAAAGGATCTATCTACAGAAAAGGATCTATTTAAGGAAAGGAATCCATCTTCGGCAAATAATTTATTCATTTATTTACAGCAAAGGATCTGAGATCTATTTACAGCAAAGTATCTATCTACAGCAAAGGATCCATCTACAGCGAAGGATCTATCTACAACAAAGGATCTATCTACAGGAAAGGGTCTATCTACATCAAAGGATATTTCTACAGCAAAGGATCTATCTACAGCAAAGGATCTATTTACAGCAATGGATCTATCTAAAGCAAAGGATAAATTTACAGCAAAGGATCTATCTACAGTAAAGGAACTCTCTACAGCAAAGGATCCAAGGATCCATATACAGCAAAGGTTCTATCTACATCAATGGATCTATCTACAGCAACGGATCTATTTAAAGCGGAGGATCTTTCTTCAGCAAAGGATCTACTACAGCAAAGGATCTATCTATAGCAAAGGATCAATCTACAGCAAAGGATCTATCTACAGCAAAGGATATATCTACAGCAAAGGATATATTTACAGCAATAGATCTTTTTACAGCATAGGATCTACTACAGCAAAGGATCTATCTACAGCAAAGGATCTATCTACAGCAAAGGATCTATCTACAGCAAAGGATCTATCCACAGAAGTGGATTTATTTACAGCGAAGGATCAATCTACAGCAAAGGATTTATCTACAGCAAAGGATCTATGTTCAGCAAAGAATTTATCTAAAGCGAAGAATCTATCTACAGCAAAGGATCTATCTACAGTAAAGGAACTATCTACAGGAAAAGATCCATCTACAGTTAAGGATCAATCAACAGCAAATGATCTATCTACAGAAAAAGATCTATTAACAGTAAAAGATCTATCTACAGCAAAGGATCTTCCTACAGCAAAGGATCTATCTACAGGAAAGGATCTATCTACATAAAAGGAATATCTATAAAAAAGGATCTATCTACAGCGAAGGATCTATCAACAGAAAAAGATTTATCAACAGCAAATGATCTATCTACGTCAAGGGATCTATTTATGGCAAAGGATCTATCTACAGCAAAGAATCTATCTGCAACAAAAGTTCTATCTACAGCAAAGGATCTATCTACCGTAAAGGATCTATATACTGCAAAAGATCTATCTACTGCAAAGGATCTATATACAGCAAAGAATCTATCTACAGTAAAGGATCTGTATACTGCAAAAGATCTATCTACTGCAAAGGATCTAGATACAGCGAAGGATCTATCTACAGCAAAGAATCTATCTACAACAAAGAATCTATCTTCAGCAAAGAATCTATCTACAGCAAAGGATCTATCTACAGTAAAGGAACTCTCTAAAGCAAAGAATCCATATACAGCAAAGGATCTATCTGCATCAAAGGATCCATCTACAGCTAAGGATCTATCTACAGCGAAGGATCTATCTACAACAAAGTATCTATCTACAGTAAATGATCTATTTACGGCAGATGATCTTTCTACAGCAAAGGATCTACTACAGCAAAGAATCTATCTACAGCAAAGGATCTATCTACAGCAAAGGATCTATCTACAGGAAAGGATCTATCTACATAGAAGGATATATCTATAAAAAAGGATCTATCTACAGCTTAGGATCTATCTACAGAAAAAAACTATCAGCAGCAAATGATCTATCTAAGTCAAGGGATCTATTTATGGCAAAGGATCTATCTACAGCAAAGGATCTATCAACAGCAAAGGATCTATCTACAGTAAAGGATCTATATACTGCAAAGAATCTATCTACAACAAAGAATCTATCTTCAGCAAAGAATTTATCTACAGCAAAGGATATATCTACAGCAAAGGATCGATCTAAAGCAAACGATCAATCTACAGCAAAATATCTATCTACAGTGAAGGAATTCTTTACAGCAAAGGATCTATATACAGCAAACAATCTATCTACATCAAAGGATCTATCTACAGCAAAGGATCTATCTATAGCAAAGGATCAATCTACAGCAAAGGATCTATCCACAGCAAAGGATATATCTACAGCTAAGGATATATTTACAGCCATGGATCTCTCTACAGCATAGGATCTACTACAGCAAAGGATCTATCTACAGCAAAGGATCTATCTACATCGAAGGATCTATCTACAGCAATGGATATATCTATAGCAAAGGATCTACTACAGCAAAGGATCTATCTACAGCAAATAATCCATATAGGGCAAAGGATCTATTTACATCAAAGGATCTATCTACAGCAAAGGATCTATTTAATGCAGAGGATCTTTCTACAGCAAGAGATCTATCTACAGGAAAGGATTTACTACAGCAAAGGATCTATATACACTAAAGGATCTATCTACAGAAAAGGATCTATTTAAAGAAAGGAATCTATCTTCGGCAAATAATTTATTCATTTATTTACAGCAAAGGATCTAAGATCTATTTACAGCAAAGTATCTATCTACAGCAAAGGATCCATCTACAGCGAAGGATCTATCTATAACAAAGGATCTATCTACAGGAAAGGGTCTATCTACATCAAAGGATATTTCTACAGCAAAGGATCTATCTACAGCAAAGGATCTATTTACAGCAATGGATCTATCTAAAGCAAATGATAAATTTACAGCAAAGGATCTATCTACAGTAAAGGAACTCTCTACAGCAAAGGATCCAAGGATCCATATACAGCAAAGGTTCTATCTACATCAATGGATCTATCTACAGCAACGGATCTATTTACAGCGGAGGATCTTTCTTCAGCAAAGGATCTACTACAGCAAAGGATCTATCTATAGCAAAGGATCAATCTACAGCAAAGGATCTATCTACAGCAAAGGATATATCTACAGCAAAGGATATATTTACAGCAATGGATCTTTTTACAGCATAGGATCTACTACAGCAAAGGATCTATCTACAGCAAAGGATCTATCTACAGCAAAGGATCTATCTAGAGCAAAGGATCTATCTACAGAAGTGGATTTATTTACAGCGAAGGATCAATCTACAGCAAAGGATTTATCTACAGCAAAGGATCTATGTTCAGCAAAGAATTCATCTACAGCGAAGGATCTATCTACAGCAAAGGATCTATCTACAGTAAAGGAACTATCTACAGGAAAAGATCCATCTACAGTTAAGGATCAATCAACAGCAAATGATCTATCAACAGGAAAAGATCTATTTACAGTAAAAGATCTATTTACAGTAAAAGATCTATCTACAGCAAAGGATCTTCCTACAGCAAAGGATCTATCTACAGGAAAGGATCTATCTACATAAAAGGAATATCTATAAAAAAGGATCTATCAACAGCGAAGGATCTATCTACAGAAAAAGATTTATCAACAGCAAATGATCTATCTACGTCAAGGGATCTATTTATGGCAAAGGATCTATCTACAGCAAAGGATCTATCTACAACAAAAGTTCTATCTACAGCAAAGGATCTATCTACCGTAAAGGATCTATATACTGCAAAAGATCTATCTACTGCAAAGGATCTATATACAGCAAAGAATCTATCTACAGTAAAGGATCTGTATACTGCAAAAGATCTATCTACTGCAAAGGATCTAGATACAGCGAAGGATCTATCTACATCAAAGAATCTATCTACAACAAAGAATCTATCTTCAGCAAAGAATCTATCTACAGCAAAGGATCTATCTACAGTAAAGGAACTCTCTAAAGCAAAGAATCCATATACAGCAAAGGATCTATCTGCATCAAAGGATCCATCTACAGCTAAGGATCTATCTACAGCGAAGGATCTATCTACAACAAAGTATCTATCTACAGTAAATGATCTATTTACGGCAGATGATCTTTCTACAGCAAAGGATCTACTACAGCTAAGAATCTATCTACAGTAAAGGATCTATCTACAGCAAAGGATCTATCTACAGGAAAGGATCTATCTGCATAGAAGGATATATCTATAAAAAAGGATCTATCTACAGCTTAGGATCTATCTACAGAAAAAAACTATCAGCAGCAAATGATCTATCTAAGTCAAGGGATCTATTTATGGCAAAGGATCTATCTACAGCAAAATATCTATCAACAGCAAAGGATCTATCTACAGTAAAGGATCTATATACTGCAAAAGATCTATCTACTGCATAGGATCTAAATACAGCAAAGGATCTATCTACTGCAAAGAATCTATCTACAACAAAGAATCTATCTTCAGCAAAGAATTTATCTACAGCAAAGGATATATCTACAGCAAAGGATCGATCTAAAGCAAACGATCAATCTACAGCAAAATATCTATCTACAGTGAAGGAATTCTTTACAGCAAAGGATCTATATACAGCAAACAATCTATCTACATCAAAGGATCTATCTACAGCAAAGGATCTATCTATAGCAAAGGATCAATCTACAGCAAAGGATCTATCCACAGCAAAGGATATATCTACAGCTAAGGATATATTTACAGCCATGGATCTCTCTACAGCATAGGATCTACTACAGCAAAGGATCTATCTACAGCAAAGGATCTATCTACATCGAAGGATCTATCTACAGCAAAGGATATATCTATAGCAAAGGATCTATATACAGCAATGGATCTTTCTACAGCATAGGATCTACTACAGCAAAGGATCTATCTACAGCAAATAATCCATATACAGCAAAGGATCTATTTACATCAAAGGATCTATCTACAGCAAAGGATCTATTTAATGCGGAGGATCTTTCTACAGCAAGAGATCTATCTACAGGAAAGGATTTACTACAGCAAAGGATCTATCTACACTAAAGGATCTATCTACAGAAAAGGATCTATTTAAAGAAAGGAATCTATCTTCGGCAAATAATTTATTCATTTATTTACAGCAAAGGATCTAAGATCTATTTACAGCAAAGTATCTATCTACAGCAAAGGATCCATCTACAGCGAAGGATCTATCTATAACAAAGGATCTATCTACAGGAAAGGATCTATCTACATCAAAGGATATTTCTACAGCAAAGGATCTATCTACAGCAAAGGATCTATTTACAGCAATGGATCTATCTAAAGCAAAGGATAAATTTACAGCAAAGGATCTATCTACAGTAAAGGAACTCTCTACAGCAAAGGATCCAAGGATCCAGATACAGCAAAGGTTCTATCTACATCAATGGATCTATCTACAGCAACGGATCTATTTACAGCGGAGGATCTTTCTTCAGCAAAGGATCTACTACAGCAAAGGATCTATCTATAGCAAAGGATCAATCTACAGCAAAGGATCTATCTACAGCAAAGGATCTATCTACAGCAAAGGATATATCTACAGCAAAGGATATATTTACAGCAATGGATCTTTTTACAGCATAGGATCTACTACAGCAAAGGATCTATCTACAGCAAAGGATCTATCTACAGCAAAGGATCTATCTACAGCAAAGGATCTATCTAATGCAAAGGATCTATCTACAGAAGTGGATTTATTTACAGCGAAGGATCAATCTACAGCAAAGGATTTATCTACAGCAAAGGATCTATGTTCAGCAAAGAATTCATCTACAGCGAAGGATCTATCTACAGCAAAGGATCTATCTACAGTAAAGGAACTATCTACAGGAAAAGATCCATCTACAGTTAAGGATCAATCAACAGCAAATGATCTATCTACAGGAAAAGATCTATTTACAGTAAAAGATCTATCTACAGCAAATGATCTTCCTACAGCAAAGGATCTATCTACAGGAAAGGATCTATCTACATAAAAGGAATATCTATAAAAAAGGATCTATCTACAGCGAAGGATCTATCTACAGAAAAAGATTTATCAACAGCAAATGATCTATCTACGTCAAGGGATCTATTTATGGCAAAGGATCTATCTACAGCAAAGGATCTATCTACAACAAAAGTTCTATCTACAGCAAAGGATCTAACTAACGTAAAGGATCTATATACTGCAAAAGATCTATCTACTGCAAAGGATCTATATACAGCAAAGAATCTATCTGCAGTAAAGGATCTGTATACTGCAAAAGATCTATCTACTGCAAAGGATCTAGATACAGCGAAGGATCTATCTACAGCAAAGAATCTATCTACAACAAAGAATCTATCTTCAGCAAAGAATCTATCTACAGCAAAGGATCTATCTACAGTAAAGGAACTCTCTTAAGCAAAGAATCCATATACAGCAAAGGATCTATCTGCATCGAAGGATCCATCTACAGCTAAGGATCTATCTACAGCGAAGGATCTATCTACAACAAAGTATCTATCTACAGTAAATGATCTATTTACGGCAGATGATCTTTCTACAGCAAAGGATCTACTACAGCAAAGAATCTATCTACAGCAAAGGATCTATCTACAGCAAAGGATCTATCTACAGGAAAGGATCTATCTACATAGAAGGATATATCTATAAAAAAGGATCTATCTACAGCTTAGGATCTATCTACAGAAAAAAACTATCAGCAGCAAATGATCTATCTAAGTCAAGGGATCTATTTATGGCAAAGGATCTATCTACAGCAAAGGATCTATCAACAGCAAAGGATCTATGTACAGTAAAGGATCTATATACTGCAAAAGATCTATCTACTGCAAAGGATCTATATACAGCAAAGAATCTATCTTTAGTGAAGGATCTATATACTGCAAAAGATCTATATCCTGCAAAGGATCTATATACAGCAAAGGATCTATCTACAGCAAAGAATCTATCTACAACGAAAAATCTATCTTCAGCAAAAAATCTACCTACAGCAAAGGATCTATCTACAGCAAAGGATCTATCTAAAGCAAAGGATCAATCTACAGCAAAGGATCTATCTACAGTAAAGGAACTCTCTAAAGCAAGGAATCCATATACAGCAAAGGATCTATCTACATCAAAGGATCTATCTACAGCAAAGGATCTATTTAATGCGGAGGATCTTTCTACAGCAAAGGATCTACTCCAGCAAAGGATCTATCTTTAGCAGAGGATCTATCTACAGGAAAGGATCTATCTACAGCAAAGGAACTCTCTACAGCAAAGGATCTATCTACAGCAAAATATCTATTTAAAGCAGAGGATCTTTATACAGCAGAGGATCTTTCTACAGCAGAGGATCTATCTATAGCAAAGGATCTATCTACAGGAAAGGGTCTATCTACAGCAAAGGAACTCTCTACAGCAAAGGATCTATCTACAGCAAAATATTTATTTACAGCAGAGGATCTTTATACAGCAGAGGATCTTTCTACAGCAGAGGATCTTTATACAGCAAAAGAACCCTCTACTGCTGAGGATATTTCTACAACATAGGATCTATCTACAGCAAAGTGATCAATCTACAGTAGGGGATCTATCTACAGCAAAGGATCTATCTACAACAAACGATTTATCTACAGCGATGGATCTATCTACAGCAAAGGATCTATATACAGCAAAGGATCTATTTACAGTTAAGGATCTATATACTGCAAAGGATCTGTCTACAGAAAATTATCTATCTACAACGAAGAATCTATCTAAAGCGAAGTATCTATGTTCAGCAAAGAATATATCTACAGCAAAGGATCTATCTACAGCAAAGGATCTATCTACAGTAAAGGAACTATCTACAGAAAAGGATCCATCTACAGTTAAGGATCTATCAACACTAAAGGATCTTTCTACAGAAAAGGATCTATATAAGGAAAGGGATCTATCTACGGTAAATAATTTATTCATATATTTACAGCAAAGAATCTAAGATCTATTTACAGCAAACGATCTATCTACAGCAAAGGACTCATCTACAGCGAAGGATCTATCTACAACAAAGTATCTATCTACAGCAAAGGATCTATTTACGGCAGAGGATCTTTCTACAGCAAAGGATCTACTACAGCAAAGAATCTATCTACAGCAAAGGATCTATCTACAGCAAAGGATCTATTTACAGGAAAGGATCTATCAACATAGAAGGATATATCTATAAAAAAGGATCTATCTACAGCAAAGGATCTATCTACAGAAAAAGATCTATCAACAGCAAATGATCTATCTACATCAAGGGATCCATTTATGGCAAAGGATCTATCTACAGCAAAGGATCTATCTACAGCAAAGGATCTATCCACAGCAAAGGTTCTATCTACAGTAAAGAATCTATCTACCATAAAGGATCTATATACTGCAAAAGATCTATCTACTGCATAGGATCTATATACAGCAAAGAATCTATCTATAGTGAAGGATCTATATACTGCAAAAGATCTATCTCCTGCAAAGGATCTATTTACAGCAAAGGATCTATCTACAGCAAAGAATCTATCTACAACAAACGATTTATCTACAGCGATGGATCTATCTACAGCAATGGATCTAAATACAGCAAAGGATCTATTTACAGTAAAGGATCTGTCTACAGCAAATTATCTATCTACAACGAAGAGTCTATCTAAAGCAAAGTATCTATGTTCAGCAAAGAACATATCTACAGCAAAGAATCTATCTACAGCAAAGGATCTATCTACAGTAAAGGAACTATCTACAAAAAAAGATCCATCTACAGTTAAGGATCTATCAACAGCAAAGGATCTATGTACAGCAAAAGATCGATATACAGCAAAATATCTATCTACAGCAAAGGATCTATCTACATCAAGGGATCTATCTACAGGAAAGTATTTATCTACAGCAAAGGATCTATCTACACTAAAGGATCTATCTACAGAAAAGGATCTATTTAAGGAAAGGAATCTATCTACGGCAAATAATTTATTCATATATTTACAGCAAAGGATCTATTTACGGCAGAGGATCTTTCTACAGCAAAGGATCTACTACAGCAAAGAATCTATCTACAGCAAAGGATCTATCTACAGCAAAGGATCTATCTACAGCAAAGGATCTATCTACACTAAAGGATCTATATAGAGCGAAGGATCTATTTACAGTAAAGGATCTATCTACTGCAAAGGATCTGTCTACAGCAAATGATCTATCTACAACGAAGAATCTATCTACAGCAAAGTATCTATGTTCAGCAAAGAATATATCTACAGCAAAGGATCTATCTACAGCAAAGGATCTATCTACACTAAAGGATCTATCTACTGCAAAGGATCTATCTACAGGAAAGGATCTATCTACATAAAAGGATATAGCTATAAAGAAGGATCTATCTACAGCGAAGGATCTATCTACAGAAAAAGATAAATCAACAGCAAATGATCTATCTACGTCATGGGATCTATTTATGGCAAAGGATCTATCTACAACAAAGGATCTATCTACAGCAAAGTTTCTATCTACAGCAAAGGATCTATCTACCGAAAAGGATCTATCTACAGCAAGGGATCTATCTTCAGTAAATGATCCATCTACAGAAAGGTATCCATCTACAGCAAGGGGTCCATCTAGAACAACAAACAATCTATGTACATCAAAGAATCTATCTACAGCAAAGGATCTATCAACAGCAAAGGATCTATCTACAGTAAAGGATCTATATACTGCAAAAGATCTATCTACTGGAAAGGATTTATATACAGCAAAGGATCTATCTACTGCAAAGAATCTATCTACAACAAAGAATCTATCTTCAGCAAAGAATTTATCTACAGTAAAGGATCTATATACTGCAAAAGATCTATCTACTGGAAAGAATCTATCTACAACAAAGAATCTATCTTCAGCAAAGAATTTATCTACAGCAAAGGATCTATCCACAGCAAAGGATATATCTACAGCTAAGGATCTATTTACAGCCATGGATCTTTCTACAGCATAGGATCAACTACAGCAAAGGATCTATCTACAGCAAAGGATCTATCTACATCAAAGGATCTATCTACAACAAAGGATATATCTTTAGCAAAGGATCTATTTACAGCAATGGATCTTTCTACAGCATAGGATCTACTACAGCAAAGGATCTATCTACAGCAAAGAATCTAACTACAGCAAAGGATCTATTTACAGCGGAGGATCTTTCTACAGCAAAGGATCTACTACAGCAAGGGATCTATCTATAGCAAAGGATCTATCTACAGGAAAGGGTCTATCTACAGCAAAGGAACTCTCTACATCGAAGGATCTATCTACAGCAAAGGATCTATTTACAGCGGAGGATCTTCCTACAGCAAAAATATACTACAGCAAAGGATCTATCTATAGCAAAGGATCTATCTACAGGAAAGGGTCTATCTACAGCAAAGGAACTCTCTACATCAAAGGTTCTATCTACAGCAAAGGATCTATTCACAGCGGAAGATCTTTCTACAGCAAAGGATCTACTACAGAAAAGGATCTATCTATAGCAAAGGATCTATCTACAGGAAAGGGTCTATTTACAGTAAAGGAACTCTCTACAGCAAAGGATCTATCTACAGCAAAATATCTATCAACAGCAGAGGATCTTTATACAGCAGAGGATCTTTCTAAAGCAGAGGATCTTTATACAGCAAAGGATCCCTCTACAGCTGAGGATATTTCTACAACATAGGATCTATCTACAGCAAACAGATCAATCTACAGTAGGGGATCTCTCTACAGCAAAGGATCTATCTACAACAAACGATTTATCTACAGCGATGGATCTATCTACAGCAAAGGATCTATATACAGCAAAGGATCTATTTACAGTAAAGGATCTATCTACTGCAAAGGATCTGTCTACAGCAAATTATCTATCTACAGCGAAGAATCTATCTAAAGCGAAGTATCTATGTTCAGCAAAGAACATATCTACAGCGAAGGATCTATCTACAGCAAAGGATCTATCTACAGTAAAGGAACTATCTACAGAAAAGGATCCATCTACAGTTAAGGATCTATCAACACTAAAGGATCTATCTAAAGAAAAGGATCTATTTAAGGAAAAGGATCTATCTACGGTAAATAATTTAATCATATATTTACAGCAAAGAATTTAAGATCTATTTACAGCAAACGATCTATCTACAGCAAAGGATCCATCTACAGCGAAGGATCTATCTACAACAAAGTATCTATCTACAGCAAAGGATCTATTTACGGCAGAGGATCTTTCTACAGCAAAGGATCTACTACAGCAAAGAATCTATCTACAGCAAAGGATCTATCTACAGCAAAGGATCTATTTACAGGAAAGGATCTATCTACAGCAAATGATCTATCCACAGCAAAGGTTCTATCTACAGCAAAGGATCTATCTACCGTAAAGGATCTATATACTGCAAAAGATCTATCTACTGCAAAGGATCTATATACAGCAAAGAATCTATCTATAGTGAAAGGTCTATATACTGCAAAAGATCTATCTCCTGCAAAGGATCTATATACAGCAAAGGATCTATCTACAGCAAATAATCTATCTACAACGAAGAATCTATCTTCAGCAAAAAATCTATCTACAGCAAAGGATCAATCTACAGCAAAGGATCTATCTACAGTAAAGGAACTCTCTAAAGCAAGGAATCCATATACAGCAAAGGATCTATCTACATCAAAGGATCTATCTACAGCAAAGGATTTATTTAATGCGGAGGATCTTTCTACAGCAAAGGTTCTACTACAGCAAAGGATCTATCTATAGCAAAGGATCTATCTACAGGAAAAGGTCTATCTACAGCAAAGGAACTCTCAACAGCAAAGGATCTATTTACAGCAAAATATCTATCTACAGCAGAGGATCTTTATACAGCAAAGGATCTTTCTACAGCAGAGGATCTTTATACAGCAAAGGATCCCTCTACAGCAGAGGATATATCTACAACATAGGATCTATCTACAACAAAGTGATCAATCCACAGTAGGAGATCTATCTACAGCAAAGGATCTATATAGAACAAAGAATCTTTTCTTCAGCAAAGGATCTATCTACAACAAACGATTTATCTACAGCTATGGATCTATCTAAAGCAAAGGATCTATATACAGCAAATGATCTATTTACAGTGAAGGATCTATCTACTGCAAAGGATCTGTCTACAGCAAATGATCTATCTGCAACGAAGAATCTATCTACAGCAAAGTATCTATGTTCAGCAAAGAATATATCTACAGCAAAGGATCTATCTACAGCAAAGGATCTATCTACACTAAAGGATCTATCTACTGCAAAGGATCTATCTACAGGAAAGGATCTATCTACATAAAAGGATATAGCTATAAAGAAGGATCTATCTACAGCGAAGGATCTATCTACAGAAAAAGATAAATCAAAAGCAAATGATCTATCTACGTCAAGGGATCTATTTATGGCAAAGGATCTATCTACAGCAAAGGATCTATCTACAGCAAAGTTTCTATCTACAGCAAAGGATCTATCTACCGAAAAGGATCTATCTACAGCAAAGGATCTATCTTCAGTAAATGATCCATCTACAGAAAGGTATCCATCTACAGCAAGGGGTCCATCTAGAACAACAAACAATCTATGTACATCAAAGAATCTATCTACAGCAAAGGATCTATCAACAGCAAAGGATCTATCTACAGTAAAGGATCTATATACTGCAAAAGATCTATCTACTGGAAAGGATTTATATACAGCAAAGGATCTATCTACTGCAAAGAATCTATCTACAACAAAGAATCTATCTTCAGCAAAGAATTTATCTACAGCAAAGGATATATCTACAGCAAAGGATCGATCTAAAGCAAACGATCAATCTACAGCAAAATATCTATCTACAATGAAGGAATTATTTACAGCAAAGGATCTATATACAGCAAACGATCTATCTACATCAAAGGATCTATCTACAGCAAAGGATCTATCTATAGCAAAGGATCAATCTACAGCAAAGGATCTATCAACAGCAAAGGATATATCTACAGCTAAGGATCTATTTACAGCCATGGATCTTTCTACAGCATAGGATCTACTACAGCAAAGGATCTATCTACAGCAAAGGATCTATCTACATCAAAGGATCTATCTACAACAAAGGATATATCTATAGCAAAGGATCTATTTACAGCAATGGATCTTTCTACAGCATAGGATCTACTACAGCAAAGGATCTATCTACAGCAAAGAATCTAACTACAGCAAAGGATCTATTTACAGCGGAGGATCTTTCTACAGCAAAGGATCTACTACAGCAAGGGATCTATCTATAGCAAAGGATCTATCTACAGGAAAGGGTCTATCTACAGCAAAGGAACTCTCTACATCGAAGGATCTATCTACAGCAAAGGATCTATTTACAGCGGAGGATCTTCCTACAGCAAAAATATACTACAGCAAAGGATCTATCTATAGCAAAGGATCTATCTACAGGAAAGGGTCTATCTACAGCAAAGGAACTCTCTACATCAAAGGTTCTATCTACAGCAAAGGATCTATTCACAGCGGAAGATCTTTCTACAGCAAAGGATCTACTACAGAAAAGGATCTATCTATAGCAAAGGATCTATCTACAGGAAAGGGTCTATTTACAGCAAAGGAACTCTCTACAGCAAAGGATCTATCTACAGCAAAATATCTATCAACAGCAGAGAATCTTTATACAGCAGAGGATCTTTCTAAAGCAGAGGATCTTTATACAGCAAAGGATCCCTCTACAGCTGAGGATATTTCTACAACATAGGATCTATCTACAGCAAACAGATCAATCTACAGTAGGGGATCTATCTACAGCAAAGGATCTATCTACAACAAACGATTTATCTACAGCGATGGATCTATCTACAGCAAAGGATCTATATACAGCAAAGGATCTATTTACAGTAAAGTATCTACCTACTGCAAAGGATCTGTCTACAGCAAATTATCTATCTACAGCGAAGAATCTATCTAAAGCGAAGTATCTATGTTCAGCAAAGAACATATCTACAGAAAAGGATCCATCTACAGTGAAGGATCTATCAACACTAAAGGATCTATCTAAAGAAAAGGATCTATTTAAGGAAAAGGATCTATCTACGGTAAACAATTTATTCATATATTTACAGCAAAGAATTTAAGATCTATTTACAGCAAACGATCTATCTACAGCAAAGGATCCATCTACAGCGAAGGATCTATCTACAACAAAGTATCTATCTACAGCAAAGGATCTATTTACGGCAGAGGATCTTTCTACAGTAAAGGATCTACTACAGCAAAGAATCTATCTACAGCAAAGGATCTATTTACAGCAAAGGATCTCTTTACAGGAAAGGATCTATCTACAGCAAATGATCTATCTACGTCAAGTGATCTATTTATGGCAAAGGATCTATCTACACCAAAGGATCTATCTATAGCAAAGTTTCTATCTACAGCAAAAGATCTATCTACCGTAAAGGATCTATCTACAGCAAAGGATCTATCTTCAGTTAATGATCTATCTACTGAAAGGTATCCATCTACAGCAAGGGGTCAATCTAGAATAACAAACAATCAATCTACAGCAAAAATTCTATCTACTGCAAAGGATCTAACAACAGCAAAGGATCTATCTACAGTAAAGAATCTATATACTTTAAAAGATCTATCTACTGCAAAGGATCTATATACAGCAAAGGATCTATCTACAGTAAAGAATCTATCTACATTAAAGAATCTATCTTCAGCAAAGAATCTATATACAGCAAAGAATCTAGCTACAGCAAAGGATCGATCTAAAGCAAAGGATCAATCTACAGCAAAAGATCTATCTACAGTAAAGGAACTCTCTACAGCAAAGGATCTATCTACAGCAAAGGATCTATCTACAGGAAAGGATCTATCTACATTAAAGGATATATCTATAAAAAAGGATCTATCTACAGCGAAGGATCTATCTACAGAAAAAGATTCATCAACAGCAAATGATCTATCTACCGTAAAGGATCTATATACTGCAAAAGATCTATCTACTGCAAAGGATCTATATACAGCAAAGAATCTATCTACAGTAAAGGATCTATATACTGCAAAAGATCTATCTACTGCAAAGGATCTATATACAGCGAAGGATCTATCTACAGCAAAGAATCTATCTACAACAAAGAATATATCTTCAGCAAAGAATCTATCTACAGCAAAGGATCTATCTACAGTAAAGGAACTCTCTAAAGCAAAGAATCCATATACAGCAAAGGATCTATCTGCATCAAAGGATCCATCTACAGCGAAGGATCTATCTACAACAAAGTATCTATCTACAGTAAAGGATCTATTTACGGCAGAGGATCTTTCTACAGCAAAGGATCTACTACAGCAAAGATTCTATCTACAGCAAAGGATCTATCTACAGCAAAGGATCTATCTACAGCTTAGGATCTATCTACAGAAAAAAAACTATCAACAGCAAATGATTTATCTACGTCAAGGGATCTATTTATGGCAAAGGATCTATCTACAGCAAAGGATCTATCCACAGCAAAAGACCTATCTACCGTAAAGGATCTGTATACTGCAAAAGATCTATCTACTACAAAGGATCTATATACAGCAAAGAATCTATCTATAGTGGAGGATCTATATACTGCAAAAGATCTATCTACAGCAAAGGATCTATATACAGCAAAGGATCTATCTACAGCAAAGAATCTATCTACAACGAAGAATCTATCTTCAGCAAAGAATCTATCTACAGCAAAGGATCTATCTACAGCAAAGGATCTATCTAAAGCAAATGATCAATCTACAGCAAATGATCTATCTACAGTAAAGGAACTCTCTAAAGCAAAGAATCCATATACAGCAAAGGATCTATTTACATCAAAAGATCTTTCTACAGCAAAGGATCTATTTAATGCGGAGGATCTTTCTACAGCAAGAGATCTATCTACAGGAAAGGATTTACTACAGCAAAGGATCTATCTACACTAAAGGATCTATCTACAGAAAAGGATCTATTTAAGGAAAGGAATCTATCTTCGGCAAATAATTTATTCATTTATTTACAGCAAAGGATCTGAGATCTATTTACAGCAAAGTATATATCTACAGCAAAGGATCCATCTACAGCGAAGGATCTATCTACAACAAAGGATCTATCTACAGGAAAGGGTTTATCTACATCAAAGGATATTTCTACAGCAAAGGATCTATCTACAGCAAAGGATCTATTTACAGCAATGGATCTATCTAAAGCAAAGGATAAATTTACAGCAAAGGATCTATCTACAGTAAAGGAACTCTCTACAGCAAAGGATCCAAGGATCCATATACAGCAAAGGTTCTATCTACATCAATGGATCTATCTACAGGAAAAGGTCTATCTACAGCAAAGGAACTCTCAACAGCAAAGGATCTATTTACAGCAAAATATCTATCTACAGCAGAGGATCTTTATACAGCAAAGGATCTTTCTACAGCAGAGGATCTTTATACAGCAAAGGATCCCTCTACAGCAGAGGATATATCTACAACATAGGATCTATCTACAACAAAGTGATCAATCCACAGTAGGAGATCTATCTACAGCAAAGGATCTATATAGAACAAAGAATCTTTTCTTCAGCAAAGGATCTATCTACAACAAACGATTTATCTACAGCTATGGATCTATCTAAAGCAAAGGATCTATATACAGCAAATGATCTATTTACAGTGAAGGATCTATCTACTGCAAAGGATCTGTCTACAGCAAATGATCTATCTGCAACGAAGAATCTATCTACAGCAAAGTATCTATGTTCAGCAAAGAATATATCTACAGCAATGGATCTATCTACAGCAAAGGTTCTATCTACAGTTAAGGATCTATCAACAGCAAAGGATCTATCTACAGCAAAAGATCTATTTACAGCAAAATATCTATCTATAGCGAAGGATCTATCTACAGCAAGGGATATATCTACAGGAAAGGATCTATATACAGCAAAGGATCTATCTACACTAAAGGATCTACCTACAGCAAAGGATCTATCTACAGGAAAGGATCTATCTACATAAAAGGATATATCTATAAAAAAGGATTTATCTACAGCGGAGGATCTATACAGAAAAAGATCTATCAACAGCAAATGATCTATCTACGTCAAGTGATCTATTTATGGCAAAGGATCTATCTACACCAAAGGATCTATCTACAGCAAAGTTTCTATCTACAGCAAAAGATCTATCTACCGTAAAGGATCTATCTACAGCAAAGGATCTATCTTCAGTTAATGATCTATCTACTGAAAGGTATCCATCTACAGCAAGGGGTCAATCTAGAATAACAAACAACCAATCTACAGCAAAAATTCTATCTACTGCAAAGGATCTAACAACAGCAAAGGATCTATCTACAGTAAAGAATCTATATACTTTAAAAGATCTATCTACTGCAAAGGATCTATATACAGCAAAGGATCTATCTACAGCAAAGAATCTATCTACATTAAAGAATCTATCTTCAGCAAAGAATCTATATACAGCAAAGAATCTAGCTACAGCAAAGGATCGATCTAAAGCAAAGGATCAATCTACAGCAAAAGATCTATCTACAGTAAAGGAACTCTCTACAGCAAAGGATCTATCTACAGCAAAGGATCTATCTACAGGAAAGGATCTTTCTACATTAAAGGATATATCTATAAAAAAGGATCTATCTACAGCGAAGGATCTATCTACAGAAAAAGATTTATCAACAGCAAATGATCTATCTACCGTAAAGGATCTATATACTGCAAAAGATCTATCTACTGCAAAGGATCTATATACAGCAAAGAATCTATCTACAGTAAAGGATCTATATACTGCAAAAGATCTATCTACTGCAAAGGATCTATATACAGCGAAGGATCTATCTACAGCAAAGAATCTATCTACAACAAAGAATATATCTTCAGCAAAGAATCTATCAACAGCAAAGGATCTATCTACAGTAAAGGAACTCTCTAAAGCAAAGAATCCATATACAGCAAAGGATCTATCTGCATCAAAGGATCCATCTACAGCGAAGGATCTATCTACAACAAAGTATCTATCTACAGTAAAGGATCTATTTACGGCAGAGGATCTTTCTACAGCAAAGGATCTACTACAGCAAAGATTCTATCTACAGCAAGGGATCTATCTACAGCAAAGGATCTATCTACAGCTTAGGATCTATCTACAGAAAAAAAACTATCAACAGCAAATGATTTATCTACGTCAAGGGATCTATTTATGGCAAAGGATCTATCTACAGCAAAGGATCTATCCACAGCAAAAGACCTATCTACCGTAAAGGATCTGTATACTGCAAAAGATCTATCTACTACAAAGGATCTATATACAGCAAAGAATCTATCTATAGTGAAGGATCTATATACTGCAAAAGATCTATCTACTGCAAAGGATCTATATACAGCAAAGGATCTATCTACAGCAAAGAATCTATCTACAACGAAGAATCTATCTTCAGCAAAGAATCTATCTACAGAAAAGGATCTATCTACAGCAAAGGATCTATCTAAAGCAAATGATCAATCTACAGCAAATGATCTATCTACAGTAAAGGAACTCTCTAAAGCAAAGAATCCATATACAGCAAAGGATCTATTTACATCAAAAGATCTATCTACAGCAAAGGATCTATTTAATGCGGAGGATCTTTCTACAGCAAGAGATCTATCTACAGGAAAGGATTTACTACAGCAAAGGATCTATCTACACTAAAGGATCTATCTACAGAAAAGGATCTATTTAAGGAAAGGAATCTATCTTCGGCAAATAATTTATTCATTTATTTACAGCAAAGGATCTGAGATCTATTTACAGCAAAGTATATATCTACAGCAAAGGATCCATCTACAGCGAAGGATCTATCTACAACAAAGGATCTATCTACAGGAAAGGGTCTATCTACATCAAAGGATATTTCTACAGCAAAGGATCTATCTACAGCAAAGGATCTATTTACAGCAATGGATCTATCTAAAGCAAAGGATAAATTTACAGCAAAGGATCTATCTACAGTAAAGGAACTCTCTACAGCAAAGGATCCAAGGATCCATATACAGCAAAGGTTCTATCTACATCAATGGATCTATCTACAGCAACGGATCTATTTACAGCGGAGGATCTTTCTTCAGCAAAGGATCTACTACAGCAAAGGATCTATCTATAGCAAAGGATCAATCTACAGCAAAGGATCTATCTACAGCAAAGGATATATCTACAGCAAAGGATATATTTACAGCAATGGATCTTTTTACAGCATAGGATCTACTACAGCAAAGGATCTATCTACAGCAAAGGATCTATCTACAGCAAAGGATCTATCTACAGCAAAGGATCTATCTACAGAAGTGGATTTATTTACAGAGAAGGATCAATCTACAGCAAAGGATTTATCTACAGCAAAGGATCTATGTTCAGCAAAGAATTTATCTACAGCGAAGGATCTATCTACAGCAAAGGATCTATCTACAGTAAAGGAACTATCTACAGGAAAAGATCCATCTACAGTTAAGGATCAATCAACAGCAAATAATCTATCTACAGAAAAAGATCTATTAACAGTAAAAGATCTATCTACAGCAAAGGATCTTCCTACAGCAAAGGATCTATCTACAGGAAAGGATCTATCTACATAAAAGGAATATCTATAAAAAAGGATCTATCTACAGCGAAGGATCTATCTACAGAAAAAGATTTATCAACAGCAAATGATCTTTCTACGTCAAGGGATCTATTTATGGCAAAGGATCTATCTACAGCAAAGGATCTATCAACAGCAAAGGATCTATCTACAGTAAAGGATCTATATACTGCAAAAGATCTATCTACTGCAAAGGATCTAAATACAGCAAAGGATCTATCTACTGCAAAGAATCTATCTATAACAAAGAATCTATCTTCAGCAAAGAATTTATCTACAGCAAAGGATATATCTACAGCAAAGGAACTATCTACAGGAAAAAATCCATCTACAGTTAAGGATCAATCAAAAGCAAATGATCTATCTACAGGAAAAGATCTATTAACAGTAAAAGATCTATCTACAGCAAAGGATCTACATACAGCAAAGGATCTATCTACAGGAAAGGATCTATCTACATAAAAGGAATATCTATAAAAAAGGATCTATCTACAGCGAAGGATCTATCTACAGAAAAAGATTTATCAACAGCAAATGATCTTTCTACGTCAAGGGATCTATTTATGGCAAAGGATTTATCTACAGCAAAGGATCTATCTACAACAAATGTTCTATCTACAGCAAAGGATCTATCTACCGTAAAGGATCTATATACTGCAAAAGATCTATCTACTGCAAAGGATCTATATACAGCAAAGAATCTATCTACAGTAAAGAGTCTATATACTGCAAAAGATCTATCTACTGCAAAGGATCTATATACAGCGAAGGATCTATCTACAGCAAATAATCTATCTACAACAAAGAATCTATCTTTAGCAAAGAATCTATCTACAGCAAAGGATCTATCTACAGTAAAGGTTCTCTCTAAAGCAAAGAATCCATATACAGCAAAGGATCTATCTGCATCAAAGGATCCATCTACAGCTAAGGATCTATCTACAGCGAAGAATCTATCTACAACAGAGTATCTATCCACAGTAAATGATCTATTTACGGCAGATGATCTTTCTACAGCAAAGGATCTACTACCGCAAAGAATCTATCTACAGCAAGGGATCTATCTACAGCAAAGGATCTATTTACAGGAAAGGATCTATCTACATAGAAGGATATATCTATAAAAAAGGATCTATCTACAGCGAAGGATCTATCTACAGAAAAAGATCTGTCAACAGCAAATGATCTATCTACGTCAAGGGATCTATTTATAGCAAAGGATTTATCTACAGCAAAGGATCTATCCACAGCAAAGGTTCTATCTACAGCAAAGGATCTATCTACCGTAAAGGATCTATATACTGCAAAAGATCTATCTACTGCAAAGGATCTATATACAGCAAAGAATCTATCTATAGTGAAGGATCTATATACTGCAAAAGATCTATATCCTGCAAAGGATCTATATACAGCAAAGGATCTATCTACAGCAAAGAATCTATCTACAACGAAGAATCTATCTTCAGCAAAAAATCTATCTACAGCAAAGGGTCTATCTACAGCAAAGGATCTATCTAAAGCAAAGGATCAATCTACAGCAAAGGATCTATCTACAGTAAAGGAACTCTCTAAAGCAAGGAATCCATATACAGCAAAGGATCTATCTATATCAAAGGATCTATCTACAGCAAAGGATCTATTTAATGCGGAAGATCTTTCTACAGCAAAGGATCTACTACAGCAAAGGATCTATCTATAGCAAAGGATCTATCTACAGGAAAGGGTCTATCTACAGCAAAGGAACTCTCTACAGCAAAGGATCTATCTACAGCAAGATATCTATTTACAGCAGAGGATCTTTATACAGCAGAGGATCTTTCTACATCAGAGGATCTATCTATAGCAAAGGATCTATCAACAGGAAAGGGTCTATCTACAGCAAAGGAACTCTCTACAGCAAAGGATCTATCTACAGCAAAATATCTATTTACAGCAGAGGATCTTTATACAGCAGAGGATCTTTCTACAGCAGAGGATCTTTATACAGCAAAGGATCCCTCTAAAGCTGAGGATATTTCTACAACATAGGATCTATCTACAGCAAAGTGATCCATCTACAGTAGGGGATCTATCTACAGCAAAGAATCTATCTACAACAAACGATTTATCTACAGCGATGGATCTATCTACAGCAAAGGATCTAGATACAGCAAAGGATCCATTTACAGTAAAGGATCTATCTACAGCAAAGGATCTGTCTACAGCAAATTATCTATCTACAACGAAGAATCTATCTAAAGCAAAGTATCTATGTTCAGCAAAGAACATATCTACAGCAAAGGATCTATCTACAGCAAAGGATTTATCTACAGTAAAGGAACTATCTACAGAAAAGGATCCATCTACAGTTAAGGATCTATCAGCAGCAAAGGATCTATGTAAAGCAAAAGATCGATATACAGCAAAATATCTATCTACAGCAAAGGATCTATCTACAGCAAGGGATCTATCTACAGGAAAGGATTTATCTACAGCAAAGGATCTATCTACACTAAAGGATCTATCAACAGAAAAGGATCTATTTAAGGAAAGGAATCTATCTACGGCAAATAATTTATTCATATATTTACAGCAAAGGATTTAAGATCTATTTACAGCAAAGTATCTATCTACAGCAAAGGATCCATCTACAGCGAAGGATCTATCTACAACAAAGTATCTATCTACAGCAAAGGATCTATTTACGACAGAGGATCTTTTTACAGCAAAGGATCAACTACAGCAAAGAATCTATCTACAGCAAAGGATCTATCTACAGCAAAGGATCTATCTACAGGAAAGGATCTATCTATATAGAAGGTTATATGTATAAAAAAGGATCTATCTACAGCGAAGGATCTATCTTCAGAAAAAGATTTATCAACAGCAAATGATCTATCTACGTCAAGGGATCTATTTATGACAAAGGATCTATCTACAGCAAAGGATCTAATCACAGCAAAGGTTCTATCTACAGCAAAGGATCTATCTACCGTAAAGGATCTATATACTGCAAAAGATCAATCTACTGCAAAGGATCTATATACAGCAAAGAATCTATTTATAGTGAAGGATCTATATAGTGCAAAAGATCTATCTATTGCAAAGGATCTATATACAGCAAAGGATCTATCTACAGCAAAGGAACTCTCTAAAGCAAAGAATCCATATACAGCAAAGGATCTTTCTACATCAAAGGATCTATCTACAGCAAAGGAACTCTCTAAAGCAAAGAATCCATATACAGCAAAGGATCTATCTACATCAAAGGATCCATCTACAGCAAAGGAACTCTCTACATCGAAGGATCTATCTACAGCAAAGGATCTATTTACAGCGGAGGATCTTTCTACAGCAAAAAATCTACTACAGCAAAGGATCTATCTATAGCAAAGGATCAATCTACAGGAAAGGGTCTATCTACAGCAAAGGAACTCTCAACATCAAAGGTTCTATCTACAGCAAAGGATCTATTCACAGCGGAGGATCTTTCTACAGCGAAGGATCTACTACAGCAAAAGATCTATCTACAGCAAAGGATCTATCTACAGCAAAATATCTATCAACAGCAGAGGATCTTTATACAGCAGAGGATCCCTCTACAGCTGAGGATATTTCTACAACATAGGATCTATCTACAGCAAAGTGATCAATCTACAGTAGGGGATCTTTCTACAGCAAAGGATCTATATACGTCAAGGGATCTATTTATGACAAAGGATCTATCTACAGCAAAGGATCTATCCACAGCAAAGGTTCTATCTACAGCAAAGGATCTATCTACCGTAAAGGATCTATATACTGCAAAAGATCTATCTACTGCAAAGGATCTATATACAGCAAAGAATCTATCTATAGTGAAGGATCTATATACTGCAAAAGATCTATATCCTGCAAAGGATCTATATACAGCAAAGGATCTATCTACAGCAAAGAATCTATCTACAACGAAGAATCTATCTTCAGCAAAAAATCTATCTACAGCAAAGGGTCTATCTACAGCAAAGGATCTATCTAAAGCAAAGGATCAATCTACAGCAAAGGATCTATCTACAGTAAAGGAACTCTCTAAAGCAAGGAATCCATATACAGCAAAGGATCTATCTATATCAAAGGATCTATCTACAGCAAAAGATCTATTTAATGCGGAAGATCTTTCTACAGCAAAGGATCTACTACAGCAAAGGATCTATCTATAGCAAAGGATCTATCTACAGGAAAGGGTCTATCTACAGCAAAGGAACTCTCTACAGCAAAGGATCTATCTACAGCAAGATATCTATTTACAGCAGAGGATCTTTATACAGCAGAGGATCTTTCTACATCAGAGGATCTATCTATAGCAAAGGATCTATCAACAGGAAAGGGTCTATCTACAGCAAAGGAACTCTCTACAGCAAAGGATCTATCTACAGCAAAATATCTATTTACAGCAGAGGATCTTTATACAGCAGAGGATCTTTCTACAGCAGAGGATCTTTATACAGCAAAGGATCCCTCTAAAGCTGAGGATATTTCTACAACATAGGATCTATCTACAGCAAAGTGATCCATCTACAGTAGGGGATCTATCTACAGCAAAGAATCTATCTACAACAAACGATTTATCTACAGCGATGGATCTATCTACAGCAAAGGATCTAGATACAGCAAAGGATCCATTTACAGTAAAGGATCTATCTACAGCAAAGGATCTGTCTACAGCAAATTATCTATCTACAACGAAGAATCTATCTAAAGCAAAGTATCTATGTTCAGCAAAGAACATATCTACAGCAAAGGATCTATCTACAGCAAAGGATTTATCTACAGTAAAGGAACTATCTACAGAAAAGGATCCATCTACAGTTAAGGATCTATCAGCAGCAAAGGATCTATGTAAAGCAAAAGATCGATATACAGCAAAATATCTATCTACAGCAAAGGATCTATCTACAGCAAGGGATCTATCTACAGGAAAGGATTTATCTACAGCAAAGGATCTATCTACACTAAAGGATCTATCAACAGAAAAGGATCTATTTAAGGAAAGGAATCTATCTACGGCAAATAATTTATTCATATATTTACAGCAAAGGATTTAAGATCTATTTACAGCAAAGTATCTATCTACAGCAAAGGATCCATCTACAGCGAAGGATCTATCTACAACAAAGTATCTATCTACAGCAAAGGATCTATTTACGACAGAGGATCTTTTTACAGCAAAGGATCAACTACAGCAAAGAATCTATCTACAGCAAAGGATCTATCTACAGCAAAGGATCTATCTACAGGAAAGGATCTATCTATATAGAAGGTTATATGTATAAAAAAGGATCTATCTACAGCGAAGGATCTATCTTCAGAAAAAGATTTATCAACAGCAAATGATCTATCTACGTCAAGGGATCTATTTATGACAAAGGATCTATCTACAGCAAAGGATCTAATCACAGCAAAGGTTCTATCTACAGCAAAGGATCTATCTACCGTAAAGGATCTATATACTGCAAAAGATCAATCTACTGCAAAGGATCTATATACAGCAAAGAATCTATTTATAGTGAAGGATCTATATAGTGCAAAAGATCTATCTATTGCAAAGGATCTATATACAGCAAAGGATCTATCTACAGCAAAGGAACTCTCTAAAGCAAAGAATCCATATACAGCAAAGGATCTTTCTACATCAAAGGATCTATCTACAGCAAAGGAACTCTCTAAAGCAAAGAATCCATATACAGCAAAGGATCTATCTACATCAAAGGATCCATCTACAGCAAAGGAACTCTCTACATCGAAGGATCTATCTACAGCAAAGGATCTATTTACAGCGGAGGATCTTTCTACAGCAAAAAATCTACTACAGCAAAGGATCTATCTATAGCAAAGGATCAATCAACAGGAAAGGGTCTATCTACAGCAAAGGAACTCTCAACATCAAAGGTTCTATCTACAGCAAAGGATCTATTCACAGCGGAGGATCTTTCTACAGCGAAGGATCTACTACAGCAAAAGATCTATCTACAGCAAAGGATCTATCTACAGCAAAATATCTATCAACAGCAGAGGATCTTTATACAGCAGAGGATCCCTCTACAGCTGAGGATATTTCTACAACATAGGATCTATCTACAGCAAAGTGATCAATCTACAGTAGGGGATCTTTCTACAGCAAAGGATCTATATACGTCAAGGGATCTATTTATGACAAAGGATCTATCTACAGCAAAGGATCTATCCACAGCAAAGGTTCTATCTACAGCAAAGGATCTATCTACCGTAAAGGATCTATATACTGCAAAAGATCAATCTACTGCAAAGGATCTATATACAGCAAAGAATCTATCTATAGTGAAGGATCTATATACTGCAAAAGATCTATCTATTGCAAAGGATCTATATACAGCAAAGGATCTATCTACAGCAAAGGAACTCTCTAAAGCAAAGAATCCATATACAGCAAAGGATCTATCTACATCAAAGGATCTATCTACAGCAAAGGATTTATACAATGCGGAGGATCTTTCTACAGCGAAGGATCTACTACAGCAAAGGATCTACCTATAGCAAAGGATCTATCTACAGGAAAGGGTCTATATACAGCGAAGGAACTCTCTACAGAAAAGGATCTATCTACAGCAAAGGATCTATTTACAGCAAAGGATCTATCTAAAGCAAAGGATAAATTTACAGCAAAGGATCTATCTACAGTAAAGGAACTCTCTACAGCAAAGGATCCATATACAGCAAAGGTTCTATCTACATCAATGGATCTATCTACAGCAAAGGATCTCTTTACAGCAAAGGATCTATCTAAAGCAAATGATCAATCTACAGCAAATGATCTATATACAGTAAAGGAACTCTCTAAAGCAAAGAATCCATATACAGCAAAGGATCTATTTACATCAAAGGATCTATCTACAGCAAAGGATCTATTTAATGCGGAGGATCTTTCTACATCAAGGGATCTATCTACAGGAAAGGATTTACTACAGCAAAGGATCTATCTACACTAAAGGATCTATCTACAGAAAAGGATCTATTTAAGGAAAGGAATCCATCTTCGGCAAATAATTTATTCATTTATTTACAGCAAAGGATCTGAGATCTATTTACAGCAAAGTATCTATCTACAGCAAAGGATCCATCTACAGCGAAGGATCCATCTACAACAAAGGATCTATCTACAGGAAAGGGTCTATCTACATCAAAGGATATTTCTACAGCAAAGGATCTATCTACAGCAAAGGATCTATTTACAGCAATGGATCTATCTAAAGCAAAGGATAAATTTACAGCAAAGGATCTATCTACAGTAAAGGAACTCTCTACAGCAAAGGATCCAAGGATCCATATACAGCAAAGGTTCTATCTACATCAATGGATCTATCTACAGCAACGGATCTATTTACAGCGGAGGATCTTTCTTCAGCAAAGGATCTACTACAGCAAAGGATCTATCTATAGCAAAGGATCAATCTACAGCAAAGGATCTATCTACAGCAAAGGATATATCTACAGCAAAGGATATATTTACAGCAATAGATCTTTTTACAGCATAGGATCTACTACAGCAAAGGATCTATCTACAGCAAAGGATCTATCTACAGCAAAGGATCTATCTACAGCAAAGGATCTATCCACAGAAGTGGATTTATTTACAGCGAAGGATCAATCTACAGCAAAGGATTTATCTACAGCAAAGGATCTATGTTCAGCAAAGAATTTATCTACAGCGAAGAATCTATCTACAGCAAAGGATCTATCTACAGTAAAGGAACTATCTACAGGAAAAGATCCATCTACAGTTAAGGATCAATCAACAGCAAATGATCTATCTACAGAAAAAGATCTATTTACAGTAAAAGATCTATCTACAGCAAAGGATCTTCCTACAGCAAAGGATCTATCTACAGGAAAGGATCTATCTACATAAAAGGAATATCTATAAAAAAGGATCTATCTACAGCGAAGGATCTATCAACAGAAAAAGATTTATCAACAGCAAATGATCTATCTACGTCAAGGGATCTATTTATGGCAAAGGATCTATCTACAGCAAAGGATCTATCTACAACAAAAGTTCTATCTACAGCAAAGGATCTATCTACCGTAAAGGATCTATATACTGCAAAAGATCTATCTACTGCAAAGGATCTATATACAGCAAAGAATCTATCTACAGTAAAGGATCTGTATACTGCAAAAGATCTATCTACTGCAAAGGATCTAGATACAGCGAAGGATCTATCTACAGCAAAGAATCTATCTACAACAAAGAATCTATCTTCAGCAAAGAATCTATCTACAGCAAAGGATCTATCTACAGTAAAGGAACTCTCTAAAGCAAAGAATCCATATACAGCAAAGGATCTATCTGCATCAAAGGATCCATCTACAGCTAAGGATCTATCTACAGCGAAGGATTTATCTACAACAAAGTATCTATCTACAGTAAATGATCTATTTACGGCAGATGATCTTTCTACAGCAAAGGATCTACTACAGCAAAGAATCTATCTACAGCAAAGGATCTATCTACAGCAAAGGATCTATCTACAGGAAAGGATCTATCTACATAGAAGGATATATCTATAAAAAAGGATCTATCTACAGCTTAGGATCTATCTACAGAAAAAAACTATCAGCAGCAAATGATCTATCTAAGTCAAGGGATCTATTTATGGCAAAGGATCTATCTACAGCAAAGGATCTATCAACAGCAAAGGATCTATCTACAGTAAAGGATCTATATACTGCAAAAGATCTATCTACTGCAAAGGATCTAAATACAGCAAAGGATCTATCTACTGCAAAGAATCTATCTACAACAAAGGATCTATCTACAGCAAAGGATCTATTTACAGGAAAGGATCTATCTACATAGAAGGATATATCTATGAAAAAGGATCTATCTACAGCGAAGGATCTATCTACAGAAAAAGATCTGTCAACAGCAAATGATCTATCTACGTCAAGGGATCTATTTATGGCAAAGGATTTATCTACAGCAAAGGATCTATCCACAGCAAAGGTTCTATCTACAGCAAAGGATCTATCTACCGTAAAGGATCTATATACTGCAAAAGATCTATCTACTGCAAAGGATCTATATACAGCAAAGAATCTATCTATAGTGAAGGATCTATATACTGCAAAAGATCTATATCCTGCAAAGGATCTATATACAGCAAAGGATCTATCTACAGCAAAGAATCTATCTACAACGAAGAATCTATCTTCAGCAAAAAATCTATCTACAGCAAAGGGTCTATCTACAGCAAAGAATCTATCTAAAGCAAAGGATCAATCTACAGCAAAGGATCTATCTACAGTAAAGGAACTCTCTAAAGCAAGGAATCCATATACAGCAAAGGATCTATCTATATCAAAGGATCTATCTACAGCAAAGGATCTATTTAATGCGGAAGATCTTTCTACAGCAAAGGATCTACTACAGCAAAGGATCTATCTATAGCAAAGGATCTATCTACAGGAAAGGGTCTATCTACAGCAAAGGAACTCTCTACAGCAAAGGATCTATCTACAGCAAGATATCTATTTACAGCAGAGGATCTTTATACAGCAGAGGATCTTTCTACATCAGAGGATCTATCTATAGCAAAGGATCTATCAACAGGAAAGGGTCTATCTACAGCAAAGGAACTCTCTACAGCAAAGGATCTATCTACAGCAAAATATCTATTTACAGCAGAGGATCTTTATACAGCAGAGGATCTTTCTACAGCAGAGGATCTTTATACAGCAAAGGATCCCTCTAAAGCTGAGGATATTTCTACAACATAGGATCTATCTACAGCAAAGTGATCCATCTACAGTAGGGGATCTATCTACAGCAAAGAATCTATCTACAACAAACGATTTATCTACAGCGATGGATCTATCTACAGCAAAGGATCTATATACAGCAAAGGATCCATTTACAGTAAAGGATCTATCTACAGCAAAGGATCTGTCTACAGCAAATTATCTATCTACAACGAAGAATCTATCTAAAGCAAAGTATCTATGTTCAGCAAAGAACATATCTACAGCAAAGGATCTATCTACAGCAAAGGATTTATCTACAGTAAAGGAACTATCTACAGAAAAGGATCCATCTACAGTTAAGGATCTATCAGCAGCAAAGGATCTATGTAAAGCAAAAGATCGATATACAGCCAAATATCTATCTACAGCAAAGGATCTATCTACAGCAAGGGATCTATCTACAGGAAAGGATTTATCTACAGCAAAGGATCTAATTACACTAAAGGATCTATTAACAGAAAAGGATCTATTTAAGGAAAGGAATCTATCTACGGCAAATAATTTATTCATATATTTACAGCAAAGGATTTAAGATCTATTTACAGCAAAGTATCTATCTACAGCAAAGGATCCATCTACAGCGAAGGATCTATCTACAACAAAGTATCTATCTACAGCAAAGGATCTATTTACGACAGAGGATCTTTTTACAGCAAAGGATAAACTACAGCAAAGAATCTATCTACAGCAAAGGATCTATCTACAGCAAAGGATCTATCTACAGGAAAGGATCTATCTATATAGAAGGTTATATGTATAAAAAAGGATCTATCTACAGCGAAGGATCTATCTTCAGAAAAAGATTTATCAACAGCAAATGATCTATCTACGTCAAGGGATCTATTTATGACAAAGGATCTATCTACAGCAAAGGATCTAATCACAGCAAAGGTTCTATCTACAGCAAAGGATCTATCTACCGTAAAGGATCTATATACTGCAAAAGATCAATCTACTGCAAAGGATCTATATACAGCAAAGAATCTATTTATAGTGAAGGATCTATATAGTGCAAAAGATCTATCTATTGCAAAGGATCTATATACAGCAAAGGATCTATCTACAGCAAAGGAACTCTCTAAAGCAAAGAATCCATATACAGCAAAGGATCTTTCTACATCAAAGGATCTATCTACAGCAAAGGAACTCTCTAAAGCAAAGAATCCATATACAGCAAAGGATCTATCTACATCAAAGGATCCATCTACAGCAAAGGAACTCTCTACATCGAAGGATCTATCTACAGCAAAGGATCTATTTACAGCGGAGGATCTTTCTACAGCAAAAAATCTACTACAGCAAAGGATCTATCTATAGCAAAGGATCAATCTACAGGAAAGGGTCTATCTTCAGCAAAGGAACTCTCAACATCAAAGGTTCTATCTACAGCAAAGGATCTATTCACAGCGGAGGATCTTTCTACAGCGAAGGATCTACTACAGCAAAAGATCTATCTACAGCAAAGGATCTGTCTACAGCAAAATATCTATCAACAGCAGAGGATCTTTATACAGCAGAGGATCCCTCTACAGCTGAGGATATTTCTACAACATAGGATCTATCTACAGCAAAGTGATCAATCTACAGTAGGGGATCTTTCTACAGCAAAGGATCTATATACGTCAAGGGATCTATTTATGACAAAGGATCTATCTACAGCAAAGGATCTATCCACAGCAAAGGTTCTATCTACAGCAAAGGATCTATCTACCGTAAAGGATCTATATACTGCAAAAGATCAATCTACTGCAAAGGATCTATATACAGCAAAGAATCTATCTATAGTGAAGGATCTATATACTGCAAAAGATCTATCTATTGCAAAGGATCTATATACAGCAAAGGATCTATCTACAGCAAAGGAACTCTCTAAAGCAAAGAATCCATATACAGCAAAGGATCTATCTACATCAAAGGATCTATCTACAGCAAAGGAACTCTCTATAGCAAAGAATCCATATACAGCAAAGGATCTATTTACATCAAAGGATCTATCTACAGCAAAGGATTTATACAATGCGGAGGATCTTTCTACAGCGAAGGATCTACTACAGCAAAGGATCTACCTATAGCAGAGGATCTATCTACAGGAAAGGGTCTATATACAGCAAAGGAACTCTCAACAGAAAAGGATCTATCTACAGCAAAGGATCTATTTACAGCAAAGGATCTATCTAAAGCAAAGGATAAATTTACAGCAAAGGATCTATCTACAGTAAAGGAACTCTCTACAGCAAAGGATCCATATACAGCAAAGGTTCTATCTACATCAATGGATCTATCTACAGCAAAGGATCTCTTTACAGTGGAGAATATTTCTACAGCAATGGATCTATCTACAGCAAAGGATCTATCTAAAGCAAATGATCAATCTACAGCAAATGATCTATCTACAGTAAAGGAACTCTCTAAATCAAAGAATCCATATACAGCAAAGGATCTATTTACATCAAAGGATCTATCTACAGCAAAGGATCTATTTAATGCGGAGGATCTTTCTACATCAAGAGATCTATCTACAGGAAAGGATTTACTACAGCAAAGGATCTATCTACACTAAAGGATCTATCTACAGAAAAGGATCTATTTAAGGAAAGGAATCCATCTTCGGCAAATAATTTATTCATTTATTTACAGCAAAGGATCTGAGATCTATTTACAGCAAAGTATCTATCTACAGCAAAGGATCCATCTACAGCGAAGGATCCATCTACAACAAAGGATCTATCTACAGGAAAGGGTCTATCTACATCAAAGGATATTTCTACAGCAAAGGATCTATCTACAGCAAAGGATCTATTTACAGCAATGGATCTATCTAAAGCAAAGGATAAATTTACAGCAAAGGATCTATCTACAGTAAAGGAACTCTCTACAGCAAAGGATCCAAGGATCCATATACAGCAAAGGTTCTATCTACATCAATGGATCTATCTACAGCAACGGATCTATTTACAGCGGAGGATCTTTCTTCAGCAAAGGATCTACTACAGCAAAGGATCTATCTATAGCAAAGGATCAATCTACAGCAAAGGATCTATCTACAGCAAAGGATATATCTACAGCAAAGGATATATTTACAGCAATAGATCTTTTTACAGCATAGGATCTACTACAGCAAAGGATCTATCTACAGCAAAGGATCTATCTACAGCAAAGGATCTATCTACAGCAAAGGATCTATCCACAGAAGTGGATTTATTTACAGCGAAGGATCAATCTACAGCAAAGGATTTATCTACAGCAAAGGATCTATGTTCAGCAAAGAATTTATCTACAGCGAAGAATCTATCTACAGCAAAGGATCTATCTACAGTAAAGGAACTATCTACAGGAAAAGATCCATCTACAGTTAAGGATCAATCAACAGCAAATTATCTATCTACAGAAAAAGATCTATTTACAGTAAAAGATCTATCTACAGCAAAGGATCTTCCTACAGCAAAGGATCTATCTACAGGAAAGGATCTATCTACATAAAAGGAATATCTATAAAAAAGGATCTATCTACAGCGAAGGATCTATCAACAGAAAAAGATTTATCAACAGCAAATGATCTATCTACGTCAAGGGATCTATTTATGGCAAAGGATCTATCTACAGCAAAGGATCTATCTACAACAAAAGTTCTATCTACAGCAAAGGATCTATCTACCGTAAAGGATCTATATACTGCAAAAGATCTATCTACTGCAAAGGATCTATATACAGCAAAGAATCTATCTACAGTAAAGGATCTGTATACTGCAAAAGATCTATCTACTGCAAAGGATCTAGATACAGCGAAGGATCTATCTACAGCAAAGAATCTATCTACAACAAAGAATCTATCTTCAGCAAAGAATCTATCTACAGCAAAGGATCTATCTACAGTAAAGGAACTCTCTAAAGCAAAGAATCCATATACTGCAAAGGATCTATCTGCATCAAAGGATCCATCTACAGCTAAGGATCTATCTACAGCGAAGGATCTATCTACAACAAAGTATCTATCTACAGTAAATGATCTATTTACGGCAGATGATCTTTCTACAGCAAAGGATCTACTACAGCAAAGAATCTATCTACAGCAAAGGATCTATCTACAGCAAAGGATCTATCTACAGGAAAGGATCTATCTACATAGAAGGATATATCTATAAAAAAGGATCTATCTACAGCTTAGGATCTATCTACAGAAAAAAACTATCAGCAGCAAATGATCTATCTAAGTCAAGGGATCTATTTATGGCAAAGGATCTATCTACAGCAAAGGATCTATCAACAGCAAAGGATCTATCTACAGTAAATGATCTATATACTGCAAAAGATCTATCTACTGCAAAGGATCTAAATACAGCAAAGGATCTATCTACTGCAAAGAATCTATCTACAACAAAGGATCTATCTACAGCAAAGAATCTATTTACAGGAAAGGATCTATCTACATAGAAGGATATATCTACAAAAAAGGATCTATCTACAGCGAAGGATCTATCTACAGAAAAAGATCTGTCAACAGCAAATGATCTATCTACGTCAAGGGATCTATTTATGGCAAAGGATTTATCTACAGCAAAGGATCTATCCACAGCAAAGGTTCTATCTACAGCAAAGGATCTATCTACCGTAAAGGATCTATATACTGCAAAAGATCTATCTACTGCAAAGGATCTATATACAGCAAAGAATCTATCTATAGTGAAGGATCTATATACTGCAAAAGATCTATATCCTGCAAAGGATCTATATACAGCAAAGGATCTATCTACAGCAAAGAATCTATCTACAACGAAGAATCTATCTTCAGCAAAAAATCTATCTACAGCAAAGGGTCTATCTACAGCAAAGGATCTATCTAAAGCAAAGGATCAATCTACAGCAAAGGATCTATCTACAGCAAAGGAACTCTCTAAAGCAAAGAATCCATATACAGCAAAGGATCTATCTACATCAAAGGATCCATCTACAGCAAAGGAACTCTCTACATCGAAGGATCTATCTACAGCAAAGGATCTATTTACAGCGGAGGATCTTTCTACAGCAAAAAATCTACTACAGCAAAGGATCTATCTATAGCAAAGGATCAATCTACAGGAAAGGGTCTATCTACAGCAAAGGAACTCTCAACATCAAAGGTTCTATCTACAGCAAAGGATCTATTCACAGCGGAGGATCTTTCTACAGCGAAGGATCTACTACAGCAAAAGATCTATCTACAGCAAAGGATCTATCTACAGCAAAATATCTATCAACAGCAGAGGATCTTTATACAGCAGAGGATCCCTCTACAGCTGAGGATATTTCTACAACATAGGATCTATCTACAGCAAAGTGATCAATCTACAGTAGGGGATCTTTCTACAGCAAAGGATCTATATACGTCAAGGGATCTATTTATGACAAAGGATCTATCTACAGCAAAGGATCTATCCACAGCAAAGGTTCTATCTACAGCAAAGGATCTATCTACCGTAAAGGATCTATATACTGCAAAAGATCAATCTACTGCAAAGGATCTATATACAGCAAAGAATCTATCTATAGTGAAGGATCTATATACTGCAAAAGATCTATCTATTGCAAAGGATCTATATACAGCAAAGGATCTATCTACAGCAAAGGAACTCTCTAAAGCAAAGAATCCATATACAGCGAAGGATCTATCTACATCAAAGGATCTATCTACAGCAAAGGAACTCTCTATAGCAAAGAATCCATATACAGCAAAGGATCTATTTACATCAAAGGATCTATCTACAGCAAAGGATTTATACAATGCGGAGGATCTTTCTACAGCGAAGGATCTACTACAGCAAAGGATCTACCTATAGCAAAGGATCTATCTACAGGAAAGGGTCTATATACAGCAAAGGAACTCTCTACAGAAAAGGATCTATCTACAGCAAAGGATCTATTTACAGCAAAGGATCTATCTAAAGCAAAGGATAAATTTACAGCAAAGGATCTATCTACAGTAAAGGAACTCTCTACAGCAAAGGATCCATATACAGCTAAGGTTCTATCTACATCAATGGATCTATCTACAGCAAAGGATCTCTTTACAGTGGAGAATATTTCTACAGCAAAGGATCTATCTACAGCAAAGGATCTATCTAAAGCAAATGATCAATCTACAGCAAATGATCTATCTACAGTAAAGGAACTCTCTAAAGCAAAGAATCCATATACAGCAAAGGATCTATTTACATCAAAGGATCTATCTACAGCAAAGGATCTATTTAATGCGGAGGATCTTTCTACATCAAGAGATCTATCTACAGGAAAGGATTTACTACAGCAAAGGATCTCTCTACACTAAAGGATCTATCTACAGAAAAGGATCTATTTAAGGAAAGGAATCCATCTTCGGCAAATAATTTATTCATTTATTTACAGCAAAGGATCTGAGATCTATTTACAGCAAAGTATCTATCTACAGCAAAGGATCCATCTTCAGCGAAGGATCCATCTACAACAAAGGATCTATCTACAGGAAAGGGTCTATCTACATCGAAGGATATTTCTACAGCAAAGGATCTATCTACAGCAAAGGATCTATTTACAGCAATGGATCTATCTAAAGCAAAGGATAAATTTACAGCAAAGGATCTATCTACAGTAAAGGAACTCTCTACAGCAAAGGATCCAAGGATCCATATACAGCAAAGGTTCTATCTACATCAATGGATCTATCTACAGCAACGGATCTATTTACAGCGGAGGATCTTTCTTCAGCAAAGGATCTACTACAGCAAAGGATCTATCTATAGCAAAGGATCAATCTACAGCAAAGGATCTATCTACAGCAAAGGATATATCTACAGCAAAGGATATATTTACAGCAATAGATCTTTTTACAGCATAGGATCTACTACAGCAAAGGATCTATCTACAGCAAAGGATCTATCTACAGCAAAGGATCTATCTACAGCAAAGGATCTATCCACAGAAGTGGATTTATTTACAGCGAAGGATCAATCTACAGCAAAGGATTTATCTACAGCAAAGGATCTATGTTCAGCAAAGAATTTATCTACAGCGAAGAATCTATCTACAGCAAAGGATCTATCTACAGTAAAGGAACTATCTACAGGAAAAGATCCATCTACAGTTAAGGATCAATCAACAGCAAATGATCTATCTACAGAAAAAGATCTATTTACAGTAAAAGATCTATCTACAGCAAAGGATCTTCCTACAGCAAAGGATCTATCTACAGGAAAGGATCTATCTACATAAAAGGAATATATATAAAAAAGGATCTATCTACAGCGAAGGATCTATCAACAGAAAAAGATTTATCAACAGCAAATGATCTATCTACGTCAAGGGATCTATTTATGGCAAAGGATCTATCTACAGCAAAGGATCTATCTACAACAAAAGTTCTATCTACAGCAAAGGATCTATCTACCGTAAAGGATCTATATACTGCAAAAGATCTATCTACTGCAAAGGATCTATATACAGCAAAGAATCTATCTACAGTAAAGGATCTGTATACTGCAAAAGATCTATCTACTGCAAAGGATCTAGATACAGCGAAGGATCTATCTACAGCAAAGAATCTATCTACAACAAAGAATCTATCTTCAGCAAAGAATCTATCTACAGCAAAGGATCTATCTACAGTAAAGGAACTCTCTAAAGCAAAGAATCCATATACAGCAAAGGATCTATCTGCATCAAAGGATCCATCTACAGCTAAGGATCTATCTACAGCGAAGGATCTATCTACAACAAAGTATCTATCTACAGTAAATGATCTATTTACGGCAGATGATCTTTCTACAGCAAAGGATCTACTACAGCAAAGAATCTATCTACAGCAAAGGATCTATCTACAGCAAAGGATCTATCTATAGGAAAGGATCTATCTACATAGAAGGATATATCTATAAAAAAGGATCTATCTACAGCTTAGGATCTATCTACAGAAAAAAACTATCAGCAGCAAATGATCTATCTAAGTCAAGGGATCTATTTATGGCAAAGGATCTATCTACAGCAAAGGATCTATCAACAGCAAAGGATCTATCTACAGTAAAGGATCTATATACTGCAAAAGATTTATCTACTGCAAAGGATCTAAATACAGCAAAGGATCTATCTACTGCAAAGAATCTATCTACAACAAAGAATCTATCTTCAGCAAAGAATTTATCTACAGCAAAGGATATATCTACAGCAAAGGATCGATATAAAGCAAACGATCAATCTACAGCAAAATATCTATCTACAGTGAAGGAATTCTTTACAGCAAAGGATCTATATACAGCAAACAATCTATCTACATCAAAGGATCTATCTACAGCAAAGGATCTATCTATAGCAAAGGATCAATCTACAGCAAAGGATCTATCAACAGCAAAGGATATATCTACAGCTAAGGATATATTTACAGCCATGGATCTCTCTACAGCATAGGATCTACTACAGCAAAGGATCTATCTACAGCAAAGGATCTATCTACATCGAAGGATCTATCTACAGCAATGGATATATCTATAGCAAAGGATCTACTACAGCAAAGGATCTATCTACAGCAAATAATCCATATACAGCAAAGGATCTATTTACATCAAAGGATCTATCTACAGCAAAGGATCTATTTAATGCGGAGGATCTTTCTACAGCAAGAGATCTATCTACAGGAAAGGATTTACTACAGCAAAGGATATATATACACTAAAGGATCTATCTACAGAAAAGGATCTATTTAAAGAAAGGAATCTATCTTCGGCAAATAATTTATTCATTTATTTACAGCAAAGGATCTAAGATCTATTTACAGCAAAGTATCTATCTACAGCAAAGGATCCATCTACAGCGAAGGATCTATCTATAACAAAGGATCTATCTACAGGAAAGGGTCTATCTACATCAAAGGATATTTCTACAGCAAAGGATCTATCTACAGCAAAGGATCTATTTACAGCAATGGATCTATCTAAAGCAAAGGATAAATTTACAGCAAAGGATCTATCTACAGTAAAGGAACTCTCTACAGCAAAGGATCCAAGGATCCATATACAGCAAAGGTTCTATCTACATCAATGGATCTATCTACAGCAACGGATCTATTTACAGCGGAGGATCTTTCTTCAGCAAAGGATCTACTACAGCAAAGGATCTATCTATAGCAAAGGATCAATCTACAGCAAAGGATCTATCTACAGCAAAGGATATATCTACAGCAAAGGATATATTTACAGCAATGGATCTTTTTACAGCATATGATCTACTACAGCAAAGGATCTATCTACAGCAAAGGATCTATCTACAGCAAAGGATCTATCTACAGCAAAGGATCTATCTACAGAAGTGGATTTATTTACAGCGAAGGATCAATCTACAGCAAAGGATTTATCTACAGCAAAGGATCTATGTTCAGCAAAGAATTCATCTACAGCGAAGGATCTATCTACAGCAAAGGATCTATCTACAGTAAAGGAACTATCTACAGGAAAAGATCCATCTACAGTTAAGGATCAATCAACAGCAAATGATCTATCAACAGGAAAAGATCTATTTACAGTTAAAGATCTATCTACAGCAAAGGATCTTCCTACAGCAAAGGATCTATCTACAGGAAAGGATCTATCTACATAAAAGGAATATCTATAAAAAAGGATATATCTACAGCGAAGGATCTATCTACAGAGAAAGATTTATCAACAGCAAATGATCTATCTACGTCAAGGGATCTATTTATGGCAAAGGATCTATCTACAGCAAAGGATCTATCAACAACAAAAGTTCTATCTACAGCAAAGGATCTATCTACCGTAAAGGATCTATATACTGCAAAAGATCTATCTACTGCAAAGGATCTATATACAGCAAAGAATCTATCTACAGTAAAGGATCTGTATACTGCAAAAGATCTATCTACTGCAAAGGATCTAGATACAGCGAAGGATCTATCTACAGCAAAGAATCTATCTACAACAAAGAATCTATCTTCAGCAAAGAATCTATCTACAGCAAAGGATCTATCTACAGTAAAGGAACTCTCTAAAGCAAAGAATCCATATACAGCAAAGGATCTATCTGCATCAAAGGATCCATCTACAGCTAAGGATCTATCTACAGCGAAGGATCTATCTACAACAAAGTATCTATCTTCAGCAAAGAATTTATCTACAGCAAAGGATATATCTACAGCAAAGGATCGATCTAAAGCAAACGATCAATCTACAGCAAAATATCTATCTACAGTGAAGGAATTCTTTACAGCAAAGAATCTATATACAGCAAACAATCTATCTACATCAAAGGATCTATCTACAGCAAAGGATCTATCTATAGCGAAGGATCAATCTACAGCAAAGGATCTATCCACAGCAAAGGATATATCTACAGCTAAGGATATATTTACAGCCATGGATCTCTCTACAGCATAGGATCTACTACAGCAAAGGATCTATCTACAGCAAAGGATCTATCTACATCGAAGGATCTATCTACAGCAAAGGATATATCTATAGCAAAGGATCTATATACAGCAATGGATCTTTCTACAGCATAGGATCTACTACAGCAAAGGATCTATCTACAGCAAATAATCCATATACAGCAAAGGATCTATTTACATCAAAGGATCTATCTACAGCAAAGGATCTATTTAATGCGGAGGATCTTTCTACAGCAAGAGATCTATCTACAGGAAAGGATTTACTACAGCAAAGGATCTATCTACACTAAAGGATCTATCTACAGAAAAGGATCTATTTAAAGAAAGGAATCTATCTTCGGCAAATAATTTATTCATTTATTTACAGCAAAGGATCTAAGATCTATTTACAGCAAAGTATCTATCTACAGCAAAGGATCCATCTACAGCGAAGGATCTATCTATAACAAAGGATCTATCTACAGGAAAGGGTCTATCTACATCAAAGGATATTTCTACAGCAAAGGATCTATCTACAGCAAAGGATCTATTTACAGCAATGGATCTATCTAAAGCAAAGGATAAATTTACAGCAAAGGATCTATCTACAGTAAAGGAACTCTCTACAGCAAAGGATCCAAGGATCCATATACAGCAAAGGTTCTATCTACATCAATGGATCTATCTACAGCAACGGATCTATTTACAGCGGAGGATCTTTCTTCAGCAAAGGATCTACTACAGCAAAGGATCTATCTATAGCAAAGGATCAATCTACAGCAAAGGATCTATCTACAGCAAAGGATCTATCTACAGCAAAGGATATATCTACAGCAAAGGATATATTTACAGCAATGGATCTTTTTACAGCATAGGATCTACTACAGCAAAGGATCTATCTACAGCAAAGGATCTATCTACAGCAAAGGATCTATCTACAGCAAAGGATCTATCTAATGCAAAGGATCTATCTACAGAAGTGGATTTATTTACAGCGAAGGATCAATCTACAGCAAAGGATTTATCTACAGCAAAGGATCTATGTTCAGCAAAGAATTCATCTACAGCGAAGGATCTATCTACAGCAAAGGATCTATCTACAGTAAAGGAACTATCTACAGGAAAAGATCCATCTACAGTTAAGGATCAATCAACAGCAAATGATCTATCTACAGGAAAAGATCTATTTACAGTAAAAGATCTATCTACAGCAAATGATCTTCCTACAGCAAAGGATCTATCTACAGGAAAGGATCTATCTACATAAAAGGAATATCTATAAAAAAGGATCTATCTACAGCGAAGGATCTATCTACAGAAAAAGATTTATCAACAGCAAATGATCTATCTACGTCAAGGGATCTATTTATGGCAAAGGATCTATCTACAGCAAAGGATCTATCTACAACAAAAGTTCTATCTACAGCAAAGGATCTATCTAACGTAAAGGATCTATATACTGCAAAAGATCTATCTACTGCAAAGGATCTATATACAGCAAAGAATCTATCTGCAGTAAAGGATCTGTATACTGCAAAAGATCTATCTACTGCAAAGGATCTAGATACAGCGAAGGATTTATCTACAGCAAAGAATCTATCTACAACAAAGAATCTTTCTTCAGCAAAGAATCTATCTACAGCAAAGGATCTATCAACAGTAAAGGAACTCTCTAAAGCAAAGAATCCATATACAGCAAAGGATCTATCTGCATCAAAGGATCCATCTACAGCTAAGGATCTATCTACGGCGAAGGATCTATCTACAACAAAGTATCTATCTACAGTAAATGATCTATTTACGGCAGATGATCTTTCTACAGCAAAGGATCTACTACAGCAAAGAATCTATCTACAGCAAAGGATCTATCTACAGCAAAGGATCTATCTACAGGAAAGGATCTATCTACATAGAAGGATATATCTATAAAAAAGGATCTATCTACAGCTTAGGATCTATCTACAGAAAAAAACTATCAGCAGCAAATGATCTATCTAAGTCAAGGGATCTATTTATGGCAAAGGATCTATCTACAGCAAAGGATCTATCAACAGCAAAGGATCTATCTACAGTAAAGGATCTATATACTGCAAAAGATCTATCTACTGCAAAGGATCTAAATACAGCAAAGGATCTATCTACTGCAAAGAATCTATCTACAACAAAGAATCTATCTTCAGCAAAGAATTTATCTACAGCAAAGGATATATCTACAGCAAAGGATCGATCTAAAGCAAACGATCAATCTACAGCAAAATATCTATCTACAGTGAAGGAATTCTTTACAGCAAAGGATCTATATACAGCAAACAATCTATCTACATCAAAGGATCTATCTACAGCAAAGGATCTATCTATAGCAAAGGATCAATCTACAGCAAAGGATCTATCCACAGCAAAAGATATATCTACAGCTAATGATCTATTTACAGCCATGGATCTTTCTACAGCATAGGATCTACTACAGCAAAGGATCTATCTACAGCAAAGGATCTATCTACATCGAAGGATCTATCTACAGCAAAGGATATATCTATAGCGAAGGATCTATATACAGCAATGGATCTTTCTACAGCATAGGATCTACTACAGCAAAGGATCTATCTACAGCAAATAATCTATCTACAGCAAAGGATCTATCTTCAGCAAAGAATCTATCTACAGTAAAGGATCTATATAATGCAAAAGATCTATCTACTGCAAAGGATCTATATACAGCAAAGGATCTATCTACATCAAAGGATCTCTCTACAGCAAAGGATCTATTTACAGCGGAGGATCTTTCTACAGCAAAGGATCTACTACAGCAAAGGATCTATCTATAGCAAAGGATCTATCTACAGGAAAGGGTCTATCTACAGCAAAGGAACTCTCTACATCGAAGGATCTATCTACATCAAAGGATCTATTTACAGCGGAGGATCTTTCAACAGCAAAAAATCTACTACAGCAAAGGATCTATCTATAGCAAAGGATCTATCTACAGGAAAGGGTCTATCTACAGCAAAGGAACTCTCTACATCAAAGGTTCTATCTACAGCAAAGGATCTTTTCACAGCGGAGGATCTTTCTACAGCAAAGGATCTACTACAGCAAAGGATCTATCTATAGCAAAGGATCTATCTACAGGAAAGGGTGTATCTACAGCAAAGGAACTCTCTACAGCAAAGGATCTATCAACAGCAAAATATCTATCAATAGCAGAGGATCTTTATACAGCAGAGGATCTTTTTTCAGCAGAGGATCTTTATACAGCAAAGGATCCCTCTATAGCTGAGGATATTTCTACAACATAGGATCTATCTACAACAAAGTGATCAATCTACAGTAGGGGATCTATCTACAGCAAAGGATCTATCTACAACAGACGATTTATCTACAGCGATGGATCTATCTACAGCAAAGGATCTATATACAGCAAACGATCTATTTACAGTAAAGGAACTATCTACAGAAAAGGATCCATCTACAGTTAAGGATCCATCAACACTAAAGGATCTATCTACAGAAAAGGATCTATTTAAGGAAAGGGATCTATCTACGGTAAATAATTTATTCATATATTTACAGCAAAGAATCTAAGATCTATTTACAGCAAACGATCTATCAACAGCAAAGGATCCATCTACAGCGAAGGACCTATCTACAACAAAGTATCTATTTACAGCAAAGGATCTATTTACTGCAGAGGATCTTTCTACAGCAAAGGATCTACTACAGCGAAGAATCTATCAACAACAAAGGATCTATCTACAGCAAAGGATCTATTTACTGGAAATGATCTATCTACATAGAAGGATATATCTATAAAAAAGGATCTATCTACAGCGAAGGATCTATCTACAGAAAAAGATCTATCGACAGCAAATGATCTATCTACGTCAAGGGATCTATTTATGGCAAAGGATCTATCTACAGCAAAAAATCTATCCACAGCAAAGGTTCTATCTACAGCAAAGGATCTATCTACCGTAAAGGATCTATATACTGCAAAAGATCTATCTACTGCAAAGGATCTATATACAGCAAAGAATCTATCTATAGTGAAGGATCTATATACTGCAAAAGATCTATATCCTGCAAAGGATCTATATACAGCAAAGGATCTATCTACAGCGAAGAATCTATCTACAACGAAGAATCAATCTTCAGCAAAAAATCTATCTACAGCAAAGGGTCTATCTACAGCAAAGAATCTATCTAAAGCAAAGGATCAATCTACAGCAAAGGATCTATCTACAGTAAAGGAACTCTCTAAAGCAAGGAATCCATATACAGCAAAGGATCTATCTACATCAAAGGATCTATCTACAGCAAAGGATCTACTTAATGCGGAGGATCTTTCTACAGCAAAGGATCTACTACAGCAAAGGATCCATCTATAGCAAAGGATCTATCTACAGGAAAGGGTCTATCTACAGCAAAGGAACTCTCTACAGCAAAGGATCTATCTACAGCAAAGGATCTATTTACAGCAAAGGATCTATCTAAAGCAAAGGATAAATTTACAGCAAAGGATCTATCTACAGTAAAGGAACTCTACAGCAAAGGATCCATATACAGCAAAGGTTCTATCTACATCAATGGATCTATCTACAGCAAAGGATCTATTTACAGTGGAAAATATTTCTACATCAAAGGATCTACTACAGCAAAGGATCTATCTACAACAAACGATTTTTCTACTGCAATGGATCTATCTACAGAAAAGGATCTATATACAGCAAAGGATCTATCTACAGCAAAGGATCTATCTACATAAAAGGATCTATCTACTGCAAAGGATCTATCTACAGGAAAGGATCTATCTACATAAGAGGATATAGCTATAAAGAAGGATCTATCAACAGCGAAAGATCTATTTACAGAAAAAGATAAATCAACAGCAAATGATCTATCTACGTCAAGGGATCTATTTATGGCAAAGAATCTATCTACAGCAAAGGATCTATCTACAGCAAAGGATCTATCCACAGAAGTGGATTTATTTACAGCGAAGGATCAATCTAAAGCAAAGGATTTATCTACAGCAAAGGATCTATGTTCAGCAAAGAATTCATCTACAGCGAAGGATCTATCTACAGCAAAGGATCTATCTACAGTAAAGGAACTATCTACAGGAAAAGATCCATCTACAGTTAAGGATCAATCAACAGCAAATGATCTATCAATAGGAAAAGATCTATTTACAGTTAAAGATCTATCTACAGCAAAGGATCTTCCTACAGCAAAGGATCTATCTACAGGAAAGGATCTATCTACATAAAAGGAATATCTATAAAAAAGGATCTATCTACAGCGAAGGATCTATCTACAGAGAAAGATTTATCAACAGCAAATGATCTATCTACGTCAAGGGATCTATTTATGGCAAAGGATCTATCTACAGCAAAGGATCTATCAACAACAAAAGTTCTATCTACAGCAAAGGATCTATCTACCGTAAAGGATCTATATACTGCAAAAGATCTATCTACTGCAAAGGATCTATATACAGCAAAGAATCTATCTACAGTAAAGGATCTGTATACTGCAAAAGATCTATCTACTGCAAAGGATCTAGATACAGCGAAGGATCTATCTACAGCAAAGAATCTATCTACAACAAAGAATCTATCTTCAGCAAAGAATCTATCTACAGCAAAGGATCTATCTACAGTAAAGGAACTCTCTAAAGCAAAGAATCCATATACAGCAAAGGATCTATCTGCATCAAAGGATCCATCTACAGCTAAGGATCTATCTACAGCGAAGGATCTATCTACAACAAAGTATCTATCAACAGTAAATGATCTATTTACGGCAGATGATCTTTCTACAGCAAAGGATCTACTACAGCTAAGAATCTATCTACAGTAAAGGATCTATCTACAGCAAAGGATCTATCTACAGGAAAGGATCTATCTACATAGAAGGATATATCTATAAAAAAGGATCTATCTACAGCTTAGGATCTATCTACAGAAAAAAACTATCAGCAGCAAATGATCTATCTAAGTCAAGGGATCTATTTATGGCAAAGGATCTATCTACAGCAAAATATCTATCAACAGCAAAGGATCTATCTACAGTAAAGGATCTATATACTGCAAAAGATCTATCTACTGCATAGGATCTAAATACAGCAAAGGATCTATCTACTGCAAAGAATCTATCTACAACAAAGAATCTATCTTCAGCAAAGAATTTATCTACAGCAAAGGATATATCTACAGCAAAGGATCGATCTAAAGCAAACGATCAATCTACAGCAAAATATCTATCTACAGTGAAGGAATTCTTTACAGCAAAGAATCTATATACAGCAAACAATCTATCTACATCAAAGGATCTATCTACAGCAAAGGATCTATCTATAGCGAAGGATCAATCTACAGCAAAGGATCTATCCACAGCAAAGGATATATCTACAGCTAAGGATATAATTACAGCCATGGATCTCTCTACAGCATAGGATCTACTACAGCAAAGGATCTATCTACAGCAAAGGATCTATCTACATCGAAGGATCTATCTACAGCAAAGGATATATCTATAGCAAAGGATCTATATACAGCAATGGATCTTTCTACAGCATAGGATCTACTACAGCAAAGGATCTATCTACAGCAAATAATCCATATACAGCAAAGGATCTATTTACATCAAAGGATCTATCTACAGCAAAGGATCTATTTAATGCGGAGGATCTTTCTACAGCAAGAGATCTATCTACAGGAAAGGATTTACTACAGCAAAGGATCTATCTACACTAAAGGATCTATCTACAGAAAAGGATCTATTTAAAGAAAGGAATCTATCTTCGGCAAATAATTTATTCATTTATTTACAGCAAAGGATCTAAGATCTATTTACAGCAAAGTATCTATCTACAGCAAAGGATCCATCTACAGCGAAGGATCTATCTATAACAAAGGATCTATCTACAGGAAAGGGTCTATCTACATCAAAGGATATTTCTACAGCAAAGGATCTATCTACAGCAAAGGATCTATTTACAGCAATGGATCTATCTAAAGCAAAGGATAAATTTACAGCAAAGGATCTATCTACAGTAAAGGAACTCTCTACAGCAAAGGATCCAAGGATCCATATACAGCAAAGGTTCTATCTACATCAATGGATCTATCTACAGCAACGGATCTATTTACAGCGGAGGATCTTTCTTCAGCAAAGGATCTACTACAGCAAAGGATCTATCTATAGCAAAGGATCAATCTACAGCAAAGGATCTATCTACAGCAGAGGATCTATCTACAGCAAAGGATATATCTACAGCAAAGGATATATTTACAGCAATGGATCTTTTTACAGCATAGGATCTACTACAGCAAAGGATCTATCTACAGCAAAGGATCTATCTACAGCAAAGGATCTATCTACAGCAAAGGATCTATCTAATGCAAAGGATCTATCTACAGAAGTGGATTTATTTACAGCGAAGGATCAATCTACAGCAAAGGATTTATCTACAGCAAAGGATCTATGTTCAGCAAAGAATTCATCTACAGCGAAGGATCTATCTACAGCAAAGGATCTATCTACAGTAAAGGAACTATCTACAGGAAAAGATCCATCTACAGTTAAGGATCAATCAACAGCAAATGATCTATCTACAGGAAAAGATCTATTTACAGTAAAAGATCTATCTACAGCAAATGATCTTCCTACAGCAAAGGATCTATCTACAGGAAAGGATCTATCTACATAAAAGGAATATCTATAAAAAAGGATCTATCTACAGCGAAGGATCTATCTACAGAAAAAGATTTATCAACAGCAAATGATCTATCTACGTCAAGGGATCTATTTATGGCAAAGGATCTATCTACAGCAAAGGATCTATCTACAACAAAAGTTCTATCTACAGCAAAGGATCTATCTAACGTAAAGGATCTATATACTGCAAAAGATCTATCTACTGCAAAGGATCTATATACAGCAAAGAATCTATCTGCAGTAAAGGATCTGTATACTGCAAAAGATCTATCTACTGCAAAGGATCTAGATACAGCGAAGGATTTATCTACAGCAAAGAATCTATCTACAACAAAGAATCTTTCTTCAGCAAAGAATCTATCTACAGCAAAGGATCTATCAACAGTAAAGGAACTCTCTAAAGCAAAGAATCCATATACAGCAAAGGATCTATCTGCATCAAAGGATCCATCTACAGCTAAGGATCTATCTACAGCGAAGGATCTATCTACAACAAAGTATCTATCTACAGTAAATGATCTATTTACGGCAGATGATCTTTCTACAGCAAAGGATCTACTACAGCAAAGAATCTATCTACAGCAAAGGATCTATCTACAGCAAAGGATCTATCTACAGGAAAGGATCTATCTACATAGAAGGATATATCTATAAAAAAGGATCTATCTACAGCTTAGGATCTATCTACAGAAAAATACTATCAGCAGCAAATGATCTATCTAAGTCAAGGGATCTATTTATGGCAAAGGATCTATCTACAGCAAAGGATCTATCAACAGCAAAGGATCTATCTACAGTAAAGGATCTATATACTGCAAAAGATCTATCTACTGCAAAGGATCTAAATACAGCAAAGGATCTATCTACTGCAAAGAATCTATCTACAACAAAGAATCTATCTTCAGCAAAGAATTTATCTACAGCAAAGGATATATCTACAGCAAAGGATCGATCTAAAGCAAACGATCAATCTACAGCAAAATATCTATCTACAGTGAAGGAATTCTTTACAGCAAAGGATCTATATACAGCAAACAATCTATCTACATCAAAGGATCTATCTACAGCAAAGGATCTATCTATAGCAAAGGATCAATCTACAGCAAAGGATCTATCCACAGCAAAAGATATATCTACAGCTAATGATCTATTTACAGCCATGGATCTTTCTACAGCATAGGATCTACTACAGCAAAGGATCTATCTACAGCAAAGGATCTATCTACATCGAAGGATCTATCTACAGCAAAGGATATATCTATAGCGAAGGATCTATATACAGCAATGGATCTTTCTACAGCATAGGATCTACTACAGCAAAGGATCTATCTACAGCAAATAATCTATCTACAGCAAAGGATCTATCTTCAGCAAAGAATCTATCTACAGTAAAGGATCTATATAATGCAAAAGATCTATCTACTGCAAAGGATCTATATACAGCAAAGGATCTATCTACATCAAAGGATCTCTCTACAGCAAAGGATCTATTTACAGCGGAGGATCTTTCTACAGCAAAGGATCTACTACAGCAAAGGATCTATCTATAGCAAAGGATCTATCTACAGGAAAGGGTCTATCTACAGCAAAGGAACTCTCTACATCGAAGGATCTATCTACATCAAAGGATCTATTTACAGCGGAGGATCTTTCAACAGCAAAAAATCTACTACAGCAAAGGATCTATCTATAGCAAAGGATCTATCTACAGGAAAGGGTCTATCTACAGCAAAGGAACTCTCTACATCAAAGGTTCTATCTACAGCAAAGGATCTATTCACAGCGGAGGATCTTTCTACAGCAAAGGATCTACTACAGCAAAGGATCTATCTATAGCAAAGGATCTATCTACAGGAAAGGGTGTATCTACAGCAAAGGAACTCTCTACAGCAAAGGATCTATCAACAGCAAAATATCTATCAATAGCAGAGGATCTTTATACAGCAGAGGATCTTTTTTCAGCAGAGGATCTTTATACAGCAAAGGATCCCTCTATAGCTGAGGATATTTCTACAACATAGGATCTATCTACAACAAAGTGATCAATCTACAGTAGGGGATCTATCTACAGCAAAGGATCTATCTACAACAGACGATTTATCTACAGCGATGGATCTATCTACAGCAAAGGATCTATATACAGCAAACGATCTATTTACAGTAAAGGAACTATCTACAGAAAAGGATCCATCTACAGTTAAGGATCCATCAACACTAAAGGATCTATCTACAGAAAAGGATCTATTTAAGGAAAGGGATCTATCTACGGTAAATAATTTATTCATATATTTACAGCAAAGAATCTAAGATCTATTTACAGCAAACGATCTATCAACAGCAAAGGATCCATCTACAGCGAAGGACCTATCTACAACAAAGTATCTATTTACAGCAAAGGATCTATTTACTGCAGAGGATCTTTCTACAGCAAAGGATCTACTACAGCGAAGAATCTATCAACAACAAAGGATCTATCTACAGCAAAGGATCTATTTACTGGAAATGATCTATCTACATAGAAGGATATATCTATAAAAAAGGATCTATCTACAGCGAAGGATCTATCTACAGAAAAAGATCTATCGACAGCAAATGATCTATCTACGTCAAGGGATCTATTTATGGCAAAGGATCTATCTACAGCAAAAAATCTATCCACAGCAAAGGTTCTATCTACAGCAAAGGATCTATCTACCGTAAAGGATCTATATACTGCAAAAGATCTATCTACTGCAAAGGATCTATATACAGCAAAGAATCTATCTATAGTGAAGGATCTATATACTGCAAAAGATCTATATCCTGCAAAGGATCTATATACAGCAAAGGATCTATCTACAGCAAAGAATCTATCTACAACGAAGAATCAATCTTCAGCAAAAAATCTATCTACAGCAAAGGGTCTATCTACAGCAAAGAATCTATCTAAAGCAAAGGATCAATCTACAGCAAAGGATCTATCTACAGTAAAGGAACTCTCTAAAGCAAGGAATCCATATACAGCAAAGGATCTATCTACATCAAAGGATCTATCTACAGCAAAGGATCTACTTAATGCGGAGGATCTTTCTACAGCAAAGGATCTACTACAGCAAAGGATCCATCTATAGCAAAGGATCTATCTACAGGAAAGGGTCTATCTACAGCAAAGGAACTCTCTACAGCAAAGGATCTATCTACAGCAAAGGATCTATTTACAGCAAAGGATCTATCTAAAGCAAAGGATAAATTTACAGCAAAGGATCTATCTACAGTAAAGGAACTCTACAGCAAAGGATCCATATACAGCAAAGGTTCTATCTACATCAATGGATCTATCTACAGCAAAGGATCTATTTACAGTGGAAAATATTTCTACATCAAAGGATCTACTACAGCAAAGGATCTATCTACAACAAACGATTTATCTACTGCAATGGATCTATCTACAGAAAAGGATCTATATACAGCAAAGGATCTATCTACAGCAAAGGATCTATCTACATAAAAGGATCTATCTACTGCAAAGGATCTATCTTCAGGAAAGGATCTATCTACATAAGAGGATATAGCTATAAAGAAGGATCTATCAACAGCGAAAGATCTATTTACAGAAAAAGATAAATCAACAGCAAATGATCTATCTACGTCAAGGGATCTATTTATGGCAAAGAATCTATCTACAGCAAAGGATCTATCTACAGCAAAGTTTCTATCTACAGCAAAGGATCTATCTACCGAAAAGGATCTATCTACAGCAAAGGATCTATCTTCAGTAAGTGATCTATCTAGAGAAAGGTATCCATCTACAGCAAGGGGTCCATCTAGAACAACAAACAATCTATGTACATCAAAGAATCTATCTACAGCAAAGGATCTATCAAAAGCAAAGGATCTATCTACAGTAAAGGATCTATATACTGTAAAAGATCTATCTACTGCAAAGGTTCTATCTACAGCAAAGGATCTATTCACAGCGGAGGATCTTTCTACAGCGAAGGATCTACTACAGCAAAAGATCTATCTACAGCAAAGGATCTATCTACAGCAAAATATCTATCAACAGCAGAGGATCTTTATACAGCAGAGGATCCCTCTACAGCTGAGGATATTTCTACAACATAGGATCTATCTACAGCAAAGTGATCAATCTACAGTAGGGGATCTTTCTACAGCAAAGGATCTATATACGTCAAGGGATCTATTTATGACAAAGGATCTATCTACAGCAAAGGATCTATCCACAGCAAAGGTTCTATCTACAGCAAAGGATCTATCTACCGTAAAGGATCTATATACTGCAAAAGATCAATCTACTGCAAAGGATCTATATACAGCATAGAATCTATCTATAGTGAAGGATCTATATACTGCAAAAGATCTATCTATTGCGAAGGATCTATATACAGCAAAGGATCTATCTACAGCAAAGGAACTCTCTAAAGCAAAGAATCCATATACAGCAAAGGATCTATCTACATCAAAGGATCTATCTACAGCAAAGGAACTCTCTATAGCAAAGAATCCATATACAGCAAAGGATCTATTTACATCAAAGGATCTATCTACAGCAAAGGATTTATACAATGCGGAGGATCTTTCTACAGCGAAGGATCTACTACAGCAAAGGATCTACCTATAGCAAAGGATCTATCTACAGGAAAGGGTCTATATACAGCAAAGGAACTCTCTACAGAAAAGGATCTAACTACAGCAAAGGATCTATTTACAGCAAAGGATCTATCTAAAGCAAAGGATAAATTTACAGCAAAGGATCTATCTACAGTAAAGGAACTCTCTACAGCAAAGGATCCATATACAGCAAAGGTTCTATCTACATCAATGGATCTATCTACAGCAAAGGATCTCTTTACAGTGGAGAATATTTCTACAGCAAAGGATCTATCTACAGCAAAGGATCTATCTAAAGCAAATGATCAATCTACAGCAAATAATCTATCTACAGTAAAGGAACTCTCTAAAGCAAAGAATCCATATACAGCAAAGGATCTATTTACATCAAAGGATCTATCTACAGCAAAGGATCTATTTAATGCGGAGGATCTTTCTACATCAAGAGATCTATCTACAGGAAAGGATTTACTACAGCAAAGGATCTATCTACACTAAAGGATCTATCTACAGAAAAGGATCTATTTAAGGAAAGGAATCCATCTTCAGCAAATAATTTATTCATTTATTTACAGCAAAGGATCTGAGATCTATTTACAGCAAAGTATCTATCTACAGCAAAGGATCCATCTACAGCGAAGGATCCATCTACAACAAAGGATCTATCTACAGGAAAGGGTCTATCTACATCAAAGGATATTTCTACAGCAAAGGATCTATCTGCAGCAAAGGATCTATTTACAGCAATGGATCTATCTAAAGCAAAGGATAAATTTACAGCAAAGGATCTATCTACAGTAAAGGAACTCTCTACAGCAAAGGATCCAAGGATCCATATACAGCAAAGGTTCTATCTACATCAATGGATCTATCTACAGCAACGGATCTATTTACAGCGGAGGATCTTTCTTCAGCAAAGGATCTACTACAGCAAAGGATCTATCTATAGCAAAGGATCAATCTACAGCAAAGGATCTATCTACAGCAAAGGATATATCTACAGCAAAGGATATATTTACAGCAATAGATCTTTTTACAGCATAGGATCTACTACAGCAAAGGATCTATCTACAGCAAAGGATCTATCTACAGCAAAGGATCTATCTACAGCAAAGGATCTATCCACAGAAGTGGATTTATTTACAGCGAAGGATCAATCTACAGCAAAGGATTTATCTACAGCAAAGGATCTATGTTCAGCAAAGAATTTATCTACAGCGAAGAATCTATCTACAGCAAAGGATCTATCTACAGTAAAGGAACTATCTACAGGAAAAGATCCATCTACAGTTAAGGATCAATCAACAGCAAATGATCTATCTACAGAAAAAGATCTATTTACAGTAAAAGATCTATCTACAGCAAAGGATCTTCCTACAGCAAAGGATCTATCTACAGGAAAGGATCTATCTACATAAAAGGAATATCTATAAAAAAGGATCTATCTACAGCGAAGGATCTATCAACAGAAAAAGATTTATCAACAGCAAATGATCTATCTACGTCAAGGGATCTATTTATGGCAAAGGATCTATCTACAGCAAAGGATCTATCTACAACAAAAGTTCTATCTACAGCAAAGGATCTATCTACCGTAAAGGATCTATATACTGCAAAAGATCTATCTACTGCAAAGGATCTATATACAGCAAAGAATCTATCTACAGTAAAGGATCTGTATACTGCAAAAGATCTATCTACTGCAAAGGATCTAGATACAGCGAAGGATCTATCTACAGCAAAGAATCTATCTACAACAAAGAATCTATCTTCAGCAAAGAATCTATCTACAGCAAAGGATCTATCTACAGTAAAGGAACTCTCTAAAGCAAAGAATCCATATACAGCAAAGGATCTATCTGCATCAAAGGATCCATCTACAGCTAAGGATCTATCTACAGCGAAGGATCTATCTACAACAAAGTATCTATCTACAGTAAATGATCTATTTACGGCAGATGATCTTTCTACAGCAAAGGATCTACTACAGCAAAGAATCTATCTACAGCAAAGGATCTATCTACAGCAAAGGATCTATCTACAGGAAAGGATCTATCTACATAGAAGGATATATCTATAAAAAAGGATCTATCTACAGCTTAGGATCTATCTACAGAAAAAAACTATCAGCAGCAAATGATCTATCTAAGTCAAGGGATCTATTTATGGCAAAGGATCTATCTACAGCAAAGGATCTATCAACAGCAAAGGATCTATCTACAGTAAATGATCTATATACTGCAAAAGATCTATCTACTGCAAAGGATCTAAATACAGCAAAGGATCTATCTACTGCAAAGAATCTATCTACAACAAAGGATCTATCTACAGCAAAGGATCTATTTACAGGAAAAAATCTATCTACATAGAAGGATATATCTACAAAAAAGGATCTATCTACAGCGAAGGATCTATCTACAGAAAAAGATCTGTCAACAGCAAATGATCTATCTACGTCAAGGGATCTATTTATGGCAAAGGATTTATCTACAGCAAAGGATCTATCCACAGCAAAGGTTCTATCTACAGCAAAGGATCTATCTACCGTAAAGGATCTATATACTGCAAAAGATCTATCTACTGCAAAGGATCTATATACAGCAAAGAATCTATCTATAGTGAAGGATCTATATACTGCAAAAGATCTATATCCTGCAAAGGATCTATATACAGCAAAGGATCTATCTACAGCAAAGAATCTATCTACAACGAAGAATCTATCTTCATCAAAAAATCTATCTACAGCAAAGGGTCTATCTACAGCAAAGGATCTATCTAAAGCAAAGGATCAATCTACAGCAAAGGATCTATCTACAGCAAAGGAACTCTCTAAAGCAAAGAATCCATATACAGCAAAGGATCTATCTACATCAAAGGATCCATCTACAGCAAAGGAACTCTCTACATCGAAGGATCTATCTACAGCAAAGGATCTATTTACAGCGGAGGATCTTTCTACAGCAAAAAATCTACTACAGCAAAGGATCTATCTATAGCAAAGGATCAATCTACAGGAAAGGGTCTATCTACAGCAAAGGAACTCTCAACATCAAAGGTTCTATCTACAGCAAAGGATCTATTCACAGCGGAGGATCTTTCTACAGCGAAGGATCTACTACAGCAAAAGATCTATCTACAGCAAAGGATCTATCTACAGCAAAATATCTATCAACAGCAGAGGATCTTTATACAGCAGAGGATCCCTCTACAGCTGAGGATATTTCTACAACATAGGATCTATCTACAGCAAAGTGATCAATCTACAGTAGGGGATCTTTCTACAGCAAAGGATCTATATACGTCAAGGGATCTATTTATGACAAAGGATCTATCTACAGCAAAGGATCTATCCACAGCAAAGGTTCTATCTACAGCAAAGGATCTATCTACCGTAAAAGATCTATATACTGCAAAAGATCAATCTACTGCAAAGGATCTATATACAGCAAAGAATCTATCTATAGTGAAGGATCTATATACTGCAAAAGATCTATCTATTGCAAAGGATCTATATACAGCAAAGGATCTATCTACAGCAAAGGAACTCTCTAAAGCAAAGAATCCATATACAGCAAAGGATCTATCTACATCAAAGGATCTATCTACAGCAAAGGAACTCTCTATAGCAAAGAATCCATATACAGCAAAGGATCTATTTACATCAAAGGATCTATCTACAGCAAAGGATTTATACAATGCGGAGGATCTTTCTACAGCGAAGGATCTACTACAGCAAAGGATCTACCTATAGCAAAGGATCTATCTACAGGAAAGGGTCTATATACAGCAAAGGAACTCTCTACAGAAAAGGATCTATCTACAGCAAAGGATCTATTTACAGCAAAGGATCTATCTAAAGCAAAGGATAAATTTACAGCAAAGGATCTATCTACAGTAAAGGAACTCTCTACAGCAAAGGATCCATATACAGCAAAGGTTCTATCTACATCAATGGATCTATCTACAGCAAAGGATCTCTTTACAGTGGAGAATATTTCTACAGCAAAGGATCTATCTACAGCAAAGGATCTATCTAAAGCAAATGATCAATCTACAGCAAATGATCTATCTACAGTAAAGGAACTCTCTAAAGCAAAGAATCCATATACAGCAAAGGATCTATTTACATCAAAGGATCTATCTACAGCAAAGGATCTATTTAATGCGGAGGATCTTTCTACATCAAGAGATCTATCTACAGGAAAGGATTTACTACAGCAAAGGATCTCTCTACACTAAAGGATCTATCTACAGAAAAGGATCTATTTAAGGAAAGGAATCCATCTTCGGCAAATAATTTATTCATTTATTTACAGCAAAGGATCTGAGATCTATTTACAGCAAAGTATCTATCTACAGCAAAGGATCCATCTACAGCGAAGGATCCATCTACAACAAAGGATCTATCTACAGGAAAGGGTCTATCTACATCAAAGGATATTTCTACAGCAAAGGATCTATCTACAGCAAAGGATCTATTTACAGCAATGGATCTATCTAAAGCAAAGGATAAATTTACAGCAAAGGATCTATCTACAGTAAAGGAACTCTCTACAGCAAAGGATCCAAGGATCCATATACAGCAAAGGTTCTATCTACATCAATGGATCTATCTACAGCAACGGATCTATTTACAGCGGAGGATCTTTCTTCAGCAAAGGATCTACTACAGCAAAGGATCTATCTATAGCAAAGGATCAATCTACAGCAAAGGATCTATCTACAGCAAAGGATATATCTACAGCAAAGGATATATTTACAGCAATAGATCTTTTTACAGCATAGGATCTACTACAGCAAAGGATCTATCTACAGCAAAGGATCTATCTACAGCAAAGGATCTATCTACAGCAAAGGATCTATCCACAGAAGTGGATTTATTTACAGCGAAGGATCAATCTACAGCAAAGGATTTATCTACAGCAAAGGATCTATGTTCAGCAAAGAATTTATCTACAGCGAAGAATCTATCTACAGCAAAGGATCTATCTACAGTAAAGGAACTATCTACAGGAAAAGATCCATCTACAGTTAAGGATCAATCAACAGCAAATGATCTATCTACAGAAAAAGATCTATTTACAGTAAAAGATCTATCTACAGCAAAGGATCTTCCTACAGCAAAGGATCTATCTACAGGAAAGGATCTATCTACATAAAAGGAATATCTATAAAAAAGGATCTATCTACAGCGAAGGATCTATCAACAGAAAAAGATTTATCAACAGCAAATGATCTATCTACGTCAAGGGATCTATTTATGGCAAAGGATCTATCTACAGCAAAGGATCTATCTACAACAAAAGTTCTATCTACAGCAAAGGATCTATCTACCGTAAAGGATCTATATACTGCAAAAGATCTATCTACTGCAAAGGATCTATATACAGCAAAGAATCTATCTACAGTAAAGGATCTGTATACTGCAAAAGATCTATCTACTGCAAAGGATCTAGATACAGCGAAGGATCTATCTACAGCAAAGAATCTATCTACAACAAAGAATCTATCTTCAGCAAAGAATCTATCTACAGCAAAGGATCTATCTACAGTGAAGGAACTCTCTAAAGCAAAGAATCCATATACAGCAAAGGATCTATCTGCATCAAAGGATCCATCTACAGCTAAGGATCTATCTACAGCGAAGGATCTATCTACAACAAAGTATCTATCTACAGTAAATGATCTATTTACGGCAGATGATCTTTCTACAGCAAAGGATCTACTACAGCAAAGAATCTATCTACAGCAAAGGATCTATCTACAGCAAAGGATCTATCTACAGGAAAGGATCTATCTACATAGAAGGATATATCTATAAAAAAGGATCTATCTACAGCTTAGGATCTATCTACAGAAAAAAACTATCAGCAGCAAATGATCTATCAAAGTCAAGGGATCTATTTATGGCAAAGGATCTATCTACAGCAAAGGATCTATCAACAGCAAAGGATCTATCTACAGTAAAGGATCTATATACTGCAAAAGATTTATCTACTGCAAAGGATCTAAATACAGCAAAGGATCTATCTACTGCAAAGAATCTATCTACAACAAAGAATCTATCTTCAGCAAAGAATTTATCTACAGCAAAGGATATATCTACAGCAAAGGATCGATATAAAGCAAACGATCAATCTACAGCAAAATATCTATCTACAGTGAAGGAATTCTTTACAGCAAAGGATCTATATACAGCAAACAATCTATCTACATCAAAGGATCTATCTACAGCAAAGGATCTATCTATAGCAAAGGATCAATCTACAGCAAAGGATCTATCCACAGCAAAGGATATATCTACAGCTAAGGATATATTTACAGCCATGGATCTCTCTACAGCATAGGATCTACTACAGCAAAGGATCTATCTACAGCAAAGGATCTATCTACATCGAAGGATCTATCTACAGCAATGGATATATCTATAGCAAAGGATCTACTACAGCAAAGGATCTATCTACAGCAAATAATCCATATACAGCAAAGGATCTATTTACATCAAAGGATCTATCTACAGCAAAGGATCTATTTAATGCGGAGGATCTTTCTACAGCAAGAGATCTATCTACAGGAAAGGATTTACTACAGCAAAGGATATATATACACTAAAGGATCTATCTACAGAAAAGGATCTATTTAAAGAAAGGAATCTATCTTCGGCAAATAATTTATTCATTTATTTACAGCAAAGGATCTAAGATCTATTTACAGCAAAGTATCTATCTACAGCAAAGGATCCATCTACAGCGAAGGATCTATCTATAACAAAGGATCTATCTACAGGAAAGGGTCTATCTACATCAAAGGATATTTCTACAGCAAAGGATCTATCTACAGCAAAGGATCTATTTACAGCAATGGATCTATCTAAAGCAAAGGATAAATTTACAGCAAAGGATCTATCTACAGTAAAGGAACTCTCTACAGCAAAGGATCCAAGGATCCATATACAGCAAAGGTTCTATCTACATCAATGGATCTATCTACAGCAACGGATCTATTTACAGCGGAGGATCTTTCTTCAGCAAAGGATCTACTACAGCAAAGGATCTATCTACAGCAAAGGATCAATCTACAGCAAAGGATCTATCTACAGCAAAGGATATATCTACAGCAAAGGATATATTTACAGCAATGGATCTTTTTACAGCATAGGATCTACTACAGCAAAGGATCTATCTACAGCAAAGGATCTATCTACAGCAAAGGATCTATCTACAGCAAAGGATCTATCTACAGAAGTGGATTTATTTACAGCGAAGGATCAATCTACAGCAAAGGATTTATCTACAGCAAAGGATCTATGTTCAGCAAAGAATTCATCTACAGCGAAGGATCTATCTACAGCAAAGGATCTATCTACAGTAAAGGAACTATCTACAGGAAAAGATCCATCTACAGTTAAGGATCAATCAACAGCAAATGATCTATCAACAGGGAAAGATCTATTTACAGTTAAAGATCTATCTACAGCAAAGGATCTTCCTACAGCAAAGGATCTATCTACAGGAAAGGATCTATCTACATAAAAGGAATATCTATAAAAAAGGATCTATCTACAGCGAAGGATCTATCTACATAAAAAGATTTATCAACAGCAAATGATCTATCTACGTCAAGGGATCTATTTATGGCAAAGGATCTATCTACAGCAAAGGATCTATCTACAACAAAAGTTCTATCTACAGCAAAGGATCTATCTACCGTAAAGGATCTATATACTGCAAAAGATCTATCTACTGCAAAGGATCTATATACAGCAAAGAATCTATCTACAGTAAAGGATCTGTATACTGCAAAAGATCTATCTACTGCAAAGGATCTAGATACAGCGAAGGATCTATCTACAGCAAAGAATCTATCTACAACAAAGAATCTATCTTCAGCAAAGAATCTATCTACAGCAAAGGATCTATCTACAGTAAAGGAACTCTCTAAAGCAAAGAATCCATATACAGCAAAGGATCTATCTGCATCAAAGGATCCATCTACAGCTAAGGATCTATCTACAGCGAAGGATCTATCTACAACAAAGTATCTATCAACAGTAAATGATCTATTTACGGCAGATGATCTTTCTACAGCAAAGGATCTACTACAGCTAAGAATCTATCTACAGTAAAGGATCTATCTACAGCAAAGGATCTATCTACAGGAAAGGATCTATCTACATAGAAGGATCTATCTATAAAAAAGGATCTATCTACAGCTTAGGATCTATCTACAGAAAAAAACTATCAGCAGCAAATGATCTATCTAAGTCAAGGGATCTATTTATGGCAAAGGATCTATCTACAGCAAAATATCTATCAATAGCAAAGGATCTATCTACAGTAAAGGATCTATATACTGCAAAAGATCTATCTACTGCATAGGATCTAAATACAGCAAAGGATCTATCTACTGCAAAGAATCTATCTACAACAAATAATCTATCTTCAGCAAAGAATTTATCTACAGCAAAGGATATATCTACAGCAAAGGATCGATCTAAAGCAAACGATCAATCTATAGCAAAATATCTATCTACAGTGAAGGAATTCTTTACAGCAAAGAATCTATATACAGCAAACAATCTATCTACATCAAAGGATCTATCTACAGCAAAGGATCTATCTATAGCAAAGGATCAATCTACAGCAAAGGATCTATCCACAGCAAAGGATATATCTACAGCTAAGGATATATTTACAGCCATGGATCTCTCTACAGCATAGGATCTACTACAGCAAAGGATCTATCTACAGCAAAGGATCTATCTACATCGAAGGATCTATCTACAGCAAAGGATATATCTATAGCAAAGGATCTATATACAGCAATGGATCTTTCTACAGCATAGGATCTACTACAGCAAAGGATCTATCTACAGCAAATAATCCATATACAGCAAAGGATCTATTTACATCAAAGGATCTATCTACAGCAAAGGATCTATTTAATGCGGAGGATCTTTCTACAGCAAGAGATCTATCTACAGGAAAGGATTTACTACAGCAAAGGATCTATCTACACTAAAGGATCTATCTACAGAAAAGGATCTATTTAAAGAAAGGAATCTATCTTCGGCAAATAATTTATTCATTTATTTACAGCAAAGGATCTAAGATCTATTTACAGCAAAGTATCTATCTACAGCAAAGGATCCATCTACAGCGAAGGATCTATCTATAACAAAGGATCTATCTACAGGAAAGGGTCTATCTACATCAAAGGATATTTCTACAGCAAAGGATCTATCTACAGCAAAGGATCTATTTACAGCAATGGATCTATCTAAAGCAAAGGATAAATTTACAGCAAAGGATCTATCTACAGTAAAGGAACTCTCTACAGCAAAGGATCCAAGGATCCATATACAGCAAAGGTTCTATCTACATCAATGGATCTATCTACAGCAACGGATCTATTTACAGCGGAGGATCTTTCTTCAGCAAAGGATCTACTACAGCAAAGGATCTATCTATAGCAAAGGATCAATCTACAGCAAAGGATCTATCTACAGCAAAGGATCTATCTACCGCAAAGGATATATCTACAGCAAAGGATATATTTACAGCAATGGATCTTTTTACAGCATAGGATCTACTACAGCAAAGGATCTATCTACAGCAAAGGATCTATCTACAGCAAAGGATCTATCTACAGCAAAGGATCTATCTAATGCAAAGGATCTATCTACAGAAGTGGATTTATTTACAGCGAAGGATCAATCTACAGCAAAGGATTTATCTACAGCAAAGGATCTATGTTCAGCAAAGAATTCATCTACAGCGAAGGATCTATCTACAGCAAAGGATCTATCTACAGTAAAGGAACTATCTACAGGAAAAGATCCATCTACAGTTAAGGATCAATCAACAGCAAATGATCTATCTACAGGAAAAGATCTATTTACAGTAAAAGATCTATCTACAGCAAATGATCTTCCTACAGCAAAGGATCTATCTACAGGAAAGGATCTATCTACATAAAAGGAATATCTATAAAAAAGGATCTATCTACAGCGAAGGATCTATCTACAGAAAAAGATTTATCAACAGCAAATGATCTATCTACGTCAAGGGATCTATTTATGGCAAAGGATCTATCTACAGCAAAGGATCTATCTACAACAAAAGTTCTATCTACAGCAAAGGATCTATCTAACGTAAAGGATCTATATACTGCAAAAGATCTATCTACTGCAAAGGATCTATATACAGCAAAGAATCTATCTGCAGTAAAGGATCTGTATACTGCAAAAGATCTATCTACTGCAAAGGATCTAGATACAGCGAAGGATCTATCTACAGCAAAGAATCTATCTACAACAAAGAATCTATCTTCAGCAAAGAATCCATCTACAGCAAAGGATCTATCAACAGTAAAGGAACTCTCTAAAGCAAAGAATCCATATACAGCAAAGGATCTATCTGCATCAAAGGATCCATCTACAGCTAAGGATCTATCTACAGCGAAGGATCTATCTACAACAAAGTATCTATCTACAGTAAATGATCTATTTACGGCAGATGATCTTTCTACAGCAAAGGATCTACTACAGCAAAGAATCTATCTACAGCAAAGGATCTATCTACAGCAAAGGATCTATCTACAGGAAACGATCTATCTACATAGAAGGATATATCTATAAAAAAGGATCTATCTACAGCTTAGGATCTATCTACAGAAAAAAACTATCAGCAGCAAATGATCTATCTAAGTCAAGGGATCTATTTATGGCAAAGGATCTATCTACAGCAAAGGATCTATCAACAGCAAAGGATCTATCTACAGTAAAGGATCTATATACTGCAAAAGATCTATCTACTGCAAAGGATCTAAATACAGCAAAGGATATATCTACAGCAAAGGATCGATCTAAAGCAAACGATCAATCTACAGCAAAATATCTATCTACAGTGAAGGAATTCTTTACAGCAAAGGATCTATATACAGCAAACAATCTATCTACATCAAAGGATCTATCTACAGCAAAGGATCTATCTATAGCAAAGGATCAATCTACAGCAAAGGATCTATCCACAGCAAAAGATATATCTACAGCTAATGATCTATTTACAGCCATGGATCTTTCTACAGCATAGGATATACTACAGCAAAGGATCTATCTACAGCAAAGGATCTATCTACATCGAAGGATCTATCTACAGCAAAGGATATATCTATAGCGAAGGATCTATATACAGCAATGGATCTTTCTACAGCATAGGATCTACTACAGCAAAGGATCTATCTACAGCAAATAATCTATCTACAGCAAAGGATCTATCTTCAGCAAAGAATCTATCTACAGTAAAGGATCTATATAATGCAAAAGATCTATCTACTGCAAAGGATCTATATACAGCAAAGGATCTATCTACATCAAAGGATCTCTCTACAGCAAAGGATCTATTTACAGCGGAGGATCTTTCTACAGCAAAGGATCTACTACAGCAAAGGATCTATCTATAGCAAAGGATCTATCTACAGGAAAGGGTCTATCTACAGCAAAGGAACTCTCTACATCGAAGGATCTATCTACATCAAAGGATCTATTTACAGCGGAGGATCTTTCAACAGCAAAAAATCTACTACAGCAAAGGATCTATCTATAGCAAAGGATCTATCTACAGGAAAGGGTCTATCTACAGCAAAGGAACTCTCTACATCAAAGGTTCTATCTACAGCAAAGGATCTATTCACAGCGGAGGATCTTTCTACAGCAAAGGATCTACTACAGCAAAGGATCTATCTATAGCAAAGGATCTATCTACAGGAAAGGGTGTATCTACAGCAAAGGAACTCTCTACAGCAAAGGATCTATCAACAGCAAAATATCTATCAATAGCAGAGGATCTTTATACAGCAGAGGATCTTTTTTCAGCAGAGGATCTTTATACAGCAAAGGATCCCTCTATAGCTGAGGATATTTCTACAACATAGGATCTATCTACAACAAAGTGATCAATCTACAGTAGGGGATCTATCTACAGCAAAGGATCTATCTACAACAGACGATTTATCTACAGCGATGGATCTATCTACAGCAAAGGATCTATATACAGCAAACGATCTATTTACAGTAAAGGAACTATCTACAGAAAAGGATCCATCTACAGTTAAGGATCCATCAACACTAAAGGATCTATCTACAGAAAAGGATCTATTTAAGGAAAGGGATCTATCTACGGTAAATAATTTATTCATATATTTACAGCAAAGAATCTAAGATCTATTTACAGCAAACGATCTATCAACAGCAAAGGATCCATCTACAGCAAAGGACCTATCTACAACAAAGTATCTATTTACAGCAAAGGATCTATTTACTGCAGAGGATCTTTCTACAGCAAAGGATCTACTACAGCGAAGAATCTATCAACAACAAAGGATCTATCTACAGCAAAGGATCTATTTACTGGAAATGATCTATCTACATAGAAGGATATATCTATAAAAAAGGATCTATCTACAGCGAAGGATCTATCTACAGAAAAAGATCTATCGACAGCAAATGATCTATCTACGTCAAGGGATCTATTTATGGCAAAGGATCTATCTACAGCAAAAAATCTATCCACAGCAAAGGTTCTATCTACAGCAAAGGATCTATCTACCGTAAAGGATCTATATACTGCAAAAGATCTATCTACTGCAAAGGATCTATATACAGCAAAGAATCTATCTATAGTGAAGGATCTATATACTGCAAAAGATCTATATCCTGCAAAGGATCTATATACAGCAAAGGATCTATCTACAGCAAAGAATCTATCTACAACGAAGAATCAATCTTCAGCAAAAAATCTATCTACAGCAAAGGGTCTATCTACAGCAAAGAATCTATCTAAAGCAAAGGATCAATCTACAGCAAAGGATCTATCTACAGTAAAGGAACTCTCTAAAGCAAGGAATCCATATACAGCAAAGGATCTATCTACATCAAAGGATCTATCTACAGCAAAGGATCTACTTAATGCGGAGGATCTTTCTACAGCAAAGGATCTACTACAGCAAAGGATCCATCTATAGCAAAGGATCTATCTACAGGAAAGGGTCTATCTACAGCAAAGGAACTCTCTACAGCAAAGGATCTATCTACAGCACAGGATCTATTTACAGCAAAGGATCTATCTAAAGCAAAGGATAAATTTACAGCAAAGGATCTATCTACAGTAAAGGAACTCTACAGCAAAGGATCCATATACAGCAAAGGTTCTATCTACATCAATGGATCTATCTACAGCAAAGGATCTATTTACAGTGGAAAATATTTCTACATCAAAGGATCTACTACAGCAAAGGATCTATCTACAACAAACGATTTATCTACTGCAATGGATCTATCTACAGAAAAGGATCTATATACAGCAAAGGATCTATCTACAGCAAAGGATCTATCTACATAAAAGGATCTATCTACTGCAAAGGATCTATCTACAGGAAAGGATCTATCTACATAAGAGGATATAGCTATAAAGAAGGATCTATCAACAGCGAAAGATCTATTTACAGAAAAAGATAAATCAACAGCAAATGATCTATCTACGTCAAGGGATCTATTTATGGCAAAGAATCTATCTACAGCAAAGGATCTATCTACAGCAAAGTTTCTATCTACAGCAAAGGATCTATCTACCGAAAAGGATCTATCTACAGCAAAGGATCTATCTTCAGTAAGTGATCTATCTAGAGAAAGGTATCCATCTACAGCAAGGGGTCCATCTAGAACAACAAACAATCTATGTACATCAAAGAATCTATCTACAGCAAAGGATCTATCAAAAGCAAAGGATCTATCTACAGTAAAGGATCTATATACTGTAAAAGATCTATCTACTGCAAAGGATCTATATACAGCAAAGGATCTATCTACTGCAAAAAATCTATCTACAACAAAGAATCTATCTTCAGCAAATAATTTATCTAAAGCAAAGGATATATCTACAGCAAAGTTTCGATCTAAACAAACGATCAATCTACAGCAAAATATCTATCTACAGTGAAGGAATTCATTACAGCAAAGGATCTATATACAGCAAACGATCTATCTACATCAAAGGATCTATCTACAGCAAAGGATCTATCAATAGCAAAGGATCAATCTACAGCAAAGGATCTATCCACAGCAAAGGATATATCTACAGCTAAGGATCTATTTACAGTCATGGATCTTTCTACAGCATAGGATCTACTACAGCAAAGGATATATCTACAGCAAAGGATCTATCTACATCAAAGGATCTATCTACAGCAAAGGATATATCTATAGCAAAGGATCTATTTACAGCAATGGATCTTTCTACAGCATAGGATCTACTACAGCAAAGGATCTATTTACAGCAAAGAAACTATCTACAGCAAAGGATATATCTTCAGCAAAGAATCTATCTACAGTAAAGGATCTATATAATGCAAAAGATCTATCTACTGCAAAGGATCTATATACAGCAAAGGATCTATTTACATCAAAGGATCTCTCTACAGCAAAGGATCTATTTACAGCGGAGGATCTTTCTACAGCAAAGGATCTACAACAGCAAAGGATCTATCTATAGCAAAGGATCTATCTACAGGAAAGGGTCTATCTACAGCAAAGGAACTCTCTACATCAAAGGTTCTATCTACAGCAAAGGATCTATTCACAGCGGAGGATCTTTCTACAGCAAAGGATCTACTACAGCAAAGGATCTATCTATAGCAAAGGATCTATCTACAGGAAAGGGTCTATCTACAGCAAAGGAACTCTCTACAGCAAAGGATCTATCTACAGCAAAATATCTATCAACAGCAGAGGATCTTTATACAGCAGAGGATCTTCCTACAGCAGAGGATCTTTATACAGCAAAGGATCCCTCTACAGCTGAGGATATTTCTACAACATAGGATCTATCTACAACAAAGTGATCAATCTACAGTAGGGGATCTATCTAAAGCAAAGAAACTATCTACAGCAAAGGATATATCTTCAGCAAAGAATCTATCTACAGTAAAGGATCTATATAATGCAAAAGATCTATCTACTGCAAAGGATCTATATACAGCAAAGGATCTATCTACATCAAAGGATCTCTCTACAGCAAAGGATCTATTTACAGCGGAGGATCTTTCTACAGCAAAGGATCTACTACAGCAAAGGATCTATCTATAGCAAAGGATCTATCTACAGGAAAGGGTCTATCTACAGCAAAGGAACTCTCTACATCGAAGGATCTATCTACAGCAAAGGATCTATTTACAGCGGAGGATCTTTCTACAGCAAAAAATCTACAACAGCAAAGGATCTATCTATAGCAAAGGATCTATCTACAGGAAAGGGTCTATCTACAGCAAAGGAACTCTCTACATCAAAGGTTCTATCTACAGCAAAGGATCTATTCACAGCGGAGGATCTTTCTACAGCAAAGGATCTACTACAGCAAAGGATCTATCTATAGCAAAGGATCTATCTACAGGAAAGGGTCTATCTACAGCAAAGGAACTCTCTACAGCAAAGGATCTATCTACAGCAAAATATCTATCAACAGCAGAGGATCTTTATACAGCAGAGGATCTTCCTACAGCAGAGGATCTTTATACAGCAAAGGATCCCTCTACAGCTGAGGATATTTCTACAACATAGGATCTATCTACAACAAAGTGATCAATCTACAGTAGGGGATCTATCTAAAGCAAAGAAACTATCTACAGCAAAGGATATATCTTCAGCAAAGAATCTATCTACAGTAAAGGATCTATATAATGCAAAAGATCTATCTACTGCAAAGGATCTATAAACAGCAAAGGATCTATCTACATCAAAGGATCTCTCTACAGCAAAGGATCTATTTACAGCGGAGGATCTTTTTACAGCAAAGGATCTACTACAGCAAAGGATCTATCTATAGCAAAGGATCTATCTACAGGAAAGGGTCTATCTACAGCAAAGGAACTCTCTACATCGAAGGATCTATCTACAGCAAAGGATCTATTTACAGCGGAGGATCTTTCTACAGCAAAAAATCTACAACAGCAAAGGATCTATCTATAGCAAAGGATCTATCTACAGGAAAGGGTCTATCTACAGCAAAGGAACTCTCTACATCAAAGGTTCTATCTACAGCAAAGGATCTATTCACAGCGGAGGATCTTTCTGCAGCAAAGGATCTACTACAGCAAAGGATCTATCTATAGCAAAGGATCTATCTACAGGAAAGGGTCTATCTACAGCAAAGGAACTCTCTACAGCAAAGGATCTATCTACAGCAAAATATCTATCAACAGCAGAGGATCTTTATACAGCAGAGGATCTTCCTACAGCAGAGGATCTTTATACAGCAAAGGATCCCTCTACAGCTGAGGATATTTCTACAACATAGGATCTATCTACAACAAAGTGATCAATCTACAGTAGGGGATCTACCTAAAGAAAAGAAACTATCTACAGCAAAGGATATATCTTCAGCAAAGAATCTATCTACAGTAAAGGATCTATATAATGCAAAAGATCTATCTACTGCAAAGGATCTATATACAGCAAAGGATCTATCTACATCAAAGGATCTCTCTACAGCAAAGGATCTATTTACAGCGGAGGATCTTTCTACAGCAAAGGATCTACTACAGCAAAGGATCTATCTATTGCAAAGGATCTATCTACAGGAAAGGGTCTATCTACAGCAAAGGAACTCTCTACATCGAAGGATCTATCTACAGCAAAGGATCTATTTACAGCGGAGGATCTTTCTACAGCAAAAAATCTACAACAGCAAAGGATCTATCTATAGCAAAGGATCTATCTACAGGAAAGGGTCTATCTACAGCAAAGGAACTCTCTACATCAAAGGTTCTATCTACAGCAAAGGATCTATTCACAGCGGAGGATCTTTCTACAGCAAAGGATCTACTACAGCAAAGGATCTATCTATAGCAAAGGATCTATCAACAGGAAAGGGTCTATCTACAGCAAAGGAACTCTCTACAGCAAAGGATCTATCTACAGCAAAATATCTATCAACAGCAGAGGATCTTTATACAGCATAGGATCTTCCTACAGCAGAGGATCTTTATACAGCAAAGGATCCCTCTACAGCTGAGGATATTTCTACAACATAGGATCTATCTACAACAAAGTGATCAATCTACAGTAGGGGATCTATCTACAGCAAAGGATCTATCTACAACAAACGATTTATCTACAGCGATGGATCTATCTACAGCGAAGGATCTATATACAGCAAAGGATCTATTCACAGTAAAGGAACTATCTACAGAAATGGATCCATCTACAGTTAAGGATCTATCAACACTAAAGGATCTATCTACAGAAAAGGATCTATTTAAGGAAAGGGATCTATCTACGGTAAATAATTTATTCATATATTTTCAGCAAAGAATCTTAGATCTATTTACAGCAAACAATCTATCTACAGCAAAGGATCCATCTACAGCGAAGGATCTATCTACAACAAAGTATCTATCTACAGCAAAGGATCTATTTACGGCAGAGGATCTTTCTACAGCAAAGGATCTACTACAGCAAAGAATCTATCTACAGCAAAGGATCTATCTACAGCAAAGAATCTATTTACAGGAAAGGATCTATCTACATAGAAGGATATATCTATAAAAAAGGATCTATCTACAAAGAAGGATCTATCTACAGAAAAAGATCTGTCAACAGCAAATGATCTATCTACGTCAAGGGATCTATTTATGGCAAAGGATCTATCTACAGCAAAGGATCTATCCACAGCAAAGGTTCTATCTACAGCAAAGGATCTATCTACCGTAAAGGATCTATATACTGCAAAAGATCTATCTACTGCAAAGGATCTATATACAGCAAAGAATCTATCTATAGTGAAGGATCTGTATACTGCAAAAGATCTATATCCTGCAAAGGATCTATATACAGCAAAGGATCTATCTACAGCAAAGAATCTATCTACAACGAAGAATCTATCTTCAGCAAAAAATCTATCTACAGCAAAGGATCTATCTACAGCAAAGGATCTATCTAAAGCAAAGGATCAATCTACAGCAAAGGATCTATCTACAGTAAAGGAACTCTCTAAAGCAAGGAATCCATATACAGCAAAGGATCTATCTATATCAAATGATCTATCTACAGCAAAGGATCTATTTAATGCGGAAGATCTTTCTACAGCAAAGGATCTACTACAGCAAAGGATCTATCTATAGCAAAGGATCTATCTACAGGAAAGGGTCTATCTACAGCAAAGGAACTCTCTACAGCAAAGGATCTATCTACAGCAAAATATCTATTTACAGCAGAGGATCTTTATACAGCAGAGGATCTTTCTACATCAGAGGATCTATCTATAGCAAAGGATCTATCAACAGGAAGGGGTCTATCTACAGCAAAGGAACTCTCTACAGCAAAGGATCTATCTACAGCAAAATATCTATTTACAGCAGAGGATCTTTATACAGCAGAGGATCTTTCTACAGCAGAGGATCTTTATACAGCAAAGGATCCCTCTAAAGCTGAGGATATTTCTACAACATAGGATCTATCTACAGCAAAGTGATCCATCTACAGTAGGGGATCTATCTACAGCAAAGAATCTATCTACAACAAACGATTTATCTACAGCGATGGATCTATCTACAGCAAAGGATCTATCTACAGCAAAGGATCTATCTAATGCAAAGGATCTATCTACAGAAGTGGATTTATTTACAGCGAAGGATCAATCTACAGCAAAGGATTTATCTACAGCAAAGGATCTATGTTCAGCAAAGAATTCATCTACAGCGAAGGATCTATCTACAGCAAAGGATCTATCTACAGTAAAGGAACTATCTACAGGAAAAGATCCATCTACAGTTAAGGATCAATCAACAGCAAATGATCTATCTACAGGAAAAGATCTATTTACAGTAAAAGATCTATCTACAGCAAATGATCTTCCTACAGCAAAGGATCTATCTACAGGAAAGGATCTATCTACATAAAAGGAATATCTATAAAAAAGGATCTATCTACAGCGAAGGATCTATCTACAGAAAAAGATTTATCAACAGCAAATGATCTATCTACGTCAAGGGATCTATTTATGGCAAAGGATCTATCTACAGCAAAGGATCTATCTACAACAAAAGTTCTATCTACAGCAAAGGATCTATCTAACGTAAAGGATCTATATACTGCAAAAGATCTATCTACTGCAAAGGATCTATATACAGCAAAGAATCTATCTGCAGTAAAGGATCTGTATACTGCAAAAGATCTATCTACTGCAAAGGATCTAGATACAGCGAAGGATCTATCTGCAGCAAAGAATCTATCTACAACAAAGAATCTATCTTCAGCAAAGAATCTATCTACAGCAAAGGATCTATCAACAGTAAAGGAACTCTCTAAAGCAAAGAATCCATATACAGCAAAGGATCTATCTGCATCAAAGGATCCATCTACAGCTAAGGATCTATCTACAGCGAAGGATCTATCTACAACAAAGTATCTATCTACAGTAAATGATCTATTTACGGCAGATGATCTTTCTACAGCAAAGGATCTACTACAGCAAAGAATCTATCTACAGCAAAGGATCTATCTACAGCAAAGGATCTATCTACAGGAAAGGATCTATCTACATAGAAGGATATATCTATAAAAAAGGATCTATCTACAGCTTAGGATCTATCTACAGAAAAAAACTATCAGCAGCAAATGATCTATCTAAGTCAAGGGATCTATTTATGGCAAAGGATCTATCTACAGCAAAGGATCTATCAACAGCAAAGGATCTATCTACAGTAAAGGATCTATATACTGCAAAAGATCTATCTACTGCAAAGGATCTAAATACAGCAAAGGATATATCTACAGCAAAGGATCGATCTAAAGCAAACGATCAATCTACAGCAAAATATCTATCTACAGTGAAGGAATTCTTTACAGCAAAGGATCTATATACAGCAAACAATCTATCTACATCAAAGGATCTATCTACAGCAAAGGATCTATCTATAGCAAAGGATCAATCTACAGCAAAGGATCTATCCACAGCAAAAGATATATCTACAGCTAATGATCTATTTACAGCCATGGATCTTTCTACAGCATAGGATCTACTACAGCAAAGGATCTATCTACAGCAAAGGATCTATCTACATCGAAGGATCTATCTACAGCAAAGGATATATCTATAGCGAAGGATCTATATACAGCAATGGATCTTTCTACAGCATAGGATCTACTACAGCAAAGGATCTATCTACAGCAAATAATCTATCTACAGCAAAGGATCTATCTTCAGCAAAGAATCTATCTACAGTAAAGGATCTATATAATGCAAAAGATCTATCTACTGCAAAGGATCTATATACAGCAAAGGATCTATCTACATCAAAGGATCTCTCTACAGCAAAGGATCTATTTACAGCGGAGGATCTTTCTACAGCAAAGGATCTACTACAGCAAAGGATCTATCTATAGCAAAGGATCTATCTACAGGAAAGGGTCTATCTACAGCAAAGGAACTCTCTACATCGAAGGATCTATCTACATCAAAGGATCTATTTACAGCGGAGGATCTTTCAACAGCAAAAAATCTACTACAGCAAAGGATCTATCTATAGCAAAGGATCTATCTACAGGAAAGGGTCTATCTACAGCAAAGGAACTCTCTACATCGAAGGATCTATCTACAGCAAAGGATCTATTTACAGCGGAGGATCTTTCTACAGCAAAAAATCTACAACAGCAAAGGATCTATCTATAGCAAAGGATCTATCTACAGGAAAGGGTCTATCTACAGCAAAGGAACTCTCTACATCAAAGGTTCTATCTACAGCAAAGGATCTATTCACAGCGGAGGATCTTTCTACAGCAAAGGATCTACTACAGCAAAGGATCTATCTATAGCAAAGGATCTATCTACAGGAAAGGGTCTATCTACAGCAAAGGAACTCTCTACAGCAAAGGATCTATCTACAGCAAAATATCTATCAACAGCAGAGGATCTTTATACAGCAGAGGATCTTCCTACAGCAGAGGATCTTTATACAGCAAAGGATCCCTCTACAGCTGAGGATATTTCTACAACATAGGATCTATCTACAACAAAGTGATCAATCTACAGTAGGGGATCTATCTAAAGCAAAGAAACTATCTACAGCAAAGGATATATCTTCAGCAAAGAATCTATCTACAGTAAAGGATCTATATAATGCAAAAGATCTATCTACTGCAAAGGATCTATATACAGCAAAGGATCTATCTACATCAAAGGATCTCTCTACAGCAAAGGATCTATTTACAGCGGAGGATCTTTTTACAGCAAAGGATCTACTACAGCAAAGGATCTATCTATAGCAAAGGATCTATCTACAGGAAAGGGTCTATCTACAGCAAAGGAACTCTCTACATCGAAGGATCTATCTACAGCAAAGGATCTATTTACAGCGGAGGATCTTTCTACAGCAAAAAATCTACAACAGCAAAGGATCTATCTATAGCAAAGGATCTATCTACAGGAAAGGGTCTATCTACAGCAAAGGAACTCTCTACATCAAAGGTTCTATCTACAGCAAAGGATCTATTCACAGCGGAGGATCTTTCTGCAGCAAAGGATCTACTACAGCAAAGGATCTATCCATAGCAAAGGATCTATCTACAGGAAAGGGTCTATCTACAGCAAAGGAACTCTCTACAGCAAAGGATCTATCTACAGCAAAATATCTATCAACAGCAGAGGATCTTTATACAGCAGAGGATCTTCCTACAGCAGAGGATCTTTATACAGCAAAGGATCCCTCTACAGCTGAGGATATTTCTACAACATAGGATCTATCTACAACAAAGTGATCAATCTACAGTAGGGGATCTACCTAAAGAAAAGAAACTATCTACAGCAAAGGATATATCTTCAGCAAAGAATCTATCTACAGTAAAGGATCTATATAATGCAAAAGATCTATCTACTGCAAAGGATCTATATACAGCAAAGGATCTATCTACATCAAAGGATCTCTCTACAGCAAAGGATCTATTTACAGCGGAGGATCTTTCTACAGCAAAGGATCTACTACAGCAAAGGATCTATCTATTGCAAAGGATCTATCTACAGGAAAGGGTCTATCTACAGCAAAGGAACTCTCTACATCGAAGGATCTATCTACAGCAAAGGATCTATTTACAGCGGAGGATCTTTCTACAGCAAAAAATCTACAACAGCAAAGGATCTATCTATAGCAAAGGATCTATCTACAGGAAAGGGTCTATCTACAGCAAAGGAACTCTCTACATCAAAGGTTCTATCTACAGCAAAGGATCTATTCACAGCGGAGGATCTTTCTACAGCAAAGGATCTACTACAGCAAAGGATCTATCTATAGCAAAGGATCTATCAACAGGAAAGGGTCTATCTACAGCAAAGGAACTCTCTACAGCAAAGGATCTATCTACAGCAAAATATCTATCAACAGCAGAGGATCTTTATACAGCAGAGGATCTTCCTACAGCAGAGGATCTTTATACAGCAAAGGATCCCTCTACAGCTGAGGATATTTCTACAACATAGGATCTATCTACAACAAAGTGATCAATCTACAGTAGGGGATCTATCTACAGCAAAGGATCTATCTACAACAAACGATTTATCTACAGCGATGGATCTATCTACAGCGAAGGATCTATATACAGCAAAGGATCTATTCACAGTAAAGGAACTATCTACAGAAAAGGATCCATCTACAGTTAAGGATCTATCAACACTAAAGGATCTATCTACAGAAAAGGATCTATTTAAGGAAAGGGATCTATCTACGGTAAATAATTTATTCATATATTTTCAGCAAAGAATCTTAGATCTATTTACAGCAAACAATCTATCTACAGCAAAGGATCCATCTACAGCGAAGGATCTATCTACAACAAAGTATCTATCTACAGCAAAGGATCTATTTACGGCAGAGGATCTTTCTACAGCAAAGGATCTACTACAGCAAAGAATCTATCTACAGCAAAGGATCTATCTACAGCAAAGAATCTATTTACAGGAAAGGATCTATCTACATAGAAGGATATATCTATAAAAAAGGATCTATCTACAAAGAAGGATCTATCTACAGAAAAAGATCTGTCAACAGCAAATGATCTATCTACGTCAAGGGATCTATTTATGGCAAAGGATCTATCTACAGCGAAGGATCTATCCACAGCAAAGGTTCTATCTACAGCAAAGGATCTATCTACCGTAAAGGATCTATATACTGCAAAAGATCTATCTACTGCAAAGGATCTATATACAGCAAAGAATCTATCTATAGTGAAGGATCTGTATACTGCAAAAGATCTATATCCTGCAAAGGATCTATATACAGCAAAGGATCTATCTACAGCAAAGAATCTATCTACAACGAAGAATCTATCTTCAGCAAAAAATCTATCTACAGCAAAGGATCTATCTACAGCAAAGGATCTATCTAAAGCAAAGGATCAATCTACAGCAAAGGATCTATCTACAGTAAAGGAACTCTCTAAAGCAAGGAATCCATATACAGCAAAGGATCTATCTATATCAAATGATCTATCTACAGCAAAGGATCTATTTAATGCGGAAGATCTTTCTACAGCAAAGGATCTACTACAGCAAAGGATCTATCTATAGCAAAGGATCTATCTACAGGAAAGGGTCTATCTACAGCAAAGGAACTCTCTACAGCAAAGGATCTATCTACAGCAAAATATCTATTTACAGCAGAGGATCTTTATACAGCAGAGGATCTTTCTACATCAGAGGATCTATCTATAGCAAAGGATCTATCAACAGGAAGGGGTCTATCTACAGCAAAGGAACTCTCTACAGCAAAGGATCTATCTACAGCAAAATATCTATTTACAGCAGAGGATCTTTATACAGCAGAGGATCTTTCTACAGCAGAGGATCTTTATACAGCAAAGGATCCCTCTAAAGCTGAGGATATTTCTACAACATAGGATCTATCTACAGCAAAGTGATCCATCTACAGTAGGGGATCTATCTACAGCAAAGAATCTATCTACAACAAACGATTTATCTACAGCGATGGATCTATCTACAGCAAAGGATCTATCTACAGCAAAGGATCTATCTAATGCAAAGGATCTATCTACAGAAGTGGATTTATTTACAGCGAAGGATCAATCTACAGCAAAGGATTTATCTACAGCAAAGGATCTATGTTCAGCAAAGAATTCATCTACAGCGAAGGATCTATCTACAGCAAAGGATCTATCTACAGTAAAGGAACTATCTACAGGAAAAGATCCATCTACAGTTAAGGATCAATCAACAGCAAATGATCTATCTACAGGAAAAGATCTATTTACAGTAAAAGATCTATCTACAGCAAATGATCTTCCTACAGCAAAGGATCTATCTACAGGAAAGGATCTATCTACATAAAAGGAATATCTATAAAAAAGGATCTATCTACAGCGAAGGATCTATCTACAGAAAAAGATTTATCAACAGCAAATGATCTATCTACGTCAAGGGATCTATTTATGGCAAAGGATCTATCTACAGCAAAGGATCTATCTACAACAAAAGTTCTATCTACAGCAAAGGATCTATCTAACGTAAAGGATCTATATACTGCAAAAGATCTATCTACTGCAAAGGATCTATATACAGCAAAGAATCTATCTGCAGTAAAGGATCTGTATACTGCAAAAGATCTATCTACTGCAAAGGATCTAGATACAGCGAAGGATCTATCTACAGCAAAGAATCTATCTACAACAAAGAATCTGTCTTCAGCAAAGAATCTATCTACAGCAAAGGATCTATCAACAGTAAAGGAACTCTCTAAAGCAAAGAATCCATATACAGCAAAGGATCTATCTGCATCAAAGGATCCATCTACAGCTAAGGATCTATCTACAGCGAAGGATCTATCTACAACAAAGTATCTATCTACAGTAAATGATCTATTTACGGCAGATGATCTTTCTACAGCAAAGGATCTACTACAGCAAAGAATCTATCTACAGCAAAGGATCTATCTACAGCAAAGGATCTATCTACAGGAAAGGATCTATCTACATAGAAGGATATATCTATAAAAAAGGATCTATCTACAGCTTAGGATCTATCTACAGAAAAAAACTATCAGCAGCAAATGATCTATCTAAGTCAAGGGATCTATTTATGGCAAAGGATCTATCTACAGCAAAGGATCTATCAACAGCAAAGGATCTATCTACAGTAAAGGATCTATATACTGCAAAAGATCTATCTACTGCAAAGGATCTAAATACAGCAAAGGATATATCTACAGCAAAGGATCGATCTAAAGCAAACGATCAATCTACAGCAAAATATCTATCTACAGTGAAGGAATTCTTTACAGCAAAGGATCTATATACAGCAAACAATCTATCTACATCAAAAGATCTATCTACAGCAAAGGATCTATCTATAGCAAAGGATCAATCTACAGCAAAGGATCTATCCACAGCAAAAGATATATCTACAGCTAATGATCTATTTACAGCCATGGATCTTTCTACAGCATAGGATCTACTACAGCAAAGGATCTATCTACAGCAAAGGATCTATCTACATCGAAGGATCTATCTACAGCAAAGGATATATCTATAGCGAAGGATCTATATACAGCAATGGATCTTTCTACAGCATAGGATCTACTACAGCAAAGGATCTATCTACAGCAAATAATCTATCTACAGCAAAGGATCTATCTTCAGCAAAGAATCTATCTACAGTAAAGGATCTATATAATGCAAAAGATCTATCTACTGCAAAGGATCTATATACAGCAAAGGATCTATCTACATCAAAGGATCTCTCTACAGCAAAGGATCTATTTACAGCGGAGGATCTTTCTACAGCAAAGGATCTACTACAGCAAAGGATCTATCTATAGCAAAGGATCTATCTACAGGAAAGGGTCTATCTACAGCAAAGGAACTCTCTACATCGAAGGATCTATCTACATCAAAGGATCTATTTACAGCGGAGGATCTTTCAACAGCAAAAAATCTACTACAGCAAAGGATCTATCTATAGCAAAGGATCTATCTACAGGAAAGGGTCTATCTACAGCAAAGGAACTCTCTACATCAAAGGTTCTATCTACAGCAAAGGATCTATTCACAGCGGAGGATCTTTCTACAGCAAAGGATCTACTACAGCAAAGGATCTATCTATAGCAAAGGATCTATCTACAGGAAAGGGTGTATCTACAGCAAAGGAACTCTCTACAGCAAAGGATCTATCAACAGCAAAATATCTATCAATAGCAGAGGATCTTTATACAGCAGAGGATCTTTTTTCAGCAGAGGATCTTTATACAGCAAAGGATCCCTCTATAGCTGAGGATATTTCTACAACATAGGATCTATCTACAACAAAGTGATCAATCTACAGTAGGGGATCTATCTACAGCAAAGGATCTATCTACAACAGACGATTTATCTACAGCGATGGATCTATCTACAGCAAAGGATCTATATACAGCAAACGATCTATTTACAGTAAAGGAACTATCTACAGAAAAGGATCCATCTACAGTTAAGGATCCATCAACACTAAAGGATCTATCTACAGAAAAGGATCTATTTAAGGAAAGGGATCTATCTACGGTAAATAATTTATTCATATATTTACAGCAAAGAATCTAAGATCTATTTACAGCAAACGATCTATCAACAGCAAAGGATCCATCTACAGCGAAGGACCTATCTACAACAAAGTATCTATTTACAGCAAAGGATCTATTTACTGCAGAGGATCTTTCTACAGCAAAGGATCTACTACAGCGAAGAATCTATCAACAACAAAGGATCTATCTACAGCAAAGGATCTATTTACTGGAAATGATCTATCTACATAGAAGGATATATCTATAAAAAAGGATCTATCTACAGCGAAGGATCTATCTACAGAAAAAGATCTATCGACAGCAAATGATCTATCTACGTCAAGGGATCTATTTATGGCAAAGGATCTATCTACAGCAAAAAATCTATCCACAGCAAAGGTTCTATCTACAGCAAAGGATCTATCTACCGTAAAGGATCTATATACTGCAAAAGATCTATCTACTGCAAAGGATCTATATACAGCAAAGAATCTATCTATAGTGAAGGATCTATATACTGCAAAAGATCTATATCCTGCAAAGGATCTATATACAGCAAAGGATCTATCTACAGCAAAGAATCTATCTACAACGAAGAATCAATCTTCAGCAAAAAATCTATCTACAGCAAAGGGTCTATCTACAGCAAAGAATCTATCTAAAGCAAAGGATCAATCTACAGCAAAGGATCTATCTACAGTAAAGGAACTCTCTAAAGCAAGGAATCCATATACAGCAAAGGATCTATCTACATCAAAGGATCTATCTACAGCAAAGGATCTACTTAATGCGGAGGATCTTTCTACAGCAAAGGATCTACTACAGCAAAGGATCCATCTATAGCAAAGGATCTATCTACAGGAAAGGGTCTATCTACAGCAAAGGAACTCTCTACAGCAAAGGATCTATCTACAGCACAGGATCTATTTACAGCAAAGGATCTATCTAAAGCAAAGGATAAATTTACAGCAAAGGATCTATCTACAGTAAAGGAACTCTACAGCAAAGGATCCATATACAGCAAAGGTTCTATCTACATCAATGGATCTATCTACAGCAAAGGATCTATTTACAGTGGAAAATATTTCTACATCAAAGGATCTACTACAGCAAAGGATCTATCTACAACAAACGATTTATCTACTGCAATGGATCTATCTACAGAAAAGGATCTATATACAGCAAAGGATCTATCTACAGCAAAGGATCTATCTACATAAAAGGATCTATCTACTGCAAAGGATCTATCTACAGGAAAGGATCTATCTACATAAGAGGATATAGCTATAAAGAAGGATCTATCAACAGCGAAAGATCTATTTACAGAAAAAGATAAATCAACAGCAAATGATCTATCTACGTCAAGGGATCTATTTATGGCAAAGAATCTATCTACAGCAAAGGATCTATCTACAGCAAAGTTTCTATCTACAGCAAAGGATCTATCTACCGAAAAGGATCTATCTACAGCAAAGGATCTATCTTCAGTAAGTGATCTATCTAGAGAAAGGTATCCATCTACAGCAAGGGGTCCATCTAGAACAACAAACAATCTATGTACATCAAAGAATCTATCTACAGCAAAGGATCTATCAAAAGCAAAGGATCTATCTACAGTAAAGGATCTATATACTGTAAAAGATCTATCTACTGCAAAGGATCTATATACAGCAAAGGATCTATCTACTGCAAAAAATCTATCTACAACAAAGAATCTATCTTCAGCAAATAATTTATCTAAAGCAAAGGATATATCTACAGCAAAGTTTCGATCTAAACAAACGATCAATCTACAGCAAAATATCTATCTACAGTGAAGGAATTCATTACAGCAAAGGATCTATATACAGCAAACGATCTATCTACATCAAAGGATCTATCTACAGCAAAGGATCTATCAATAGCAAAGGATCAATCTACAGCAAAGGATCTATCCACAGCAAAGGATATATCTACAGCTAAGGATCTATTTACAGTCATGGATCTTTCTACAGCATAGGATCTACTACAGCAAAGGATATATCTACAGCAAAGGATCTATCTACATCAAAGGATCTATCTACAGCAAAGGATATATCTATAGCAAAGGATCTATTTACAGCAATGGATCTTTCTACAGCATAGGATCTACTACAGCAAAGGATCTATTTACAGCAAAGAAACTATCTACAGCAAAGGATATATCTTCAGCAAAGAATCTATCTACAGTAAAGGATCTATATAATGCAAAAGATCTATCTACTGCAAAGGATCTATATACAGCAAAGGATCTATTTACATCAAAGGATCTCTCTACAGCAAAGGATCTATTTACAGCGGAGGATCTTTCTACAGCAAAGGATCTACAACAGCAAAGGATCTATCTATAGCAAAGGATCTATCTACAGGAAAGGGTCTATCTACAGCAAAGGAACTCTCTACATCAAAGGTTCTATCTACAGCAAAGGATCTATTCACAGCGGAGGATCTTTCTACAGCAAAGGATCTACTACAGCAAAGGATCTATCTATAGCAAAGGATCTATCTACAGGAAAGGGTCTATCTACAGCAAAGGAACTCTCTACAGCAAAGGATCTATCTACAGCAAAATATCTATCAACAGCAGAGGATCTTTATACAGCAGAGGATCTTCCTACAGCAGAGGATCTTTATACAGCAAAGGATCCCTCTACAGCTGAGGATATTTCTACAACATAGGATCTATCTACAACAAAGTGATCAATCTACAGTAGGGGATCTATCTAAAGCAAAGAAACTATCTACAGCAAAGGATATATCTTCAGCAAAGAATCTATCTACAGTAAAGGATCTATATAATGCAAAAGATCTATCTACTGCAAAGGATCTATATACAGCAAAGGATCTATCTACATCAAAGGATCTCTCTACAGCAAAGGATCTATTTACAGCGGAGGATCTTTCTACAGCAAAGGATCTACTACAGCAAAGGATCTATCTATAGCAAAGGATCTATCTACAGGAAAGGGTCTATCTACAGCAAAGGAACTCTCTACATCGAAGGATCTATCTACAGCAAAGGATCTATTTACAGCGGAGGATCTTTCTACAGCAAAAAATCTACAACAGCAAAGGATCTATCTATAGCAAAGGATCTATCTACAGGAAAGGGTCTATCTACAGCAAAGGAACTCTCTACATCAAAGGTTCTATCTACAGCAAAGGATCTATTCACAGCGGAGGATCTTTCTACAGCAAAGGATCTACTACAGCAAAGGATCTATCTATAGCAAAGGATCTATCTACAGGAAAGGGTCTATCTACAGCAAAGGAACTCTCTACAGCAAAGGATCTATCTACAGCAAAATATCTATCAACAGCAGAGGATCTTTATACAGCAGAGGATCTTCCTACAGCAGAGGATCTTTATACAGCAAAGGATCCCTCTACAGCTGAGGATATTTCTACAACATAGGATCTATCTACAACAAAGTGATCAATCTACAGTAGGGGATCTATCTAAAGCAAAGAAACTATCTACAGCAAAGGATATATCTTCAGCAAAGAATCTATCTACAGTAAAGGATCTATATAATGCAAAAGATCTATCTACTGCAAAGGATCTATATACAGCAAAGGATCTATCTACATCAAAGGATCTCTCTACAGCAAAGGATCTATTTACAGCGGAGGATCTTTTTACAGCAAAGGATCTACTACAGCAAAGGATCTATCTATAGCAAAGGATCTATCTACAGGAAAGGGTCTATCTACAGCAAAGGAACTCTCTACATCGAAGGATCTATCTACAGCAAAGGATCTATTTACAGCGGAGGATCTTTCTACAGCAAAAAATCTACAACAGCAAAGGATCTATCTATAGCAAAGGATCTATCTACAGGAAAGGGTCTATCTACAGCAAAGGAACTCTCTACATCAAAGGTTCTATCTACAGCAAAGGATCTATTCACAGCGGAGGATCTTTCTGCAGCAAAGGATCTACTACAGCAAAGGATCTATCCATAGCAAAGGATCTATCTACAGGAAAGGGTCTATCTACAGCAAAGGAACTCTCTACAGCAAAGGATCTATCTACAGCAAAATATCTATCAACAGCAGAGGATCTTTATACAGCAGAGGATCTTCCTACAGCAGAGGATCTTTATACAGCAAAGGATCCCTCTACAGCTGAGGATATTTCTACAACATAGGATCTATCTACAACAAAGTGATCAATCTACAGTAGGGGATCTACCTAAAGAAAAGAAACTATCTACAGCAAAGGATATATCTTCAGCAAAGAATCTATCTACAGTAAAGGATCTATATAATGCAAAAGATCTATCTACTGCAAAGGATCTATATACAGCAAAGGATCTATCTACATCAAAGGATCTCTCTACAGCAAAGGATCTATTTACAGCGGAGGATCTTTCTACAGCAAAGGATCTACTACAGCAAAGGATCTATCTATTGCAAAGGATCTATCTACAGGAAAGGGTCTATCTACAGCAAAGGAACTCTCTACATCGAAGGATCTATCTACAGCAAAGGATCTATTTACAGCGGAGGATCTTTCTACAGCAAAAAATCTACAACAGCAAAGGATCTATCTATAGCAAAGGATCTATCTACAGGAAAGGGTCTATCTACAGCAAAGGAACTCTCTACATCAAAGGTTCTATCTACAGCAAAGGATCTATTCACAGCGGAGGATCTTTCTACAGCAAAGGATCTACTACAGCAAAGGATCTATCTATAGCAAAGGATCTATCAACAGGAAAGGGTCTATCTACAGCAAAGGAACTCTCTACAGCAAAGGATCTATCTACAGCAAAATATCTATCAACAGCAGAGGATCTTTATACAGCAGAGGATCTTCCTACAGCAGAGGATCTTTATACAGCAAAGGATCCCTCTACAGCTGAGGATATTTCTACAACATAGGATCTATCTACAACAAAGTGATCAATCTACAGTAGGGGATCTATCTACAGCAAAGGATCTATCTACAACAAACGATTTATCTACAGCGATGGATCTATCTACAGCGAAGGATCTATATACAGCAAAGGATCTATTCACAGTAAAGGAACTATCTACAGAAAAGGATCCATCTACAGTTAAGGATCTATCAACACTAAAGGATCTATCTACAGAAAAGGATCTATTTAAGGAAAGGGATCTATCTACGGTAAATAATTTATTCATATATTTTCAGCAAAGAATCTTAGATCTATTTACAGCAAACAATCTATCTACAGCAAAGGATCCATCTACAGCGAAGGATCTATCTACAACAAAGTATCTATCTACAGCAAAGGATCTATTTACGGCAGAGGATCTTTCTACAGCAAAGGATCTACTACAGCAAAGAATCTATCTACAGCAAAGGATCTATCTACAGCAAAGAATCTATTTACAGGAAAGGATCTATCTACATAGAAGGATATATCTATAAAAAAGGATCTATCTACAAAGAAGGATCTATCTACAGAAAAAGATCTGTCAACAGCAAATGATCTATCTACGTCAAGGGATCTATTTATGGCAAAGGATCTATCTACAGCAAAGGATCTATCCACAGCAAAGGTTCTATCTACAGCAAAGGATCTATCTACCGTAAAGGATCTATATACTGCAAAAGATCTATCTACTGCAAAGGATCTATATACAGCAAAGAATCTATCTATAGTGAAGGATCTGTATACTGCAAAAGATCTATATCCTGCAAAGGATCTATATACAGCAAAGGATCTATCTACAGCAAAGAATCTATCTACAACGAAGAATCTATCTTCAGCAAAAAATCTATCTACAGCAAAGGATCTATCTACAGCAAAGGATCTATCTAAAGCAAAGGATCAATCTACAGCAAAGGATCTATCTACAGTAAAGGAACTCTCTAAAGCAAGGAATCCATATACAGCAAAGGATCTATCTATATCAAATGATCTATCTACAGCAAAGGATCTATTTAATGCGGAAGATCTTTCTACAGCAAAGGATCTACTACAGCAAAGGATCTATCTATAGCAAAGGATCTATCTACAGGAAAGGGTCTATCTACAGCAAAGGAACTCTCTACAGCAAAGGATCTATCTACAGCAAAATATCTATTTACAGCAGAGGATCTTTATACAGCAGAGGATCTTTCTACATCAGAGGATCTATCTATAGCAAAGGATCTATCAACAGGAAGGGGTCTATCTACAGCAAAGGAACTCTCTACAGCAAAGGATCTATCTACAGCAAAATATCTATTTACAGCAGAGGATCTTTATACAGCAGAGGATCTTTCTACAGCAGAGGATCTTTATACAGCAAAGGATCCCTCTAAAGCTGAGGATATTTCTACAACATAGGATCTATCTACAGCAAAGTGATCCATCTACAGTAGGGGATCTATCTACAGCAAAGAATCTATCTACAACAAACGATTTATCTACAGCGATGGATCTATCTACAGCAAAGGATCTATATACAGCAAAGGATCCATTTACAGTAAAGGATCTATCTACAGCAAAGGATCTGTCTACAGCAAATTATCTATCTACAACGAAGAATCTATCTAAAGCAAAGTATCTATGTTCAGCAAAGAACATATCTACAGCAAAGGATCTATCTACAGCAAAGGATTTATCTACAGTAAAGGAACTATCTACAGAAAAGGATCCATCTACAGTTAAGGATCTATCAACAGCAAAAGATCTATGTAAAGCAAAAGATCGATATACAGCAAAATATCTATCTACAGCAAAGGATCTATCTACAGCAAGGGATCTATCTACAGGAAAGGATTTATCTACAGCAAAGGATCTATCTACACTAAAGGATCTATCAACAGAAAAGGATCTATTTAAGGAAAGGAATCTATCTACGGCAAATAATTTATTCATATATTTACAGCAAAGGATTTAAGATCTATTTACAGCAAAGTATCTATCTACAGCAAAGGATCCATCTACAGCGAAGGATCTATCTACAACAAAGTATCTATCTACAGCAAAGGATCTATTTACGACAGAGGATCTTTCTACAGCAAAGGATCAACTACAGCAAAGTATCTATCTACAGCAAAGGATCTATCTACAGCAAAGGATCTATCTACAGGAAAGGATCTATCTATATAGAAGGTTATATGTATAAAAAAGGATCTATCTACAGCGAAGGATCTATCTTCAGAAAAAGATTTATCAACAGCAAATGATCTATCTACGTCAAGGGATCTATTTATGACAAAGGATCTATCTACAGCAAAGGATCTATTCACAGCAAAGGTTCTATCTACAGCAAAGGATCTATCTACCGTAAAGGATCTATATACTGCAAAAGATCAATCTACTGCAAAGGATCTATATACAGCAAAGAATCTATTTATAGTGAAGGATCTATATACTGCAAAAGATCTATCTATTGCAAAGGATCTATATACAGCAAAGGATCTATCTACAGCAAAGGAACTCTCTAAAGCAAAGAATCCATATACAGCAAAGGATCTTTCTACATCAAAGGATCTATCTACAGCAAAGGAACTCTCTAAAGCAAAGAATCCATCTACAGCAAAGGATCTATCTACATCAAAGGATCCATCTACAGCAAAGGAACTCTCTACATCGAAGGATCTATCTACAGCAAAGGATCTATTTACAGCGGAGGATCTTTCTACAGCAAAAAATCTACTACAGCAAAGGATCTATCTATAGCAAAGGATCAATCTACAGGAAAGGGTCTATCTACAGCAAAGGAACTCTCAACATCAAAGGTTCTATCTACAGCAAAGGATCTATTCACAGCGGAGGATCTTTCTACAGCAAAGGATCTACTACAGCAAAAGATCTATCTATAGCAAAGGATCTATCTACAGGAAAGGGTCTATCTACAGCAAAGGAACTCTCTACAGCAAAGGATCTATCTACAGCAAAATATCTATCAACAGCAGAGGATCTTTATACAGCAGAGGATCCTTCTACAGCTGAGGATATTCCTACAACATAGGATCTATCTACAGAAAAGGATCCATCTACAGTTAAGGATCTATCAGCAGCAAAGGATCTATGTAAAGCAAAAGATCGATATACAGCAAAATATCTATCTACAGCAAAGGATCTATCTACAGCAAGGGATCTATCTACAGGAAAGGATTTATCTACAGCAAAGGATCTATCTACAGTAAAGGATCTATCAACAGAAAAGGATCTATATAAGGAAAGGAATCTATCTACGGCAAATAATTTATTCATATATTTACAGCAAAGGATTTAAGATCTATTTACAGCAAAGTATCTATCTACAGCAAAGGATCCATCTACAGCGAAGGATCTATCTACAACAAAGTATCTATCTACAGCAAAGGATCTATTTACGACAGAGGATCTTTTTACAGCAAAGGATCAACTACAGCAAAGAATCTATCTACAGCAAAGGATCTATCTACAGCAAAGGATCTATCTACAGGAAAGGATCTATCTATATAGAAGGTTATATGTATAAAAAAGGATCTATCTACAGCGAAGGATCTATCTTCAGAAAAAGATTTATCAACAGCAAATGATCTATCTACGTCAAGGGATCTATTTATGACAAAGGATCTATCTACAGCAAAGGATCTAATCACAGCAAAGGTTCTATCTACAGCAAAGGATCTATCTACCGTAAAGGATCTATATACTGCAAAAGATCAATCTACTGCAAAGGATCTATATACAGCAAAGAATCTATCTATAGTGAAGGATCTATATACTGCAAAAGATCTATCTATTGCAAAGGATCTATATACAGCAAAGGATCTATCTACAGCAAAGGAACTCTCTAAAGCAAAGAATCCATATACAGCAAAGGATCTTTCTACATCAAAGGATCAATCTACAGCAAAGGAACTCTCTAAAGCAAAGAATCCATATACAGCAAAGGATCTATCTACATCAAAGGATCCATCTACAGCAAAGGAACTCTCTACATCGAAGGATCTATCTACAGCAAAGGATCTATTTACAGCGGAGGATCTTTCTACAGCAAAAAATCTACTGCAGCAAAGGATCTATCTATAGCAAAGGATCAATCTACAGGAAAGGGTCTATCTACAGCAAAGGAACTCTCAACATCAAAGGTTCTATCTACAGCAAAGGATCTATTCACAGCGGAGGATCTTTCTACAGCGAAGGATCTACTACAGCAAAAGATCTATCTATAGCAAAGGATCTATCTACAGGAAAGGGTCTATCTACAGCAAAGGAACTCTCTACAGCAAAGGATCTTAGTACAGCAAAATATCTATCAACAGCAGAGGATCTTTATACAGCAGAGGATCCCTCTACAGCTGAGGATATTTCTACAACATAGGATCTATCTACAGCAAAGTGATCAATCTACAGTAGGGGATCTTTCTACAGCAAAGGATCTATATACGTCAAGGGATCTATTTATGACAAAGGATCTATCTACAGCAAAGGATCTATCCACAGCAAAGGTTCTATCTACAGCAAAGGATCTATCTACCGTAAAGGATCTATCTACTGCAAAAGATCAATCTACTGCAAAGGATCTATATACAGCAAAGAATCTATCTATAGTGAAGGATCTATATACTGCAAAAGATCTATCTATTGCAAAGGATCTATATACAGCAAAGGATCTATCTACAGCAAAGGAACTTTCTAAAGCAAAGAATCCATATACAGCAAAGGATCTATCTACATCAAAGGATCTATCTACAGCAAAGGAACTCTCTATAGCAAAGAATCCATATACAGCAAAGGATCTATTTACATCAAAGGATCTATCTACAGCAAAGGATTTATACAATGCGGAGGATCTTTCTACAGCGAAGGATCTACTACAGCAAAGGATCTACCTATAGCAAAGGATCTATCTACAGGAAAGGGTCTATATACAGCAAAGGAACTCTCTACAGAAAAGGATCTATCTACAGCAAAGGATCTATTTACAGCAAAGGATCTATCTAAAGCAAAGGATAAATTTACAGCAAAGGATCTATCTACAGTAAAGGAACTCTCTACAGCAAAGGATCCATATACAGCAAAGGTTCTATCTACATCAATGGATCTATCTACAGCAAAGGATCTCTTTACAGTGGAGAATATTTCTACAGCAAAGGATCTATCTACAGCAAAGGATCTATCTAAAGCAAATGATCAATCTACAGCAAATGATCTATCTACAGTAAAGGAACTCTCTAAAGCAAAGAATCCATATACAGCAAAGGATCTATTTACATCAAAGGATCTATCTACAGCAAAGGATCTATTTAATGCAGAGGATCTTTCTACAGCAAGAGATCTATCTACAGGAAAGGATTTACTACAGCAAAGGATCTATCTACAATAAAGGATCTATCTACAGAAAAGGATCTATTTAAGGGAAGGAATCCATCTTCGGCAAATAATTTATTCATTTATTTACAGCAAAGGATCTGAGATCTATTTACAGCAAAGTATCTATCTACAGCAAAGAATCCATCTACAGCGAAGGATCTATCTACAACAAAGGATCTATCTACAGGAAAGGGTCTATCTACATCAAAGGATATTTCTACAGCAAAGGATCTATCTACAGCAAAGGATCTATTTACAGCAATGGATCTATCTAAAGCAAAGGATAAATTTACAGCAAAGGATCTATTTACATCAAAGGATCTATCTACAGCAAAGGATCTATTTAATGCAGAGGATCTTTCTACAGCAAGAGATCTATCTACAGGAAAGGATTTACTACAGCAAAGGATCTATCTACAATAAAGGATCTATCTACAGAAAAGGATCTATTTAAGGGAAGGAATCCATCTTCGGCAAATAATTTATTCATTTATTTACAGCAAAGGATCTGAGATCTATTTACAGCAAAGTATCTATCTACAGCAAAGAATCCATCTACAGCGAAGGATCTATCTATAAAAAAGGATCTATCTACAGCGAAGGATCTATCAACAGAAAAAGATTTATCAACAGCAAATGATCTATCTACGTCAAGGGATCTATTTATGGCAAAGGATCTATCTACAGCAAAGGATCTATCTACAACAAAAGTTCTATCTACAGCAAAGGATCTATCTACCGTAAAGGATCTATATACTGCAAAAGATCTATCTACTGCAAAGGATCTATATACAGCAAAGAATCTATCTACAGTAAAGGATCTGTATACTGCAAAAGATCTATCTACTGCAAAGGATCTAGATACAGCGAAGGATCTATCTACAGCAAAGAATCTATCTACAACAAAGAATCTATCTTCAGCAAAGAATCTATCTACAGCAAAGGATCTATCTACAGTAAAGGAACTCTCTAAAGCAAAGAATCCATATACAGCAAAGGATCTATCTGCATCAAAGGATCCATCTACAGCTAAGGATCTATCTACAGCGAAGGATCTATCTACAACAAAGTATCTATCTACAGTAAATGATCTATTTACGGCAGATGATCTTTCTACAGCAAAGGATCTACTACAGCAAAGAATCTATCTACAGCAAAGGATCTATCTACAGCAAAGGATCTATCTACAGGAAAGGATCTATCTACATAGAAGGATATATCTATAAAAAAGGATCTATCTACAGCTTAGGATCTATCTACAGAAAAAAACTATCAGCAGCAAATGATCTATCTAAGTCAAGGGATCTATTTATGGCAAAGGATCTATCTACAGCAAAGGATCTATCAACAGCAAAGGATCTATCTACAGTAAAGGATCTATATACTGCAAAAGATCTATCTACTGCAAAGGATCTAAATACAGCAAAGGATCTATCTACTGCAAAGAATCTATCTACAACAAAGAATCTATCTTCAGCAAAGAATTTATCTACAGCAAAGGATATATCTACAGCAAAGGATCGATCTAAAGCAAACGATCAATCTACAGCAAAATATCTATCTACAGTGAAGGAATTCTTTTCAGCAAAGGATCTATATACAGCAAACAATCTATCTACATCAAAGGATCTATCTACAGCAAAGGATCTATCTATAGCAAAGGATCAATCTACAGCAAAGGATCTATCCACAGCAAAGGATATATCTACAGCTAAGGATATATTTACAGCCATGGATCTCTCTACAGCATAGGATCTACTACAGCAAAGGATCTATCTACAGCAAAGGATCTATCTACATCGAAGGATCTATCTACAGCAAAGGATATATCTATAGCAAAGGATCTATATACAGCAATGGATCTTTCTACAGCATAGGATCTACTACAGCAAAGGATCTATCTACAGCAATTAATCCATATACAGCAAAGGATCTATTTACATCAAAGGATCTATCTACAGCAAAGGATCTATTTAATGCGGAGGATCTTTCTACAGCAAGAGATCTATCTACAGGAAAGGATTTACTACAGCAAAGGATCTATCTACACTAAAGGATCTATCTACAGAAAAGGATCTATTTAAAGAAAGGAATCTATCTTCGGCAAATAATTTATTCATTTATTTACAGCAAAGGATCTAAGATCTATTTACAGCAAAGTATCTATCTACAGCAAAGGATCCATCTACAGCGAAGGATCTATCTATAACAAAGGATCTATCTACAGGAAAGGGTCTATCTACATCAAAGGATATTTCTACAGCAAAGGATCTATCTACAGCAAAGGATCTATTTACAGCAATGGATCTATCTAAAGCAAAGGATAAATTTACAGCAAAGGATCTATCTACAGTAAAGGAACTCTCTACAGCAAAGGATCCAAGGATCCATATACAGCAAAGGTTCTATCTACATCAATGGATCTATCTACAGCAACGGATCTATTTACAGCGGAGGATCTTTCTTCAGCAAAGGATCTACTACAGCAAAGGATCTATCTATAGCAAAGGATCAATCTACAGCAAAGGATCTATCTACAGCAAAGGATATATCTACAGCAAAGGATATATTTACAGCAATGGATCTTTTAACAGCATAGGATCTACTACAGCAAAGGATCTATCTACAGCAAAGGATCTATCTACAGCAAAGGATCTATCTACAGCAAAGGATCTATCTACAGAAGTGGATTTATTTACAGCGAAGGATCAATCTACAGCAAAGAATTTATCTACAGCAAAGGATCTATGTTCAGCAAAGAATTCATCTACAGCGAAGGATCTATCTACAGCAAAGGATCTATCTACAGTTAAGGAACTATCTACAGGAAAAGATCCATCTACAGTTAAGGATCAATCAACAGCAAATGATCTATCTACAGGAAAAGATCTATTTACAGTAAAAGATCTATCTACAGCAAAGGATCTTCCTACAGCAAAGGATCTATCTACAGGAAAGGATCTATCTACATAAAAGGAATATCTATAAAAAAGGATCTATCTACAGCGAAGGATCTATCTACAGAAAAAGATTTATCAACAGCAAATGATCTATCTACGTCAAGGGATCTATTTATGGCAAAGGATCTATCTACAGCAAAGGATCTATCTACAACAAAAGTTCTATCTACAGCAAAGGATCTATCTACCGTAAAGGATCTATATACTGCAAAAGATCTATCTACTGCAAAGGATCTATATACAGCAAAGAATCTATCTACAGTAAAGGATCTGTATACTGCAAAAGATCTATCTACTGCAAAGGATCTAGATACAGCGAAGGATCTATCTACAGCAAAGAATCTATCTACAACAAAGAATCTATCTTCAGCAAAGAATCTATCTACAGCAAAGGATCTATCTACAGTAAAGGAACTCTCTAAAGCAAAGAATCCATATACAGCAAAGGATCTATCTGCATCAAAGGATCCATCTACAGCTAAGGATCTATCTACAGCGAAGGATCTATCTACAACAAAGTATCTATCTACAGTAAATGATCTATTTACGGCAGATGATCTTTCTACAGCAAAGGATCTACTACAGCTAAGAATCTATCTACAGCAAAGGATCTATCTACAGCAAGGATCTACAGGAAAGGATCTATCTACATAGAAGGATATATCTATAAAAAAGGATCTATCTACAGCTTAGGATCTATCTACAGAAAAAAAACTATCAGCAGCAAATGATCTATCTAAGTCAAGGGATCTATTTATGGCAAAGGATCTAACTACAGCAAAATATCTATCAACAGCAAAGGATCTATCTACAGTAAAGGATCTATATACTGCAAAAGATCTATCTACTGCATAGGATCTAAATACAGCAAAGGATCTATCTACTGCAAAGAATCTATCTACAACAAAGAATCTATCTTCAGCAAAGAATTTATCTACAGCAAAGGATATATCTACAGCAAAGGATCGATCTAAAGCAAACGATCAATCTACAGCAAAATATCTATTTACAGTGAAGGAATTCTTTACAGCAAAGGATCTATATACAGCAAACATCTATCTACATCAAAGGATCTATCTACAGCAAAGGATCTATCTATAGCAAAGGATCAATCTACAGCAAAGGATCTATCCACAGCAAAGGATATATCTACAGCTAAGGATATATTTACAGCCATGCCATGGATCTCTCTACAGCATAGGATCTACTACAGCAAAGGATCTATCTACAGCAAAGGATCTATCTACATCGAAGGATCTATCTACAGCAAAGGATATATCTATAGCAAAGGATCTATATACAGCAATGGATCTTTCTACAGCATAGGATCTACTACAGCAAAGGATCTATCTACAGCAAATAATCCATATACAGCAAAGGATCTATTTACATCAAAGGATCTATCTACAGCAAAGGATCTTTTTAATGCGGAGGATCTTTCTACAGCAAGAGATCTATCTACAGGAAAGTATTTACTACAGCAAAGGATCTATCTACACTAAAGGATCTATCTACAGAAAAGGATCTATTTAAAGAAAGGAATCTATCTTCGGCAAATAATTTATTCATTTATTTACAGCAAAGGATCTAAGATCTATTTACAGCAAAGTATCTATCTACAGCAAAGGATCCATCTACAGCGAAGGATCTATCTATAACAAAGGATCTATCTACAGGAAAGGGTCTATCTACATCAAAGGATATTTCTACAGCAAAGGATCTATCTACAGCAAAGGATCTATTTACAGCAATGGATCTATCTAAAGCAAAGGATAAATTTACAGCAAAGGATCTATCTACAGTAAAGGAACTCTCTACAGCAAAGGATACAAGGATCCATGTACAGCAAAGGTTCTATCTACATCAATGGATCTATCTACAGCAACGGATCTATTTACAGCGGAGGATCTTTCTTCAGCAAAGGATCTACTACAGCAAAGGATCTATCTATAGCAAAGGATCAATCTACAGCAAAGGATCTATCTACAGCAAAGGATATATCTACAGCAAAGGATATATTTACAGCAATGGATCTTTTTACAGCATAGGATCTACTACAGCAAAGGATCTATCTACAGCAAAGGATCTATCTACAGCAAAGGATCTATCTACAGCAAAGGATCTATCTACAGAAGTGGATTTATTTACAGCGAAGGATCAATCTACAGCAAAGGATTTATCTACAGCAAAGGATCTATGTTCAGCAAAGAATTCATCTACAGCGAAGGATCTATCTACAGCAAAGGATCTATCTACAGTAAAGGAACTATCTACAGGAAAAGATCCATCTACAGTTAAGGATCAATCAACAGCAAATGATCTATCTACAGGAAAAGATCTATTTACAGTAAAAGATCTATCTACAGCAAAGGATCTTCCTACAGCAAAGGATCTATCTACAGGAAAGGATCTATCTACATAAAAGGAATATCTATAAAAAAGGATCTATCTACAGCGAAGGATCTATCTACAGAAAAAGATTTATCAACAGCAAATGATCTATCTACGTCAAGGGATCTATTTATGGCAAAGGATCTATCTACAGCAAAGGATCTATCTACAACAAAAGTTCTATCTACAGCAAAGGATCTATCTACCGTAAAGGATCTATATACTGCAAAAGATCTATCTACTGCAAAGGATCTATATACAGCAAAGAATCTATCTACAGTAAAGGATCTGTATACTGCAAAAGATCTATCTACTGCAAAGGATCTAGATACAGCGAAGGATCTATCTACAGCAAAGAATCTATCTACAACAAAGAATCTATCTTCAGCAAAGAATCTATCTACAGCAAAGGATCTATCTACAGTAAAGGAACTCTCTAAAGCAAAGAATCCATATACAGCAAAGGATCTATCTGCATCAAAGGATCCATCTACAGCTAAGGATCTATCTACAGCGAAGGATCTATCTACAACAAAGTATCTATCTACAGTAAATGATCTATTTACGGCAGATGATCTTTCTACAGCAAAGGATCTACTACAGCAAAGAATCTATCTACAGCAAAGGATCTATCTACAGCAAAGGATCTATCTACAGGAAAGGATCTATCTACATAGAAGGATATATTTATAAAAAAGGATCTATCTACAGCTTAGGATCTATGATCTATCTACAGAAAAAAACTATCAGCAGCTAATGATCTATCTAAGTCAAGGGATCTATTTATGGCAAAGGATCTATCTACAGCAAAGGATCTATCAACAGCGAAGGATCTATCTACAGTAAAGGATCTATATACTGCAAAAGATCTATCTACTGCAAAGGATCTAAATACAGCAAAGGATCTATCTACTGCATAGAATCTATCTACAACAAAGAATCTATCTTCAGCAAAGAATTTATCTACAGCAAAGGATATATCTACAGCAAAGGATCGATCTAAAGCAAACGATCAATCTACAGCAAAATATCTATCTACAGTGAAGGAATTCTTTACAGCAAAGGATCTATATACAGCAAACAATCTATCTACATCAAAGGATCTATCCACAGCAAAGGATCTATCTATAGCAAAGGATCAATCTACAGCAAAGGATCTATCCACAGCAAAGGATATATCTACAGCTAAGGATATATTTACAGCCATGGATCTCTCTACAGCATAGGATCTACTACAGCAAAGGATCTATCTACAGCAAAGGATCTATCTACATCGAAGGATCTAACTACAGCAAAGGATATATCTATAGCAAAGGATCTATATACAGCAATGGATCTTTCTACAGCATAGGATCTACTACAGCAAAGGATCTATCTACAGCAAATAATCCATATACAGCAAAGGATCTATTTACATCAAAGGATCTATCTACAGCAAAGGATCTATTTAATGCGGAGGATCTTTCTACAGCAAGAGATCTATCTACAGGAAAGGATTTACTACAGCAAAGGATCTATCTACACTAAAGGATCTATCTACAGAAAAGGATCTATTTAAAGAAAGGAATCTATCTTCGGCAAATAATTTATTCATTTATTTACAGCAAATGATCTAAGATCTATTTACAGCAAAGTATCTATCTACAGCAAAGGATCCATCTACAGCGAAGGATCTATCTATAACAAAGGATCTATCTACAGGAAAGGGTCTATCTACATCAAAGGATATTTCTACAGCAAAGGATCTATCTACAGCAAAGGATCTATTTACATCAATGGATCTATCTAAAGCAAAGGATAAATTTACAGCAAAGGATCTATCTACAGTAAAGGAACTCTCTACAGCAAAGGATCCAAGGATCCATATACAGCAAAGGTTCTATCTACATCAATGGATCTATCTACAGCAACGGATCTATTTACAGCGGAGGATCTTTCTTCAGCAAAGGATCTACTACAGCAAAGGATCTATCTATAGCAAAGGATCAATCTACAGCAAAGGATCTATCTACAGCAAAGGATATATCTACAGCAAAGGATATATTTACAGCAATGGATCTTTTTACAGCATAGGATCTACTACAGCAAAGGATCTATCTACAGCAAAGGATCTATCTACAGCAAAGGATCTATCTACAGCAAAGGATCTATATACAGAAGTGGATTTATTTACAGCGAAGGATCAATCTACAGCAAAGGATTTATCTACAGCAAAGGATCTATCTACAGTAAAGGAACTATCTACAGGAAAAGATCCATCTACAGTTAAGGATCAATCAACAGCAAATGATCTATCTACAGGAAAAGATCTATTTACAGTAAAAGATCTATCTACAGCAAAGGATCTACTTACAGCAAAGGATCTATCTACAGGAAAGGATCTATCTACATAAAAGGAATATCTATAAAAAAGGATCTATCTACAGCGAAGGATCTATCTACAGAAAAAGATTTATCAACAGCAAATGATCTTTCTACGTCAAGGGATCTATTTATGGCAAAGGATTTATCTACAGCAAAGGATCTATCTACAGTAAAGGATCTATATACTGCAAAAGATCTATCTACTGCAAAGGATCTATATACAGCGAAGGATCTATCTACAGCAAAGAATCTATCTACAACAAAGAATCTATCTTCAGCAAAGAATCTATCTACAGCAAAGGATCTATCTAAAGTAAAGGAACTCTCTAAAGCAAAGAATCCATATACAGCAAAGGATGTATCTGCATCAAAGGATCCATCTACAGCTAAGGATCTATCTACAGTGAAGGATCTATCTACAACAAAGTATCTATCTACAGTAAATGATCTATTTACGGCAGATGATCTTTCTACAGCAAAGGATCTACTACAGCAAAGAATCTATCTACAGCAAAGGATCTATCTACAGCAAAGGATCTATCTACAGGAAAGGATCTATCTACATAGAAGGATATATCTATAAAAAAGGATCTATCTACAGCTTAGGATCAATCTACAGAAAAAAACTATCAACAGCAAATGATCTATCTAAGTCAAGGGATCTATTTATGGCAAAGGATCTATCTACAGCAAAGGATCTATCAAAAGCAAAGGATCTGTCTACAGTAAAGGATCTATATACAGCAAAAGATCTATCTACTGCAAAGGATCTAAATACAGCAAAGGATCTATCTACTGCAAAGAATCTACCTATAACAAAGAATCTATCTTCAGCAAAGAATTTATCTACAGCAAAAAATATATCTACAGCAAAGGATCGATCTAAAGCAAACGATCAATCTACAGCAAAATATCTATCTACAGTGAAGGAATTCTTTACAGCAAAGGATCTATATACAGCAAACAATCTATCTACATCAAAGGATCTATCTACAGCAAAGGATCTATCTATAGCAAAGGATCAATCTACAGCAAAGGATCTATCCACAGCAAAAGATATATCTAAAGCTAAGGATCTATTTACAGCCATGGATCTTTCTACAGCATAGGATCTACTACAGCAAAGGATCTATCTACAGCAAAGGATCTATCTACATCGAAGGATCTATCTACAGCAAAGGATATATCTATAGCGAAGGATCTATATACAGCAATGGATCTTTCTACAGCATAGGATCTACTACAGCAAAGGATCTATCTACAGCAAATAATCTATCTACAGCAAAGGATCTATCTTCAGCAAAGAATCTATCTACAGTAAAGGATCTATATAATGCAAAAGATCTATCTACTGCAAAGGATCTATATACAGCAAAGGATCTATTTACAGCGGAGGATCTTTCTACAGCAAAGGATCTACTACAGCAAAGGATCTATCTATAGCAAAGGATCTATCTACAGGAAAGGGTCTATCTACAGCAAAGGAACTCTCTACATCGAAGGATCTATCTACATCAAAGGATCTATTTACAGCGGAGGATCTTTCAACAGCAAAAAATCTACTACAGCAAAGGATCTATCTATAGCAAAGGATCTATCTACAGGAAAGGGTCTATCTACAGCAAAGGAACTCTCTACATCAAAGGTTCTATCTACAGCAAAGGATCTATTCACAGCGGAGGATCTTTCTACAGCAAAGGATCTACTACAGCAAAGGATCTATCTATAGCAAAGGATCTATCTACAGGAAAGGGTGTATCTACAGCAAAGAAACTCTCTACAGCAAAGGATCTATCTACAGCAAAATATCTATCAATAGCAGAGGATCTTTATACAGCAGAGGATCTTTTTTCAGCAGAGGATCTTTATACAGCAAAGGATCCCTCTATAGCTGAGGATATTTCTACAACATAGGATCTATCTACAACAAAGTGATCAATCTACAGTAGGGGATCTATCTACAGCAAAGGATCTATCTACAACAGACGATTTATCTACAGCGATGGATCTATCTACAGCAAAGGATCTATATACAGCAAACGATCTATTTACAGTAAAGGAACTATCTACAGAAAAGGATCCATCTACAGTTAAGGATCCATCAACACTAAAGGATCTATCTACAGAAAAGAATCTATTTAAGGAAAGGGATCCATCTACGGTAAATAATTTATTCAGATATTTACAGCAAAGAATCTAAGATCTATTTACAGCAAACGATCTATCATCAGCAAAGGATCCATCTACAGCGAAGGACCTATCTACAACAAAGTATCTATTTACAGCAAAGGATCTATTTACTGCAGAGGATCTTTCTACAGCAAAGGATTTACTACAGCGAAGAATCTATCAACAACAAAGGATCTATCTACAGCAAAGGATCTATTTACTGGAAATGATCTATCTACATAGAAGGATATATCTATAAAAAAGGATCTATCTACAGCGAAGGATCTATCTACAGAAAAAGATCTATCGACAGCAAATGATCTATCTACGTCAAGGGATCTATTTATGGCAAAGGATCTATCTACAGCAAAAAATCTATCCACAGCAAAGGTTCTATCTACAGCAAAGGATCTATCTACCGTAAAGGATCTATATACTGCAAAAGATCTATCTACTGCAAAGGATCTATATACAGCAAAGAATCTATCTATAGTGAAGGATCTATATACTGCAAAAGATCTATATCCTGCAAAGGATCTATATACAGCAAAGGATCTATCTACAGCAAAGAATCTATCTACAACGAAGAATCAATCTTCAGCAAAAAATCTATCTACAGCAAAGGGTCTATCTACAGCAAAGAATCTATCTAAAGCAAAGGATCAATCTACAGCAAAGGATCTATCTACAGTAAAGGAACTCTCTAAAGCAAGGAATCCATATACAGCAAAGGATCTATCTACATCAAAGGATCTATCTACAGCAAAGGATCTACTTAATGCGGAGGATCTTTCTACAGCAAAGGATCTACTACAGCAAAGGATACATCTATAGCAAAGGATCTATCTACAGGAAAGGGTCTATCTACAGCAAAGGAACTCTCTACAGCAAAGGATCTATCTACAGCAAAGGATCTATTTACAGCAAAGGATCTATCTAAAGCAAAGGATAAATTTACAGCAAAGGATCTATCTACAGTGAAGGAACTCTACAGCAAAGGATCCATATACAGCAAAGGTTCTATCTACATCAATGGATCTATCTACAGCAAAGGATCTATTTACAGTGGAAAATATTTCTACATCAAAGGATCTACTACAGCAAAGGATCTATCTACAACAAACGATTTATCTACTGCAATGGATCTATCTACAGAAAAGGATCTATATACAGCAAAGGATCTATCTACAGCAAAGGATCTATCTACATAAAAGGATCTATCTACTGCAAAGGATCTATCTACAGGAAAGGATCTATCTACATAAGAGGATATAGCTATAAAGAAGGATCTATCAACAGCGAAAGATCTATTTACAGAAAAAGATAAATCAACAGCAAATGATCTATCTACGTCAAGGGATCTATTTATGGCAAAGGATCTATCTACAGCAAAGGATCTATCTACAGCAAAGTTTCTATCTACAGCAAAGGATTTATCTACCGAAAAGGATCTATCTACAGCAAAGGATCTATCTTCAGTAAGTGATCTATCTAGAGAAAGGTATCCATCTACAGCAAGGGGTCCATCTAGAACAACAAACAATCTATGTACATCAAAGAATCTATCTACAGCAAAGGATCTATCAACAGCAAAGGATCTATCTACAGTAAAGGATCTATATACTGTAAAAGATCTATCTACTGCAAAGGATCTATATACAGCAAAGGATCTATCTACTGCAAAGAATCTATCTACAACAAAGAATCTATCTTCAGCAAATAATTTATCTAAAGCAAAGGATATATCTACAGCAAAGTTTCGATCTAAACAAACGATCAATCTACAGCAAAATATCTATCTACAGTGAAGGAATTCATTACAGCAAAGGATCTATATACAGCAAACGATCTATCTACATCAAAGGATCTATCTACAGCAAAGGATCTATCAATAGCAAAGGATCTATTTACAGTGGAAAATATTTCTACATCAAAGGATCTACTACAGCAAAGGATCTATCTACAACAAACGATTTATCTACTGCAATGGATCTATCTACAGAAAAGGATCTATATACAGCAAAGGATCTATCTACAGCAAAGGATCTATCTACATAAAAGGATCTATCTACTGCAAAGGATCTATCTACAGGAAAGGATCTATCTACATAAGAGGATATAGCTATAAAGAAGGATCTATCAACAGCGAACGATCTATTTACAGAAAAAGATAAATCAACAGCAAATGATCTATCTACGTCAAGGGATCTATTTATGGCAAAGGATCTATCTACAGCAAAGGATCTATCTACAGCAAAGTTTCTATCTACAGCAAAGGATCTATCTACCGAAAAGGATCTATCTACAGCAAAGGATCTATCTTCAGTAAGTGATCTATCTAGAGAAAGGTATCCATCTACAGCAAGGGGTCCATCTAGAACAACAAACAATCTATGTACATCAAAGAATCTATCTACAGCAAAGGATCTATCAACAGCAAAGGATCTATCTACAGTAAAGGATCTATATACTGTAAAAGATCTATCTACTGCAAAGAATCTATATACAGCAAAGGATCTATCTACTGCAAAGAATCTATCTACAACAAAGAATCTATCTTCAGCAAATGATTTATCTAAAGCAAAGGATATATCTACAGCAAAGTTTCGATCTAAACAAACGATCAATCTACAGCAAAATATCTATCTACAGTGAAGGAATTCATTACAGCAAAGGATCTATATACAGCAAACGATCTATCTACATCAAAGGATCTATCTACAGCAAAGGATCTATCAATAGCAAAGGATCTATTTACAGTGGAAAATATTTCTACATCAAAGGATCTACTACAGCAAAGGATCTATCTACAACAAACGATTTATCTACTGCAATGGATCTATCTACAGAAAAGGATCTATATACAGCAAAGGATCTATCTACAGCAAAGGATCTATCTACATAAAAGGATCTATCTACTGCAAAGGATCTATCTACAGGAAAGGATCTATCTACATAAGAGGATATAGCTATAAAGAAGGATCTATCAACAGCGAAAGATCTATTTACAGAAAAAGATAAATCAACAGCAAATGATCTATCTACGTCAAGGGATCTATTTATGGCAAAGGATCTATCTACAGCAAAGGATCTATCTACAGCAAAGTTTCTATCTACAGCAAAGGATCTATCTGCCGAAAAGGATCTATCTACAGCAAAGGATCTATCTTCAGTAAGTGATCTATCTAGAGAAAGGTATCCATCTACAGCAAGGGGTCCATCTAGAACAACAAACAATCTATGTACATCAAAGAATCTATCTACAGCAAAGGATCTATCAACAGCAAAGGATCTATCTACAGTAAAGGATCTATATACTGTAAAAGATCTATCTACTGCAAAGGATCTATATACAGCAAAGGATCTATCTACTGCAAGGAATCTATTTACAACAAAGAATCTATCTTCAGCAAATAATTTATCTAAAGTAAAGGATATATCTACAGCAAAGTTTCGATCTAAACAAACGATCAATCTACAGCAAAATATCTATCTACAGTGAAGGAATTCATTACAGCAAAGGATCTATATACAGCAAACGATCTATCTACATCAAAGGATCTATCTACAGCAAAGGATCTATTTACTGGAAATGATCTATCTACATAGAAGGATATATCTATAAAAAAGGATCTATCTACAGCGAAGAATCTATCTACAGAAAAAGATCTATCGACAGCAAATGATCTATCTACGTCAAGGGATCTATTTATGGCAAAGGATCTATCTACAGCAAAAAATCTATCCACAGCAAAGGTTCTATCTACAGCAAAGGATCTATCTACCGTAAAGGATCTATATACTGCAAAAGATCTATCTACTGCAAAGGATCTATATACAGCAAAGAATCTATCTATAGTGAAGGATCTATATACTGCAAAAGATCTATATCCTGCAAAGGATCTATATACAGCAAAGGATCTATCTACAGCAAAGAATCTATCTACAACGAAGAATCAATCTTCAGCAAAAAATCTATCTACAGCAAAGGGTCTATCTACAGCAAAGAATCTATCGAAAGCAAAGGATCAATCTACAGCAAAGGATCTATCTACAGTAAAGGAACTCTCTAAAGCAAGGAATCCATATACAGCAAAGGATCTATCTACATCAAAGGATCTATCTACAGCAAAGGATCTACTTAATGCGGAGGATCTTTCTACAGCAAAGGATCTACTACAGCAAAGGATCCATCTATAGCAAAGGATCTATCTACAGGAAAGGGTCTATCTACAGCAAAGGAACTCTCTACAGCAAAGGATCTATCTACAGCAAAGGATCTATTTACAGCAAAGGATCTATCTAAAGCAAAGGATAAATTTACAGCAAAGGATCTATCTACAGTGAAGGAACTCTACAGCAAAGGATCCATATACAGCAAAGGTTCTATCTACATCAATGGATCTATCTACAGCAAAGGATCTATTTACAGTGGAAAATATTTCTACATCAAAGGATCTACTACAGCAAAGGATCTATCTACAACAAACGATTTATCTACTGCAATGGATCTATCTACAGAAAAGGATCTATATACAGCAAAGGATCTATCTACAGCAAAGGATCTATCTACATAAAAGGATCTATCTACTGCAAAGGATCTATCTACAGGAAAGGATCTATCTACATAAGAGGATATAGCTATAAAGAAGGATCTATCAACAGCGAAAGATCTATTTACAGAAAAAGATAAATCAACAGCAAATGATCTATCTACGTCAAGGGATCTATTTATGGCAAAGGATCTATCTACAGCAAAGGATCTATCTACAGCAAAGTTTCTATCTACAGCAAAGGATCTATCTACCGAAAAGGATCTATCTACAGCAAAGGATCTATCTTCAGTAAGTGATCTATCTAGAGAAAGGTATCCATCTACAGCAAGGGGTCCATCTAGAACAACAAACAATCTATGTACATCAAAGAATCTATCTACAGCAAAGGATCTATCAACAGCAAAGGATCTATCTACAGTAAAGGATCTATATACTGTAAAAGATCTATCTACTGCAAAGGATCTATATACAGCAAAGGATCTATCTACTGCAAAGAATCTATCTACAACAAAGAATCTATCTTCAGCAAATAATTTATCTAAAGCAAAGGATATATCTACAGCAAAATATCTATCTACAGTGAAGGAATTCATTACAGCAAAGGATCTATATACAGCAAACGATCTATCTACATCAAAGGATCTATCTACAGCAAAGGATCTATCAATAGCAAAGGATCAATCTACAGCAAAGGATCTATCCACAGCAAAGGATATATCTACAGCTAAGGATCTATTTACAGTCATGGATCTTTCTACAGCATAGGATCTACTACAGCAAAGGATATATCTACAGCAAAGGATCTATCTACATCAAAGGATCTATCTACAGCAAAGGATATATCTATAGCAAAGGATCTATTTACAGCAATGGATCTTTCTACAGCATAGGATCTACTACAGCAAAGGATCTATTTACAGCAAAGAAACTATCTACAGCAAAGGATATATCTTCAGCAAAGAATCTATTTACAGTAAAGGATCTATATAATGCAAAAGATCTATCTACTGCAAAGGATCTATATACAGCAAAGGATCTATCTACATCAAAGGATCTCTCTACAGCAAAGGATCTATTTACAGCGGAGGATCTTTCTACAGCAAAGGATCTACAACAGCAAAGGATCTATCTATAGCAAAGGATCTATCTACAGGAAAAGGTCTATCTACAGCAAAGGAACTCTCTACATCAAAGGTTCTATCTACAGCAAAGGATCTATTCACAGCGGAGGATCTTTCTACAGCAAAGGATCTACTACAGCAAAGGATCTATCTATAGCAAAGGATCTATCTACAGGAAAAGGTCTATCTACAGCAAAGGAACTCTCTACAGCAAAGGATCTATCTACAGCAAAATATCTATCAACAGCAGAGGATCTTTATACAGCAGAGGATCTTCCTACAGCAGAGGATCTTTATACAGCAAAGGATCCCTCTACAGCTGAGGATATTTCTACAACATAGGATCTATCTACAACAAAGTGATCAATCTACAGTAGGGGATCTATCTAAAGCAAAGAAACTATCTACAGCAAAGGATATATCTTCAGCAAAAAATCTATCTACAGTAAAGGATCTATATAATGCAAAAGATCTATCTACTGCAAAGGATCTATATACAGCAAAGGATCTATCTACATCAAAGGATCTCTCTACAGCAAAGGATCTATTTACAGCAGAGGATCTTTCTACAGCAAAGGATCTACTACAGCAAAGGATCTATCTATAGCGAAGGATCTATCTACAGGAAAGGGTCTATCTACAGCAAAGGAACTCTCTACATCGAAGGATCTATCTACAGCAAAGGATCTATTTACAGCGGAGGATCTTTCTACAGCAAAAAATCTACAACAGCAAAGGATCTATCTATAGCAAAGGATCTATCTACAGGAAAGGGTCTATCTACAGCAAAGGAACTCTCTACATCAAAGGTTCTATCTACAGCAAAGGATCTATTCACAGCGGAGGATCTTTCTACAGCAAAGGATCTACTACAGCAAAGGATCTATCTATAGCAAAGGATCTATCTACAGGAAAGGGTCTATCTACAGCAAAGGAACTCTCTACAGCAAAGGATCTATCTACAGCAAAATATCTATCAACAGCAGAGGATCTTTATACAGCAGAGGATCTTCCTACAGCAGAGGATCTTTATACAGCAAAGGATCCCTCTACAGCTGAGGATATTTCTACAACATAGGATCTATCTACAACAAAGTGATCAATCTACAGTAGGGGATCTATCTAAAGCAAAGAAACTATCTACAGCAAAGGATATATCTTCAGCAAAGAATCTATCTACAGTAAAGGATCTATATAATGCAAAAGATCTATCTACTGCAAAGGATCTATATACAGCAAAGGATCTATCTACATCAAAGGATCTCTCTACAGCAAAGGATCTATTTACAGCGGAGGATCTTTCTACAGCAGAGGATCTACTACAGCAAAGGATCTATCTATAGCAAAGGATCTATCTACAGGAAAGGGTCTATCTACAGCAAAGGAACTCTCTACATCGAAGGATCTATCTACAGCAAAGGATCTATTTACAGCGGAGGATCTTTCTACAGCAAAAAATCTACAACAGCAAAGGATCTATCTATAGCAAAGGATCTATCTACAGGAAAGGGTCTATCTACAGCAAAGGAACTCTCTACATCAAAGGTTTTATCTACAGCAAAGGATCTATTCACAGCGGAGGATCTTTCTAACTTAGGATCTACTACAGCAAAGGATCTATCTATAGCAAAGGATCTATCAACAGGAAAGGGTCTATCTACAGCAAAGGAACTCTCTACAGCAAAGGATCTATCTACAGCAAAATATCTATCAACAGCAGAGGATCTTTATACAGCAGAGGATCTTCCTACAGCAGAGGATCTTTATACAGCAAAGGATCCCTCTACAGCTGAGGTTATTTCTACAACATAGGATCTATCTACAACAAAGTGATCAATCTACAGTAGGGGATCTATCTACAGCAAAGGATCTATCTACAACAAACGATTTATCTACAGCGATGGATCTATCTACAGCGAAGGATCTATATACAGCAAAGGATCTATTCACAGTAAAGGAACTATCTACAGAAAAGGATCCATCTACAGTTAAGGATCTATCAACACTAAAGGATCTATCTACAGAAAAGGATCTATTTAAGGAAAGGGATCTATCTACGGTAAATAATTTATTCATATATTTACAGCAAAGAATCTAAGATCTATTTACAGCAAACAATCTATCTACAGCAAAGGATCCATCTACAGCGAAGGATCTATCTACAACAAAGTATCTATCTACAGCAAAGGATCTATTTACGGCAGAGGATCTTTCTACAGCAAAGGATCTACTACAGCAAAGAATCTATCTACAGCAAAGGATCTATCTACAGCAAAGAATCTATTTACAGGAAAGGATCTATCTACATAGAAGGATATATCTATAAAAAAGGATCTATCTACAAAGAAGGATTTATCTACAGAAAAAGATCTGTCAACAGCAAATGATCTATCTACGTCAAGGGATCTATTTATGGCAAAGGATCTATCTACAGCAAAGGATCTATCCACAGCAAAGGTTCTATCTACAGCAAAGGATCTATCTATCGTAAAGGATCTATATACTGCAAAAGATCTATCTACTGCAAAGGATCTATATACAGCAAAGAATCTATCTATAGTGAAGGATCTGTATACTGCAAAAGATCTATATCCTGCAAAGGATCTATATACAGCAAAGGATCTATCTACAGCAAAGAATCTATCTACAACGAAGAATCTATCTTCAGCAAAAAATCTATCTACAGCAAAGGATCTATCTACAGCAAAGGATCTATCTAAAGCAAAGGATCAATCTACAGCAAAGGATCTATCTACAGTAAAGGAACTCTCTAAAGCAAGGAATCCATATACAGCAAAGGATCTATCTATATCAAAGGATCTATCTACAGCAAAGGATCTATTTAATGCGGAAGATCTTTCTACAGCAAAGGATCTACTACAGCAAAGGATCTATCTATAGCAAAGGATCTATCTACAGGAAAGGGTCTATCTACAGCAAAGGAACTCTCTACAGCAAAGGATCTATCTACAGCAAAATATCTATTTACAGCAGAGGATCTTTATACAGCAGAGGATCTTTCTACATCAGAGGATCTATCTATAGCAAAGGATCTATCAACAGGAAAGGGTCTATCTACAGCAAAGGAACTCTCTACAGCAAAGGATCTATCTACAGCAAAATATCTATTTACAGCAGAGGATCTTTATACAGCAGAGGATCTTTCTACAGCAGAGGATCTTTCTACAGCAGAGGATCTTTATACAGCAAAGGATCCCTCTAAAGCTGAGGATATTTCTACAACATAGGATCTATCTACAGCAAAGTGATCCATCTACAGTAGGGGATCTATCTACAGCAAAGAATCTATCTACAACAAACGATTTATCTACAACGAAGAATCTATCTAAAGCAAAGTATCTATGTTCAGCAAAGAACATATCTACAGCAAAGGATCTATCTACAGCAAAGGATTTATCTACAGTAAAGGAACTATCTACAGAAAAGGATCCATCTACAGTTAAGGATCTATCAACAGCAAAAGATCTATGTAAAGCAAAAGATCGATATACAGCAAAATATCTATCTACAGCAAAGGATCTATCTACAGCAAGGGATCTATCTACAGGAAAGGATTTATCTACAGCAAAGGATCTATCTACACTAAAGGATCTATCAACAGAAAAGGATCTATTTAAGGAAAGGAATCTATCTACGGCAAATAATATATTCATATATTTACAGCAAAGGATTTAAGATCTATTTACAGCAAAGTATCTATCTACAGCAAAGGATCCATCTACAGCGAAGGATCTATCTACAACAAAGTATCTATCTACAGCAAAGGATCTATTTACGACAGAGGATCTTTCTACAGCAAAGGATCAACTACAGCAAAGAATCTATCTACAGCAAAGGATCTATCTACAGCAAAGGATCTATCTACAGGAAAGGATCTATCTATATAGAAGGTTATATGTAAAAAAAAGGATCTATCTACAGCGAAGGATCTATCTTCAGAAAAAGATTTATCAACAGCAAATGATCTATCTACGTCAAGGGATCTATTTATGACAAAGGATCTATCTACAGCAAAGGATCTTTTCACAGCAAAGATTCTATCTACAGCAAAGGATCTATCTACCGTAAAGGATCTATATACTGCAAAAGATCAATCTACTGCAAAGGATCTATATACAGCAAAGAATCTATTTATAGTGAAGGATCTATATACTGCAAAAGATCTATCTATTGCAAAGGATCTATATACAGCAAAGGATCTATCTACAGCAAAGGAACTCTCTAAAGCAAAGAATCCATATACAGCAAAGGATCTTTCTACATCAAAGGATCTATCTACAGCAAAGGAACTCTCTAAAGCAAAGAATCCATATACAGCAAAGGATCTATCTACATCAAAGGATCCATCTACAGCAAAGGAACTCTCTACATCGAAGGATCTATCTACAGCAAAGGATCTATTTACAGCGGAGGATCTTTCTACAGCAAAAAATCTACTACAGCAAAGGATCTATCTATAGCAAAGGATCAATCTACAGGAAAGGGTCTATCTACAGCAAAGGAACTCTCTACAGCAAAGGATCTATCTACAGCAAAATATCTATCAACAGCAGAGGATCTTTATACAGCAGAGGATCCTTCTACAGCTGAGGATATTTCTACAACATAGGATCTATCTACAGAAAAGTGATCAATCTACAGTAGGGGATCTATCTACAGCAAAGGATCTATCTACGTCAAGGGATCTATTTATGACAAAGGATCTATCTACAGCAAAGGATCTATCCACAGCAAAGGTTCTATCTACAGCAAAAGATCTATCTACCGTAAAGGATCTATATACTGCAAAAGATCAATCTACTGCAAAGGATCTATATACAGCAAAGAATCTATCTATAGTGAAGGATCTATATACTGCAAAAGATCTATCTATTGCAAAGGATCTATATACAGCAAAGGATCTATCTACAGCAAAGGAACTCTCTAAAGCAAAGAATCCATATACAGCAAAGGATCTATCTACATCGAAGGATCTATCTACAGCAAAGGAACTCTCTATAGCAAAGAATCCATATACAGCAAAGGATCTATTTACATCAAAGGATATATCTACAGCAAAGGATAAATTTACAGCAAATGATCTATCTACAGTGAAGGAACTCTCTACAGAAAAGGATCCATATACAGCAAAGGTTCTATCTACATCAATGGATCTATCTACAGCAAAGGATCTCTTTACAGTGGAGAATATTTCTACAGCAAAGGATCTATCTACAGCAAAGGATCTATCTACAGTAAAGGAACTATCTACAGAAAAGGATCCATCTACAGTTAAGGATCTATCAACACTAAAGGATCTATGTCCTGGTACGTTAGGGTTTAAACACAGCGTCGATAGACTGGGTTTGTGAATTTTGTATTCTGTAGAAAGATACACGAGAAGTTGTAACATTGAAATAAAATTTATAGAACAATATAAAATGCATATACAACGAGAACTAGTGGCGTATATAACATTAGACTTACAGTGGGTTTGGCTTTAGTCTAGATAGAATAGAATCAGATTTAAGGTACGTACAATGGTTTGATTATAAAACTATGTAGTAAATTGATCTTAGTTCTGGAATATAAGGAGATTTATAACAAGGGATATCACATAACAAGGGATATCACATAACAAGGGATATCACATAACAAGGGATAGTACATAACAAGGGATAGCACATAACAAGGGATAGCACATAACAAGGGATAGCACATAACAAGGGATAGCACATAACAAGGGATAGCACATAACAAGGGATAGCACATAACAAGGGATAGCACATAACAAGGGATAGCACATAACAAGGGATAGCACATAACAAGGGATAGCACATAACAAGGGATAGCACATAACAAGGGATAGCACATAACAAGGGATAGCACATAACAAGGGATAGCACATAACAAGGGATAGCACATAACAAGGGATAGCACATAACAAGGGATAGCACATAACAAGGGATAGCACATAACAAGGGATAGCACATAACAAGGGATAGCACATAACAAGGGATAGCACATAGCAAAAGGTAGCACATAGCAAAAGGTAGCACATAGCAAAAGATAGCACATAGCAAAAGATAGCACATAGCAAAAGATAGCACATAGCAAAAGATAGCACATAGCCAAAGATAGCACATAGCCAAAGATAGCACATAGCCAAAGATAGCACATAGCCAAAGATAGCACATAGCCAAAGATAGCACATAGCCAAAGATAGCACATAGCCAAAGATAGCACATAGCCAAAGATAGCACATAGCCAAAGATAGCACATAGCCAAAGATAGCACATAACCAAAGATACAAATATCTAAAATCACTTCTCGCACTAACGGAATCTCAGTGTCCTACTCTACCAGTTTCGATCAAAGGAATGAACTCTGTGCGTTCAGACAACAAAGATGTTGCCGTTTTCCACACCCAAGAGTTCTCAAGAATTAAGTGCCAAAAACGGTGCCAATGGTTTTGGACGGAAGATATTAAAATAAATGAACTACACTAATTGCTGTACCAGCACACTCCCCCTAGCGACGAAAGTCGAAACTAGTGGAGCGAAAAAGAGAATACAAGAAAATTTGAAAATTGTTGCAGAGCGATTGCGACGCAAGCAAGAAAGCAAAACACTAAACAAAGAAATTCATATGTATCAATCTAATAGTCAATAAATATAAATATATTGTAGCTCTCTCTCTCTGTTCGGAGAACAAGATTTACTTTTGCGGTGAGGAGATGCGCTGAATGCGTGAGGAACACCACTGACAACATCATGCGGGGATGCGCTGAATGCGCGAGGAACACCACTGACAACATCATGCGGGGATGCGCTGAATGCGCGAGGAACACCACTGACAACATCATGCGGGGATGCGCTGAATGCGCGAGGAACACCACTGACAACATCATCGCGAGGAGACGCACCAACAACATCATCGCGAGGAGACGCACCAACAACATCATCGCGAGGAGACGCACCAACAACATCATCGCGAGGAGACGCACCAACAACATCATCGCGAGGAGACGCACCAACAACATCATCGCGAGGAGACGCACCAACAACATCATCGCGAGGAGACGCACCAACAACATCATCGCGAGGAGACGCACCAACAACATCATCGCGAGGAGACGCACCAACAACATCATCGCGAGGAGACGCACCAACAACATCATCGCGAGGAGACGCACCAACAACATCATCGCGAGGAGACGCACCAACAACATCATCGCGAGGAGACGCACCAACAACATCATCGCGAGGAGACGCACCAACAACATCATCGCGAGGAGACGCACCAACAACATCATCGCGAGGAGACGCACCAACAACATCATCGCGAGGAGATGCACCGACAACATCATCGCGAGGAGATGCACCGACAACATCGTGAGGAGATGCACCGACAACATCGTGAGGAGATGCACCGACAACATCGTGAGGAGATGCACCGACAACATCGTGAGGAGATGCACCGACAACATCGTGAGGAGATGCACCGACAACATCGTGAGGAGATGCACCGACAACATCGTGAGGAGATGCACCGACAACATCGTGAGGAGATGCACCGGCAACATCGTGAGGAGATGCACCGACAACATCGTGAGGAGATGCACCGACAACATCGTGAGGAGATGCACCGACAACATCGTGAGGAGATGCACCGACAACATCGTGAGGAGATGCACCGACAACATCGTGAGGAGATGCACCGACAACATCGTGAGGAGATGCACCGACAACATCGTGAGGAGATGCACCGACAACATCGTGAGGAGATGCACCGACAACATCGTGAGGAGATGCACCGACAACATCGTGAGGAGATGCACTGACAACATCGTGAGGAGATGCACTGACAACATCGTGAGGAGATGCACTGACAACATCATCCATGTGGACAGAAGATCCGGCGGAATTGCACAAGTTATAAGGGACACTGACAAGAGGCATGCCAAAGGCTGGCGTAGTGCAGCTTAAAACATCTCGAGGAGGAGAACTGGAAGCGAGTGGAATACCACTACTCACACCATAAGGGGGCACAGGGTTGTAGAGGGGAGCATTACCACAAACGTGAGAAGGCACAGGGTTGTAGAGGGGAGCATTACCACTCACGTGAGAAGGCACAGGGCTGTAGAGGGGAGCATTGCCACTCACGTGAGAAGGCACAGGGTTGTAGAGGGGAGCATTACCACTCACGTAAGAAGGCACAGGGTTGTAGAGGGGAGCATAACCACTCACGTGAGAAGGCACAGGGTTGTAGAGGGGAGCATTACTACTCACGTGAGAAGGCACAGGATTGTAGAGGGGAGCATTACCACTCACGTGAGAAGGCACAGGATTGTAGAGGGGAGCATTACCACTCGCATGAGAAGGCACAGGGTTGTAGAGGGGAGCATTACCACTCACACCACTAGGGGGCACAAGGTTGTAGAGAGTAGCATTACCACTCACACTGTGAGGGGGCACAGAGCTGTAGAAAGGAGGATTACCGCTCACACCACTAGGGGGCACAAGGTTGTAGAGAGGAGCATTACCACTCACACTGTGAGAAAGCACAGAGCTGTAGAAGGGAGCACTACCATTCACACTGTGATAGGGCACAGGGTTATAGAATGATGCATAGCTACTCACGCTGTGAGGGGGCGCAGAGTTGTAGAGTGGAGCATGTTGTAACATCTTACAGTTTCGGACCTTGGTAATTTAAGACAACGGGGGTAAGAGAGGGTTGGGTGCAAGAAAGAAGACCCTCGCTCCAGGTAGTGACCCTCGCTCCAGGTAGTGACCCTCGCACCGAAGTAGTGAGCAGAGCACCGAAGTAGTGAGCAGAGCACCGAAGTAGTGAGCAGAGCACCGAAGTAGTGAGCAGAGCACCGAAGTAGTGAGCAGAGCACCGAAGTAGTGAGCAGAGCACCGAAGTAGTGAGCAGAGCACCGAAGTAGTGAGCAGAGCACCGAAGTAGTGAGCAGAGCACCGAAGTAGTGAGCAGAGCACCGAAGTAGTGAGCAGAGCACCGAAGTAGTGAGCAGAGCACCGAAGTAGGGAGCAGAGCACCGAAGTAGTGAGCAGAGCACCGAAGTAGTGAGCAGAGCACCGAAGTAGTGAGCAGAGCACCGAAGTAGTGAGCAGAGCACCGAAGTAGTGAGCAGAGCACCGAAGTAGTGAGCAGAGCACCGAAGTAGTGAGCAGAGCACCGAAGTAGTGAGCAGAGCACCGAAGTAGTGAGCAGAGCACCGAAGTAGTGAGCAGAGCACCGAAGTAGTGAGCAGAGCACCGAAGTAGTGAGCAGAGCACCGAAGTAGTGAACAGAGCACCGAAGTAGTGAACAGAGCACCGAAGTAGTGAACAGAGCACCGAAGTAGTGAACAGAGCACCGAAGTAGTGAACAGAGCACCGAAGTAGTGAACAGAGCACAGGAGTGGTGAGCAGAGCACAGGAGTGGTGAGCAGAGCACCGAAGTAGTGAACAGAGCACAGGAGTGGTGAGCAGAGCACAGGAGTGGTGAGCAGAGCACAGGAGTGGTGAGCAGAGCACAGGAGTGGTGAGCAGAGCACAGGAGTGGTGAGCAGAGCACAGGAGTGGTGAGCAGAGCACAGGAGTGGTGAGCAGAGCACAGGAGTGGTGAGCAGAGCACAGGAGTGGTGAGCAGAGCTTCGGAACCAAGAATCCGTCAGTCAGGTCGACACAGCCTCCACTAATACTGTCCTGGTACGTTAGGGTTTAAACACAGCGTCGATAGACTGGGTTTGTGAATTTTGTATTCTGTAGAAAGATACACGAGAAGTTGTAACATTGAAATAAAATTTATAGAACAATATAAAATGCATATACAACGAGAACTAGTGGCGTATATAACATTAGACTTACAGTGGGTTTGGCTTTAGTCTAGATAGAATAGAATCAGATTTAAGGTACGTACAATGGTTTGATTATAAAACTATGTAGTAAATTGATCTTAGTTCTGGAATATAAGGAGATTTATAACAAGGGATATCACATAACAAGGGATATCACATAACAAGGGATATCACATAACAAGGGATAGTACATAACAAGGGATAGCACATAACAAGGGATAGCACATAACAAGGGATAGCACATAACAAGGGATAGCACATAACAAGGGATAGCACATAACAAGGGATAGCACATAACAAGGGATAGCACATAACAAGGGATAGCACATAACAAGGGATAGCACATAACAAGGGATAGCACATAACAAGGGATAGCACATAACAAGGGATAGCACATAACAAGGGATAGCACATAACAAGGGATAGCACATAACAAGGGATAGCACATAACAAGGGATAGCACATAACAAGGGATAGCACATAACAAGGGATAGCACATAACAAGGGATAGCACATAACAAGGGATAGCACATAACAAGGGATAGCACATAGCAAAAGGTAGCACATAGCAAAAGGTAGCACATAGCAAAAGATAGCACATAGCAAAAGATAGCACATAGCAAAAGATAGCACATAGCAAAAGATAGCACATAGCCAAAGATAGCACATAGCCAAAGATAGCACATAGCCAAAGATAGCACATAGCCAAAGATAGCACATAGCCAAAGATAGCACATAGCCAAAGATAGCACATAGCCAAAGATAGCACATAGCCAAAGATAGCACATAGCCAAAGATAGCACATAGCCAAAGATAGCACATAGCCAAAGATAGCACATAACCAAAGATACAAATATCTAAAATCACTTCTCGCACTAACGGAATCTCAGTGTCCTACTCTACCAGTTTCGATCAAAGGAATGAACTCTGTGCGTTCAGACAACAAAGATGTTGCCGTTTTCCACACCCAAGAGTTCTCAAGAATTAAGTGCCAAAAACGGTGCCAATGGTTTTGGACGGAAGATATTAAAATAAATGAACTACACTAATTGCTGTACCAGCACAATCTATCTAAAGAAAAGGATCTATTTAAGGAAAAGGATCTATCTACGGTAAATAATTTATTCATATATTTACAGCAAAGAATTTAAGATCTATTTACAGCAAACGATCTATCTACAGCAAAGGATCCATCTACAGCGAAGGATCTATCTACAACAAAGTATCTATCTACAGCAAAGGATCTATTTACGGCAGAGGATCTTTCTACAGCAAAGGATCTACTACAGCAAAGAATCTATCTACAGCAAAGGATCCATCTACAACAAAGGATCTATTTACAGGAAAGGATCTATCTACAGCAAATGATCTATCCACAGCAAAGGTTCTATCTACAGCAAAGGATCTATCTACCGTAAAGGATCTATATACTGCAAAAGATCTATCTACTGCAAAGGATCTATATACAGCAAAGAATCTATCTATAGTGAAGGATCTATATACTGCAAAAGATCTATCTCCTGCAAAGGATCTTTATACAGCAAAGGATCCCTCTACAGCAGAGGATATATCTACAACATAGGATCTTTCTACAGCAGAGGATCTTTATACAGCAAAGGATCCCTCTACAGCAGAGGATATATCTACAACATAGGATCTATCTACAACAAAGTGATCAATCCACAGTAGGAGATCTATCTACAGCAAAGGATCTATATAGAACAAAGAATCTTTTCTTCAGCAAAGGATCTATCTACAACAAACGATTTATCTACAGCTATGGATCTATCTAAAGCAAAGGATCTATATACAGCAAATGATCTATTTACAGTGAAGGATCTATCTACTGCAAAGGATCTGTCTACAGCAAATGATCTATCTGCAACGAAGAATCTATCTACAGCAAAGTATCTATGTTCAGCAAAGAATATATCTACAACAATGGATCTATCTACAGCAAAGGATCTATCTACAGTTAAGGATCTATCAACAGCAAAGGATCTATCTACAGCAAAAGGTCTATTTACAGCAAAATATCTATCTTTAGCGAAGGATCTATCTACAGCAAGGGATATATCTACAGGAAAGGATCTATATACAGCAAAGGATCTATCTACACTAAAGGATCTATCTACAGCAAAGGATCTATCTACAGGGAAGGATCTATCTACATAAAAGGATATATCTATAAAAAAGGATTTATCTACAGCGGAGGTTCTATACAGAAAAAGATCTATCAACAGCAAATGATCTATCTACGTCAAGGGATCTATTTATGGCAAAGGATCTATCTACACCAAAGGATCTATCTACAGCAAAGTTTCTATCTACAGCAAAAGATCTATCTACCGTAAAGGATCTATCTACAGCAAAGGATCTATCTTCAGTTAATGATCTATCTACTGAAAGGTATCCATCTACAGCAAGGGGTCAATCTAGAATAACAAACAATCAATCTACAGCAAAAATTCTATCTACTGCAAAGGATCTAACAACAGCAAAGGATCTATCTACAGTAAAGAATCTATATACTTTAAAAGATCTATGTACTGCAAAGGATCTATATACAGCAAAGGATCTATCTACAGCAAAGAATCTATCTACATTAAAGAATCTATCTTCAGCAAAGAATCTATATACAGCAAAGAATCTAGCTACAGCAAAGGATCGATCTAAAGCAAAGGATCAATCTACAGCAAAAGATCTATCTACAGTAAAGGAACTCTCTACAGCAAAGGATCTATCTACAGCAAAGGATCTATCTACAGGAAAGGATCTATCTACATTAAAGGATATATCTATAAAAAAGGATCTATCTACAGCGAAGGATCTATCTACAGAAAAGATTTATCAACAGCAAATGATCTATCTACGTCAAGGGTTCTATTTATGGCAAAGGATCTATCTACAGCGAAGGATCTATCTACAACAATGGTTCTATCTACATCAAAGGATCTATCTACCGTAAAGGATCTATATACTGCAAAAGATCTATCTACTGCAAAGGATCTATATACAGCAAAGAATCTATCTACAGTAAAGGATCTATATATTGCAAGAGATCTATCTACTGCAAAGGATCTATATACAGCGAAGGATCTATCTACAGCAAAGAATCTATCTACAACAAAGAATATATCTTCAGCAAAGAATCTATCTACAGCAAAGGATCTATCTACAGTAAAGGAACTCTCTAAAGCAAAGAATCCATATACAGCAAAGAATCTATCTGCATCAAAGGATCCATCTACAGCGAAGGATCTATCTACAACAAAGTATCTATCTACAGTAAAGGATCTATTTACGGCAGAGGATCTTTCTACAGCAAAGGATCTACTACAGCAAAGATTCTATCTACAGCAAAGGGTCTATCTACAGCAAAAGATCTATCTACAGCTTAGGATCTATCTACAGAAAAAAAACTATCAACAGCAAATGATTTATCTACGTCAAGGGATCTATTTATGGCAAAATATCTATCTACAGCAAAGGATCTATCCACAGCAAAGGACCTATCTACCGTAAAGGATCTGTATACTGCAAAAGATCTATCTACTACAAAGGATCTATATACAGCAAAGAATCTATCTATAGTGAAGGATCTATATACTGCAAAAGATCTATCTACTGCAAAGGATCTATATACAGCAAAGGATCTATCTACAGCAAAGAATCTATCTACAACGAAGATTCTATCTTCAGCAAAGAATCTATCTACAGCAAAGGATCTATCAACAGCAAAAGATCTATCTAAAGCAAATGATCAATCTACAGCAAATGATCTATCTACAGTAAAGGAACTCTCTAAAGCAAAGAATCCATATACAGCAAAGGATCTATTTACATCAAAGGATCTATCTACAGCAAAGGATCTATTTAATGCGGAGGATCTTTCTACAGCAAGAGATCTATCTACAAGAAAGGATTTACTAGAGCAAAGGATCTATCTACACTAAAGGATCTATCTACAGAAAAGGATCTATTTAAGGAAAGGAATCTATCTTCGGCAAATAATTTATTCATTTATTTACAGCAAAGGATCTGAGATCTATTTACAGCAAAGTATCTATCTACAGCAAAGGATCCATCTACAGCGAAGGATCTATCTACAACAAAGGATCTATCTACAGGAAAGGGTCTATCTACATCAAAGGATATTTCTACAGCAAAGGATCTATCTACAGCAAAGGATCTATTTACAGCAATGGATCTATCTAAAGCAAAGGATAAATTTACAGCAAAGGATCTATCTACAGTAAAGGAACTCTCTACAGCAAAGGATCCAAGGATCCATACACAGCAAAGGATCCAAGGATCCATATACAGCAAAGGTTCTATCTACATCAATGGATCTATCTACAGCAACGGATCTATTTACAGCGGAGGATCTTTTTTCAGCAAAGGATCTACTACAGCAAAGGATCTATCCACAGCAAAGGATATATCTACAGCTAAGGATATATTTACAGCCATGGATCTTTTTACAGCATAGGATCTACTACAGCAAAGGATCTATCTACAGCAAAGGATCTATCTACATCGAAGGATCTATCTACAGCAAAGGATATATCTATAGCAAAGGATCTATATACAGCAATGGATCTTTCTACAGCATAGGATCTACTACAGCAAAGGATCTATCTACAGCAAATAATCCATATACAGCAAAGGATCTATTTACATCAAAGGATCTATCTACAGCAAAGGATCTATTTAATGCGGAGGATCTTTCTACAGCAAGAGATCTATCTACAGGAAAGGATTTACTACAGCAAAGGATCTATCTACACTAAAGGATCTATCTACAGAAAAGGATCTATTTAAAGAAAGGAATCTATCTTCGGCAAATAATTTATTCATTTATTTACAGCAAAGGATCTAAGATCTATTTACAGCAAAGTATCTATCTACAGCAAAGGATCCATCTACAGCGAAGGATCTATCTATAACAAAGGATCTATCTACAGGAAAGGGTCTATCTACATCAAAGGATATTTCTACAACAAAGGATCTATCTACAGCAAAGGATCTATTTACAGCAATGGATCTATCTAAAGCAAAGGATAAATTTACAGCAAAGGATCTATCTACAGTAAAGGAACTCTCTACAGCAAAGGATCCAAGGATCCATATACAGCAAAGGTTCTATCTACATCAATGGATCTATCTACAGCAACGGATCTATTTACAGCGGAGGATCTTTCTTCAGCAAAGGATCTACTACAGCAAAGGATCTATCTATAGCAAAGGATCAATCTACAGCAAAGGATCTATCTACAGCAAAGGATATATCTACAGCAAAGGATATATTTACAGCAATGGATCTTTTTACAGCATAGGATCTACTACAGCAAAGGATCTATCTACAGCAAAGGATCTATCTACAGCAAAGGATCTATCTACAGCAAAGGATCTATCTACAGCAAAGGATCTATCTACAGAAGTGGATTTATTTACAGCGAAGGATCAATCTACAGCAAAGGATTTATCTACAGCAAAGGATCTATGTTCAGCAAAGAATTTATCTACAGCGAAGGATCTATTTACAGCAAAGGATCTATCTACAGTAAAGGAACTATCTACAGGAAAAGATCCATCTACAGTTAAGGATCAATCAACAGCAAATGATCTATCTACAGGAAAAGATCTATTTACAGTAAAAGATCTATCTACAGCAAAGGATCTACCTACAGCAAAGGATCTATCTACAGGAAAGGATCTATCTACATAAAAGGAATATCTATAAAAAAGGATCTATCTACAGCGAAGGATCTATCTAGAGAAAAAGATTTATCAACAGCAAATGATCTTTCTACGTCAAGGGATCTATTTATGGCAAAGGATTTATCTACAGCAAAGGATCTATCTACAACAAATGTTCTATCTACAGAAAAGAATCTATCTACCGTAAAGGATCTATATACTGCAAAAGATCTATCTACTGCAAAGGATCTATATACAGCAAAGAATCTATCTACAGTAAAGGATCTATATACTGCAAAAGATCTATCTACTGCAAAGGATCTATATACAGCGAAGGATCTATCTACAGCAAAGAATCTATCTACAACAAAGAATCTATCTTCAGCAAAGAATCTATCTACAGCAAAGAATCTATCTACAGTAAAGGAACTCTCTAAAGCAAAGAATCCATATACAGCAAAGGATCTATCTGCATCAAAGGATCCATCTACAGCTAAGGATCTATCTACAGCGAAGGATCTATCTACAACAAAGTATCTATCTACAGTAAATGATCTATTTACGGCAGATGATCTTTCTACAGCAAAGGATCTACTACAGCAAAGAATCTATCTACAGCAAAGGATCTATCTACAGCAAAGGATCTATCTACAGGAAAGGATCTATCTACATAGAAGGATATATCTATAAAAAAAGATCTATCTACAGCTTAGGATCTATCTACAGAAAAAAACTATCAACAGCAAATGATCTATCTAAGTCAAGGGATCTATTTATGGCAAAGGATCTATCTACAGCAAAGGATCTATCAACAGCAAAGGATCTATCTACAGTAAAGGATCTATATACTTCAAAAGATCTATCTACTGCAAAGGATCTAAATACAGCAAAGGATCTATCTACTGCAAAGAATCTATCTATAACAAAGAATCTATCTTCAGCAAAGAATTTATCTACAGCAAAGGATATATCTACAGCAAAGGATCGATCTAAAGCAAACGATCAATCTACAGCAAAATATCTATCTACAGTGAAGGAATTCATTACAGCAAAGGATCTATATACAGAAAACGATCTATCTACATCAAAGGATCTATCTACAGCAAAGGATCTATCAATAGCAAAGGATCAATCTACAGCAAAGGATCTATCCACAGCAAAGGATATATATACAGCTAAGGATCTATTTACAGCCATGGATCTTTCTACAGCATAGGATCTACTTTAGCAAAGGATATATCTACAGCAAATGATCTATCTACATCAAAGGATCTATCTACAGCAAAGGATATATCTATAGCAAAGGATCTATTTACAGCAATGGATCTTTCTACAGCATAGGATCTACTACAGCAAAGGATCTATTTACATCAAAGAAACTATCTACAGCAAAGGATATATCTTCAGCAAAGAATCTATCTACAGTAAAGGATCTATATAATGCAAAATATCTATCTACTGCAAAGGATCTATATACAGCAAAGGATCTATCTACATCAAAGGATCTCTCTACAGCAAAGGATCTATTTACAGCGGAGGATCTTTCTACAGCAAAGGATCTACTACAGCAAAGGATCTATCTATAGCAAAGGATCTATCTACAGGAAAGGGTCTATCTTCAGCAAAGGAACTCTCTACATCGAAGGATCTATCTACAGCAAAGGATCTATTTACAGCGGAGGATCTTTCTACAGCAAAAAATCTACAACAGCAAAGGATCTATCTATAGCAAAGGATCTATCTACAGGAAAGGGTCTATCTACAGCAAAGGAACTCTCTACATCAAAGGTTCTATCTACAGCAAAGGATCTATTCACAGCGGAGGATCTTTCAACAGCAAAGGATCTACTACAGCAAAGGATCTATCTATAGCAAAGGATCTATCTACAGGAAAGGGTCTATCTACAGCAAAGGAACTCTCTACAGCAAAGGATCTATCTACAGCAAAATATCTATCAACAGCAGAGGATCTTTATACAGCAGAGGATCTTCCTACAGCAGAGGATCTTTATACAGCAAAGGATCCCTCTACAGCTGAGGATATTTCTACAACATAGGATCTATCTACAACAAAGTGATCAATCTACAGTAGGGGATCTATCTACAGCAAAGAAACTATCTACAGCAAAGGATATATCTTCAGCAAAGAATCTATCTACAGTAAAGGATCTATATAATGCAAAAGATCTATCTACTGCAAAGGATCTATATACAGCAAAGGATCTATCTACATCAAAGGATCTCTCTACAGCAAAGGATCTATTCACAGCGGAGGATCTTTCTACAGCAAAGGATCTACTACAGCAAAGGATCTATCTATAGCAAAGGATCTATCTACAGGAAAGGGTCTATCTACAGCAAAGGAACTCTCTACATCGAAGGATCTATCTACAGCAAAGGATCTATTTACAGCGGAGGATCTTTCTACAGCAAAAAATCTACAACAGCAAAGGATCTATCTATAGCAAAGGATCTATCTACAGGAAAGGGTCTATCTACAGCAAAGGAACTCTCTACATCAAAGGTTCTATCTACAGCAAAGGATCTATTCACAGCGGAGGATCTTTCTACAGCAAAGGATCTACTACAGCAAAGGATCTATCTATAGCAAAGGATCTATCTACAGGAAAGGGTCTATCTACAGCAAAGGAACTCTCTACAGCAAAGGATCTATCTACAGCAAAATATCTATCAACAGCAGAGGATCTTTATACAGCAAAGGATCCCTCTACAGCTGAGGATATTTCTACAACATAGGATCTATCTACAACAAAGTGATCAATCTACAGTAGGGGATCTATCTACAGCAAAGGATCTATCTACAACAAACGATTTATCTACAGCGATGGATCTATCTACAGCAAAGGATCTATATACAGCAAAGGATCTATTCACTGTAAAGGAACTATCTACAGAAAAGGATCCATCTACAGTTAAGGATCTATCAACACTAAAGGATCTATCTACAGAAAAGGATCTATTTAAGGAAAGGGATCTATCTACGGTAAATAATTTATTCATATATTTACAGCAAAGAATCTAAGATCTATTTACAGCAAACAATCTATCTACAGCAAAGGATCCATCTACAGCGAAGGATCTATCTACAACAAAGTATCTATCTACAGCAAAGGATTTATTTACGGCAGAGGATCTTTCTACAGCAAAGGATCTACTACAGCAAAGAATCTATCTACAGCAAAGGATCTATCTACAGCAAAGGATCTATTTACAGGAAAGGATCTATCTACATAGAAGGATATATCTATAAAAAAGGATCTATCTACAGCGAAGGATCTATCTACTGAAAAAGATCTGTCAACAGCAAATGATCTATCTACGTCAAGGGATCTATTTATGGCAAAGGATCTATCTACAGCAAAGGATCTATCCACAGCAAAGGTTCTATCTACAGCAAAGGATCTATCTACCGTAAAGGATCTATATAATGCAAAAGATCTATCTACTGCAAAGGATCTATATACAGCAAAGAATCTATCTATAGTGAAGGATCTATATACTGCAAAAGATCTATATCCTGCAAAGGATCTATATACAGCAGAGGATCTATCTACAGCAAAGAATCTATTAACAACGAAGAATCTATCTTCAGCAAAAAATCTATCTACAGCAAAGGATCTATCTACAGCAAAGGATCTATCTAAAGCAAAGGATCAATCTACAGCAAAGGATCTATCTACAGTAAAGGAACTCTCTAAAGCAAGGAATCCATATACAGCAAAGGATCTATCTATATCAAAGGATCTATCTACAGCAAAGGATCTATTTAATGCGGAAGATCTTTCTACAGCAAAGGATCTACTACAGCAAAGGATCTACTACAGCAAAGGATCTATCTATAGCGAAGGATCTATCTACAGGAAAGGGTCTATCTACAGCAAACGAACTCTTTACAGCAAAGGATCTATCTACAGCAAAATATCTATTTACAGCAGAGGATCTTTATACAGCAGAGGATCTTTCTACATCAGAGGATCTATCTATAGCAAAGGATCTATCAACAGGAAAGGGTCTATCTACAGCAAAGGAACTCTCTACAGCAAAGGATCTATCTACAGCAAAATATCTATTTACAGCAGAAGATCTTTATACAGCAGAGGATCTTTCTACAGCAGAGGATCTTTATACAGCAAAGGATCCCTCTAAAGCTGAGGATATTTCTACAACATAGGATCTATCTACAGCAAAGTGATCCATCTACAGTAGGGGATCTATCTACAGCAAAGAATCTATCTACAACAAACGATTTATCTACAGCGATGGATCTATCTACAGCAAAGGATCTATATACAGCAAAGAATCCATTTACAGTAAAGGATCTATCTACAGCAAAGGATCTTTCTACAGCAAATTATCTATCTACAACGAAGAATCTATCTAAAGCAAAGTATCTATGTTCAGCAAAGAACATATCTACAGCAAAGGATCTATCTACAGCAAAGGATTTATCTACAGTAAAAGAACCATCTACAGAAAAGGATCCATCTACAGTTAAGGATCTATCAACAGCAAAGGATCTATGTAAAGCAAAAGATCGATATACAGCAAAATATCTATCTACAGCAAAGGATCTATCTACAGCAAGGGATCTATCTACAGGAAAGGATTTATCTACAGCAAAGGATCTATCTACACTAAAGGATCTATCAACAGAAAAGGATCTATTTAAGGAAAGGAATCTATCTACGACAAATAATTTATTCATATATTTACAGCAAAGGATTTAAGATATATTTACAGCAAAGTATCTATCTACAGCAAAGGATCCATCTACAGCGAAGGATCTATCTACAACAAAGTATCTATCTACAGCAAAGGATCTATTTACGACAGAGGATCTTTCTACAGCAAAGGATCAACTACAGCAAAGAATCTATCTACAGCAAAGGATCTATCTACAGCAAAGGATCTATCTACAGGAAAGGATCTATCTATATAGAAGGTTATATGTATAAAAAAGGATCTATCTACAGCGAAGGATCTATCTTCAGAAAAAGATTCATCAACAGCAAATGATGTATCTACGTCAAGGGATCTAATTATGACAAAGGATCTATCTACAGCAAAGGATCTATTCACAGCAAAGGTTCTATCTACAGCAAAGGATCTATCTACCGTAAAGGATCTATATACTGAAAAAGATCAATCTACTGCAAAGGATCTATATACAGCAAAGAATCTATTTATAGTGAAGGATCTATATACTGCAAAAGATCTATCTATTGCAAAGGATCTATATACAGCAAAGGATCTATCTACAGCAAAGGAACTCTCTAAAGCAAAGAATCCATATACAGCAAAGGATCTTTTTACATCAAAGGATCTATCTACAGCAAAGGAACTCTCTAAAGCAAAGAATCCATATACAGCAAAGGATCTATCTACATCAAAGGATCCATCTACAGCAAAGGAACTCTCTACATCGAAGGATCTATCTACAGCAAAGGATCTAATTACAAAGGAGGATCTTTCTACAGCAAAAAATCTACTACAGCAAAGGATCTATCTATAGCAAAGGATCAATCTACAGGAAAGGGTCTATCTACAGCAAAGGAACTCTCAACATCAAAGGTTCTATCTACAGCAAAGGATCTATTCACAGCGGAGGATCTTTCTACAGCAAAGGATCTACTACAGCAAAAGATCTATCTATAGCAAAGGATCTATCTACAGGAAAGGGTCTATCTACAGCAAAGGAACTCTCTACAGCAAAGGATCTATCTACAGCAAAATATCTATCAACAACAGAGAATCTTTATACAGCAGAGGATCCCTCTACAGCTGAGGATATTTCTACAACATAGGATCTATCTACAGCAAAGTGATCAATATACAGTAGGGGATCTATCTACAGCAAAGGATCTATCTACGTCAAGGGATCTATTTATGACAAAGGATCTATCTACAGCAAAGGATCTATCCACAGCAAAGGTTCTATCTACAGCAAAGGATCTATCTACCGTAAAGGATCTATATACTGCAAAAGATCAATCTACTGCAAAGGATCTATATACAGCAAAGAATCTATCTATAGTGAAGGATCTATATACTGCAAAAGATCTATCTATTGCAAAGGATCTATATACAGCAAAGGATCTATCTACAGCAAAGGAACTCTCTAAAGCAAAGAATCCATATACAGCAAAGGATCTATCTACAGTAAAGGATCTATATACTGTAAAAGATCTATCTACTGCAAAGGATCTATATACAGCAAAGGATCTATTTACTGCAAAGAATCTATCTACAACAAAGAATCTATCTTCAGCAAATAATTTATCTAAAGCAAAGGATATATCTACAGCAAAGTTTCGATCTAAAGCAAACGATCAATCTACAGCAAAATATCTATCTACAGTGAAGGAATTCATTACAGCAAAGGATCTATATACAGCAAACGATCTATCTACATCAAAGGATCTATCTACAGCAAAGGATCTATCAATAGCAAAGGATCAATCTACAGCAAAGGATCTATCCACAGCAAAGGATATATATACAGCTAAGGATCTATTTACAGCCATGGATCTTTCTACAGTAAAGGATCTACTACAGCAAAGGATATATCTACAGCAGAGGATCTTTATACAGCAAAGGATCCCTCTACAGCTGAGGATATTTCTACAACATAGGATCTATCTACAACAAAGTGATCAATCTACAGTAGGGGATCTATCTACAGCAAAGGATCTATCTACAACAAACGATTTATCTACAGCGATGGATCTATCTACAGCAAAGGATCTATATACAGCAAAGGATCTATTCACTGTAAAGGAACTATCTACAGAAAAGGATCCATCTACAGTTAAGGATCTATCAACACTAAAGGATCTATCTACAGAAAAGGATCTATTTAAGGAAAGGGATCTATCTACGGTAAATAATTTATTCATATATTTACAGCAAAGAATCTAAGATCTATTTACAGCAAACAATCTATCTACAGCAAAGGATCCATCTACAGCGAAGGATCTATCTACAACAAAGTATCTATCTACAGCAAAGGATTTATTTACGGCAGAGGATCTTTCTACAGCAAAGGATCTACTACAGCAAAGAATCTATCTACAGCAAAGGATCTATCTACAGCAAAGGATCTATTTACAGGAAAGGATCTATCTACATAGAAGGATATATCTATAAAAAAGGATCTATCTACAGCGAAGGATCTATCTACTGAAAAAGATCTGTCAACAGCAAATGATCTATCTACGTCAAGGGATCTATTTATGGCAAAGGATCTATCTACAGCAAAGGATCTATCCACAGCAAAGGTTCTATCTACAGCAAAGGATCTATCTACCGTAAAGGATCTATATAATGCAAAAGATCTATCTACTGCAAAGGATCTATATACAGCAAAGAATCTATCTATAGTGAAGGATCTATATACTGCAAAAGATCTATATCCTGCAAAGGATCTATATACAGCAGAGGATCTATCTACAGCAAAGAATCTATTAACAACGAAGAATCTATCTTCAGCAAAAAATCTATCTACAGCAAAGGATCTATCTACAGCAAAGGATCTATCTAAAGCAAAGGATCAATCTACAGCAAAGGATCTATCTACAGTAAAGGAACTCTCTAAAGCAAGGAATCCATATACAGCAAAGGATCTATCTATATCAAAGGATCTATCTACAGCAAAGGATCTATTTAATGCGGAAGATCTTTCTACAGCAAAGGATCTACTACAGCAAAGGATCTACTACAGCAAAGGATCTATCTATAGCGAAGGATCTATCTACAGGAAAGGGTCTATCTACAGCAAACGAACTCTTTACAGCAAAGGATCTATCTACAGCAAAATATCTATTTACAGCAGAGGATCTTTATACAGCAGAGGATCTTTCTACATCAGAGGATCTATCTATAGCAAAGGATCTATCAACAGGAAAGGGTCTATCTACAGCAAAGGAACTCTCTACAGCAAAGGATCTATCTACAGCAAAATATCTATTTACAGCAGAAGATCTTTATACAGCAGAGGATCTTTCTACAGCAGAGGATCTTTATACAGCAAAGGATCCCTCTAAAGCTGAGGATATTTCTACAACATAGGATCTATCTACAGCAAAGTGATCCATCTACAGTAGGGGATCTATCTACAGCAAAGAATCTATCTACAACAAACGATTTATCTACAGCGATGGATCTATCTACAGCAAAGGATCTATATACAGCAAAGAATCCATTTACAGTAAAGGATCTATCTACAGCAAAGGATCTTTCTACAGCAAATTATCTATCTACAACGAAGAATCTATCTAAAGCAAAGTATCTATGTTCAGCAAAGAACATATCTACAGCAAAGGATCTATCTACAGCAAAGGATTTATCTACAGTAAAAGAACCATCTACAGAAAAGGATCCATCTACAGTTAAGGATCTATCAACAGCAAAGGATCTATGTAAAGCAAAAGATCGATATACAGCAAAATATCTATCTACAGCAAAGGATCTATCTACAGCAAGGGATCTATCTACAGGAAAGGATTTATCTACAGCAAAGGATCTATCTACACTAAAGGATCTATCAACAGAAAAGGATCTATTTAAGGAAAGGAATCTATCTACGACAAATAATTTATTCATATATTTACAGCAAAGGATTTAAGATATATTTACAGCAAAGTATCTATCTACAGCAAAGGATCCATCTACAGCGAAGGATCTATCTACAACAAAGTATCTATCTACAGCAAAGGATCTATTTACGACAGAGGATCTTTCTACAGCAAAGGATCAACTACAGCAAAGAATCTATCTACAGCAAAGGATCTATCTACAGCAAAGGATCTATCTACAGGAAAGGATCTATCTATATAGAAGGTTATATGTATAAAAAAGGATCTATCTACAGCGAAGGATCTATCTTCAGAAAAAGATTCATCAACAGCAAATGATGTATCTACGTCAAGGGATCTAATTATGACAAAGGATCTATCTACAGCAAAGGATCTATTCACAGCAAAGGTTCTATCTACAGCAAAGGATCTATCTACCGTAAAGGATCTATATACTGAAAAAGATCAATCTACTGCAAAGGATCTATATACAGCAAAGAATCTATTTATAGTGAAGGATCTATATACTGCAAAAGATCTATCTATTGCAAAGGATCTATATACAGCAAAGGATCTATCTACAGCAAAGGAACTCTCTAAAGCAAAGAATCCATATACAGCAAAGGATCTTTTTACATCAAAGGATCTATCTACAGCAAAGGAACTCTCTAAAGCAAAGAATCCATATACAGCAAAGGATCTATCTACATCAAAGGATCCATCTACAGCAAAGGAACTCTCTACATCGAAGGATCTATCTACAGCAAAGGATCTAATTACAAAGGAGGATCTTTCTACAGCAAAAAATCTACTACAGCAAAGGATCTATCTATAGCAAAGGATCAATCTACAGGAAAGGGTCTATCTACAGCAAAGGAACTCTCAACATCAAAGGTTCTATCTACAGCAAAGGATCTATTCACAGCGGAGGATCTTTCTACAGCAAAGGATCTACTACAGCAAAAGATCTATCTATAGCAAAGGATCTATCTACAGGAAAGGGTCTATCTACAGCAAAGGAACTCTCTACAGCAAAGGATCTATCTACAGCAAAATATCTATCAACAACAGAGAATCTTTATACAGCAGAGGATCCCTCTACAGCTGAGGATATTTCTACAACATAGGATCTATCTACAGCAAAGTGATCAATCTACAGTAGGGGATCTATCTACAGCAAAGGATCTATCTACGTCAAGGGATCTATTTATGACAAAGGATCTATCTACAGCAAAGGATCTATCCACAGCAAAGGTTCTATCTACAGCAAAGGATCTATCTACCGTAAAGGATCTATATACTGCAAAAGATCAATCTACTGCAAAGGATCTATATACAGCAAAGAATCTATCTATAGTGAAGGATCTATATACTGCAAAAGATCTATCTATTGCAAAGGATCTATATACAGCAAAGGATCTATCTACAGCAAAGGAACTCTCTAAAGCAAAGAATCCATATACAGCAAAGGATCTATCTACAGTAAAGGATCTATATACTGTAAAAGATCTATCTACTGCAAAGGATCTATATACAGCAAAGGATCTATTTACTGCAAAGAATCTATCTACAACAAAGAATCTATCTTCAGCAAATAATTTATCTAAAGCAAAGGATATATCTACAGCAAAGTTTCGATCTAAAGCAAACGATCAATCTACAGCAAAATATCTATCTACAGTGAAGGAATTCATTACAGCAAAGGATCTATATACAGCAAACGATCTATCTACATCAAAGGATCTATCTACAGCAAAGGATCTATCCACAGCAAAGGATATATATACAGCTAAGGATCTATTTACAGCCATGGATCTTTCTACAGTAAAGGATCTACTACAGCAAAGGATATATCTACAGCAAATGATCTATCTACATCAAAGGATCTATCTACAGCAAAGGATATATCAATAGCAAAGGATCTATTTACAGCAATGGATCTTTTTACAGCATAGGATCTACTACAGCAAAGGATCTATTTACATCAAAGAAACTATCTACAGCAAAGGATATATCTTCAGCAAAGAATCTATCTACAGTAAAGGATCTATATAATGCAAAATATCTATCTACTGCAAAGGATCTATATACAGCAAAGGATCTATCTACATCAAAGGATCTCTCTACAGCAAAGGATCTATTTACAGCGGAGGATCTTTCTACAGCAAAGGATCTACTACAGCAAAGGATCTATCTATAGCAAAGGATCTATCTACAGGAAAGGGTCTATCTTCAGCAAAGGAACTCTCTACATCGAAGGATCTATCTACAGCAAAGGATCTATTTACAGCGGAGGATCTTTCTACAGCAAAAAATCTACAACAGCAAAGGATCTATCTATAGCAAAGGATCTATCTACAGGAAAGGGTCTATCTACAGCAAAGGAACTCTCTACATCAAAGGTTCTATCTACAGCAAAGGATCTATTCACAGCGGAGGATCTTTCAACAGCAAAGGATCTACTACAGCAAAGGATCTATCTATAGCAAAGGATCTATCTACAGGAAAGGGTCTATCTACAGCAAAGGAACTCTCTACAGCAAAGGATCTATCTACAGCAAAATATCTTTCAACAGCAGAGGATCTTTATACAGCAGAGGATCTTCCTACAGCAGAGGATCTTTATACAGCAAAGGATCCCTCTACAGCTGAGGATATTTCTACAACATAGGATCTATTCACAGCGGAGGATCTTTCAACAGCAAAGGATCTACTACAGCAAAGGATCTATCTATAGCAAAGGATCTATATACAGCAAAGGATCTATCTACACTAAAGGATCTATCTACAGCAAAGGATCTATCTACAGGGAAGGATCTATCTACATAAAAGGATATATCTATAAAAAAGGATTTATCTACAGAAAAAGATCTATCAACAGCAAATGATCTATCTACGTCAAGGGATCTATTTATGGCAAAGGATCTATCTACACCAAAGGATCTATCTACAGCAAAGTTTCTATCTACAGCAAAAGATCTATCTACCGTAAAGGATCTATCTACAGCAAAGGATCTATCTTCAGTTAATGATCTATCTACTGAAAGGTATCCATCTACAGCAAGGGGTCAATCTAGAATAACAAACAATCAATCTACAGCAAAAATTCTATCTACTGCAAAGGATCTAACAACAGCAAAGGATCTATCTACAGTAAAGAATCTATATACTTTAAAAGATCTATGTACTGCAAAGGATCTATATACAGCAAAGAATCTATCTACATTAAAGAATCTATCTACATTAAAGAATCTATCTTCAGCAAAGAATCTATATACAGCAAAGAATCTAGCTACAGCAAAGGATCGATCTAAAGCAAAGGATCAATCTACAGCAAAAGATCTATCTACAGTAAAGGAACTCTCTACAGCAAAGGATCTATCTACAGCAAAGGATCTATCTACAGGAAAGGATCTATCTACATTAAAGGATATATCTATAAAAAAGGATCTATCTACAGCGAAGGATCTATCTACAGAAAAGATTTATCAACAGCAAATGATCTATCTACGTCAAGGGTTCTATTTATGGCAAAGGATCTATCTACAGCGAAGGATCTATCTACAACAATGGTTCTATCTACATCAAAGGATCTATCTACCGTAAAGGATCTATATACTGCAAAAGATCTATCTACTGCAAAGGATCTATATACAGCAAAGAATCTATCTACAGTAAAGGATCTATATACTGCAAAAGATCTATCTACTGCAAAGGATCTATATACAGCGAAGGATCTATCTACAGCAAAGAATCTATCTACAACAAAGAATATATCTTCAGCAAAGAATCTATCTACAGCAAAGGATCTATCTACAGTAAAGGAACTCTCTAAAGCAAAGAATCCATATACAGCAAAGGATCTATCTGCATCAAAGGATCCATCTACAGCGAAGGATCTATCTACAACAAAGTATCTATCTACAGTAAAGGATCTATTTACGGCAGAGGATCTTTCTACAGCAAAGGATCTACTACAGCAAAGATTCTATCTACAGCAAAGGGTCTATCTACAGCAAAAGATCTATCTACAGCTTAGGATCTATCTACAGAAAAAAAACTATCAACAGCAAATGATTTATCTACGTCAAGGGATCTATTTATGGCAAAATATCTATCTACAGCAAAGGATCTATCCACAGCAAAGGACCTATCTACCGTAAAGGATCTGTATACTGCAAAAGATCTATCTACTACAAAGGATCTATATACAGCAAAGAATCTATATATAGTGAAGGATCTATATACTGCAAAAGATCTATCTACTGCAAAGGATCTATATACAGCAAAGGATCTATCTACAGCAAAGAATCTATCTACAACGAAGATTCTATCTTCAGCAAAGAATCTATCTACAGCAAAGGATCTATCAACAGCAAAAGATCTATCTAAAGCAAATGATCAATCTACAGCAAATGATCTATCTACAGTAAAGGAACTCTCTAAAGCAAAGAATCCATATACAGCAAAGGATCTATTTACATCAAAGGATCTATCTACAGCAAAGGATCTATTTAATGCGGAGGATCTTTCTACAGCAAGAGATCTATCTACAAGAAAGGATTTACTAGAGCAAAGGATCTATCTACACTAAAGGATCTATCTACAGAAAAGGATCTATTTAAGGAAAGGAATCTATCTTCGGCAAATAATTTATTCATTTATTTACAGCAAAGGATCTGAGATCTATTTACAGCAAAGTATCTATCTACAGCAAAGGATCCATCTACAGCGAAGGATCTATCTACAACAAAGGATCTATCTACAGGAAAGGGTCTATCTACATCAAAGGATATTTCTACAGCAAAGGATCTATCTACAGCAAAGGATCTATTTACAGCAATGGATCTATCTAAAGCAAAGGATAAATTTACAGCAAAGGATCTATCTACAGTAAAGGAACTCTCTACAGCAAAGGATCCAAGGATCCATACACAGCAAAGGATCCAAGGATCCATATACAGCAAAGGTTCTATCTACATCAATGGATCTATCTACAGCAACGGATCTATTTACAGCGGAGGATCTTTTTCAGCAAAGGATCTACTACAGCAAAGGATCTATCCACAGCAAAGGATATATCTACAGCTAAGGATATATTTACAGCCATGGATCTTTTTACAGCATATGATCTACTACAGCAAAGGATCTATCTACAGCAAAGGATCTATCTACATCGAAGGATCTATCTACAGCAAAGGATATATCTATAGCAAAGGATCTATATACAGCAAAGCATCTTTCTACAGCATAGGATCTACTACAGCAAAGGATCTATCTACAGCAAATAATCCATATACAGCAAAGGATCTATTTACATCAAAGGATCTATCTACAGCAAAGGATCTATTTAATGCGGAGGATCTTTCTACAGCAAGAGATCTATCTACAGGAAAGGATTTACTACAGCAAAGGATCTATCTACACTAAAGGATCTATCTACAGAAAAGGATCTATTTAAAGAAAGGAATCTATCTTCGGCAAATAATTTATTCATTTATTTACAGCAAAGGATCTAAGATCTATTTACAGCAAAGTATCTATCTACAGCAAAGGATCCATCTACAGCGAAGGATCTATCTATAACAAAGGATCTATCTACAGGAAAGGGTCTATCTACATCAAAGGATATTTCTACAACAAAGGATCTATCTACAGCAAAGGATCTATTTACAGCAATGGATCTATCTAAAGCAAAGGATAAATTTACAGCAAAGGATCTATCTACAGTAAAGGAACTCTCTACAGCAAAGGATCCAAGGATCCATATACAGCAAAGGTTCTATCTACATCAATGGATCTATCTACAGCAACGGATCTATTTACAGCGGAGGATCTTTCTTCAGCAAAGGATCTACTACAGCAAAGGATCTATCTATAGCAAAGGATCAATCTACAGCAAAGGATCTATCTACAGCAAAGGATATATCTACAGCAAAGGATATATTTACAGCAATGGATCTTTTTACAGCATAGGATCTACTACAGCAAAGGATCTATCTACAGCAAAGGATCTATCTACAGCAAAGGATCTATCTACAGCAAAGGATCTATCTACAGCAAAGGATCTATCTACAGAAGTGGATTTATTTACAGCGAAGGATCAATCTACAGCAAAGGATTTATCTACAGCAAAGGATCTATGTTCAGCAAAGAATTTATCTACAGCGAAGGATCTATTTACAGCAAAGGATCTATCTACAGTAAAGGAACTATCTACAGGAAAAGATCCATCTACAGTTAAGGATCAATCAACAGCAAATGATCTATCTACAGGAAAAGATCTATTTACAGTAAAAGATCTATCTACAGCAAAGGATCTACCTACAGCAAAGGATCTATCTACAGGAAAGGATCTATCTACATAAAAGGAATATCTATAAAAAAGGATCTATCTACAGCGAAGGATCTATCTACAGAAAAAGATTTATCAACAGCAAATGATCTTTCTACGTCAAGGGATCTATTTATGGCAAAGGATTTATCTACAGCAAAGGATCTATCTACAACAAATGTTCTATCTACAGCAAAGAATCTATCTACCGTAAAGGATCTATATACTGCAAAAGATCTATCTACTGCAAAGGATCTATATACAGCAAAGAATCTATCTACAGTAAAGGATCTATATACTGCAAAAGATCTATCTACTGCAAAGGATCTATATACAGCGAAGGATCTATCTACAGCAAAGAATCTATCTACAACAAAGAATCTATCTTCAGCAAAGAATCTATCTACAGCAAAGAATCTATCTACAGTAAAGGAACTCTCTAAAGCAAAGAATCCATATACAGCAAAGGATCTATCTGCATCAAAGGATCCATCTACAGCTAAGGATCTATCTACAGCGAAGGATCTATCTACAACAAAGTATCTATCTACAGTAAATGATCTATTTACGGCAGATGATCTTTCTACAGCAAAGGATCTACTACAGCAAAGAATCTATCTACAGCAAAGGATCTATCTACAGCAAAGGATCTATCTACAGGAAAGGATCTATCTACATAGAATGATATATCTATAAAAAAAGATCTATCTACAGCTTAGGATCTATCTACAGAAAAAAACTATCAACAGCAAATGATCTATCTAAGTCAAGGGATCTATTTATGGCAAAGGATCTATCTACAGCAAAGGATCTATCAACAGCAAAGGATCTATCTACAGTAAAGGATCTATATACTTCAAAAGATCTATCTACTGCAAAGGATCTAAATACAGCAAAGGATCTATCTACTGCAAAGAATCTATCTATAACAAAGAATCTATCTTCAGCAAAGAATTTATCTACAGCAAAGGATATATCTACAGCAAAGGATCGATCTAAAGCAAACGATCAATCTACAGCAAAATATCTATCTACAGTGAAGGAATTCATTACAGCAAAGGATCTATATACAGAAAACGATCTATCTACATCAAAGGATCTATCTACAGCAAAGGATCTATCAATAGCAAAGGATCAATCTACAGCAAAGGATCTATCCACAGCAAAGGATATATATACAGCTAAGGATCTATTTACAGCCATGGATCTTTCTACAGCATAGGATCTACTTTAGCAAAGGATATATCTACAGCAAATGATCTATCTACATCAAAGGATCTATCTACAGCAAAGGATATATCTATAGCAAAGGATCTATTTACAGCAATAGATCTTTCTACAGCATAGGATCTACTACAGCAAAGGATCTATTTACATCAAAGAAACTATCTACAGCAAAGGATATATCTTCAGCAAAGAATCTATCTACGTAAAAGGATCTATATAATGCAAAATATCTATCTACTGCAAAGGATCTATATACAGCAAAGGATCTATCTACATCAAAGGATCTCTCTACAGCAAAGGATCTATTTACAGCGGAGGATCTTTCTACAGCAAAGGACCTACTACAGCAAAGGATCTATCTATAGCAAAGGATCTATCTACAGGAAAGGGTCTATCTTCAGCAAAGGAACTCTCTACATCGAAGGATCTATCTACAGCAAAGGATCTATTTACAGCGGAGGATCTTTCTACAGCAAAAAATCTACAACAGCAAAGGATCTATCTATAGCAAAGGATCTATCTACAGGAAAGGGTCTATCTACAGCAAAGGAACTCTCTACATCAAAGGTTCTATCTACAGCAAAGGATCTATTCACAGCGGAGGATCTTTCAACAGCAAAGGATCTACTACAGCAAAGGATCTATCTATAGCAAAGGATCTATCTACAGGAAAGGGTCTATCTACAGCAAAGGAACTCTCTACAGCAAAGGATCTATCTACAGCAAAATATCTATCAACAGCAGAGGATCTTTATACAGCAGAGGATCTTCCTACAGCAGAGGATCTTTATACAGCAAAGGATCCCTCTACAGCTGAGGATATTTCTACAACATAGGATCTATCTACAACAAAGTGATCAATCTACAGTAGGGGATCTATCTACAGCAAAGAAACTATCTACAGCAAAGGATATATCTTCAGCAAAGAATCTATCTACAGTAAAGGATCTATATAATGCAAAAGATCTATCTACTGCAAAGGATCTATATACAGCAAAGGATCTATCTACATCAAAGGATCTCTCTACAGCAAAGGATCTATTTACAGCGGAGGATCTTTCTACAGCAAAGGATCTACTACAGCAAAGGATCTATCTATAGCAAAGGATCTATCTACAGGAAAGGGTCTATCTACAGCAAAGGAACTCTCTACATCGAAGGATCTATCTACAGCAAAGGATCTATTTACAGCGGAGGATCTTTCTACAGCAAAAAATCTACAACAGCAAAGGATCTATCTATAGCAAAGGATCTATCTACAGGAAAGGGTCTATCTACAGCAAAGGAACTCTCTACATCAAAGGTTCTATCTACAGCAAAGGATCTATTCACAGCGGAGGATCTTTCTACAGCAAAGGATCTACTACAGCAAAGGATCTATCTATAGCAAAGGATCTATCTACAGGAAAGGGTCTATCTACATCAAAGGAACTCTCTACAGCAAAGGATCTATCTACAGCAAAATATCTATCAACAGCAGAGGATCTTTATACAGCAGAGGATCTTCCTACAGCAGAGGATCTTTATACAGCAAAGGATCCCTCTACAGCTGAGGATATTTCTACAACATAGGATCTATCTACAACAAAGTGATCAATCTACAGTAGGGGATCTATCTACAGCAAAGGATCTATCTACAACAAACGATTTATCTACAGCGATGGATCTATCTACAGCAAAGGATCTATATACAGCAAAGGATCTATTCACTGTAAAGGAACTATCTACAGAAAAGGATCCATCTACAGTTAAGGATCTATCAACACTAAAGGATCTATCTACAGAAAAGGATCTATTTAAGGAAAGGGATCTATCTACGGTAAATAATTTATTCATATATTTACAGCAAAGAATCTAAGATCTATTTACAGCAAACAATCTATCTACAGCAAAGGATCCATCTACAGCGAAGGATCTATCTACAACAAAGTATCTATTTACAGCAAAGGATCTATTTACGGCAGAGGATCTTTCTACAGCAAAGGATCTACTACAGCAAAGAATCTATCTACAGCAAAGGATCTATCTACAGCAAAGGATCTATTTACAGGAAAGGCTCTATCTACATAGAAGGATATATCTATAAAAAAGGATCTATCTACAGCGAAGGATCTATCTACAGAAAAAGATCTGTCAACAGCAAATGATCTATCTACGTCAAGGGATCTATTTATGGCAAAGGATCTATCTACAGCAAAGGATCTATCCACAGCAAAGGTTCTATCTACAGCAAAGGATCTATCTACCGTAAAGGATCTATATAATGCAAAAGATCTATCTACTGCAAAGGATCTATATACAGCAAAGAATCTATCTATAGTGAAGGATCTATATACTGCAAAAGATCTATATCCTGCAAAGGATCTATATACAGCAGAGGATCTATCTACAGCAAAGAATCTATCTACAACGAAGAATCTATCTTCAGCAAAAAATCTATTTACAGCAAAAGATCTATCTACAGCAAAGGATCTATCTAAAGCAAAGGATCAATCTACAGCAAAGGATCTATCTACAGTAAAGGAACTCTCTAAAGCAAGGAATCCATATACAGCAAAGGATCTATCTATATCAAAGGATCTATCTACAGCAAAGGATCTATTTAATGCGGAAGATCTTTCTACAGCAAAGGATCTACTACAGCAAAGGATCTACTACAGCAAAGGATCTATCTATAGCAAAGGATCTATCTACAGGAAAGGGTCTATCTACAGCAAAGGAACTCTCTACAGCAAAGGATCTATCTACAGCAAAATATCTATTTACAGCAGAGGATCTTTATACAGCAGAGGATCTTTCTACATCAGAGGATCTATCTATAGCAAAGGATCTATCAACAGGAAAGGGTCTATCTACAGCAAAGGAACTCTCTACAGCAAAGGATCTATCTACAGCAAAATATCTATTTACAGCAGAAGATCTTTATACAGCAAAGTGATCCATCTACAGTAGGGGATCTATCTACAGCAAAGAATCTATCTACAACAAACGATTTATCTACAGCGATGGATCTATCTACAGCAAAGGATCTATATACAGCAAAGAATCCATTTACAGTAAAGGATCTATCTACAGCAAAGGATCTGTCTACAGCAAATTATCTATCTACAACGAAGAATCTATCTAAAGCAAAGTATCTATGTTCAGCAAAGAACATATTTACAGCAAAGGATCTATCTACAGCAAAGGATTCATCTACAGTAAAAGAACTATCTACAGAAAAGGATCCATCTACAGTTAAGGATCTATCAACAGCAAAGGATCTATGTAAAGCAAAAGATCGATATACAGCAAAATATCTATCTACAGCAAAGGATCTATCTACAGCAAGGGATCTATCTACAGGAAAGGATTTATCTACAGCAAAGGATCTATCTACACTAAAGGATCTATCAACAGAAAAGGATCTATTTAAGGAAAGGAATCTATCTACGGCAAATAATTTATTCATATATTTACAGCAAAGGATTTAAGATCTATTTACAGCAAAGTATCTATCTACAGCAAAGGATCCATCTACAGCGAAGGATCTATCTACAACAAAGTATCTATCTACAGCAAAGGATCTATTTACGACAGAGGATCTTTCTACAGCAAAGGATCAACTACAGCAAAGAATCTATCTACAGCAAAGGATCTATCTACAGCAAAGGATCTATCTACAGGAAAGGATCTATCTATATAGAAGGTTATATGTATAAAAAAGGATCTATCTACAGCGAAGGATCTATCTTCAGAAAAAGATTCATCAACAGCAAATGATGTATCTACGTCAAGGGATCTATTTATGACAAAGGATCTATCTACAGCAAAGGATCTATTCACAGCAAAGGTTCTATCTACAGCAAAGGATCTATCTACCGTAAAGGATCTATATACTGCAAAAGATCAATCTACTGCAAAGGATCTATATACAGCAAAGAATCTATTTATAGTGAAGGATCTATATACTGCAAAAGATCTATCTATTGCAAAGGATCTATATACAGCAAAGGAACTATCTACAGCAAAGGAACTCTCTAAAGCAAAGAATCCATATACAGCAAAGGATCTTTCTACATCAAAGGATCTATCTACAGCAAAGGAACTCTCTAAAGCAAAGAATCCATATACAGCAAAGGATCTATCTACATCAAAGGATCCATCTACAGCAAAGGAACTCTCTACATCGAAGGATCTATCTACAGCAAAGGATCTATTTACAAAGGAGGATCTTTCTACAGCAAAAAATCTACTACAGCAAAGGATCTTTCTGTAGCAAAGGATCAATCTACAGGAAAGGGTCTATCTACAGCAAAGGGTCTATCTACAGCAAAGGAACTCTCTACAGCAAAATATCTATCTACAGCAAAATATCTATCAACAACAGAGGATCTTTATACAGCAGAGGATCCCTCTACAGCTGAGGATATTTCTACAACATAGGATCTATCTACAGCAAAGTGATCAATCTACAGTAGGGGATCTATCTACAGCAAAGGATCTATCTACGTCAAGGGATCTATTTATGACAAAGGATCTATCTACAGCAAAGGATCTATCCACAGCAAAGGTTCTATCTACAGCAAAGGATCTATCTACCGTAAAGGATCTATATACTGCAAAAGATCAATCTACTGCAAAGGATCTATATACAGCAAAGAATCTATCTATAGTGAAGGATCTATATACTGCAAAAGATCTATCTATTGCAAAGGATCTATATACAGCAAAGGATCTATCTACAGCAAAGGAACTCTCTAAAGCAAAGAATCCATATACAGCAAAGGATCTATCTACAGGAAAGGGTCTATATACAGCAAAGGAACTCTCTTCAGCAAAGGATCTATCTACAGCAAAGGATCTATTTACAGCAAAGGATCTATCTAAAGCAAAGGATAAATTTACAGCAAAGGATCTATCTACAGTAAAGGAACTCTCTACAGCAAAGGATCCATATACAGCAAAGGTTCTATCTACATCAATGGATCTATTTACAGCAAAGGATCTCTTTACAGTGGAGAATATTTCTACAGCAAAGGATCTACTATAGCAAAGGATCTATCTACAACAAACGATTTATCTACTGCGATGGATCTATCTACAGAAAAGGATCTCTATACAGCGAAGGATCTATTTACAGTAAAGGATCTATCTACTGCAATGGATCTGTCTACAGCAAATGATCTATCTACAACGAAGAATCTATCTTCAGCAAAGTATCTATGTTCAGCAAAGAATATATCTACAGCAAAGGATCTATCTACAGCAAAGGATCTATCTACACTAAAGGATCTATCTACTGCAAAGGATCTATCTACAGGAAAGGATATATCTATATAAAAGGATATAGCTATAAAGAAGGATCTATCTACAGCGGAGGATCTATCTACAGAAAAGATAAATCAACAGCAAATGATCTATCTACGTCAAGGGATCTATTTATGGCAAAGGATCTATCTACAGCAAAGGATCTATCTACAGCAAAGTTTCTATCTACAGCAAAGAATCTATCTACCGAAAAGGATCTATCTACAGCAAAGGATCTATCTTCAGTAAATGATCTATCTACAGAAAGGTATCCATCTACAGCAAGGGTCCATCTAGAACATCAAAGAATCTATCTACAGCAAAGGATCTATCAACAGCAAAGGATCTATCTACAGTAAAGGATCTATATACTGCAAAAAATCTATCTACTGCAAAGGATCTATATACAGCAAAGGATCTATCTACTGCAAAGAATCTATCTACAACAAAGAATCAATCTTCAGCAAAGAATTTATCTACAGCAAAGGATATATCTACAGCAAATGATCGATCTAAAGCAAACGATCAATCTACAGCAAAATATCTATCTACAGTGAAGGAATTCTTTACAGCAAAGGATCTATATACAGCAAACGATCTATCTATATCAAAGGATCTATCTACAGCAAAGGATCTATCTATAGCAAAGGATTAATCTACAGCAAAGGATCTATCCACAGCAAAGGATATATCTACAGCTAAGGATCTATTTACAGCCATGGATCTTTCTACAGCATAGGATCTACTACAGCAAAGGATTTGTCTACAGCAAAGGATCTATCTACATCAAAGGATCTATCTACAGCAAAGGATATATATATAGCAAAGGATCTATTTACAGCAATTGATCTTTCTACAGCATAGGATCTATCTTCAGCAAAGGATCTATCTACAGTAAAGGATCTATATAATGCAAAAGATCTATCTACTGCAAAAGATCTATATACAGCAAAGGATCTATCTACATCAAAGGATCTCTCTACAGCAAAGGATCTATTTACAGCGGAGGATCTTTCTACAGCAAAGGATCTACTACAGCAAAGGATCTATCTATATCAAAGGATCTATCTACAGGAAAGGGTCTATCTACAGCAAAGGAACTCTCTTCATCGAAGGATCTATCTACAGCATAGGATCTATTTACAGCGGAGGATCTTTCTACAGCAAAAAATCTACTACAGCAAAGGATCTATCTATAGCAAAGGATCTATCTACAGGAAAGGGTCTATCTACAGCAAAGGAACTCTCTACATCAAAGGTTCTATCTACAGCAAAGGATCTATTCACAGCGGAGGATCTTTCTACAGCAAAGGATCTACTACAGCAAAGGATCTATCTATAGCAAAGGATCTATCTACAGGAAAGGGTCTTTCTACAGCAAAGGAACTCTCTACAGCAAAGGATCTATTTACAGCAAAATATCTATCAACAGCAGAGGATCTTTATACAGCAGAGGATCTTTCTACAGCAGAGGATCTTTTTACAGCAAAGGATCCCTCTACAGCTGAGGATATTTCTACAACATAGGATCTATCTACAGCAAAGTGATCAATCTACAGTAGGGGATCTATCTACAGCAAAGGATCTATCTACGTCAAGGGATCTATTTATGACAAAGGATCTATCTACAGCAAAGGATCTATCCACAGCAAAGGTTCTATCTACAGCAAAGGATCTATCTACCGTAAAGGATCTATATACTGCAAAAGATCAATCTACTGCAAAGGATCTATATACAGCAAAGAATCTATCTATAGTGAAGGATCTATATACTGCAAAAGATCTATCTATTGCAAAGGATCTATATACAGCAAAGGATCTATCTACAGCAAAGGAACTCTCTAAAGCAAAGAATCCATATACAGCAAAGGATCTATCTACAGGAAAGGGTCTATATACAGCAAAGGAACTCTCTTCAGCAAAGGATCTATCTACAGCAAAGGATCTATTTACAGCAAAGGATCTATCTAAAGCAAAGGATAAATTTACAGCAAAGGATCTATCTACAGTAAAGGAACTCTCTACAGCAAAGGATCCATATACAGCAAAGGTTCTATCTACATCAATGGATCTATTTACAGCAAAGGATCTCTTTACAGTGGAGAATATTTCTACAGCAAAGGATCTACTATAGCAAAAGATCTATCTACAACAAACGATTTATCTACTGCGATGGATCTATCTACAGAAAAGGATCTCTATACAGCGAAGGATCTATTTACAGTAAAGGATCTATCTACTGCAATGGATCTGTCTACAGCAAATGATCTATCTACAACGAAGAATCTATCTTCAGCAAAGTATCTATGTTCAGCAAAGAATATATCTACAGCAAAGGATCTATCTACAGCAAAGGATCTATCTACACTAAAGGATCTATCTACTGCAAAGGATCTATCTACAGGAAAGGATATATCTATATAAAAGGATATAGCTATAAAGAAGGATCTATCTACAGCGGAGGATCTATCTACAGAAAAGATAAATCAACAGCAAATGATCTATCTACGTCAAGGGATCTATTTATTGCAAAGGATCTATCTACAGCAAAGGATCTATCTACAGCAAAGTTTCTATCTACAGCAAAGAATCTATCTACCGAAAAGGATCTATCTACAGCAAAGGATCTATCTTCAGTAAATGATCTATCTACAGAAAGGTATCCATCTACAGCAAGGGTCCATCTAGAACATCAAAGAATCTATCTACAGCAAAGGATCTATCAACAGCAAAGGATCTATCTACAGTAAAGGATCTATATACTGCAAAAAATCTATCTACTGCAAAGGATCTATATACAGCAAAGGATCTATCTACTGCAAAGAATCTATCTACAACAAAGAATCAATCTTCAGCAAAGAATTTATCTACAGCAAAGGATATATCTACAGCAAATGATCGATCTAAAGCAAACGATCAATCTACAGCAAAATATCTATCTACAGTGAAGGAATTCTTTACAGCAAAGGATCTATATACAGCAAACGATCTATCTATATCAAAGGATCTATCTACAGCAAAGGATCTATCTATAGCAAAGGATTAATCTACAGCAAAGGATCTATCCACAGCAAAGGATATATCTACAGCTAAGGATCTATTTACAGCCATGGATCTTTCTACAGCATAGGATCTACTACAGCAAAGGATTTGTCTACAGCAAAGGATCTATCTACATCAAAGGATCTATCTACAGCAAAGGATATATATATAGCAAAGGATCTATTTACAGCAATGGATCTTTCTACAGCATAGGATCTATCTTCAGCAAAGGATCTATCTACAGTAAAGGATCTATATAATGCAAAAGATCTATCTACTGCAAAAGATCTATATACAGCAAAGGATCTATCTACATCAAAGGATCTCTCTACAGCAAAGGATCTATTTACAGCGGAGGATCTTTCTACAGCAAAGGATCTACTACAGCAAAGGATCTATCTATATCAAAGGATCTATCTACAGGAAAGGGTCTATCTACAGCAAAGGAACTCTCTTCATCGAAGGATCTATCTACAGCATAGGATCTATTTACAGCGGAGGATCTTTCTACAGCAAAAAATCTACTACAGCAAAGGATCTATCTATAGCAAAGGATCTATCTACAGGAAAGGGTCTATCTACAGCAAAGGAACTCTCTACATCAAAGGTTCTATCTATAGCAAAGGATCTATTCACAGCGGAGGATCTTTCTACAGCAAAGGATCTACTACAGCAAAGGATCTATCTATAGCAAAGGATCTATCTACAGGAAAGGGTCTTTCTACAGCAAAGGAACTCTCTACAGCAAAGGATCTATTTACAGCAAAATATCTATCAACAGCAGAGGATCTTTATACAGCAGAGGATCTTTCTACAGCAGAGGATCTTTTTACAGCAAAGGATCCCTCTACAGCTGAGGATATTTCTACAACATAGGATCTATCTACAGCAAAGTGATCAATCTACAGTAGGGGATCTATCTACAGCAAAGGATCTATCTAGAACTAAGAATCTTTTTCAGCAAAGGATCTATCTACAACAAACGATTTATCTACAGCTATGGATCAATCTAAAGCAAAGGATCTATATACAGCAAAGGATTTATCTACAGTTAAGGATCTATCAACAGCAAAGGATCTATCTACAGCAAAAGATCTATTTACAGCAAAATATCTATCTATAGCGAAGGATCTATCTACAGCAAGGGATCTATCTACAGGAAAGGATCTATATACAGCAAAGAATCTATCTACACTAAAGAATCTATCTACAGCAAAGGATCTATCTACAGGAAAGGATCTATCTACATAAAAGGATATATCTATAAAAAAGGATCTATCTACAGCGGAGGATCTATACAGAAAAAGATCTATCAACAGAAAATGATCTATCTACGTCAAGGGATCTATTTATGGCAAATGATCTATCTACACCAAAGGATCTATCTACAGCAAAGTTTCTATCTACAGCAAAAGATCTATCTACCGTAAAGGATCTATCTACAGCAAAGGATCTATCTTCAGTAAATGATCTATCTACTGAAAGGTATCCCTTTACAGCAAGGGGTCAATCTAGAATAACAAACAATCAATCTACAGCAAAGATTCTATCAACAGCAAAGGATCTAACAACAGCAAAGGATCTATCTACAGTAAAGGATCTATATACTGCAAAAGATCTATCTACTGCAAAGGATCTATATACAGCAAAGGATCTATCTACAGCAAAGAATCTATCTACAATAAAGAATCTATCTTCAGCAAAGAATCTATATACAGCAAAGAATCTAGCTACAGCAAAGGATCGATCTAAAGCAAAGGATCAATCTACAGCAAAAGATCTATCTACAGTAAAGGAACTCTCTACAGCAAAGGATCTATATACAGCAAACGATCTATCTACAGCAAAGGATCTATCTACAGCTAAGGATATATCTACAACAAAGGATCTATTTACAGCAATGGATCAATCTACAGCAAAGGATCTATCTACAGTAAAAGAACTCTCTAAAGCAAGGAATCCATGTAAAGCAAAGGATCTATCTACATCAAAGGATCTTTCTACAGCATAGGATCTATTCAATGCGGAGGATCTTTCTACAGCAAAGGTTCTACTACAGCAAAGGATCTATCTATAGCGAAGGATCTATCTACAGGAAAGGGTCTATCTACAGCAAAGGAACTCTCTACAGCAAAGGATCTATTTACAGCAAAATATCTATCTACAGCAGAGGATCTTTATACAGCAAAGGATCTTTCTACAGCAGAGGATCTTTATACAGCAAAGGATACCTCTACAACAGAGGATATAACTACAACATAGGATCTTTCTACAGCAGAGCATCTTTATACAGCAAAGGATCCCTCTACAGCAGAGGATATATCTACAACATAGAATCTATCTACAACAAAGTGATCAATCCACAGTAGGGGATCTATCTACAGCAAAGGATCTATCTAGAACAAAGAATCTTTTTCAGCAAAGGATCTATCTACAACAAACGATTTATCTACAGCTATGGATCAATCTAAAGCAAAGGATCTATCTACTGCAAAGGATCTGTCTACAGCAAATGATCTATCTGCAACGAAGAATCTATCTACAGCAAAGTATCTATGTTCAGCAAAGAATATATCTACAGCAATGGATCTATCTACAGCAAAGGATCTATCTACATGAAAGGATATATCTATAAAAAAGGATCTATCTACAGCGGAGGATCTATACAGAAAAAGATCTATCAACAGAAAATGATCTATCTACGTCAAGGGATCTATTTATGGCAAATGATCTATCTACACCAAAGGATCTATCTACAGCAACGTTTCTATTTACAGCAAAAGATCTATCTACCGTAAAGGATCTATCTACAGCAAAGGATCTATCTTCAGTAAATGATCTATCTACTGAAAAGTATCCCTCTACAGCAAGGGGTCAATCTAGAATAACAAACAATCAATCTACAGCAAAGATTCTATCTACAGCAAAGGATCTTACAACAGCAAAAGATCTATCTACAGTAAAGGATCTATATACTGCAAAAGATCTATCTACTGCAAAGGATCTATATACAGCAAAGGATCTATCTACAGCAAAGAATCTATCTACAATAAAGAATCTATCTTCAGCAAAGAATCTATATACAGCAAAGAATCTAGCTACAGCAAAGGATCGATCTAAAGCAAAGGATCAATCTACAGCAAAAGATCTATCTACAGTAAAGGAACTCTCTACAGCAAAGGATCTATATACAGCAAACGATCTATCTACAGCAAAGGATCTATCTACAGCAAAGGATATATCTACAACAAAGGATCTATTTACAGCAATGGATCTTACTACAGCATAGGATCTACTACAGCAAAGGATCTATCTACAGCAAAGGATCTATCTACAGCAAAGAATCTATCTACAACAAAGGATCTATCTACAGAAGTGGATCTATTTACAGCGAAGGATCAATCTACAGCGAAGGATCTATCTATAGCAAAGGATCTATGTTCAGCAAAGAATCTATCTACAGCGAAGGATCTATCTACAGCAAAGGATCTATCTACAGTAAAGGAACCATCTAGAGGAAAGAATCCATCTGCAGTTGAGGATCAATCAACAGCAAATGATCTATCTACAGGAAAAGATCTATTTACAGCAAAAGATCTATCTACAGCAAAGGATCTATCTACAGCAAAGGATCTATTTACAGGAAAGGATCTATCAAAAGCAAAGGATCTATCTATAAAAGAGGATCTATCTACAGAAAAAGATCAATCTTCGGCAAGGGATTTATCTACGGCAAATAAATTATTTATAATTTACAGCAAAGGATCTAAGATCTATCTACAGCAAAGGATCTAAGATCTATCTACAGCAAAGGATCTAAGATCTATCTACAGCAAAGGATCTATCAACATCAAAGGATACATCTACAGCGAAAGATCTATCTACAGCAAAGGATCTATCTACAGCAAAGGATCAATTTACAGCAGAGGATCTTTCTACAGCAAAGGATTTACTACAGCAAAGGATCTATCTAGAGCAAAGGATCTATCTACAGCAAAGGATCTATGTTCGGCAAAGAATTTATCTACAGCGAAGGATTTATCTACAGCAAAGGATCTATCTACAGTAGAGGAACTATCTACAGGAAAAGATCCATCTACAGTTAAGGATCAATCAACAGCAAATGATCTATCTACAGGAAAAGATCTATTTACAGCAAAAGATCTATCTACAGCAAAGGATCTATCTACAGCAAAGGATCTATCTACAGGAAAGGATCTATCTACATAAAAGGATAATCTATAAAAAAGGATCTATCTACAGCGAAGGATCTATCTACAGAAAAAGATTTATCAACAGCAAATGATCTATCTACGTCAAGGGATCTATTTATGGCAAAGGATCTATCTACAGCATAGGATCAATCTGCAACAAAGGTTCTATCAGGATCTATCTACCGTAAAGGATCTATATACTGCAAAAGATCTATCTACTGCAAAGGATCTATATACAGCAAAGAATCTATCTACAGTAAAGGATCTATATACTGCAAAAGATCTATCTACTGCAAAGGATCTATATACATAGAAGGATATATCTATAAAAAAGGATCTATCTACAGCTTAGGATCTATCTACAGAAAAAAAACTATCAACAGCAAATTATCTATCTACGTCAAGGGATCTATTTATGGCAAAGGATCTATCTACAGCAAAGGATCTATCCACAGCAAAGGACCTATCTACCGTAAAGGATCTGTATACTGCAAAAGATCTATCTACCACAATGGATCTATATACAGCAAAGAATCTATCTATAGTGAAGGATCTATATACTGCAAAAGATCTATCTACTGCAAAGGATCTATCTAAAGCAAATGATCAATCTACAGCAAAGGATCTATCTACAGTAAAGAACTCTCTAAAGCAAAGAATCCATATACAGCAAAGGATCTATTTACATCAAAGGATATATCTACAGCAAAGGATCTATTTAATGCGGAGGATCTTTCTACAGCAAGGGATCTACATATCTACAGGAAAGGATTTATCTACAGCAAAGGATCTATCTACACTAAAGGATCTATCTACAGAAAAGGATCTATTTAAGGAATGGAATCTATCTTCGGCAAATAATTTATCCATATATTTACAGCAAAGGATCTAAGATCTATTTACAGCAAGGTATCTATGTACAGCAAAGGATCCATCTACAGCGAAGGATCTATCTACAACAAAGGATCTATCTACAGGAAAGGGTCTATCTACATCAAAGGAACTCTCTACAGCAAATGATCTATCTACAGCAAAGGATCTATCTACAGGAAAGGGTCTATCTACATCAAAGGAACTCTCTACAGCAAAGGATCTATCAACAGCAAAGGATCTATTTAATGCGGAGGATTTTTCTACAGCAAGGGATCTACATATCTTCAGGAAAGGATTTATCTACAGCAAAGGATCTATCTACACTAAAGGATCTATCTACAGAAAAGGATCTATTTACAGCGGTGGATATCTCTACAGCAAAGGATCTACTACAGCAAAGGATCTATCTACAACAAACGATTTATCTACTGCGATGGATCTATCTACAGAAAAGGATCTATATACAGCGAAGGATCTATTTACAGTAAAGGATCTATCTACTTCAAAGGATCTGTCTACAACAAATGATCTATCTACAACGAAGAATCTATCTACAGCAAACTATCTATGTTCAGCAAAGAATATATCTACATCAAAGTATCTATCTACAGCAAAGGATCTATCTACACTAAAGGATCTATCTACTGCAAAGGATCTATCTACAGGAAAGGATCTATCTACATAAAAAGATATAGCTATAAAGAAGGATCGATCTAAGGTAAAGGATCAATCTTCAGCAAAAGATCTATCTACAGTAAAGGAACTCTCTCCAGCAAAGGATCTAAATACAGCAAACGATCTATCTACATCGAAGGATCTATCTACAGCAACGGATCTATTTACAGCGGAGGATCTTTCTTCAGCAAATGATCTACTACAGCAAAGGATCTATCTATAGCAAAGGATCAATCTACATCAAAGGATCTATCTACAGCAAAGGATATATCTACAGCAAAGGATTTATGTTCAGCAAACAATATATCTACAGCGAAGGATCTATCTACAGCAAAGGATCTATCTACAGTAGAGGAACTATCTACAGGAAAAGATCCATCTACAGTTAAGGATCAATCATCAGCAAATGATCTATCTACAGGAAAAGATCTATTAACAGCAAAAGATCTATCTACAGCAAAGGATCTATCTACAGCAAAGAATCTATCCACAGGAAAGGATCTATCTACATAAAAGGAATATCTATAAAAAAGGATCTATCTACAGCGAAGGATCTATCTACAGAAAAAGATTTTTCAACAGCAAATGATCTATCTACGTCAAGGGATCTATTTATGGCAAAGGATATATCTACAGCAAAGGATCTATCTACAACAAAGGTTCTATCTACAGCAAAGGATCTATCTACCGTAAAGGATCTATATACTGCATAAGATCTGTCTACTGCAAAAGATCTATATACAACAAAGAATCTATCTACAGTAAAGGATCTATATACTGCAAAATATCTATCTACTGCAAAGGATCTATATACAGCGAAGGAACTATCTACAGCAAAGAATCTATCAACAACAAAGAATCTATCTTCAGCAAAGAATCTATCTACAGTAAAGGAACTCTCTAAAGCAAAGAATCCATATACAGCAAAGGATCTATCTGCATCAAAGGATCCATCTACAGCGAAGGATCTATCTACAACAAAGTATCTATCTACAGTAAAGGATCTATTTACGGCAGAGGATCTTTCTACAGTAAAGGATCTACTACAGCAAAGAATCTATCTACAGCAAAGGATCTATCTACAGCAAAGGATCTATCTACAGGAAAGGATCTATCTACATAGAAGGATATATCTATAAAAAAGGATCTATCTACAGCTTAGGATCTATCTACAGAAAAAAAAACTATCAACAGCAAATGATCTATTTACGTCAAGGGATCTATTTATGGCAAAGGATCTATCTACAGCAAAGGATCTATCCACAGCAAAGGACCTATCTACCGTAAAGGATCTGTATACTGCAAAAGATCTATCTACTACAAAGGATCTATATACAGCAAAGAATTTATCTATAGTGAAGGATCTATGTACTGCAAAAGATCTATCTACTGCAAAGGATCTATATACAGCACAGGATCTATCTACAGCAAAGAATCTATCTACAACGAAGAATCTATCTTCAGCAAAGAATCTATCTACAGCAAAGAATCTATCTAGAGCAAAGGATCTATCTAAAGCAAATGATCAATCTACAGCAAAGGATCTATCTACAGTAAAGGAACTCACTAAAGCAAAGAATCCATATACAGCAAAGGATCTATTTACATCAAGGGATCTATCTACAGCAAAGGATCTATTTAATGCGGAGGATCTTCCTACAGCAAGGGATCTACATATCTACAGGAAAGGATTTATCTACAGCAAAGGATCTATCTACACTAAAGGATCTATCTACAGAAAAGGATCTATTTACAGCGGAGAATATTTCTACAGCAAAGGATCTACTAGAGCAAAGGATCTATCTACAACAAACGATTTATCTACAGCGATGGATCTATCTACAGAAAAGGATCTATATACAGCGAAGGATCTACTACAGCAAAGGATCTATCTACAGCAAATGATCTATCTACAACGAAGAATCTATCTACAGCAAACTATCTATGTTCAGCAAAGAATATATCTACAGCAAAGTATCTATCTACAGCAAAGGATCTATCTACACTAAAGGATCTATCTACTGCAAAGGATCTATCTACAGGAAAGGATCTATCTACATAAAAAGATATAGCTATAAAGAAGGATCTATCTACAGCGAAGGATCTATCTACAGAAAAAGATAAATCAACAGCAAATGATCTATCTACGTCAAGGGATCTATTTATGGCAAAGGATCTATCTACAGCAAAGGATCTATCTACAACAAAGGTTCTATCTACAGCAAAGGATCTATCTACCGTAAAGGATCTATATACTGCAAAAGATCTATCTACTGCAAAAGATCTATATACAGCAAAGAATCTATCTACAGTAAAGGATCTATATACTGCAAAAGATCTATCTACTGCAAAGGATCTATATACAGCGAAGGAACTATCTACAGCAAAGAATCTATCTACAAGAAAGAATCTATTTTCAGCAAAGAATCTATTTACAGCAAAGGATCTATCTACAGTAAAGGAACTCTCTAAAGCAAAGAATCCATATACAGCAAAGGATCTATCTGCATCAAAGGATCCATCTACAGCGAAGGATCTATCTACAACAAAGTATCTATCTACAGTAAATGATCTATTTACGGCAGAGGATCCTTCTACAGCAAAGGATCTACTACAGCAAAGAATCTATCTACAGCAAAGGATCTATCTACAGCAAAGGATCTATCTACAGGAAAGGATCTATCTACATAGAAGGATATATCTATAAAAAAGGATCTATCAACAGCTTAGGATCTATCTACAGAAAAAAAACTATCAACACTAAATGATCTATCCACAGAAAAGGATCTATTTAAGGAAAGGGATCTATCTACGGCAAATAATTTATTCATATATTTACAGCAAAGTATCTAAGATCTATTTACAGCAAAGGATCTTTTTACAGCAAAGGTTCCATCTACAGCGAAGGATCTATCTACAACAAAGTATCTATCTACAGCAAAGGATCTATTTACGGCAGAGGATCTTTTTACAGCAAAGGATCTACTACAGCAAAGAATCTATCTACAGCAAAGGATCTATCTACAGCAAAGGATCTATCTACAGGAAAGGATCTATCTGCATAGAAGGATATATCTATAAAAAAGGATCTATCTACAGCGAAGGATCTATCTACAGAAAAAGATAAATCAACAGCAAATGATCTATCTACGTCAAGGGATCAATTTATGGCAAAGGATCTATCTACAGCAAAGGATCTATCTACAGCAAAGTTTCTATCTACAGCAAAGGATCTATCTACCGTAAAGGATCTATCTACAGCAAAGGATCTATCTTCAGTAAATGATCTATCTACAGAAAGGTATCCATCTAGAGCAAGGGGTCCATCTAGAACAACAAACAATCTATCTACATCAAAGAATCTATCTACAGCAAAGGATCTATCAACAGCAAAGGATCTATCTACAGTAAAGGATCTATATACTGCAAAAGATCTATCTACTGCAAAGGATCTATATACATCAAAGGATCTATCTACTGCAAAGAATCTATCTACAAAAAAGAATCTATCTTCAGCGAAGAATCTATCTACAGCAAAGGATATATCTACAGCAATGGATCGATCTAAAGCAAACGTTCAATCTACAGCAAAATATCTATCTACAGTGAAGGAATTCTTTACAGCAAAGGATCTATATACAGCAAACGATCTATCTACATCAAAGGATCTATCTACAGCGAAGGATCTATCTACAGCAAAGAATCTATCTACAACGAAGAATCTATCTTCAGCCATGAATCTATCTACAGCAAAGGATCTATCTAAAGTATAATAACTCTCTAAAGCAAAGAATCCATATACAGCAAAGGATCTATCTGCATCAAAGAATCTATCTACAGTAAAGGATCTATATACCGCAAAAGATCGATCTACTGCAAAGGATCTATATACAGCGAAGGATCTATCTACAGCAAAGAATCTATCTACAACAAAGAATCTATCTTCAGCCATGAATCTATCTACAGCAAAGGATCTATCTAAAGTATAGGAACTCTCTAAAGGAAAGAATCCATATACAGCAAAGGATCTATCTGCATCAAAGGATCTATCTACAACAAAGTATCTATCTACAGTAAAGGATCTATTTACGGCAGAGGATCCTTCTACAGCAAAGGATCTACTACAGCAAAGAATCTATCTACAGCAAAGGATCTATCTACAGAAAAGGATCTATCTAGAGGAGAGGATCTATCTACATAGAAGGATATATCTATAAAAAAGGATCTATCTACAGCTTAGGATCTATCTACAGAAAAAAAACTATCAACAGCAAATGATCTATCTACAGCAAAGGATCTATCCACAGCAAAAGACCTATCTACCGTAAAGGATCTGTATACTGCAAAAGATCTATCTACTACAAATGATCTATATACAGCAAAGAATCTATCTATAGTGAAGGATCTATATACTGCAAAAGATCTATCTACTGCAAAGGATCTATATACAGCAAAGGATCTATCTACAGCAAAGAATCTATCTACAACGAAGAATCTATCTTCAGCAAAGAATCTATCTACAGCAAAGGATCTATCTACTGCAAAGGATCTATCTAGAGCAAAGGATCTATCTAAAGCAAAGGATCTATTTACAGCAAAGGATCTATCTAAAGCAAAGGATAAATTCACAGCAAAGGATCTATCTACAGTAAAGGATCTATCTACAGTAAAGGAACTCTCTACAGCAAAGGATCCAAGGATCCATATACAGCAAAGGTTCTATCTACATCAATGGATCTATCTACAGCAAAGGATCTATCTGCAACGAAGAATCTATCTACAGCAAAGTATCTATGTTCAGCAAAGAATATATCTACAGCAATGGATCTATCTACAGCATAGGATCTATCTACAGTTAAGGATCTATCAACAGCAAAGGATCTATCTATAGCGAAGGATCTATCTACAGCAAGGGATCTCTCTACAGGAAAGGATCTACATACAGCAAAGGATCTATCCACACTAAAGGATCTATCTACAGCAAAGGATCTATCTACAGGAAAGGATCTATCTACATAAAAGGATATATCTATAAAAAAGGATCTATCTACAGCGGAGGATCTATACAGAAAAAGATCTATTAACAGCAAATGATCTATCTACGTCAAGGGATCTATTTATGGCAAAGGATCTATCTACACCAAAGTATCTATCTACAGCAAAGTTTCTATCTACAGCAAAAGATCTATCTACCGTAAAGGATCTATCTACAGCAAAGGATCTATCTTCAGTAAATGATCTATCTACTGAAAGGTATCCATCTACAGCAAGGGGTCAATCTAGATTAACAAACAATCAATCTACAGCAAAGATTCTATCTACAGCAAAGGATCTAACAACAGCAAAGGATCTATCTGAGGTAAAGGATCTACATACTGCAAAAGATCTATCGACTGCAAAGGATCTATATACAGCAAGAGATCTATCTACAGCAAAGAATCTATCTACAATAAAGAATCTATCTTCAGCAAAGAATCTATATACAGCAAAGAATCTAGCTACAGCAAAGGATCGATCTAAAGCAAAAAATCAATCTACAGCAAAAGATCTATCTACAGTAAAGGAACTCTCTACAGTAAAGTATCTATATACTGCAAAAGATCTATCTACTGCAAAGGATCTATATACAGCAAAGGATCTATCTACAGCAAAGAATCTATCTACAACAAAGAATTTATCTTCAGCAAAGAATCTATCTACAGCAAAGGATCTATCTACAGTAAAGGATCTATATACTGCAAAAGATCTATCTACGTCAAAGGATCTATATACAGCAAAGGATCTATCTACAGCAAAGAATCTGTCTACAACAAAGAATCTATCTTCAGCAAAAGATCTATCTACAGTAAAGGAACTTTTTACAGCAAAGGATCTATATACAGCAAACGATCTATCTACAGCAATGGATCTATTTACAGCGGGGGATCTTTCTTCAGCAAAGGATCTACTGCAGCAAAGGATCTATCTATAGCAAAGGATCAATCTACAGCAAAGAATCTATCTACAGCAAAGGATATATCTAAAGCAAAGGATCTATTTACAGCAATGGATCTTTCTATAGCATAGGATATACCACAGCAAAGGATCTATCTACAGCAAAGGATCTATCTACAGCAAAGGATCTATCTACAGCAAAGGATCTATCTACAGAAGTGGATTTATTTACAGCGAAGGATCAATCTACAGCAAAGGATTTATCTACAGCAAAGGATCTATGTTCAGCAAAGAATTTATCTACAGCGAAGGATCTATCTACAGCAAAGGATCTATCTACAGTAAAGGAACTATCTACAGGAAAAGATCCATCTACAGTTAAGGATCAATCAACAGCAAATGATCTATCTACAGGAAAAGATCTATTTACAGCAAAAGATCTATCTACAGCAAAGGATCTATCTACAGCAAAGGATCTATCCACAGGAAAGGATCTATCTACATAAAAGGAATATCTATAAAAAAGGATCTATCTACAGCGAAGGATCTATCTACAGAAAAAGATTTATCAACAGCAAATGATCTATCTACGTCAAGGGATCTATTTATGGCAAAGGATCTATCTACAGCAAAGGATCTATCTACAACAAAGGTTCAATCTACAGCAAAGGATCTATCTACCGTAAAGGATCTATATACTGCAAAAGATCTGTCTACTGCAAAAGATCTATATACAGCAAAGAATCTATCTACAGTAAAGGATCTATATACTGCAAAAGATCTATCTACTGCAAAGGATCTATATACAGCGAAGGAACTATCTACAGCAAAGAATCTATCTACAACAAAGAATCTATCTTCAGCAAAAAATCTATCTACAGTAAAGGAACTCTCTAAAGCAAAGAATCCATATACAGCAAAGGATCTATCTGCATCAAAGGATCCATCTACAGCGAAGGATCTATCTACAACAAAGTATCTATCTACAGTAAATGATCTATTTACGGCAGAGGATCCTTCTACAGCAAAGAATCTACTACAGCAAAGAATCTATCTACAGCAAAGGATCTATCTACAGCAAAGGATCTATCTACAGGAAAGGATCTATCTACATAGAAGGATATATCTATAAAAAAGGATCTATCTACAGCTTAGGATCTATCTACAGAAAAAAAACTATCAACAGCAAATGATCTATCTACGTCAAGGGATCTATTTATGGCAAAGGATCTATCTACAGCAAAGGATCTATCCACAGCAAAAGACCTATCTACCGTAAAGGATCTGTATACTGCAAAAGATATATCTACTACAAAGGATCTATATACAGCAAAGAATCTATCTATAATGAAGGATCTATATACTGCAAAAGATCTATCTACTGCAAAGGATCTATATACAGCAAAGGATCTATCTATAGTAAAGGAACTCTCTAAAGCAAAGAATCCATATACAGCAAAGGATCTATCTACATCAGAGGATCTATCTACAGCAAAGGATCTATTTAATGCGGAGGATCTTTCTACAGCAAGGGATCTATCTACAGGAAAGAATTTATCTACAGCAAAGGATCTATCTACACTAAAGGATCTATCTACAGAAAAGGATCTATTTAAGGAAAGGAATCAATCTTCGGCATATAATTTATTCATATATGTACAGCAAAGGATCTAAGATCTATTTACAGCAAAGTATCTATCTACAGCAAAGGATCCACCTGCAGCGAAGGATCTATCTACAACAAAGGATCCATCTACAGCGAAGGATCTATTTACAGTAAGGATCTATCTACTGCAAAGGATCTGTCTACAGCAAATTATCTATCTACAACGAAGAATCTATCTAAAGCGAAGTATCTATGTTCAGCAAAGAATATATCTACAGCAAAGGATCTATCTACAGCAAAGGATCTATCAACACTAAATGATCTATCTACAGAAAAGGATCTATTTAAGGAAAGGGATCTATCTACGGCAAATAATTTATTCATAAATTTACAGCAAAGTATCTAAGATCTATTTACAGCAAAGGATCTTTTTACAGCAAAGGTTCCATCTACAGCGAAGGATCTATCTACAACAAAGTATCTATCTACAGCAAAGGATCTATTTACGGCAGAGGATCTTTCTACAGCAAAGGATCTACTACAGTAAAGAATCTATCTACAGCAGAGGATCTATCTACAGCAAAGGATCTATCTACAGCAAAGGATCTATCTACAGGAAAGGATCTCTCTACATAGAAGGATATATCTATAAAAAAGGATCTATCTACAGCAAAGGATCTATCTACAGCAAAGTTTCTATCTACAGCAAAGGATCTATCTACCGTAAAGGATCTATCTACAGCAAAGGATCTATCTTCAGTAAATGATCTATCAACAGAAAGGTATCCATCTACAGCAAGGGGTCCATCTAGAACAACAAACAATCTATGTACATCAAAGAATCTATCTACAACAAAGAATCTATCTTCAGCAAAGAATCTATCTACAGCAAAGGATATATCTACATCAAAGGATCTATCTACAGCGAAAGATCTATCTACAGCAAAGAATCTATCTACAACAAAGAATATATCTTCAGCCATGAATCTATCTACAGCAAAGGATCTATCTAAAGTATAATAACTCTCTAAAGCAAAGAATCCATATACAGCAAAGGATCTATCTGCATCAAAGTATCCATCTACAGCGAAGGATCTATCTACAACAAAGAATCTATCTACAGTAAAGGATCTATTTACGGCAGAGGATCTTTCTACAGCAAAGGATCTACTACAGCAAAGAATCTATCTACAGCAAAGGATCTATCTACAGCAAAGGATCTATCTACAGGAAAGGATCTATCTACATAGAAGGATATATCTATAAAAAAGGATCTATCTACAGCTTAGGATCTATCTACAGAAAAAAAACTATCAACAGCAAATGATCTATTTACGTCAAGGGATCTATTTATGGCAAAGGATCTATCTACAGCAAAGGATCTATCCACAGCAAAGGACCTATCTACCGTAAAGGATCTGTATACTGCAAAAGATCTATCTACTACGAAGGATCTATATACAGCAAATAATTTATCTATAGTGAAGGATCTATATAGTGTAAAAGATCTATCTACTGCAAAGGATCTATATACAGCAAAGGATCTATCTACAGCAAAGAATCTATCTACAACGAAGAATCTATCTTCAGCAAAGAATCTATCTACAGCAAAGAATCTATCTAGAGCAAAGGATCTATCTAAAGCAAATGATCAATCTACAGCAAAGGATCTATCTACAGTAAAGGAACTCACTAAAGCAAAGAATCCATATACAGCAAAGGATCTATTTACATCAAGGGATCTATCTACAGCAAAGGATCTATTTAATGCGGAGGATCTTTCTACAGCAAGGGATCTACATATCTACAGGAAAGGATTTATCTACAGCAAAGGATCTATCTACACTAAAGGATCTATCTACAGAAAAGGATCTATTTAAGGAAAGGAATCTATCTTCGGCAAATAATTTATCCATATATTTACAGCAAAGGATCTAAGATCTATTTACAGCAAGGTATCTATCTACAGCAAAGGATCCATCTACAGCGAAGGATCGATCTACAACAAAGGATCTATCTACGGGAAAGGGTCTATCTACATCAAAGGAACTCTCTACAGCAAAGGATCTATCTACAGCAAAGGATCTATCTACAGGAAAAGGTCTATCTACATCAAAGGAACTCTCTACAGCAAAGGATCTATCTACAGCAAAGGATCTATTTAATGCGGAGGATCTTTCTACAGCAAGGGATCTACATATCTACAGGAAAGGATTTATCTACAGCAAAGGATCTATCTACACTAAAGGATCTATCTACAGAAAAGGATCTATTAACAGCGGAGAATATTTCTACAGCAAAGGATCTATTACAGCAAAGGATCTATCTACAACAAACGATTAATCTACTGCGATGGATCTATCTACAGAAAAGGATCTATATACAGCGAAGGTTCTATTTACAGTATAGGATCTATCTTCTGCAAAGGATCTGTCTACAGCAAATGATCTATCTACAACGAAGAATCTATCTACAGCAAACTATCTATGTTCAGCAAAGAATATATCTACAGCAAAGTATCTATCTACAGCAAAGGATCTATCTACACTAAAGGATCTATCTACTGCAAAGGATCTATCTGCAGGAAAGGATCTATCTACATAAAAAGATATAGCTATAAAGAAGGATCTATCTACAGCGAAGGATCTATCTACAGAAAAAGATAAATCAACAGCAAATGATCTATCTACGTCAAGGGATCTATTTATGGCAAAGGATCTATCTACAGCAAAGGATCTATCTACAACAAAATTTCTATCTACAGCAAAGGATCTATCTACCGTAAAGGATCTATATACTGCAAAAGATCTATCTACTGCAAAAGATCTATATACAGCAAAGAATCTATCTACAGTAAAGGATCTATATACTGCAAAAGATCTATCTACTGCAAAGGATCTATATACAGCGAAGGAACTATCTACAGCAAAGAATCTATCTACAACAAAGAATCTATTTTCAGCAAAGAATCTATCTACAGCAAAGGATCTATCTACAGTAAAGGAACTCTCTAAAGCAAAGAATCCATATACAGCAAAGGATCTATCTGCATCAAAGGATCCATCTACAGCGAAGGATCTATCTACAACAAAGTATCTATCTACAGTAAATGATCTATTTACGGCAGAGGATCCTTCTACAGCAAAGGATCTACTACAGCAAAGAATCTATCTACAGCAAAGGATCTATCTTCAGCAAAGGATCTATCTACAGGAAAGGATCTATCTACATAGAAGGATATATCTATAAAAAAGGATCTATCTACAGCTTAGGATCTATCTACAGAAAAAAAACTATCAACACTAAATGATCTATCTACAGAAAAGGATCTATTTAAGGAAAGGGATCTATCTACGGCAAATAATTTATTCATATATTTTCAGCAAAGTATCTAAGATCTATTTACAGCAGAGGATCTTTTTACAGCAAAGGTTCCATCTACAGCGAAGGATCTATCTACAACAAAGTATCTATCTACAGCAAAGGATCTATTTACGGCTGAGGATCTTTCTACAGCAAAGGATCTACTACAGCAAAGAATCTATCTACAGCAAAGGATCTATCTACAGCAAAGGATCTATCTACAGGAAAGGATCTATCTACATAGAAGGATATATCTATAAAAAAGGATCTATCTACAGCGAAGGATCTATCTACAGAAAAAGATAAATCAACAGCAAATGATCTATCTACGTCAAGGGATCATTTTATGGCAAAGGATCTATCTACAGCAAGGGTTCTATCTACAGCAAAGTTTCTATCTACAGCAAAGGATCTATCTACCGTAAAGGAACTATCTACAGCAAAGGATCTATCTTCAGTAAATGATCTATCTACAGAAAGGTATCCATCTAAAGCAAGGGGTCCATCTAGAACAACAAACAATCTATGTACATCAAAGAATCTATCTACAGCAAAGGATCTATCAACAGCAAAGGATCTATCTACAGTAAAGGATCTATATACTGCAAAAGATCTATCTACTGCAAAGGATCTATATACAGCAAAGGATCTATCTACTGCAAAGAATCTATCTACAACAAAGAATCTATCTTCAGCGAAGAATCTATCTACAGCAAAGGATATATCTACAGCAAAGGATCGATCTAAAGCAAACGTTCAATCTACAGCAAAATGTCTATCAACAGTGAAGGAATTCTTTGCAGCAAAGGATCTATCAACAGCAAAGGATCTATCTACAGTAAAGAATCTATATACCGCAAAAGATCTATCTACTGCAAAGGATCTATATACAACAAAGGATCTATCTACTGCAAAGAATCTATCTACAACAAAGAATCTATCTTCAGCAAAGAATCTATCTACAGCAAAGGATATATCTACATCAAAGGATCTATCTACAGCGAAGGATCTATCTACAGCAAAGAATCTATCTACAACAAAGAATATATCTTCAGCCATGAATCTATCTACAGCAAAGGATCTATCTAAAGTATAATAACTCTCTAAAGCAAAGAATCCATATACAGCAAAGGATCTATCTGCATCAAAGTATCCATCTACAGCGAAGGATCTATCTACAACAAAGAATCTATCTACAGTAAAGGATCTATTTACGGCAGAGGATCTTTCTACAGCAAAGGATCTACTACAGCAAAGAATCTATCTACAGCAAAGGATCTATCTACAGCAAAGGATCTATCTACAGGAAAGGATCTATCTACAGCAAAGGATCTATCTACCGTAAAGGAACTATCTACAGCAAAGGATCTATCTTCAGTAAATGATCTATCTACAGAAAGGTATCCATCTAAAGCAAGGGGTCCATCTAGAACAACAAACAATCTATGTACATCAAAGAATCTATCTACAGCAAAGGATCTATCAACAGCAAAGGATCTATCTACAGTAAAGGATCTATATACTGCAAAAGATCTATCTACTGCAAAGGATCTATATACAGCAAAGGATCTATCTACTGCAAAGAATCTATCTACAACAAAGAATCTATCTTCAGCGAAGAATCTATCTACAGCAAAGGATATATCTACAGCAAAGGATCGATCTAAAGCAAACGTTCAATCTACAGCAAAATGTCTATCAACAGTGAAGGAATTCTTTACAGCAAAGGATCTATCAACAGCAAAGGATCTATCTACAGTAAAGAATCTATATACCGCAAAAGATCTATCTACTGAAAAGGATCTATATACAACAAAGGATCTATCTACTGCAAAGAATCTATCTACAACAAAGAATCTATCTTCAGCAAAGAATCTATCTACAGCAAAGGATATATCTACATCAAAGGATCTATCTACAGCGAAGGATCTATCTACAGCAAAGAATCTATCTACAACAAAGAATATATCTTCAGCCATGAATCTATCTACAGCAAAGGATCTATCTAAAGTATAATAACTCTCTAAAGCAAAGAATCCATATACAGCAAAGGATCTATCTGCATCAAAGTATCCATCTACAGCGAAGGATCTATCTACAACAAAGAATCTATCTACAGTAAAGGATCTATTTACGGCAGAGGATCTTTCTACAGCAATGGATCTACTACAGCAAAGAATCTATCTACAGCAAAGGATCTATCTACAGCAAAGGATCTATCTACAGGAAAGGATCTATCTACATAGAAGGATATATCTATAAAAAAGGATCTATCTACAGCTTAGGATCTATCTACAGAAAAAAAAACTATCAACAGCAAATGATCTATTTACGTCAAGGGATCTATTTATGGCAAAGGATCTATCTACAGCAAAGGATCTATCCACAGCAAAGGACCTATCTACCGTAAAGGATCTGTATACTGCAAAAGATCTATCTACTACAAAGGATCTATATACAGCAAATAATTTATCTATAGTGAAGGATCTATATAGTGTAAAAGATCTATCTACTGCAAAGGATCTATATACAGCAAAGGATCTATCTACAGCAAAGAATCTATCTACAACGAAGAATCTATCTTCAGCAAAGAATCTATCTACAGCAAAGAATCTATCTAGAGCAAAGGATCTATCTAAAGCAAATGATCAATCTACAGCAAAGGATCTATCTACAGTAAAGGAACTCACTAAAGCAAAGAATCCATATACAGCAAAGGATCTATTTACATCAAGGGATCTATCTACAGCAAAGGATCTATTTAATGCGGAGGATCTTTCTACAGCAAGGGATCTACATATCTACAGGAAAGGATTTATCTACAGCAAAGGATCTATCTACACTAAAGGATCTATCTACAGAAAAGGATCTATTTAAGGAAAGGAATCTATCTTCGGCAAATAATTTATCCATATATTTACAGCAAAGGATCTAAGATCTATTTACAGCAAGGTATCTATCTACAGCAAAGGATCCATCTACAGCGAAGGATCGATCTACAACAAAGGATCTATCTACGGGAAAGGGTCTATCTACATCAAAGGAACTCTCTACAGCAAAGGATCTATCTACAGCAAAGGATCTATCTACAGGAAAGGGTCTATCTACATCAAAGGAACTCTCTACAGCAAAGGATCTATCTACAGCAAAGGATCTATTTAATGCGGAGGATCTTTCTACAGCAAGGGATCTACATATCTACAGGAAAGGATTTATCTACAGCAAAGGATCTATCTACACTAAAGGATCTATCTACAGAAAAGGATCTATTAACAGCGGAGAATATTTCTACAGCAAAGGATCTACTACAGCAAAGGATCTATCTACAACAAACGATTTATCTACTGCGATGGATCTATCTACAGAAAAGGATCTATATACAGCGAAGGATCTATTTACAGTATAGGATCTATCTTCTGCAAAGGATCTGTCTACAGCAAATGATCTATCTACAACGAAGAATCTATCTACAGCAAACTATCTATGTTCAGCAAAGAATATATCTACAGCAAAGTATCTATCTACAGCAAAGGATCTATCTACACTAAAGGATCTATCTACTGCAAAGGATCTATCTGCAGGAAAGGATCTATCTACATAAAAAGATATAGCTATAAAGAAGGATCTATCTACAGCGAAGGATCTATCTACAGAAAAAGATAATTCAACAGCAAATGATCTATCTACGTCAAGGGATCTATTTATGGCAAAGGATCTATCTACAGCAAAGGATCTATCTACAACAAAAGTTCTATCTACAGCAAAGGATCTATCTACCGTAAAGGATCTATATACTGCAAAAGATCTATCTACTGCAAAAGATCTATATACAGCAAAGAATCTATCTACAGTAAAGGATCTATATACTGCAAAAGATCTATCTACTGCAAAGGATCTATATACAGCGAAGGAACTATCTACAGCAAAGAATCTATCAACAACAAAGAATCTATTTTCAGCAAAGAATCTATCTACAGCAAAGGATCTATCTACAGTTAAGGAACTCTCTAAAGCAAAGAATCCATATACAGCAAAGGATCTATCTGCATCAAAGGATCCATCTACAGCGAAGGATCTATCTACAACAAAGTATCTATCTACAGTAAATGATCTATTTACGGCAGAGGATCCTTCTACAGCAAAGGATCTACTACAGCAAAGAATCTATCTACAGCAAAGGATCTATCTACAGCAAAGGATCTATCTACAGGAAAGGATCTATCTACATAGAAGGATATATCTATAAAAAAGGATCTATCTACAGCTTAGGATCTATCTACAGAAAAAAAACTATCAACACTAAATGATCTATCTACAGAAAAGGATCTATTTAAGGAAAGGGATCTATCTACGGCAAATAATTTATTCATATATTTACAGCAAAGTATCTAAGATCTATTTACAGCAGAGGATCTTTTTACAGCAAAGGTTCCATCTACAGCGAAGGATCTATCTACAACAAAGTATCTATCTACAGCAAAGGATCTATTTACGGCAGAGGATCTTTCTACAGCAGAGGATCTACTACAGCAAAGAATCTATCTACAGCAAAGGATCTATCTACAGCAAAGGATCTATCTACAGGAAAGGATCTATCGACATAGAAGGATATATCTATAAAAAAGGATCTATCTACAGCGAAGGATCTATCTACAGAAAAAGATAAATCAACAGCAAATGATCTATCTACGTCAAGGGATCATTTTATGGCATGGATCTATCTACAGCAAGGGTTCTATCTACAGCAAATTTTTTATCTACAGCAAAGGATCTATCTACCGTAAAGGAACTATCTACAGCAAAGGATCTATCTTCAGTAAATGATCTATCTACAGAAAGGTATCCATCTAAAGCAAGGGGTCCATCTAGAACAACAAACAATCTATGTACATCAAAGAATCTATCTACAGCAAAGGATCTATCAACAGCAAAGGATCTATCTACAGTATAGGATCTATATACTGCAAAAGATCTATCTACTGCAAAGGATCTATATACAGCAAAGGATCTATCTACTGCAAAGAATCTATCTACAACAAAGAATCTATCTTCAGCGAAGAATCTATCTACAGCAAAGGATATATCTACAGCAAAGGATCGATCTAAAGCAAACGTTCAATCTACAGCAAAATGTCTATCAACAGTGAAGGAATTCTTTACAGCAAAGGATCTATATACAGCAAACGATCTATATACATCAAAGGATCTATCTACAGCGAAGGATCTATCTACAGCAAAGAATCTATCAACAACATAGAATCTATCTTCAGCCATGAATCTATCTACAGCAAAGGATCTATCTAAAGTATAATACCTCTCTAAAGCAAAGAATCCATATACAGCAAAGGATCTATCTGCATCAAAGGATCCATCTACAGTGAAGGATCTATCTACAACAAAGTATCTATCTATAGTAAAGGATCTATTTACGGCAGAGGATCTTTCTACAGCAAAGGATCTACTACAGCAAAGAATCTATCTACAGCAAAGGATCTATCTACAGCTTAGGATCTATCTACAGAAAAAAAAAACTATCAACAGCAAATGATCTATCTACGTCAAGGGATCTATTTATGGCAAAGGATCTATCCACAGCAAAGGATCTATCTACAGCAAAGGATCTATCTACAGGAAAGGATCTATCTACATAGAAGGATATATCTATATAAAAGGATCTATCTACAGCTTAGGATCTATCTACAGAAAAAAAACTATCAACACTAAATGATCTATCTACAGAAAAGGATCTATTTAAGGAAAGGGATCTATCTACGGCAAATAATTTATTCATATATTTACAGCAAAGTATCTAAGATCTATTTACAGCAAAGGATCTTTTTACAGCAAAGGTTCCATCTACAGCGAAGGATCTATCTACAACAAAGTATCTATCTACAGCAAAGGATCTATTTACGGCAGAGGATCTTTCTACAGCAAAGGATCTACTACAGCAAAGAATCTATCTACAGCAAAGGATCTATCTACAGCAAAGGATCTATCTACAGGAAAGGATCTATCTACATAGAAGGATATATCTATAAAAAAGGATCTATCTACAGCGAAGGATCTATCTACAGAAAAAGATAAATCAACAGCAAATGATCTATCTACGTCAAGGGATCATTTTATGGCAAAGGATCTATCTACAGCAAAGGATCTATCTACAGCAAAGTTTCTTTCTACAGCAAAGGATCTATCTACCGTAAAGGAACCATCAAAAGCAAAGGATCTATCTTCAGTAAATGATCTATCTACAGAAAGGTATCCATCTAAAGCAAGGGGTCCATCTAGAACAACAAACAATCTATGTACATCAAAGAATCTATCTACAGCAAAGGATCTATCAACAGCAAAGGATCTATCTACAGTAAAGGATCTATATACTGCAAAATATCTATCTACTGCAAAGGATCTATATACAGCAAAGGATCTATCTACTGCAAAGAATCTATCTACAACAAAGAATCTATCTTCAGCAAAGAATCTATCTACAGCAAAGGATATATCTACAGCAAAGGATCGATCTAAAGCAAACATTCAATCTACAGCAAAATGTCTATCTACAGTTAAGGAATTCTTTACAGCAAAGGATCTATATACAGCAAACGATCTATCTACATCAAAGGATCTATCTACAGCGAAGGATCTATCTACAGCAAAGAATCTATCAACAACAAAGAATCTATCTTCAGCCATGAATCTATCTACAGCAAAGGATCTATCTAAAGTATAATACCTCTCTAAAGCAAAGAATCCATCTACAGCGAAGGATCTATCTACAACAAAGTATCTATCTACAGTAAAGGATCTATTTACGGCAGAGGATCTTTCTACAGCAAAGGATCTACTACAGCAAAGAATCTATCTACAGCAAAGGATCTATCTACAGCTTAGGATCTATCTACAGAAAAAAAAAACTATCAACAGCAAATGATCTATCTACGTCATGGGATTTATTTTTGGCAAAGGATCTATCTACAGCAAAGGATCTATCCACAGCAAAGGACCTATCTACCGTAAAGGATCTGTATACTGCAAAATATCTATCTACTACAAAGGATCTATATACAGCAAAGAATTTATCTATAGTGAAGGATCTATATACTGCAAAAGATCTATCTACTGCAAAGGATCTATATACAGCAAAGGATCTATCTACAGCAAAGAATCTATCTACAACGAAGAATCTATCTTCAGCAAAGAATCTATCTACAGCAAAAAATCTATCTACAGCAAAGGATCTATCTAAAGCAAATGATCAATCTACAGCAAAGATCTATCTACAGTAAAGGAACTCTCTAAAGCAAAGAATCCATATACAGCAAAGGATCTATTTACATCAAAGGATCTATCTACAGCAAAGGATCTATATACTGCAAAAGATCTATCTACTGCAAAGGATCTATATACAGCAAAGGATCTATCTACTGCAAAGAATCTATCAACAACAAAGAATCTATCTTCAGCAAAGAATCTATCTACAGCAAAGGATATATCTACAGCAAAGGATCGATCTAAAGCAAACGATCAATCTACAACAAAATATCTATCTACAGTGAAGGAATTCTTTACAGCAAAGGATCTATATACAGCAAACGATCTATCTACATCAAAGGATCTATCTACAGCAAAGGATCTATCTATAGCAAAGGATCAATCTACAGCAAAGGATCTGTCCACAGCAAAGGATATATTTACAGCTAAAGATCTATTTACAGCCATGGATCTTTCTACAGCATAGGATCTACTACAGTAAAGGATCTATCTACAGCAAAGGATCTATCTACATCAAAGGATCTATCTACAGCAAAGGATATATCTACAGCAAGGGATCTATTTGCAGCAATGGATTTTTCTACAGCATAGGATCTACTACAGCAAAGGATCTATCTACAGCAAAGAATCTATCTACAGCAAAGGATCTATCTACAGCAAAGAATCAATCTACAGTTAAGGATCTATATAATGCAAAAGATCTATCTACTGCAAAGGATCTATATACAGCAAAGGATCTATCTACATCAAAGGATCTCTCTACAGCAAAGGATCTATTTACAGCGGAGGATCTTTCTACAGCAAATGATCTACTACAGCAAAGGATCTATCTATAGCAAAGAATCTATCTACAGGAAAGGGTCTATCTACAGCAAAGGAACTCTCTACATCGAAGGATCTATCTACAGCAAAGGATCTATTTACAGCGGAGGATCTTTCTACAGCAAAGGATCTACTATAGCAAAGGATCTATCTATATTAAAGGATCTATCTACAGGAAAGGGTCTATCTACAGCAAAGGAACTCTCTACATCAGAGGTTCTATCTACAGGAAAGGGTCTATCACAGCAAAGGAACTCTCTACAGCAAAGGATCTATCTACAGCAAAATATCTATCAACAGCAGAGGATCTTTATACAACAGAAGATTTTTCTACAGCAGAGGATCTTTATACAGCAAAGGATCCCTTTACAGCTGAGGATATTTCTACAACATAGGATCTATCTACAGCAAAGTGATCAATCTACAGTAGGGGATCTATCTACAGTAAAGGATCTATCTACAACAAACGATTTATCTACAGCGATGGATCTATCTACAGCAAAGGATCTATATACAGCAAAGGATCTATTTACAGTAAAGGATCTATCTACTGCAAAGGATCTGTCTACAGCAAAGGATCTATCTACAGTAAAGGATCTATATACTGCAAAAGATCTATCTACTGCAAAGGATCTATATACAGCAAAGGATCTATCTACTGCAAAGAATCTATCTACAACAAAGAATCTATCTTCAGCAAAGAATCTATCTACAGCAAAGGATATATCTACAGAAAAGGATCGATCTAAAGCAAACGATCAATCTACAGCACAATATCTATCTACAGTGAAGGAATTCTTTACAGCAAAGAATCTATATACAGCAAACGATCTATCTACATCAAAGGATCTATCTACAGCAAAGGATCTATCTATAGCAAAGGATCAAAATACAGCAAAGGATCTATCCACAGCAAAGGATATATCTACAGCTAAAAATCTATTTACAGCCATGGATCTTTCTACAGCATAGGATCTAATACAGCAAAGGATCTATCTACAGCAAAGAATCTATCTACATCAAAGGATCTATCTACAACAAAGGATATATCTACAGCAAAGGATCTATTTACAGCAATGGATCTTTCTACAGCATAGGATCTACTACAACAAAGGATCTATCTACAGCAAAGAATCTATCTACAGCAAAGGATCTATCTACAGCAAAGAATCTATCTACAGTAAAGGATCTATATAATGCAAAAGATCTATGTACTGCAAAGGATCTATATACAGCAAAGGATCTATCTACATCAAAGGATCTCTCTACAGCAAAGGATCTATTCACAGCGGAGGATCTTTCTACAGCAAATGATGTACACCAGCAAAGGATCTATCTATAGCAAAGGATCTATCTACAGGAAAGGGTCTATCACAGCAAAGGAACCCTCTACAGCAAAGGATCTATCTACAGCAAAATATCTATCAACAGCAGAGGATCTTTATACAACAGAGGATCTTTCTACAGCAGAGGATCTTTATACAGCAAAGGATCCCTTTACAGCTGAGGATATTTCTACAACATAGGATCTATCTACAGCAAAGTGATCAATCTAAAGTAGGGGATCTATCTACAGTAAAGTATCTATCTACAACAAACGATTTATATACAGCGATGGATCTATCTACAGCAAAGGATCTATATACAGCAAAGGATCTATTTACAGTAATGGATCTATCTAGTGCAAAGGATCTGTCTACAGCAAAGGATCTATCTACAGTAAAGGATCTATATACTGCGAAAGATCTATCTACTGCAAAGGATCTATATACAGCAAAGGATCTATCTACTGCAAAGAATCAATCTACAACAAAGAATCTATCTTCAGCAAAGAATCTATCTACAGCAAAGGATATATCTACAGAAAAGGATCGATCTAAAGCAAACGATCAATCTACAGCAAAAGATCTATCTACAGTGAAGGAATTCTTTACAGCAAAGGATCTATATACAGCAAACGATCTATCTACATCAAAGGATCTATCTACAGCAAAGGATCTATCTATAGCAAAGGATCAAAATACGGCAAAGGATCTATCCACAGCAAAGGATATATCTACAGCTAAAGGATCTATTTACAGCCATGGATCTTTCTACAGCATAGGATCTAATACAGCAAAGGATCTATCTACAGCAAAGGATCTATCTACATCAAAGGATCTATCTACAGCAAAGGATATATCTACAGCAAAGGATCTATTTACAGCAATGGATCTTTCTACAGCATAGGATCTACTACAGCAAAGGATCTATCAACAGCAAAGAATCTATCTACAGCAAAGGATCTATCTACAGCAAAGAATCTATCTACAGTAAAGGATCTATATAATGCAAAAGATCTATGTACTGCAAAGGATCTATATACAGCAAAGGATCTATCTACATCAAAGGATCTCTTTACAGCAAAGGATCTATTTACAGCAAAGGATCTTTCTACAGCAAAGGATCTACTACAGCAAAGGATCTATCTATAGCAAAGAATCTATCTACGGGAAAGGGTCTATCTACAGCAAAGGAACTCTCTACATCGAAGGATCTATCTACAGCAATGGATCTATTTACAGCGGAGGATCTTTCTACAGCAAAGGATCTACTACAGCAAAGGATCTATCTATAGCAAAGGATCTATCTACAGGAAAGGGTCTATCTACAGCAAAGGTACACTCTACATCAGAGGTTCTATCTACAGCAAAGGATCTATCCACAGCGGAGGATCTCTCTACAGCAAAAGATCTACTACAGCAAAGGATCTATCTATAGCAAAGGATCTATCTACAGGAAAGGGTCTATCTACAGCAAAGGAACTCTCTAAAGCAAATGATCTATCTACAGCAAAATATCTTTCAACAGCAGAGGATCTTTATACAGCAGAGGATCTTTCTACAGCAGAGGATCTTTATACAGCAAAGGACCCTTCTACAGCTGAGGATATTTCTACAACATAGGATCTATCTACAGCAAAGTGATCAATCTACAGTAGGGGATCTATCTACGGTAAAGGATCTATCTACAACAAACGATTTATCTACAGCGATTGATCTATCTACAGCAAAGGATCTATATACAGCATAGGATCTATTTACAGTAAAGTATCTATCTACTGCAAAGGATCTGTCTACAGCAAATTATCTATCTACAACGAAGAATCTATCTAAAGCGAAGTATCTATGTTCAGCAAAGAATATATCTACAGCAAAGGATCTATCTACAGCAAAGGATCTATCAACACTAAAGGATCTATCTACAGAAAAGGGTCTATTAGAGGAGAAGGATCTATCTACGGCAAAAAATTTATTCATATATTTACAGCTAAGGATCTAAGATCTATTTACAGCAAAGGATCTATCTACAGCAAAGGATCCATCTACAGCGAAGGATCTATCTACAACAAAGTATCTATCTACAGCAAAGGATCTATTTACGGTAGAGGATCTTTCTACAGCAAAGGATCTACTACAGCAAAGAATCTATCTACAGCAAAGGATCAATCTACAGCAAAGGATCTATCTACAGCAAAGGATCTATCTACAGGAAAGGATCTATCTACATAGAAGGATATATCTATAAAAAAGGATCTATCTACAGCGAAGGATCTATCTACAGAAAAAGATAAATCAACAGTAAATGATCTATCTAAGTCAAGGGATCAATTTATGGCAAAGGATCTATCTACAGCGAAGGATCTATCTACAGCAAAGTTTCTATCTACAGCAAAGGATCTATCTACCGTAAAGGATCTATCTACAGCAAAGGATCTATCTTCAGTTAATGATCTATCTACAGAAAGGTATCCATCTACAGCAAGGGGTCCATGTAGAACAACAAACAATCTATTTACAACAAAGAATCTATCAACAGCAAAGGATCTTTCAACAGCAAAGGATCTATCTACAGTAAAGGATCTATATACTGCAAAAGATCTATCTACTGCAAAGGATCTATATACAGCAAAGGATCTATCTACTGCAAAGAATATATCTACAACAAAGAATCTATCTTCAGCAAGGAATCTATCTACAGCAAAGCATATATTTACAGCAAAGGATCGATCTAAAGCAAACGATCAATCTACAGCAAAATATCTATCTACAGTTAAGGAATTCTTTACAGCGAAGGATCTATATACAGCAAACGATCTATCTACATCAAAGGATCTATCTACAGCAAAGGATCTATCTATAGCAAAGGATCAATCTACAGCAAAGGATCTATCCACAGCAAAGGATATATCTACAGCTAAGGATCTATTTACAGCCATGGATCTTTCTACAGCATAATATCTACTACAGTAAAGGATCTATCTACAGCAAAGGATCTATCTACATCAAAGGATCTATCTACAGCAAATGATATATCTACAGCAAAGGATCTATTTACAGCAATGGATCTTTCTACAGCATAGGATCTACTACAGCAAAGGATCTATCTACAGCAAAGAATCTATCTACAGCAAAGGATCTATCTACCGCAAAGAATCTATCTACAGTAAAGGATCTATATAATGCAAAAGATCTATCTACTGCAAAGGATCTATATACAGCAAAGGATCTATCTACATCAAAAGATCTCTCTACAGCAAAGGATCTATTTACAGCGGAGGATCTTTCTACAGCAAAGGATCTACTACAGCAAAGGATCTACTACAGCAAAGGATCTATCTATAGCAAAGAATCTATCTACAGGAAAGGGTCTATCTACAGCAAAGGAACTCTCTACATCGAAGGATCTATCTACAGCAAAGGATCTATTTACAGCGGAGGATCTTTCTACAGCAAAGGATCTACTACAGCAAAGGATCTATCTATATCAAAGGATCTATCTACAGGAAAGGGTCTATCTACAGCAAAGGAACTCTCTTCATCAGAGGTTCTATCTATAGCAAAGGATCTATCTACAGCTGAGGATATTTCTACAACATAGGATCTATCAACAGCAAAGTGATCAATCTACAGTAGGGGATCTATTTACAGTAAAGGATCTATCTACAACAAACGATTTATCTACAGCGATGGATCTATCTACAGCAAAGGATCTATATACAGCAAAGGATCTATTTACTGTAAAGGATCTATCTACTGCAAAGGATCTGTCTACAGCAAATTATCTATCTACAACGAAGAATCTATATAAAGCGAAGAATCTATGTTCAGCAAAGAATATATCTACAGCAAAGGATCTATCTACAGCAAAGGATCTATCTACAGTAAAGGAACTATCTACAGAAAAGGATCCATCTACAGTTAAGGATCTATCAACACTAAAGGATCTATCTACAGAAAAGGATCTATTCAAGGAAAGGGATCTATCTATGGCAAATAATTTATTCATATATTTACAGCAAAGGATCTAAGATTTATTTACAGCAAAGGATCTATCTACAGCAAAGGATCCATCTACAGCGAAGGATCTATCTACAACAAAGTATCTATCTACAGCAAAGGATCTATTTACGGCAGAGGATCTTTCTACAGCAAAGGATCTATCTACAGCAAAGGATCTATCTACAGGAAAGGATCTATCTACATAGAAGGATATATCTATAAAAAAGGATCTATCTACAGCGAAGGATCTATCTACAGAAAAAGATAAATCAACAGCAAATGATCTATCTACGTCAAGGGATCTATTTATGGTAAAGGATCTATCTACAGCAAAGGATCTATCTACAGCAAAGTTTCTATATACAGCAAAGGATCTATCTACCGTAAATGATCTATCTACAGCAAAGGATCTATCTTCAGTAAATGATCTATCTACAGAAAGGTATCCATCTACAGCAAGGGTTCCATCTAGAACAACAAACAATCTATGTACATCAAAGAATCTATCTACAGCAAATGATCTATCAACAGCAAAGGATCTATCTACAGTAAAGGATCTATATACTGCAAAAGATCTATCTACTGCTAAGGATCTATATACAGCAAAGGATCTATCTCCTGCAAAGAATCTATCTACAACAAAGAATCTATCTTCAGCAAAGAATCTATCTACAGCATAGGATATATCTACAGCAAAGGATCGATCTAAAGCAAACGATCAATCTACAGCAAAATATCTATCTGCAGTGAAGGAATTCTTTACAGCAAAGGATCTATATACAGCAAACGATCTATCTACATCGAAGGATCTATCTACAGCGAAGGATCAATCTATAGCAAAGGATCAATCTATAGCAAAGGATCAATCTACAGCTAAGGATCTATTTACAGCCATGGATCTTTCTACAGCATAGGATCTACTACAGTAAAGAATCTATCTACAGCAAAGGATTTATCTACATCAAAGGATCTATCTACAGCAGAGGATATATCTACAGCAAAGGATCTATTTACAGCAATGGATCTTTCTACAGCATAGGATCTACTTCGGCAAAGGATCTATCTACAGCAAAGAATCTATCTACAGCACAGGATCTATCTATAGCAAAGGATCTATCCACAACAAAGAATCTATCTTCAGCAAAGAATCTATCTTCAGCAAAGGATATATCTACAGCAAAGGATCGATCTAAAGCAAACGATCAATCTACAGCAAAATATCTATCTACAGTGAAGGAATTCTTTACAGCAAAGGATCTATATACAGCAAGCGATCTATCTACATCAAATGATCTATCTACAGCAAAGGATCTATCTATAGCATAGGATCAATCTACAGCAAAGGATATATCTACAGCTAAAGGATCTATTTACAGCCATGGATCTTTCTACAGCATAGGATCTAATACAGCAAAGGATCTATCTACAGCAAAGGATCTATCTACATCAAAGGATCTATCTACAGCAAAGGATCTATCTACAGCAAAGGATCTATTTACAGCAATGGATCATTCTACAGCATAGGATCTACTACAGCAAAGGATCTATCAACAGCAAAGAATCTATCTACAACAAAGGATCTATCTACAGCAAAGAATCTATCTACAGTAAAGGATCTATATAATGCAAAAGATCTATGTACTGCAAAGGATCTATATACAGCAAAGGATCTATCTACATCAAAGGATCTCTTTACAGCAAAGGATCTATTTACAGCGGAGGATCTTTCTACAGCAAAGGATCTACTACAGCAAAGGATCTATCTATAGCAAAGAATCTATCTACAGGAAAGGGTCTATCTACAGCAAAGGAACTCTCTACATCGAAGGATCTATCTACAGCAAAGGATCTATTTACAGCGGAGGATCTTTCTACAGCAGAGGATCTACTACAGCAAAGGATCTATCTATAGCAAAGGATCTATCTACAGGAAAGGGTCTATCTACAGCAAAGGTACTCTCTACATCAGAGGTTCTATCTACAGCAAAGGATCTATTCACAGCGGAGGATCTCTCTACAGCAAAGGATCTACTACAGCAAAGGATCTATCTATAGCAAAGAATCTATCTACAGGAAAGGGTCTATCTACAGCAAAGGAACTCTCTAAAGCAAATGATCTATCTACAGCAAAATATCTTTCAACAGCAGAGGATCTTTATACAGCGGAGGATCTTTCTACAGCAGAGGATCTTTATACAGCAAAGGACCCTGCTACAGCTGAGGATATTTCTACAACATAGGATCTATCTACAGCAAAGTGATCAATCTACAGTAGGGGATCTATCTACAGTAAAGGATCTATCTACAACAAACGATTTATCTACAGCGTTTGATCTATCTACAGCAAAGGATCTATATACAGCATAGGATCTATTTACAGTAAAATATCTATCTACTGCAAAGGATCTGTCTACAGCAAATTATCTATCTACAACGAAGAATCTATCTAAAGCGAAGTATCTATGTTCAGCAAAGAATATATCTACAGCAAAGGATCTATCTACAGCAAAGGATCTATCAACACTAAAGGATCTATCTACAGAAAAGGGTCTATTTGAGGAAAAGGATCTATCTACGGCAAATAATTTATTCATATATTTACAGCAAAGGATCTAAGATCTATTTACAGCAAAGGATCTATCTACAGCAAAGGATCCATCTACAGCGAAGGATCTATCTACAACAAAGTATCTATCTACAGCAAAGGATCTATTTACGGTAGAGGATCTTTCTACAGCATAGGATCTATCTATAGCATAGGATCAATCTACAGCAAAGGATATATCTACAGCTAAAGGATCTATTTACAGCCATGGATCTTTCTACAGCATAGGATCTAATACAGCAAAGGATCTATCTACAGCAAAGGATCTATCTACATCAAAGGATCTATCTACAGCAAAGGATCTATCTACAGCAAAGGATCTATTTACAGCAATGGATCATTCTACAGCATAGGATCTACTACAGCAAAGGATCTATCAACAGCAAAGAATCTATCTACAACAAAGGATCTATCTACAGCAAAGAATCTATCTACAGTAAAGGATCTATATAATGCAAAAGATCTATGTACTGCAAAGGATCTATATACAGCAAAGGATCTATCTACATCAAAGGATCTCTTTACAGCAAAGGATCTATTTACAGCGGAGGATCTTTCTACAGCAAAGGATCTACTACAGCAAAGGATCTATCTATAGCAAAGAATCTATCTACAGGAAAGGGTCTATCTACAGCAAAGGAACTCTCTACATCGAAGGATCTATCTACAGCAAAGGATCTATTTACAGCGGAGGATCTTTCTACAGCAGAGGATCTACTACAGCAAAGGATCTATCTATAGCAAAGGATCTATCTACAGGAAAGGGTCTATCTACAGCAAAGGTACTCTCTACATCAGAGGTTCTATCTACAGCAAAGGATCTATTCACAGCGGAGGATCTCTCTACAGCAAAGGATCTACTACAGCAAAGGATCTATCTATAGCAAAGAATCTATCTACAGGAAAGGGTCTATCTACAGCAAAGGAACTCTCTAAAGCAAATGATCTATCTACAGCAAAATATCTTTCAACAGCAGAGGATCTTTATACAGCAGAGGATCTTTCTACAGCAGAGGATCTTTACACAGCAAAGGACCCTGCTACAGCTGAGGATATTTCTACAACATAGGATCTATCTACAGCAAAGTGATCAATCTACAGTAGGGGATCTATCTACAGTAAAGGATCTATCTACAACAAACGATTTATCTACAGCGTTTGATCTATCTACAGCAAAGGATCTATATACAGCATAGGATCTATTTACAGTAAAATATCTATCTACTGCAAAGGATCTGTCTACAGCAAATTATCTATCTACAACGAAGAATCTATCTAAAGCGAAGTATCTATGTTCAGCAAAGAATATATCTACAGCAAAGGATCTATCTACAGCAAAGGATCTATCAACACTAAAGGATCTATCTACAGAAAAGGGTCTATTTGAGGAAAAGGATCTATCTACGGCAAATAATTTATTCATATATTTACAGCAAAGGATCTAAGATCTATTTACAGCAAAGGATCTATCTACAGCAAAGGATCCATCTACAGCGAAGGATCTATCTACAACAAAGTATCTATCTACAGCAAAGGATCTATTTACGGTAGAGGATCTTTCTACAGCAAAGGATCTACTACAGCAAAGAATCTATCTACAGCAAAGGATCTATCTACAGCAAAGGATCTATCTACAGCAAAGGATCTATCTACAGGAAAGGATCTATCTACATAGAAGATATATCTATAAAAAAGGATCTATCTACAGCGAAGGATCTATCTACAGAAAAAGATAAATCAACAGTAAATGATCTATCTAAGTCAAGGGATCAATTTATGGCAAAGGATCTATCTACAGCAAAGGATCTATCTACAGCAAAGTTTCTATCTACAGCAAAGGATCTATCTACCGTAAAGGATCTATCTACAGCGAAGGATCTATCTTCAGTTAATGATCTATCTACAGAAAGGTATCCATCTACAGCAAGGGGTCCATCTAGAACAACAAACAATCTATTTACATCAAAGAATCTATCAACAGCAAAGGATCTATCAACAGCAAAGGATCTATCTACAGTAAAGGATCTATATACTGCAAAAGATCTATCTACTGCAAAGGATCTATATACAGCAAAGGATCTATCTACTGCAAAGAATATATCTACAACAAAGAATCTATCTTCAGCAAAGAATCTATCTACAGCAAAGCATATATTTACAGCAAAGGATCGATCTAAAGCAAACGATCAATCTACAGCAAAATATCTATCTACAGTTAAGGAATTCTTTACAGCAAAGGATCTATATACAGCAAACGATCTATCTACATCAAAGGATCTATCTACAGCAAAGGATCTATCTATAGCAAAGGATCAATCTACAGCAAAGGATCTATCCACAGCAAAGGATATATCTACAGCTAAGGATCTATTTACAGCCATGGATCTTTCTACAGCATAGGATCTACTACAGTAAAGGATCTATCTACAGCTAAGGATCTATCTACATCAAAGGATCTATCTACAGCAAATGATATATCTACAGCAAAGGATCTATTTACAGCAATGGATCTTTCTACAGCATAGGATCTACTACAGCAAAGGATCTATCTACAGCAAAGAATCTATCTACAGCAAAGGATCTATCTACCGCAAAGAATCTATCTACAGTAAAGGATCTATATAATGCAAAAGATCTATCTACTGCAAAGGATCTATATACAGCAAAGGATCTATCTACATCAAAAGATCTCTCTACAGCAAAGGATCTATTTACAGCGGAGGATCTTTCTTCAGCAAAGGATCTACTACAGCAAAGGATCTACTACAGCAAAGGATCTATCTATAGCAAAGAATCTATCTACAGGAAAGGGTCTATCTACAGCAAAGGAACTCTCTACATCGAAGGATCTATCTACAGCAAAGGATCTATTTACAGCGGAGGATCTTTCTACAGCAAAGGATCTAATACAGCAAAGGATCTATCTATAGCAAAGGATCTATCTACAGGAAAGGGTCTATCTACAGCAAAGGAACTCTCTTCATCAGAGGTTCTATCTATAGCAAAGGATCTATCTACAGCTGAGGATATTTCTACAACATAGGATCTATCAACAGCAAAGTGATCAATCTACAGTAGGGGATCTATTTATAGTAAAGGATCTATCTACAACAAACGATTTATCTACAGCGATGGATCTATCTACAGCAAAGGATCTATATACAGCAAAGGATCTATTTACAGTAAAGGATCTATCTACTGCAAAGGATCTGTCTACAGCAAATTATCTATCTACAACGAAGAATCTATATAAAGCGAAGTATCTATGTTCAGCAAAGAATATATCTACAGCAAAGGATCTATCTACAGCAAAGGATCTATCTACAGTAAAGGAACTATCTACAGAAAAGGATCCATCTACAGTTAAGGATCTATAAACACTAAAGGATCTATCTACAGAAAAGGATCTATTCAAGGAAAGGGATCTATCTATGGCAAATAATTTATTCATATATTTACAGCAAAGGATCTAAGATTTATTTACAGCAAAGGATCTATCTACAGCAAAGGATCCATCTACAGCGAAGGATCTATCTACAACAAAGTATCTATCTACAGCAAAGGATCTATTTACGGCAGAGGATCTTTCTACAGCAAAGGATCTATCTACAGCAAAGGATCTATCTACAGGAAAGGATCTATCTACATAGAAGGATATATCTATAAAAAAGAATCTATCTACAGCGAAGGATCTATCTACAGAAAAAGATAAATCAACAGCAAATGATCTATCTACGTCAAGGGATCTATTTATGGCAAAGGATCTATCTACAGCAAAGGATCTATCTACAGCAAAGTTTCTATATACAGCAAAGGATCTATCTACCGTAAATGATCTATCTACAGCAAAGGATCTATCTTCAGTAAATGATCTATCTACAGAAAGGTATCCATCTACAGCAAGGGTTCCATCTAGAACAACAAACAATCTATGTACATCAAAGAATCTATCTACAGCAAATGATCTATCAACAGCAAAGGATCTATCTACAGTAAAGGATCTATATACTGCAAAAGATCTATCTACTGCTAAGGATCTATATACAGCAAAGGATCTATCTCCTGCAAAGAATCTATCTACAACAAAGAATCTATCTTCAGCAAAGAATCTATCTACAGCAAAGGATATATCTACAGCAAAGGATTGATCTTAAGCAAACGATCAATCTACAGCAAAATGTCTATCTGCAGTGAAGGAATTCTTTACAGCAAAGGATCTATATACAGCAAACGATCTATCTACATCGAAGGATCTATCTACAGCGAAGGATCTATCTATAGCAAAGGATCAATCTATAGCAAAGGATCAATCTACAGCTAAGGATCTATTTACAGCCATGGATCTTTCTACAGCATAGGATCTACTACAGTAAAGAATCTATCTACAGCAAAGGATTTATCTACATCAAAGGATCTATCTACATCAGAGGATATATCTACAGCAAAGGATCTATTTACAGCAATGGATCTTTCTACAGCATAAGATCTACTTCGGCAAAGGATCTATCTACAGCAAAGAATCTATCTACAGCACAGGATCTATCTATAGCAAAGGATCTATCCACAACAAAGAATCTATCTTCAGCAAAGAATCTATCTTCAGCAAAGGATATATCTACAGCAAAGGATCGATCTAAAGCAAACGATCAATCTACAGCAAAATATCTATCTACAGTGAAGGAATTCTTTACAGCAAAGGATCTATATACAGCAAACGATCTATCTACATCAAATGATCTATCTACAGCAAAGGATCTATCTATAGCATAGGATCAATCTACAGCAAAGGATCTATTTACAGTCATGGATCTTTCTACAGCATAGGATCTACTACAGTAAAGGATCTATCTACAGCAAAGGATCTATCTACATCAAAGGATCTATCTACAGCAAAGGATATATCTACAGCAAAGGATCTATTTACAGCAATGGATCTTTCTACGGCATAGGATCTACTACAGCAAAGATCTATCTACAGCAAAGAATCTATCTACAGCAAAGGATCTATCTACAGCAAAGAATCTATCTACAGTAAAGGATCTATATAATGCAAAAGATCTATCTACTGCAAAGGATCTATATACAGCAAAGGATCTATCTACATCAAAGGATCTCTCTACAGCAAAGGATCTATTCACAGCAGAGGATCTTTCTACAGCAAAGGATCTACTACAGGAAAGGGTCTATCTACAGCAAAGGAACTCTCTACATCGAAGAATCTATCTACAGCAAAGGATCTATTTACAGCGGAGAATCTTTCTACAGCAAAAGATCTACTACAGCAAAGGATCTATCTATAGCAAAGGATCTATCTACAGGAAAGGGTCTATCTACAGCAAAGGATCTATTTACAGTAAAAGATCTATCTACTGCAAATGATCTGTCTACAGCAAATTATCTATCTACAACAAACGATTTATTTTCAGCGATGGATCTATCTACAGCAAAGGATCTATATACAGCAAAGGATCTATTTACAGTAGAGGATCTATCTACTGCAAAGGATCTGTCTACAGCAAATTATCTATCTACAACGAAGAATCTATCTAAAGCGAAGTATCTAAGTTCAGCAAAGAATATATCTACAGCAAAGGATCTATCTACAGCAAAGGATCTATCTACAGTAAAGGAACTATCTACAGAAAAGGATCCATCTACAGTTAAGGATCTATCAACACTAAAGGATCTATCTACAGAAAAGGATCTATTTAAGGAAAGGGATCTATCTACGGCAAATAATTTATTCATATATTTACAGCAAAGGATTTAAGATCTATTTACAGCAAAGGATCCATCTACAGCGAAGGATCTATCTACAACAAAGTATCTATCTACAGCAAAGGATCTATTTACGGCAGAGGATCTTTCTACAGCAAAGGATCTACTACAGCAAAGAATCTATCTACTGAAAAAGATCTATCAACAACAAATGATCTATCTACGTCAAGGGATCTATTTATGGCAAAGGATCTATCTACAGCAAAGGATCTATCCACAGCAAAGGTTCTATCTACAGCAAAGGATCTATCTACCGTAAAGGATCTATACACTGCGAAAGATCTATCTACAGCAAAGGATCTATCCACAGCAAAGGATCTATCTACAGCAAAGAATCTATCTACAACGAAGAATCTATCTTCAGCAAAAAATCTATCTACAGCATAGGATCTATCTATAGCAGAGGATCTATCTAAAGCAAAGGATCAATCTACAGCAAAGGATCTATCTACAGTAAAGGAACTCTCTAAAGCAAGGAATCCATATACAGCAAGGGATCTATCTACATCAAAGGATCTATCTACAGCAAAGGATCTATTTAATGCGGAGGATCTTTCTACAGCAAAGGATCTACTACAGCAAAGGATCTATCTATAGCAAAGGATCTATCTACAGGAAAGGGTCTATCTGCAGCAAAGGAACTCTCTACAGCAAAGGATCTATCTACAGCAAAATATCTATCTACAGCAGAGGATCTTTATACAGCAAAGGATCTTTTTACAGCAGAGGATCTTTATACAGCAAAGGATCCCTCTACAGCAGAGGATATATCTACAACATAGGATCTGTCTACAGCAAAGTGATCAATCCACAGTAGGGGATCTATCTACAGCAAATGATCTATCTGCAACGGAGAAACTATCTACAGCAAAGTATCTATGTTCAGCAAAGAATATATCTACAGCAATGGATCTATCTACAGCAACGGATCTATCTACAGTTAAGGATCTATAAACAGCAAAGGATCTATCTACAGCAAAATATCTATTTACAGCAAAATATCTATCTACAGCGAAGGATCTATCTACAGCAAGGGATCTATCTACAGGAAAGGATCTATATACAGCAAAGGATCTATCTACACTAAAGGATCTATCTACAGCAAAGGATCTATTTACAGCGGAGGATTTTTCTACAGCGAACTATCTACTACAGCAAAGGATCTATCTATAGCAAAGGATCAATCTACAGCAAAGGATCTATCAACCGCAAAAAATATATCTACAGCAAAGGATCTATTTACAGCAATGGATCTTTCTACAGCATAGGATCTACTACAGCAAAGGATCTATCTACAGAAAAGGATCTATCTACAGCAAAGGATCTATCCACAGCAAAGGATCTATCTACAGAAGTGGATCTATTTACAGCGAAGGATCAATCTACAGCAAAGGATCTATCTACAGCAAAGGATCAATGTTCAGCAAAGAATCTATCTACAGTAAAGGAACTCTCTACAGCAAAGGATCTATATACAGCAAACGATCTATCTACATCAAAGGATCTATCTACAGCAAAGGATCTATTCACAGCGGAGGATTTTTCTACAGCGAACTATCTACTACAGTAAAGGAACTATCTACAGGAAAGGATCCATCTAGAGTTGAGGATCAATCAACAGCAAATGATCTATCTACAGGAAAAGATCTATTTACAGCGAAAGATCTATCTACAGCAAAGGATCTATCTACAGGAAAGGATCTATCTACAGCAAAGGATCTATCTACAGGAAAGGATCTATCTAAAGCAAATGATCTTTCTATACAAGAGGATCTATCTACAGAAAATGATCAATCTACGGCAAGGGATTTATCTACGGCAAATAAATTATCTATAATTTACAGCAAAGGATGAAAGATCTATCTACAGAAAAGGATCTATCTACAACAAAGGATCCATCTACAGCGGAAGATCTATCTACAGCAAAGGATCTATCTACAGCAAAGGATCTATTTACAGCAGAGGATCTATCTACAACAAAGTATCTATCTACAGCAAAGGATCTATTTACGGCAGAGGATCTTTCTACAGCAAAGGATCTATCTACAGCAAAGGATCTATCTACAGGAAAGGATCTATCTACATAGAAGGATATATCTATAAAAAAGGATCTATCTACAGCGAAGGATCTATCTACAGAAAAAGATAAATCAACAGCAAATGATCTATCTACGTCAAGGGATCTATTTATGGCAAAGGATCTATCTACAGCAAAGGATCTATCTACAGCAAAGTTTCTATATACAGCAAAGGATCTATCTACCGTAAATGATCTATCTACAGCAAAGGATCTATCTTCAGTAAATGATCTATCTACAGAAAGGTATCCATCTACAGCAAGGGTTCCATCTAGAACAACAAACAATCTATGTACATCAAAGAATCTATCTACAGCAAATGATCCATCAACAGCAAAGGATCTATCTACAGTAAAGGATCTATATACTGCAAAAGATCTATCTACTGCTAAGGATCTATATACAGCAAAGGATCTATCTCCTGCAAAGAATCTATCTACAACAAAGAATCTATCTTCAGCAAAGAATCTATCTACAGCAAAGGATATATCTACAGCAAAGGATCGATCTTAAGCAAACGATCAATCTACAGCAAAATATCTATCTGCAGTGAAGGAATTCTTTACAGCAAAGGATCTATATACAGCAAACGATCTATCTACATCGAAGGATCTATCTACAGCGAAGGATCTATCTATAGCAAAGGATCAATCTATAGCAAAGGATCAATCTACAGCTAAGGATCTATTTACAGCCATGGATCTTTCTACAGCATAGGATCTACTACAGTAAAGAATCTATCTACAGCAAAGGATTTATCTATATCAAAGGATCTATCTACAGCAGAGGATATATCTACAGCAAAGGATCTATTTACAGCAATGGATCTTTCTACAGCATAGGATCTACTTCGGCAAAGGATCTATCTACAGCAAAGAATCTATCTACAGCACAGGATCTATCTATAGCAAAGGATCTATCCACAACAAAGAATCTATTTACAGCCATGGATCTTTCTACAGCATAGGATCTACTACAGTAAAGAATCTATCTACAGCAAAGGATTTATCTATATCAAAGGATCTATCTACAGCAGAGGATATATCTACAGCAAAGGATCTATTTACAGCAATGGATCTTTCTACAGCATAGGATCTACTTCGGCAAAGGATCTATCTACAGCAAAGAATCTATCTACAGCACAGGATCTATCTATAGCAAAGGATCTATCCACAACAAAGAATCTATCTTCAGCAAAGAATCTATCTTCAGCAAAGGATATATCTACAGCAAAGGATCGATCTAAAGCAAACGATCAATCTACAGCAAAATATCTATCTACAGTGAAGGAATTCTTTACAGCAAAGGATCTATATACAGCAAACGATCTATCTACATCAAATGATCTATCTACAGCAAAGGATCTATCTATAGCATAGGATCAATCTACAGCAAAGGATCTATTTACAGTCATGGATCTTTCTACAGCATAGGATCTACTACAGTAAAGGATCTATCTACAGCAAAGGATCTATCTACATCAAAGGATCTATCTACAGCAAAGGATATATCTACAGCAAAGGATCTATTTACAGCAATGGATCTTTCTACGGCATAGGATCTACTACAGCAAAGATCTATCTACAGCAAAGAATCTATCTACAGCAAAGGATCTATCTACAGCAAAGAATCTATCTACAGTAAAGGATCTATATAATGCAAAAGATCTATCTACTGCAAAGGATCTATATACAGCAAAGGATCTATCTACATCAAAGGATCTCTCTACAGCAAAGGATCTATTCACAGCAGAGGATCTTTCTACAGCAAAGGATCTACTACAGGAAAGGGTCTATCTACAGCAAAGGAACTCTCTACATCGAAGAATCTATCTACAGCAAAGGATCTATTTACAGCGGAGGATCTTTCTACAGCAAAAGATCTACTACAGCAAAGGATCTATCTATAGCAAAGGATCTATCTACAGGAAAGGGTCTATCTACAGCAAAGGAACTCTCTACATCAAAGGTTCTATCTACAGCAAAGGATCTATTCACAGCGGAGGATCTTTCTACAGCAAAGGATCTACTACAGCAAAGGATCTATCTATAGCAAAGGATTTATCTACAGGAAAGGGTCTATCTACAGCAAAGAAACTCTCTACAGCAAAGGATCTATCTACAGCAAAATATCTATCAACAGCAGAGGATCTTTATACAGCAGAGGATCTTTATACAGCAGAGGATCTTTCTACAGCAGAGGATCTTTATACAGCATGGGATCCCTCTACAGCTGAGGATATTTCTACAACATAGGATCTATCTACGGCAAAGTGATCAATCTACAGTTGGGGATCTAACAACAGCAAAGGATCTATCTACAAGAAACGATTTATTTTCAGCGATGGATCTATCTACAGCAAAGGATCTATATACAGCAAAGGATCTATTTACAGTAAAAGATCTATCTACTGCAAATGATCTGTCTACAGCAAATTATCTATCTACAACAAACGATTTATTTTCAGCGATGGATCTATCTACAGCAAAGGATCTATATACAGCAAAGGATCTATTTACAGTAGAGGATCTATCTACTGCAAAGGATCTGTCTACAAAAAATTATCTATCTACAACGAAGAATCTATCTAAAGCGAAGTATCTAAGTTCAGCAAAGAATATATCTACAGCAAAGGATCTATCTACAGCAAAGGATCTATCTACAGTAAAGGAACTATCTACAGAAAAGGATCCATCTACAGTTAAGGATCTATCAACACTAAAGGATCTATCTACAGAAAAGGATCTATTTAAGGAAAGGGATCTATCTACGGCAAATAATTTATTCATATATTTACAGCAAAGGATTTAAGATCTATTTACAGCAAAGGATCCATCTACAGCGAAGGATCTATCTACAACAAAGTATCTATCTACAGCAAAGGATCTATTTACGGCAGAGGATCTTTCTACAGCAAAGGATCTACTACAGCAAACAATCTATCTACTGAAAAAGATCTATCAACAACAAATGATCTATCTACGTCAAGGGATCTATTTATGGCAAAGGATCTATCTACAGCAAAGGATCTATCCACAGCAAAGGTTCTATCTACAGCAAAGGATCTATCTACCGTAAAGGATCTATACACTGCGAAAGATCTATCTACAGCAAAGGATCTATCCACAGCAAAGGATCTATCTACAGCAAAGAATCTATCTACAACGAAGAATCTATCTTCAGCAAAAAATCTATCTACAGCAAAGGATCTATCTATAGCAGAGGATCTATCTAAAGCAAAGGATCAATCTACAGCAAAGGATCTATCTACAGTAAAGGAACTCTCTAAAGCAAGGAATCCATATACAGCAAGGGATCTATCTACATCAAAGGATCTATCTACAGCAAAGGATCTATTTAATGCGGAGGATCTTTCTACAGCAAAGGATCTACTACAGCAAAGGATCTATCTATAGCAAAGGATCTATCTACAGGTAAGGGTCTATCTGCAGCAAAGGAACTCTCTACAGCAAAGGATCTATCTACAGCAAAATATCTATCTACAGCAGAGGATCTTTATACAGCAAAGGATCTTTTTACAGCAGAGGATCCTTATACAGCAAAGGATCCCTCTACAGCAGAGGATATATCTACAACATAGGATCTATCTACCGTAAAGGATCTATCTACAGCAAAGGATATATCTACAGCAAAGGATCTATTTACAGCAATGGATCTTTCTACAGCATAGGATCTACTACAGCAAAGGATTTATCCACAGAAAAGGATCTATCTACAGCAAAGGATCTATCCACAGCAAAGGATCTATCTACAGAAGTGGATCTATTTACAGCGGAGGATCAATCTACAGCAAAGGATCTATCTACAGCAAAGGATCTATGTTCAGCAAAGAATCTATCTACAGCAAATGATCTATCTATACAAGAGGATCTATCTACAGAAAAGGATCAATCTACGGCAAGGGATTTATCTACGGCAAATAAATTATTTATAATTTACAGCAAAGGATCTAAGATCTATCTACAGCAAAGGATCTATCTACAACAAAGGATCCATCTACAGCGGAAGATCTATCTACATCAAAGGATCTATCTACAGCAATGGATCTATTTAAAGCAGAGGATCTTTCTACAGCCAAGGATTTACTACAGCAAAGGATCTATCTAGAGCAAAGGATCTATCTACGTCAAGGGATCTATTTATGGCAAAGGATCTTCCTACAGCAAAGGATCTATCTACAGCAAAGGTTCTATCAACAGCAAAGAATCTATCTACCGTAAAGGATCTATCTACATCAAAGTATCTATCTTCAGTAAATGATCTATCTACAGAAAATTATCCATCTACAGCAAGGGGTTCATCTAGAACAACAAACAATTTATCTACAGCAAAGAATCTATCTACAGCAAAGGATCTATCAACAGCAAAGGATCTATCTACTGTAAAGGATCTATATACTGCAAAAGATCTATCTACTGCAAAGGATCTATATACAGCAAAGGATCTATCTACAGCAAAGAATCTATCTACTACAAAGAATCTATCTTCAGCAGAGAATTTATCTACAGCAAAGGATCTCTCTACAGCAAAGGATCTATTTACAGCGGAGGATCTTTCTACAGCAAAGGATCTACTACAGCAAAGGATCTACTACAGCAAAGAATCCATCTATAGCAAAGAATCTATCTACAGGAAAGGGTCTATCTACAGCAAAGGAACTCTCTACATCGAAGGATCTATCTACAGCAAAGGATCTATTTACAGCGGAGGATCTTTCTACAGCAAAGGATCTACTACAGCAAAGGATCTATCTATAGCAAAGGATCTATCTACAGGAAAGGATCTATCTACAGCAAAGGAACTCTCTTCATCAGAGGTTCTATCTATAGCAAAGGATCTATCTACAGCTGAGGATATTTCTACAACATAGGATCTATCAACAGCAAAGTGATCAATCTACAGTAGGGGATCTATTTACAGTAAAGGATCTATCTACAACAAACGATTTATCTACAGCGATGGATCTATCTACAGGAAAGGATCTATCTAAAGCAAATGATCTATCTATACAAGAGGATCTATCTATAGAAAAGGATCAATCTACGGCAAGGGATTTATCTACGGCAAATAAATTATTTATAATTTACAGCAAAGGATCTAAGATCTATCTAGAGCAAAGGATCTATCTACAACAAAGGATCCATCTACAGCGGAAGATCTATCTACATCAAAGGATCTATCTACAACAAAGGATCTATTTACAGCAGAGGATCTTTCTACAGCAAAGGATATACTACAGCAAAGGATCTATCTAGAGCAAAGGATCTATCTACAGCAAAGGATCTATCTATAAGAAAGGATCTATCTTCAGAGAAGGATCTATCTATAAAAAAGGATCTATCTACAGCGAAGGATCTATCTACAGAAAAAGATCTATCAACAGCAAATGATCTAACTACGTCAAGGGATCTATTTATGGCAAAGAATCTACCCACAGCAAAGGATCTATCTACAGCAAAGGTTCTATCAACAGCAAAGAATCTATCTACCGTAAAGGATCTATCTACAGCAAAGTATCTATCTTCAGTAAATGATCTATCTACAGAAAATTATCCATCTACAGCAAGGGGTTCATCTAGAACAACAAACAATCTATCTACAGCAAAGAATCTATCTACAGCAAAGGATCTATCATCAGCAAAGGATCTATCTACAGTAAAGGATCTATATACAGCAAAAGATCTATCTACTGCAAAGGATCTATATACAGCAAAGGATCTATCTACAGCAAAGAATCTATCTACTACAAAGAATCTATCTTCAGCAAAGAATTTATCTACAGCAAAGGATCTATCTACAGCAAAAGGATCGATCTAAAGCAAAGGATCAATCTACAGCAACGGATCTATTTACAGCGGAGGATCATTCTTCAGCAAAGGATCTACTACAGCAAAGGATCTATCTATAGCAAAGAATCAATCTACAGCAAAGGATCTATCTACAGCAAAGGATATATCTAGAGCGAAAGATCTATTTACAGCAATGGATCTTTCTACAGCATAGGATCTACTACAGCAAAGGATCTATCTACAACAAAGGATCTATCTACAGCAAAAGATCTATCGACAGCAAAGGATTTATCTACAGAAGTGGATCTATTTACAGCGAAGGATCAATCTACAGCAAAGGATCTATCTACAGCAAAGGATCTATGTTCAGCAAAGAATTTATCTACAGCGAAGGATCTATCTACAGCGAAGGATATATCTACAGTAAAGGATCTATCTACAGAAAGGGATCTATCTACAGGAAAGGATCTATATACAGCAAAGGATCTATCTACACTAAATTATCTATCTACAGCAAAGGATCTATCTACTGGAAAGGATCTATCTACACTAAAGGATCTATCTACAGCAAAGGATATATCTACTGGAAAGGATCTATCTACATAAAAGGATATATCTATAAAAAAAGGATCTATCTACAGCAAAGATTCTATCTACAGCAAAGGATCTAACAACAGCAAAGGATCTATCTACAGTAAAGGATCTATATACTGCGAAAGATCTATCTACTACAAAGGATCTATATACAGCAAAGGATCTATCTACAGCAAAGAATCTATCTACAACAAAGAATCTATTTTCAGCAAAGAATCTATCTACATCAAAGGATCTATCTAGAGCAAAGGATCTATTTACAGCGGAGGATTTTTCTACAGCGAACGATCTACTACAGCAAAGGATCTATCTATAGCAAAGGATCAATCTACAGCAAAGGATCTATCTACAGCAAAGGATATATCTACAGCAAAGGATCTATTTACAGCAATGGATCTTTCTACAGCATAGGATCTACTACAACAAAGAATCTATCTACAGCGAAGGATCTATCTACAGCAAAGGATATATCTACAGTAAAGGAACTATCTACAGCAAATGATCTATCTACAGGAAAATATCTATTTACAGCAAAAGATCTATCTACAGCGAAGGATCTATCTACAGCAAAGGATCTATTTACAGCAAAGAATCTATCTACAACAAAGAATCTATTTTCAGCAAAGAATCTATCTACAGCAAAGAATCTAGCTACAGCAAAGGATCGATCTAAAGCAAAGGATCAATCTACAGCAAAAGAGCTATCTACAGTAAAGGAACTCTCTACAGCAAAAGATCTATATACAGCAAACGATCTATCTACATCAAAGGATCTATCTACAGCAAAGGATCTATTTACAGCGGAGGATTTTTCTACAGCGAACGATCTACTACAGCAAAGGATCTATCTACAGCAAAGGATTTATCTACAGCAAAGGATCTATTTACAGCAATGGATCTTTCTACAGCATAGGATCTACTACAGCAAAGAATCTATCTACAGCGAAGGATCTATCTACAGCAAAGGATCTATCTACAGTAAAGGAACTATCTACAGGAAAGGATATATCTATAGATGAGGATCAATCAACAGCAAATAATCTATCGACAGGAAAATATCTATTTACAGCAAAAGATCTATCTACAGCAAAGGATCTATCTACAGCAAAGGATCTATCTACAGGAAAGGATCTATCTAAAGCAAATGATCTATCTATACAAGAGGATCTATCTACAGAAAAGGATCAATCTACGGCAAGGGATTTATCTACGGCAAATAAATTATTTATAATTTACAGCAAAGGATCTAAGATCTATCTACAGCAAAGGATCTATCTACACTAAAGGATCTATCTACAGCAAAGGATCTATTTACAGCGGAGGATTTTTCTACAGCGAACTATCTACTACAGCAAAGGATCTATCTATAGCAAAGGATCAATCTACAGCAAAGGATCTATCAACAGCAAAAAATATATCTACAGCAAAGGATCTATTTACAGCAATGGATCTTTCTACAGCATAGGATCTACTACAGCAAAGGATCTATCTACAGAAAAGGATCTATCTACAGCAAAGGATCTATCCACAGCAAAGGATCTATCTACAGAAGTGGATCTATTTACAGCGAAGGATCAATCTACAGCAAAGGATCTATCTACAGCAAAGGATCAATGTTCAGCAAAGAATCTATCTACAGTAAAGGAACTCTCTACAGCAAAGGATCTATATTCAGCAAACGATCTATCTACATCAAAGGATCTATCTACAGCAAAGGATCTATTCACAGCGGAGGATTTTTCTACAGCGAACTATCTACTACAGTAAAGGAACTATCTACAGGAAAGGATCCATCTAGAGTTGAGGATCAATCAACAGCAAATGATCTATCTACAGGAAAAGATCTATTTACAGCGAAAGATCTATCTACAGCAAAGGATCTATCTACAGGAAAGGATCTATCTACAGCAAAGGATCTATCTACAGGAAAGGATCTATCTAAAGCAAATGATCTTTCTATACAAGAGGATCTATCTACAGAAAATGATCAATCTACGGCAAGGGATTTATCTACGGCAAATAAATTATCTATAATTTACAGCAAAGGATGAAAGATCTATCTACAGAAAAGGATCTATCTACAACCAAGGATCCATCTACAGCGGAAGATCTATCTACAGCAAAGGATCTATCTACAGCAAAGGATCTATTTACAGCAGAGGATCTATCTACAACAAAGTATCTATCTACAGCAAAGGATCTATTTACGGCAGAGGATCTTTCTACAGCAAAGGATCTATCTACAGCAAAGGATCTATCTACAGGAAAGGATCTATCTACATAGAAGGATATATCTATAAAAAAGGATCTATCTACAGCGAAGGATCTATCTACAGAAAAAGATAAATCAACAGCAAATGATCTATCTACGTCAAGGGATCTATTTATGGCAAAGGATCTATCTACAGCAAAGGATCTATCTACAGCAAAGTTTCTATATACAGCAAAGGATCTATCTACCGTAAATGATCTATCTACAGCAAAGGATCTATCTTCAGTAAATGATCTATCTACAGAAAGGTATCCATCTACAGCAAGGGTTCCATCTAGAACAACAAACAATCTATGTACATCAAAGAATCTATCTACAGCAAATGATCTATCAACAGCAAAGGATCTATCTACAGTAAAGGATCTATATACTGCAAAAGATCTATCTACTGCAAAGGATCTATATACAGCAAAGGATCTATCTCCTGCAAAGAATCTATCTACAACAAAGAATCTATCTTCAGCAAAGAATCTATCTACAGCAAAGGATATATCTACAGCAAAGGATCGATCTAAAGCAAACGATCAATCTACAGCAAAATATCTATCTACAGTGAAGGAATTCTTTACAGCAAAGGATCTATATACAGCAAACGATCTATCTACATCGAAGGATCTATCTACAGCGAAGGATCTATCTATAGCAAAGGATCAATCTATAGCAAAGGATCAATCTACAGCTAAGGATCTATTTACAGCCATGGATCTTTCTACAGCATAGGATCTACTACAGTAAAGAATCTATCTACAGCAAAGGATTTATCTACATCAAAGGATCTATCTACAGCAGAGGATATATCTACAGCAAAGGATCTATTTACAACAATGGATCTTTCTACAGCATAGGATCTACTACGGCAAAGGATCTATCTACAGCAAAGAATCTATCTACAGCACAGGATCTATCTATAGCAAAGGATCTATCCACAACAAAGAATCTATCTTCAGCAAAGAATCTATCTTCAGCAAAGGATATATCTACAGCAAAGGATCGATCTAAAGCAAACGATCAATCTACAGCAAAATATCTATCTACAGTGAAGGAATTCTTTACAGCAAAGGATCTATATACAGCAAACGATCTATCTACATCAAATGATCTATCTACAGCAAAGGATCTATCTATAGCATAGGATCAATCTACAGCAAAGGATCTATTTACAGCCATGGATCTTTCTACAGCATAGGATCTACTACAGTAAAGGATCTATCTACAGCAAAGGATCTATCTACATCAAAGGATCTATCTACAGCAAAGGATATATCTACAGCAAAGGATCTATTTACAGCAATGGATCTTTCTACAGCATAGGATCTACTACAGCAAAGATCTATCTACAGCAAAGAATATATCTACAGCAAAGGATCTATCTACAGCAAAGAATCTATCTACAGTAAAGGATCTATATAATGCAAAAGATCTATCTACTGCAAAGGATCTATATACAGCAAAGGATCTATCTACATCAAAGGATCTCTCTACAGCAAAGGATCTATTCACAGCAGAGGATCTTTCTACAGCAAAGGATCTACTACACGAAAGGGTCTATCTACAGCAAAGGATCTATCTACAGGAAAGGGTCTATCTACAGCAAAGGAACTCTCTACATCAAAGGTTCTATCTACAGCAAAGGATCTATTCACAGCGGAGGATCTTTCTACAGCAAAGGATCTACTACAGCAAAGGATCTATCTATAGCAAAGGATTTATCTACAGGAAAGGGTCTATCTACAGCAAAGAAACTCTCTACAGCAAAGGATCTATCTACAGCAAAATATCTATCAACAGCAGAGGATCTTTATACAGCAGAGGATCTTTCTACAGCAGAGGATCTTTATACAGCATGGGATCCCTCTACAGCTGAGGATATTTCTACAACATAGGATCTATCTACAGCAAATTGATCAATCTACAGTTGGGGATCTATTTACAGTAAAAGATCTATCTACTGCAAATGATCTGTCTACAGCAAATTATCTATCTACAACAAACGATTTATTTTCAGCGATGGATCTATCTACAGCAAAGGATCTATATACAGCAAAGGATCTATTTACAGCAGAGGATCTATCTACTGCAAAGGATCTGTCTACAGCAAATTATCTATCTACAACGAAGAATCTATCTAAAGCGAAGTATCTAAGTTCAGCAAAGAATATATCTACAGCAAAGGATCTATCTACAGCAAAGGATCTATCTACAGTAAAGGAACTATCTACAGAAAAGGATCCATCTACAGTTAAGGATCTATCAACACTAAAGGATCTATCTACAGAAAAGGATCTATTTAAGGAAAGGGATCTATCTACGGCAAATAATTTATTCATAAATTTACAGCAAAGGATCTAAGATCTATTTACAGCAAAGGATCTATCTACAGCAAAGGATCCATCTACAGCGAAGGATCTATCTACAACAAAGTATCTATCTACAGCAAAGGATCTATTTACGGCAGAGGATCTTTCTACAGCAAAGGATCTACTACAGCAAAGAATCTATCTACAGCAAAGGATCTTTCTACAGCAAAGGATCTATCTACAGGAAAGGATCTATCTACATAGAAGGATATATCTATAAAAAAGGATCTATCTACAGCGAAGGATCTATCTACTGAAAAATATCTATCAACAACAAATGATCTATCTACGTCTAGGGATCTATTTATGGCAAAGGATCTATCTACAGCAAAGGATCTATCCACAGCAAAGGTTCTATCTAAAGCAAAGGATCTATCTACCGTAAAGGATCTATACACTGCGAAAGATCTATCTACAGCAAAGGATGTATCCACAGCAAAGGATCTATCTACAGCAAAGAATCTATCTACAACGAAGAATCTATCTTCAGCAAAAAATCTATCTACAGCAAAGGATCTATCTTTAGCAGAGGATCTATCTAAAGCAAAGGATCAATCTACAGCAAAGGATCTATCTACAGTAAAGGAACTCTCTAAAGCAAGGAATCCATATACAGCAAGGTATCTATCTACATCAAAGGATCTATCTACAGCAAAGGATCTATCTAGAACAAAGAATCTTTCTTCAGCAAAGGATTTATCTACAACCAACGATTTATCTACAGCTATGGATCTATCTAAAGCAAAGGATCTATATACAGCAAAAGATCTATTTACAGTGAAGGATCTATCTACTGCAAAGGATCTGTCTACAGCAAATGATCTATCTGCAACGGAGAAACTATCTACAGCAAAGTATCTATGTTCAGCAAAGAACATATCTACAGCAATGGATCTATCTACAGCAACGGATCTATCTGCAGTTAAGGATCTATAAACAGCAAAGGATCTATCTACAGCAAAATATCTATTTACAGCAAAATATCTATCTACAGCGAAGGATCTATCTACAGCAAGGGATCTATCTACAGGAAAGGATCTATATACAGCAAAGGATCTATCTACACTAAAGGATCTATCTACAGCAAAGGATCTATTTACAGCGGAGGATTTTTCTACAGCGAACTATCTACTACAGCAAAGGATCTATCTATAGCAAAGGATCAATCTACAGCAAAGGATCTATCAACAGCAAAGGATATATCTACAGCAAAGGATCTATTTACAGCAATGGATCTTTCTACAGCATAGGATCTACTACAGCAAAGGATCTATCTACAGAAAAGGATCTTTCTACAGCAAAGGATCTATCCACAGCAAAGGATCTATCTACAGAAGTGGATCTATTTACAGCGAAGGATCAATCTACAGCAAAGGATCTATCTACAGCAAAGGATCTATGTTCAGCAAAGAATCTATCTACAGTAAAGGAACTCTCTACAGCAAAGAATCTATATACAGCAAACGATCTATTTACATCAAAGGATCTATCTACAGCGAAGGATCTATTCACAGCGGAGGATTTTTCTACAGCGAACTATCTACTACAGTAAAGGAACTATCTACAGGAAAGGATCCATCTACAGTTGAGGATCAATCAACAGCAAATGATCTATCTACAGGAAAAGATCTATTTACAGCGAAAGATCTATCTACAGCAAAGGATCTATCTACAGGAAAGGATCTATCTACAGCAAAGGATCTATCTACAGGAAAGGATCTATCTAAAGCAAATGATCTATCTATACAAGAGGTTCTATCTACAGAAAATGATCAATCTACGGCAAGGGATTTATCTACGGCAAATAAATTATCTATAATTTACAGCAAAGGATGTAAGGTCTATCTACAGCTAAGGATCTACCTACAACAAAGGATCCATCTACAGCGGAAGATCTATCTACAGCAAAGGATCTATCTACAGCAAAGGATCTATTTACAGCAGAATATTTTTCTACAGCAAAGGATTTACTACAGCAAAGGATCTATCTAGAGCAAAGGATCTATCTACAGCAAAGGATCTATCTATAGGAAAGGATCTATCTTCAGAAAAGGATCTATCTATAAAAAAAGATCTATCTACAGCGAAGGATCTATCTACAGAAAAAGATCTATCAACAGCAAATGATCTATCTACGTCAAGGGATCTATTTATGGCAAAGGATCTACCTACAGCAAAGGATCTATCTACAGCAAAGGTTCTATCCACAGCAACAAATATATCTACCGTAAAGGATCTATCTACAGCAAAGGATATATCTACAGCAAAGGATCTATTTACAGCAATGGATCTTTCTACAGCATAGGATCTACTACAGCAAAGGATTTATCCACAGAAAAGGATCTATCTACAGCAAAGGATCTATCCACAGCAAAGGATCTATCTACAGAAGTGGATCTATTTACAGCGGAGGATCAATCTACAGCAAAGGATCTATCTACAGCAAAGGATCTATGTTCAGCAAAGAATCTATCTACAGCAAATGATCTATCTATACAAGAGGATCTATCTACAGAAAAGGATCAATCTACGGCAAGGGATTTATCTACGGCAAATAAATTATTTATAATTTACAGCAAAGGATCTAAGATCTATCTACAGCAAAGGATCTATCTACAACAAAGGATCCATCTACAGCGGAAGATCTATCTACATCAAAGGATCTATCTACAGCAATGGATCTATTTACAGCAGAGGATCTTTCTACAGCCAAGGATTTACTACAGCAAAGGATCTATCTAGAGCAAAGGATCTATCTACGTCAAGGGATCTATTTATGGCAAAGGATCTTCCTACAGCAAAGGATCTATCTACAGCAAAGGTTCTATCAACAGCAAAGAATCTATCTACCGTAAAGGATCTATCTACATCAAAGTATCTATCTTCAGTAAATGATCTATCTACAGAAAATTATCCATCTACAGCAAGGGGTTCATCTAGAACAACAAACAATTTATCTACAGCAAAGAATCTATCTACAGCAAAGGATCTATCAACAGCAAAGGATCTATCTACTGTAAAGGATCTATATACTGCAAAAGATCTATCTACTGCAAAGGATCTATATACAGCAAAGGATCTATCTACAGCAAAGAATCTATCTACTACAAAGAATCTATCTTCAGCAGAGAATTTATCTACAGCAAAGGATCTCTCTACAGCAAAGGATCTATTTACAGCGGAGGATCTTTCTACAGCAAAGGATCTACTACAGCAAAGGATCTACTACAGCAAAGGATCCATCTATAGCAAAGAATCTATCTACAGGAAAGGGTCTATCTACAGCAAAGGAACTCTCTACATCGAAGGATCTATCTACAGCAAAGGATCTATTTACAGCGGAGGATCTTTCTACAGCAAAGGATCTACTACAGCAAAGGATCTATCTATAGCAAAGGATCTATCTACAGGAAAGGGTCTATCTACAGCAAAGGAACTCTCTTCATCAGAGGTTCTATCTATAACAAAGGATCTATCTACAGCTGAGGATATTTCTACAACATAGGATCTATCAACAGCAAAGTGATCAATCTACAGTAGGGGATCTATTTACAGTAAAGGATCTATCTACAACAAACGATTTATCTACAGCGATGGATCTATCTACAGGAAAGGATCTATCTAAAGCAAATGATCTATCTATACAAGAGGATCTATCTACAGAAAAGGATCAATCTACGGCAAGGGATTTATCTACGGCAAATAAATTATTTATAATTTACAGCAAAGGATCTAAGATCTATCTAGAGCAAAGGATCTATCTACAACAAAGGATCCATCTACAGCGGAAGATCTATCTACATCAAAGGATCTATCTACAACAAAGGATCTATTTACAGCAGAGGATCTTTCTACAGCAAAGGATATACTACAGCAAAGGATCTATCTAGAGCAAAGGATCTATCTACAGCAAAGGATCTATCTATAAAAAAGGATCTATCTTCAGAGAAGGATCTATCTATAAAAAAGGATCTATCTACAGCGAAGGATCTATCTACAGAAAAAGATCTATCAACAGCAAATGATCTAACTACGTCAAGGGATCTATTTAGCAAAGGATCTATCTACAGCAAAGGTTCTATCAACAGCAAAGAATCTATCTACCGTAAAGGATCTATCTACAGCAAAGTATCTATCTTCAGTAAATGATCTATCTACAGAAAATTATCCATCTACAGCAAGGGGTTCATCTAGAACAACAAACAATCTATCTACAGCAAAGAATCTATCTACAGCAAAGGATCTATCATCAGCAAAGGATCTATCTACAGTAAAGGATCTATATACAGCAAAAGATCTATCTACTGCAAAGGATCTATATACAGCAAAGGATCTATCTACAGCAAAGGATCTATCTACAGCAAAAGGATCGATCTAAAGCAAAGGATCAATCTACAGCAACGGATCTATTTACAGCGGAGGATCATTCTTCAGCAAAGGATCTACTACAGCAAAGGATCTATCTATAGCAAAGAATCAATCTACAGCAAAGGATCTATCTACAGCAAAGGATATATCTACAGCGAAAGATCTATTTACAGCAATGGATCTTTCTACAGCATAGGATCTACTACAGCAAAGGATCTATCTACAACAAAGGATCTATCTACAGCAAAAGATCTATCGACAGCAAAGGATTTATCTACAGAAGTGGATCTATTTACAGCGAAGGATCAATCTACAGCAAAGGATCTATCTACAGCAAAGGATCTATGTTCAGCAAAGAATTTATCTACAGCGAAGGATCTATCTACAGCGAAGGATATATCTACAGTAAAGGATCTATCTACAGAAAGGGATCTATCTACAGGAAAGGATCTATATACAGCAAAGGATCTATCTACACTAAATTATCTATCAACAGCAAAGGATCTATCTACTGGAAAGGATCTATCTACACTAAAGGATCTATCTACAGCAAAGGATATATCTACTGGAAAGGATCTATCTACATAAAAGGATATATCTATAAAAAAAGGATCTATCTACAGCAAAGATTCTATCTACAGCAAAGGATCTAACAACAGCAAAGGATCTATCTACAGTAAAGGATCTATATACTGCGAAAGATCTATCTACTACAAAGGATCTATATACAGCAAAGGATCTATCTACAGCAAAGAATCTATCTACAACAAAGAATCTATTTTCAGCAAAGAATCTATCTACATCAAAGGATCTATCTAGAGCAAAGGATCTATTTACAGCGGAGGATTTTTCTACAGCGAACGATCTACTACAGCAAAGGATCTATCTATAGCAAAGGATCAATCTACAGCAAAGGATCTATCTACAGCAAAGGATATATCTACAGCAAAGGATCTATTCACAGCAATGGATCTTTCTACAACATAGGATCTACTACAACAAAGAATCTATCTACAGCGAAGGATCTATCTACAGCAAAGGATCTATCTACAGTAAAGGAACTATCTACAGCAAATGATCTATCTACAGGAAAATATCTATTTACAGCAAAAGATCTATCTACAGCGAAGGATCTATCTACAGCAAAGGATCTATTTACAGCAAAGAATCTATCTACAACAAAGAATCTATTTTCAGCAAAGAATCTATCTACAGCAAAGAATCTAGCTACAGCAAAGGATCGATCTAAAGCAAAGGATCAATCTACAGCAAAAGAGCTATCTACAGTAAAGGAACTCTCTACAGCAAAAGATCTATATACAGCAAACGATCTATCTACATCAAAGGATCTATCTACAGCAAAGGATCTATTTACAGCGGAGGATTTTTCTACAGCGAACGATCTACTACAGCAAAGGATCTATCTACAGCAAAGGATTTATCTACAGCAAAGGATCTATTTACAGCAATGGATCTTTCTACAGCATAGGATCTACTACAGCAAAGAATCTATCTACAGCGAAGGATCTATCTACAGCAAAGGATCTATCTACAGTAAAGGAACTATCTACAGGAAAGTATATATCTATAGATGAGGATCAATCAACAGCAAATAATCTATCGACAGGAAAATATCTATTTACAGCAAAAGATCTATCTACAGCAAAGGATCTATCTACAGCAAAGGATCTATCTACAGGAAAGGATCTATCTAAAGCAAATGATCTATCTATACAAGATGATCTATCTACAGAAAAGGATCAATCTACGGCAAGGGATTTATCTACGGCAAATAAATTATTTATAATTTACAGCAAAGGATCTAAGATCTATCTAGAGCAAAGGATCTATCTACAACAAAGGATCCATCTACAGCGGAAGATCTATCTACATCAAAGGATCTATCTACAACAAAGGATCTATTTACAGCAGAGGATCTTTCTACAGCAAAGGATATACTACAGCAAAGGATCTATCTAGAGCAAAGGATCTATCTACAGCAAAGGATCTATCTATAAGAAAGGATCTATCTTCAGAGAAGGATCTATCTATAAAAAAGGATCTATCTACAGCGAAGGATCTATCTACAGAAAAAGATCTATCAACAGCAAATGATCTAACTACGTCAAGGGATCTATTTATGGCAAAGGATCTACCCACAGCAAAGGATCTATCTACAGCAAAGGTTCTATCAACAGCAAAGAATCCATCTACCGTAAAGGATCTATCTACAGCAAAGTATCTATCTTCAGTAAATGATCTATCTACAGAAAATTATCCATCTACAGCAAGGGGTTCATCTAGAACAACAAACAATCTATCTACAGCAAAGAATCAATCTACAGCAAAGGATCTATCATCAGCAAAGGATCTATCTACAGTAAAGGATCTATATACAGCAAAAGATCTATCTACTGCAAAGGATCTATATACAGCAAAGGATCTATCTACAGCAAAGAATCTATCTACTACAAAGAATCTATCTTCAGCAAAGAATTTATCTACAGCAAAGGATCTATCTACAGCAAAAGGATCGATCTAAAGCAAAGGATCAATCTACAGCAACGGATCTATTTACAGCGGAGGATCATTCTTCAGCAAAGGATCTACTACAGCAAAGGATCTATCTATAGCAAAGAATCAATCTACAGCAAAGGATCTATCTACAGCAAAGGATATATCTACAGCGAAAGATCTATTTACAGCAATGGATCTTTCTACAGCATAGGATCTACTACAGCAAAGGATCTATCTACAACAAAGGATCTATCTACAGCAAAAGATCTATCGACAGCAAAGGATTTATCTACAGAAGTGGATCTATTTACAGCGAAGGATCAATCTACAGCAAAGGATCTATCTACAGCAAAGGATCTATGTTCAGCAAAGAATTTATCTACAGCGAAGGATCTATCTACAGCGAAGGATATATCTACAGTAAAGGATCTATCTACAGAAAGGGATCTATCTACAGGAAAGGATCTATATACAGCAAAGGATCTATCTACACTAAATTATCTATCTACAGCAAAGGATCTATCTACTGGAAAGGATCTATCTACACTAAAGGATCTATCTACAGCAAAGGATATATCTACTGGAAAGGATCTATCTACATAAAAGGATATATCTATAAAAAAAGGATCTATCTACAGCAAAGATTCTATCTACAGCAAAGGATCTAACAACAGCAAAGGATCTATCTACAGTAAAGGATCTATATACTGCGAAAGATCTATCTACTACAAAGGATCTATATACAGCAAAGGATCTATCTACAGCAAAGAATCTATCTACAACAAAGAATCTATTTTCAGCAAAGAATCTATCTACATCAAAGGATCTATCTAGAGCAAAGGATCTATTTACAGCGGAGGATTTTTCTACAGCGAACGATCTACTACAGCAAAGGATCTATCTATAGCAAAGGATCAATCTACAGCAAAGGATCTATCTACAGCAAAGGATATATCTACAGCAAAGGATCTATTTACAGCAATGGATCTTTCTACAGCATAGGATCTACTACAACAAAGAATCTATCTACAGCGAAGGATCTATCTACAGCAAAGGATCTATCTACAGTAAAGGAACTATCTACAGCAAATGATCTATCTACAGGAAAATATCTATTTACAGCAAAAGATCTATCTACAGCGAAGGATCTATCTACAGCAAAGGATCTATTTACAGCAAAGAATCTATCTACAACAAAGAATCTATTTTCAGCAAAGAATCTATCTACAGCAAAGAATCTAGCTACAGCAAAGGATCGATCTAAAGCAAAGGATCAATCTACAGCAAAAGAGCTATCTACAGTAAAGGAACTCTCTACAGCAAAAGATCTATATACAGCAAACGATCTATCTACATCAAAGGATCTATCTACAGCAAAGGATCTATTTACAGCGGATGATTTTTCTACAGCGAACGATCTACTACAGCAAAGGATCTATCTACAGCAAAGGATTTATCTACAGCAAAGGATCTATTTACAGCAATGGATCTTTCTACAGCATAGGATCTACTACAGCAAAGAATCTATCTACAGCGAAGGATCTATCTACAGCAAAGGATCTATCTACAGTAAAGGAACTATCTACAGGAAAGGATATATCTATAGATGAGGATCAATCAACAGCAAATAATCTATCGACAGGAAAATATCTATTTACAGCAAAAGATCTATCTACAGCAAAGGATCTATCTACAGCAAAGGATCTATTTACAGGAAAGGATCTATCTAAAGCAAATGATCTATCTATACAAGAGGATCTATCTACAGAAAAGGATCAATCTACGGCAAGGGATTTATCTACGGCAAATAAATTATTTATAATTTACAGCAAAGGATCTAAGATCTATCTACAGCAAAGGATCTATCTACAACAAAGGATCCATCTACAGCGGAAGATCTATCTACATCAAAGGATCTATCTACAACAAAGGATCTATTTACAGCAGAGGATCTTTCTACAGCAAAGGATCTATCTACAGCAAAGGTTCTATCAACAGCAAAGAATCTATCTACCGTAAAGGATCTATCTTCAGAGAAGGATCTATCTATAAAAAAGGATCTATCTACAGCGAAGGATCTATCTACAGAAAAAGATCTATCAACAGCAAATGATCTAACTACGTCAAGGGATCTATTTATGGCAAAGGATCTACCCACAGCAAAGGATCTATCTACAGCAAAGGTTCTATCAACAGCAAAGAATCTATCTACCGTAAAGGATCTATCTACAGCAAAGTATCTATCTTCAGTAAATGATCTATCTACAGAAAATTATCCATCTACAGCAAGGGGTTCATCTAGAACAACAAACAATCTATCTACAGCAAAGAATCTATCTACAGCAAAGGATCTATCATCAGCAAAGGATCTATCTACAGTAAAGGATCTATATACAGCAAAAGATCTATCTACTGCAAAGGATCTATATACAGCAAAGGATCTATCTACAGCAAAGAATCTATCTACTACAAAGAATCTATCTTCAGCAAAGAATTTATCTACAGCAAAGGATCTATCTACAGCAAAAGGATCGATCTAAAGCAAAGGATCAATCTACAGCAACGGATCTATTTACAGCGGAGGATCATTCTTCAGCAAAGGATCTACTACAGCAAAGGATCTATCTATAGCAAAGAATCAATCTACAGCAAAGGATCTATCTACAGCAAAGGATATATCTACAGCGAAAGATCTATTTACAGCAATGGATCTTTCTACAGCATAGGATCTACTACAGCAAAGGATCTATCTACAACAAAGGATCTATCTACAGCAAAAGATCTATCGACAGCAAAGGATTTATCTACAGAAGTGGATCTATTTACAGCGAAGGATCAATCTACAGCAAAGGATCTATCTACAGCAAAGGATCTATGTTCAGCAAAGAATTTATCTACAGCGAAGGATCTATCTACAGCGAAGGATATATCTACAGTAAAGGATCTATCTACAGAAAGGGATCTATCTACAGGAAAGGATCTATATACAGCAAAGGATCTATCTACACTAAATTATCTATCTACAGCAAAGGATCTATCTACTGGAAAGGATCTATCTACACTAAAGGATCTATCTACAGCAAAGGATATATCTACTGGAAAGGATCTATCTACATAAAAGGATATATCTATAAAAAAAGGATCTATCTACAGCAAAGATTCTATCTACAGCAAAGGATCTAACAACAGCAGAGGATCTATCTACAGTAAAGGATCTATATACTGCGAAAGATCTATCTACTACAAAGGATCTATATACAGCAAAGGATCTATCTACAGCAAAGAATCTATCTACAACAAAGAATCTATTTTCAGCAAAGAATCTATCTACATCAAAGGATCTATTTACAGCGGAGGATTTTTCTACAGCGAACGATCTACTACAGCAAAGGATCTATCTATAGCAAAGGATCAATCTACAGCAAAGGATCTATCTACAGCAAAGGATATATCTACAGCAAAGGATCTATTTACAGCAATGGATCTTTCTACAGCATAGGATCTACTACAACAAAGAATCTATCTACAGCGAAGGATCTATCTACAGCAAAGGATCTATCTACAGTAAAGGAACTATCTACAGCAAATGATCTATCTACAGGAAAATATCTATTTACAGCAAAAGATCTATCTACAGCGAAGGATCTATCTACAGCAAAGGATCTATTTACAGCAAAGAATCTATCTACAACAAAGAATCTATTTTCAGCAAAGAATCTATCTACAGCAAAGAATCTAGCTACAGCAAAGGATCGATCTAAAGCAAAGGATCAATCTACAGCAAAAGAGCTATCTACAGTAAAGGAACTCTCTACAGCAAAAGATCTATATACAGCAAACGATCTATCTACATCAAAGGATCTATCTACAGCAAAGGATCTATTTACAGCGGAGGATTTTTCTACAGCGAACGATCTACTACAGCAAAGGATCTATCTACAGCAAAGGATTTATCTACAGCAAAGGATCTATTTACAGCAATGGATCTTTCTACAGCATAGGATCTACTACAGCAAAGAATCTATCTACAGCGAAGGATCTATCTACAGCAAAGGATCTATCTACAGTAAAGGAACTATCTACAGGAAAGGATATATCTATAGATGAGGATCAATCAACAGCAAATAATCTATCGACAGGAAAATATCTATTTACAGCAAAAGATCTATCTACAGCAAAGGATCTATCTACAGCAAAGGATCTATCTACAGGAAAGGATCTATCTAAAGCTAATGATCTATCTATACAAGAGGATCTATCTACAGAAAAGGATCAATCTACGGCAAGGGATTTATCTACGGCAAATAAATTATTTATAATTTACAGCAAAGGATCTAAGATCTATCTACAGCAAAGGATCTATCTACAACAAAGGATCCATCTACAGCGGAAGATCTATCTACATCAAAGGATCTATCTACAACAAAGGATCTATTTACAGCAGAGGATCTTTCTACAGCAAAGGATCTATCTACAGCAAAGGTTCTATCAACAGCAAAGAATCTATCTACCGTAAAGGATCTATCTACAGCAAAGTATCTATCTTCAGTAAATGATCTATCTACAGAAAATTATCCATCTACAGCAAGGGGTTCATCTAGAACAACAAACAATCTATCTACAGCGAAGAATCTATCTACAGCAAAGGATCTATCAACAGCAAAGGATCTATCTACAGTAAAGGATCTATATACTGCAAAAGATCTATCTACTGCAAAGGATCTATATACAGCAAAGGATCTATCTACAGCAAAGAATCTATCTACTACAAAGAATCTATCTTCAGCAAAGAATTTATCTACAGCAAAGGATCTATCTACAGCAAATGGATCGATCTAAAGCAAAGGATCAATCTACAGCAAAAGATATATCTACAGTGAAGGTACTCTCTACAGCAAAGGATCTATATATAGCAAAGGATCTATCTACATCAAAGGATCTATCTACAGCAACAGATCTATTTACAGCGGAGGATCTTTCTCCAGCAAAGGATCTACTACAGCAAAGGATCTATCTATAGCAAAGGATCAATCTACAGCAAAGGATCTATCTACAGCAAAGGATATATCTACAGCAAAAGATCTATTTACAGCAATGGATCTTTCTACAGCATAGGATCTACTACAGCAAAGTATCTATCTTCAGCAAAGGATCTATCTGCAGCAAAGGATCTATATTCAGCAAAGAATTTATCTACAGCGAAGGATCTATCTACAGCAAAGGATATATCTACAGTAAAGGAACTATCTACAGGAAAAGATCCATCTACAGTTAAGGATCAATCAACAGCAAATGATCTATTTACAGCAAAATATCTATCTACAGCGAAGGATCTATCTACAGCAAGGGATCTATCTACAGGAAAGGATCTATATACAGCAAAAGATCTATCTACACTGAAGGATCTATCTACAGCAAAGGATCTATCTACTGGAAAGGATCTATCTACATAAAAGGATATATCTTTAAAAAAGGATCTATCTACAGCGGAGGATCTATCTACAGAAAAAGATCTATCAACAGCAAATGAACTATCTACGTCAAGGGATCTATTTATGGCAAAGGATCTATCTACACCAGAGGATCTATCTACAGCAAAGTTTCTATCTACAGCAAAAGATCTATCTACCGTAAAGGATCTATCTACAGCAAAAGATCTATCTTCAGTAAATGATCTATCTACAGAAAGGTATCCATCTACAGCAAGGGGTCAATCTAGAATAACAAACAATCTATCTACAGCAAAGATTCTATCTACAGCAAAGGATCTAACAACAGCAAAGGATCTATCTACAGTAAAGGATCTATATACTGCAAAAGATCTATCTACTGCAAAGGATCTATATACAGCAAAGGATCTATATTCAGCAAAGGATCTATCTACAGCAAAGGATCTATTTACAGCGGAAGATTTTTCTACAGCGAACGATCTACTACAGCAAAGGATCTATCTATAGCAAAGGATCAATCTACAGCAAAGAATCTATCTACAGCAAAGGATATATCTACAGCAAAGGATCTATCTACAGTAAAGGAACTATCTACAGCAAATGATCTATCTACAGGAAAATATCTATTTACAGCAAAGGATCTATCTACAGCGAAGGATCTATCTACAGCAAAGGATCTATTTACAGCAAAGAATCTATCTACAACAAAGAATCTATTTTCAGCAAAGAATCTATCTACAGCAAAGAATCTAGCTACAGCAAAGGATCGATCTAAAGCAAAGGATCAATCTACAGCAAAAGAGCTATCTACAGTAAAGGAACTCTCTACAGCAAAAGATCTATATACAGCAAACGATCTATCTACATCAAAGGATCTATCTACAGCAAAGGATCTATTTACAGCGGAGGATTTTTCTACAGCGAACGATCTACTACAGCAAAGGATCTATCTACAGCAAAGGATTTATCTACAGCAAAGGATCTATTTACAGCAATGGATCTTTCTACAGTAAAGGATCTATCTACAGTAAAGGAACTATCTACAGCAAAGGATCTATCTACAGCAAAGGATATATCTACAGCGAAAGATCTATTTACAGCAATGGATCTTTCTACAGCATAGGATCTACTACAGCAAAGTATCTATCTTCAGCAAAGGATCTATCTACAGCAAAGGATCTATCTACAGCAAAGGATCCATCTACAGAAGTGGATCTATTTACGGCGAAGGATCAATCTACAGCAAAGGATCTATCTGCAGCAAAGGATCTATATTCAGCAAAGAATTTATCTACAGCGAAGGATCTATCTACAGCAAAGGATCTATTTACAGCAAAGAATCTATCTACAACAAAGAATCTATTTTCAGCAAAGAATCTATCTACAGCAAAGAATCTAGCTACAGCAAAGGATCGATCTAAAGCAAAGGATCAATCTACAGCAAAAGAGCTATCAACAGTAAAGGAACTCTCTACAGCAAAAGATCTATATACAGCAAACGATCTATCTACATCAAAGGATCTATCTACAGCAAAGGATCTATTTACAGCGGAGGATTTTTCTACAGCGAACGATCTACTACAGCAAAGGATCTATCTACAGCAAAGGATTTATCTACAGCAAAGAATCTATCTACAGCGAAGGATCTATCTACAGTAAAGGATCTATCTACAGTAAAGGAACTATCTACAGGAAAGGATATATCTATAGATGAGGATCAATCAACAGCAAATAATCTATCGAATGGAAAATATCTATTTACAGCAAAAGATCTATCTACAGCAAAGGATCTATCTACAGCAAAGGATCTATCTACAGGAAAGGATCTATCTAAAGCAAATGATCTATCTATACAAGAGGATCTATCTACAGAAAAGGATCAATCTACGGCAAGGGATTTATCTACGGCAAATAAATTATTTATAATTTACAGCAAAGGATCTAAGATCTATCTACAGCAAAGGATCTATCTACAACAAAGGATCCATCTACAGCGGAAGATCTATCTGCATCAAAAGATCTATCTACAACAAAGGATCTATTTACAGCAGAGGATCTTTCTACAGCAAAGGATCTATCTACAGCAAAGGTTCTATCAACAGCAAAGAATCTATCTACCGTAAAGGATCTATCTACAGCAAAGTATCTATCTTCAGTAAATGATCTATCTACAGAAAATTATCCATCTACAGCAAGGGGTTCATCTAGAACAACAAACAATCTATCTACAGCGAAGAATCTATCTACAGCAAAGGATCTATCAACAGCAAAGGATCTATCTACAGTAAAGGATCTATATACTGCAAAAGATCTATCTACTGCAAAGGATCTATATACAGCAAAGGATCTATCTACAGCAAAGAATCTATCTACTACAAAGAATCTATCTTCAGCAAAGAATTTATCTACAGCAGAGGATCTATCTACAGCAAAAGGATCGATCTAAAGCAAAGGATCAATCTTCAGCAAAAGATATATCTACAGTGAAGGTACTCTCTACAGCAAAGGATATATATATAGCAAACGATCTATCTACATCAAAGGATCTATCTACAGCAACAGATCTATTTACAGCGGAGGATCTTTCTCCAGCAAAGATCTACTACAGCAAAGGATCTATCTATAGCAAAGGATCAATCTACAGCAAAGGATCTATCTACAGCAAAGGATATATCTACAGCGAAAGATCTATTTACAGCAATGGATCTTTCTACAGCATAGGATCTACTACAGCAAAGTATCTATCTTCAGCAAAGGATCTATCTACAGCAAAGGATCTATCTACAGCAAAGGATCCATCTACAGAAGTGGATCTATTTACAGCGAAGGATCAATCTACAGCAAAGGATCTATCTGCAGCAAAGGATCTATATTCAGCAAAGAATTTATCTACAGCGAAGGATCTATCTACAGCAAAGGATATATCTACAGTAAAGGAACTATCTACAGGAAAAGATCCATCTACAGTTAAGGATCAATCAACAGCAAATGATCTATTTACAGCAAAATATCTATCTACAGCGAAGGATCTATCTACAGCAAGGGATCTATCTACAGGAAAGGATCTATATACAGCAAAAGATCTATCTACACTGAAGGATCTATCTACAGCAAAGGATCTATCTACTGGAAAGGATCTATCTACATAAAAGGATATATCTATAAAAAAGGATCTATCTACAGCGGAGGATCTATCTACAGAAAAAGATCTATCAACAGCAATTGAACTATCTACGTCAAGGGATCTATTCATGGCAAAGGATCTATCTACACCAGAGGATCTATCTACAGCAAAGTTTCTATCTACAGCAAAAGATCTATCTACCGTAAAGGATCTATCTACAGCAAAAGATCTATCTTCAGTAAATGATCTATCTACAGAAAGGTATCCATCTACAGCAAGGGGTCAATCTAGAATAACGAACAATCTATCTACAGCAAAGATTCTATCTACAGCAAAGTATCTAACAACAGCAAAGGATCTATCTACAGTAAAGGATCTATATACTGCAAAAGATCTATTTACTGCAAAGGATCTATATACAGCAAAGGATCTATATTCAGCAAAGGATCTATCTACAGCAAAGGATCTATTTACAGCGGAAGATTTTTCTACAGCGAACGATCTACTACAGCAAAGGATCTATCTATAGCAAAGGTTCAATCTACAGCAAAGAATCTATCTACAGCAAAGGATATATCTACAGCAAAGGATCTATTTACAGCAATGGATCTTTCTACAGCATAGGATCTACTACAGCAAAGAATCTATCTACAGCGAAGGATCTATCTACAGCAAAGGATCTATCTACAGTAAAGGAACTATCTACAGGAAAGGATCTATCTATAGTTGAGGATCAATCAACAGCAAATGATCTATCTACAAGAGAATATCTATTTACAGCAAAAGATCTATCTACAGCAAAGGATCTATCTACCTCAAAGGATCTATCTACAGCAAAGAATCTATCTACAACAAAGAATCTATTTTCAGCAAAGAATCTATCTACAGCAAAGAATCTAGATACAGCAAATGATCGATCTAAAGCAAAGGATAAATCTACAGCAAAAGATCTATCTACAGTAAAGGAACTCTCTACAGCAAAGGGTCTATATACAGCAAACGATCTATCTACATCAAAGGATCGTTCATCTAGAACAACAAACAATCTATCTACAGCAAAGAATCTATCTACAGCAAAGGATCTATCAACAGCAAAGGATCTATCTACAGTAAAGGATCTATATACTGCAAAAGATCTATCTACTACAAAGGATCTATATACAGCAAAGGATCTATCTACAGCAAAGAATCTATCTACTACAAAGAATCTATCTTCAGCAAAGAATTTATCTACAGCAAAGGATCTATCTACAGCAAAAGGATCGATCTAAAGCAAAGGATCAATCTACAGCAAAAGATCTATCTACAGTGAAGGTACTCTCTACAGCAAAGGATTTATATATAGCAAACGATCTATCTACATCAAAGGATCTATCTACAGCAACAGATCTATTTACAGCGGAGGATCTTTCTTCAGCAAAGGATCTACTACAGCAAAGGATCTATCTATAGCAAAGGATCAATCTACAGCAAAGGATCTATCTACAGCAAAGGATATATCTACAGCGAAAGATTTATTTACTGCAATGGATCTTTCTACAGCATAGGATCTACTACAGCAAAGTATCTATCTTCAGCAAAGGATCTATCTACAGCAAAGGATCTATCTACAGCAAAGGATCTATCTACAGAAGTGGATCTATTTACAGCGAAGGATCAATCTACAGCAAAGGATCTATCTGCAGCAAAGGATCTATATTCAGCAAAGAATTTATCTACAGCGAAGGATCTATCTACAGCAAAGGATATAGCTACAGTAAAGGAACTATCTACAGGAAAAGATCCTTCTACAGTTAAGGATCAATCAACAGCAAATGATCTATTTACAGCAAAATATCTATCTACAGCGAAGGATCTATCTACAGCAAGGGATCTATCTACAGGAAAGGATCTATATACAGCAAAAGATCTATCTACACTAAAGGATCTATCTACAGCAAAGGATCTATCTACTGGAAAGGATCTATCTACATAAAAGGATATATCTATAAAAAAGGATCTATCTACAGCGGAGGATCTATCTACAGAAAAAGATCTATCAACAGCAAATGAACTATCTACGTCAAGGGATCTATTTATGGCAAAGGATCTATCTACACCAGAGGATCTATCTACAGCAAAGTTTCTATCTACAGCAAAAGATCTATCTACCGTAAAGGATCTATCTACAGCATAAGATCTATCTTCAGTAAATGATCTATCTACAGAAAGGTATCCATCTACAGCAAGGGGTCAATCTAGAATATCTAACAATCTATCTACAGCAAAGATTCTATCTACAGCAAAGGATCTAACAACAGCAAAGGATCTATCTACAGTAAAGGATCTATATACTGCAAAAGATCTATCTACTGCAAAATATCTATATACAGCAAAGGATCTATATTCAGCAAAGGATCTATCTACAGCAAAGGATCTATTTACAGCGGAAGATTTTTCTACAGCGAACGATCTACTACAGCAAAGGATCTATCTATAGCAAAGGATCAATCTACAGCAAAGAATCTATCTACAGCAAAGGATATATCTACAGCAAATGATCTATCTACAGCAAAGGATTTATCTACAGCAAAGGATATATTTACAGCAATGGATCTTTCTACAGCATAGGATCTACTACAGCAAAGAATCTATTTTCAGCAAAGAATCTATCTACAGCAAAGAATCTAGATACAGCAAATGATCGATCTAAAGCAAAGGATCAATCTACATCAAAGGATCTATCTACAGCAAAGGATCTATTTACAGCAGAGGATCTTTCTACAGCAAAGGATTTACTACAGCAAAGGATCTATCTAGAGCAAAGGATCTATCTACAGCAAAGTATCTATCTATAAGAAAGGATCTATCTTCAGAAAAGGATCTATCTATAAAAAAGGATCTATCTACAGCAAAGGTTCTATCAACAGCAAAGAATCTATCTACCGTAAAGGATCTATCTACAGCAAAGTATCTATCTTCAGTAAATGATCTATCTACAGAAAATTATCCTTCTACAGCAAGGGGTTCATCTAGAACAACAAACAATCTATCTACAGCAAAGAATCCATCAACAGCAAAGGATCTATCTACAGTAAAAGATCTATTTACTGCAAAAGATCTATCTACTGCAAAGGATCTATATACAGCAATGGATCTATCTACATCAAATAATCTATCTACTACAAAGAATCTATCTTCAGCAAAGAATTTATCTACAGCAAAGGATCTATGTACAGCAAAAGGATCGATCTAAAGCAAAGGATCAATCTACAGCAAAAGATCTATCTACAGTGAAGGAACTCTCTACAGCAAAGGATCTATATATAGCAAACGATCTATCTACATCAGAGGATCTATCTACAGCAACGGATCTATTTACAGCGGAGGATCTTTCTTCAGCAAAGGATCTACTACAGCAAAGGATCTATCTACAGCAAATGATCTATCTACAGCAAAGGATATATCTACATCAAAAGCTCTATCTACAGAAGTGGATCTATTTACAGCGAAGGATCAATCTACAGCAAAGGATCTATCTACAGCAAAGGATCTATGTTCAGCAAAGAATTTATGTACAGCGAAGGATCTATCTACAGCAAAGGATATATCTACAGTAAAGGAACTATCTACAGGAAAAGATCCATCTACAGTTAAGGATCAATTAACAGCAAATGATCTATCTACAGGAAAAGATCTATCTACAGTTAAGGATCTATCAACAGCAAAGGATCTATTTACTGCAAAAGATCTATTCAAAGCAAAATATATATCTACAGCGAAGGATCTATCTACAGCAAGGGATCTATCTACAGGAAAGGATCTATATACTGCAAAAGATCTATCTACACTAAAGGATCTATCTACAGCAAAGGATCTATCTGCTGGAAAGGATCTATCTACATAAAAGGATATATCTATAAAAAAGGATCTATCTACAGCGGAGGATCTATCTACAGAAAAAGATCTATCAATAGCAAATGAACTATCTACGTCAAGGGATCTATTTATGGCAAAGGATCTATCTACACCAAAGGATCTATCTACAGCAAAGTTTCTATCTACAGCAAAAGATCTATCTACCGTAAAGGATCTAACTACAGCAAAGGATCTATCTTCAGTAAATGATCTATCTACAGAAAGGTATCCATCTACAGCAAGGGGTCAATCTAGAATAACAAACAATCTATCTACAGCAAAGATTCTATCTACAGCAAAGGATCTAACAACAGCAAAGGATCTATCTACAGTAATGGATCTATATACTGCAAAAGATCTATCTACTGCAAAGGATCTATATACAGCAAAGGATCTATCTACAGCAAAGAATCTATCTACAACAAAGAATCTATTTTCAGCAAAGAATTTATCTACAGCAAAGAATCTAGCTACAGCAAAGGATCGATCTAAAGCAAAGGATCAATCTACAGCAAAAGATCTATCTACAGTAAAGGAACTCTCTACAGCAAAGGATCTATATACAGCAAACGATCTATCTACAGCAAAGGATATATCTACAGCAAAGGATCTATTTACAGCAATGGATCTTTCTACAGCATAGGATCTACTACAGCAAAGGATCTAACTACAGAAAAGGATCTATCTACAGCAAAGGATCTATCCACAGCAAAGGATCTATCTACAGAAATGGATCTATTTACAGCGAAGGATCAATCTACAGCAAAGGATCTATCTACAGCAAAGGATCTATGTTCAGCAAAGAATCTATCTACAGCGAAGGATCTATCTACAGCAAAGGATCTATCTACAGTAAAGGAACTATCTACAGGAAAGGATCCATCTACAGTTGAGGATCAATCAACAGCAAATGATCTATCTACAGGAAAAGATCTATTTACCGCAAAAGATCTATCTACAGCAAAGGATCTATCTACAGCAAAGGATCTATCTACAGGAAAGGATCTATCTACAGGAAAGGATCTATCTAAAGCAAATGATCTATCTATACAAGAGGATCTATCTACAGAAAATGATCACTCTACAGCAAGGGATATATCTACGTCAAATAAATTATTTATAATTTACAGCAAAGGATGTAAGATCTATCTACAGCAAAGGATCTATCTACAGCAAAGGATCTATCTACAGAAGTGGATCTATTTACTGCGAAGGATCAATCTACAGCAAAGGATCTATCTACAGTAAAGGATCTATGTTCAGCAAAGAATTTATCTACAGCGAAGGATCTATCTACAGCAAAGGATATATCTACAGTAAAGGAACTATCTACAGGAAAAGATCCATCTACAGTTAAGAATCAATCAACAGCAAATGATCTATCTACAGGAAAAGATCTATTCACAGCAAAAGATCTATCTACCTCAAAGGATCTATCTACAGCAAAGGATCTAACTACAGGAAAGGATCTATCTACCTAAAAGGATATATCTATAAAAAAGGATCTATCTACAGCGAAGGATCTATCTACAAAAAAAGATTTATCAACAGCAAATGATCTATCTATGTCAAGGGATCTAATTATGGCAAAGGATCTATCTACAGCAAAAGATCTATCTACAGCAAAGGTTCTATCTACAGCAAAGGATCTATCTACAGTAAAGGATCTATATACTGCAAAAGATCTATCTACTGCAAAGGATCTATATACAGCGATGGATCGATCTACAGCAAAGGATCTATCTACAGCAAAGGATCTATCTTCAGCAAAGGATCTATCTACTGCAAAGGATCTATTTACAGCAAAGGATCTGTTTACAGTCAAGGATTCATCTACTGTAAAGGATCTCTCTACAGCAAAGGATCAATCTAAATTTAAGGATCTATCTTAAGCAAAGGATCTATCTACAGCAAAGTAATCTATCTGCAGTAAGGGATCTATCTACAGCAAAGAATCTGTCTACACCAAAAGATCTGTCTACAGCGCAGGATATGTCAACAGCAAAGGATCAATTTATAGCAAAAGATCTATTCACAACAAAAGTTCTATCTACAGCAAAGGATCTATCTACAACAAAAGATCTATCTACAGGAAAAGATCTATCGACAGCAAAGGATCTATTTACAGTAAAGGAGCTATCTACAGCAAAAGATCAATCAAGAGTAAGGGATCTATCTGCAGCAAAAGATCTATCTACAGCAAAGTGATCTATATACAGTAGAGGATCTATCTACAGCAAATAATCTATCTAGAGTAAAGTGATCTATCTACAGTAAGGGATCTATCTACAGCAAAGAATCTATCTACACCAAAGGATCTTTCTACAGCGAAAGATCTGTCAACAGCAAAGGATCTATCTACAGCGAAGGATCTATTTACAGCAGAAGATCTTTCTACAGCAGAGGATTTTTCTAAAGCAAAGGATCTATCTACAGCAAAGGATCTATCTACAGCAAAGGATCTATTTACAGTATGGGATCTATCTACAGCAACAGTTTTATCAACAATAAAAGATCTATCTACAGAAAAGGATCTATCTACAGAAAAGGATTTATCTACAGCGAAGAATATATCTACAGCAAAGGATCTATCTACAGCAAAGGATCTATCAACGGCAAGGGATCTATCTACGGCAAAGGATTTATTAATTTATTTACAGCAAAGGATCTTAGATCTATCTACAGCTGAGGATCTATCTACAGCAAAGTATCTATCTACAGCAAAGGATCTAGCTACTGCAAAAGATCTATCTACAGTAAAGGAACTCTATACAGCCAAAGGATATATCTACAGCAAAGGAACTCTATACAGCCAAAGGATCCATTTAAAGCAAAGGATCTATCTACAGCAAAGGATCTATCTACAGCGAAGGATCTATTTATAGCGGAGATTCTTTCTACAGCAAAGGAACTACTACAGCAAAAGATCTATCTACAGCAAAGGATCTATCTACAGCAAAGGATCTATCTACAGCAAAGGACCTATCTACAGTAAGGGATCTATTTACAGCGAAGGATCAATCTACAGCAAATGATCTATCTACAGCAAAGGATATTTCTACAGCATAGGATCTATCTACAGCAATGGATCTATCTACAGTGAGGGATCTTTTTGCAGCAAAGGATCAATCTACCTCAAAGGATCTATTTACAGCGAAGGATCGATCTACCGCAAAGGATCTATCTACAGCAAAGGATCTATCTACAGCAAAGGATCTATCTACTGCAAAGGATCTATCTACTTATAGCAAAGGATCTGTTTACAGTCAAGGATTTATCTACTGCAAAGGATCTCTCTACAGCAAAGTATCTATCTACAGTAATGGATCTTTTTGCAGCAAAGGATCAATCTACAGCAAAGGATCAATCTACAGCAAAGGATCTATCTACAGCAAAGGATCTATTTATAGCGGAGAATCTTTCTACAGCAAAGGAACTTCTACAGCAAAAGATCTATCTAAAGCAAAGGATCTATCAACAGCAAAGGATCTATCTACAGCAAAGGTCCTATCTACAGTAAGGGATCTATTTACAGCGAAGGATCAATCTACAGCAATCGATCTATCTACAGCATAGGATCTATCTACAGCAATGGATCTATCTACAGTAATGGATCTTTTTGCAGCAAAGGATCAATCTACAGCGAAGGATCTATTTACAGCGAAGGATCGATCTACAGCAAAAAATCTATCTACAGTAAAGGAACTATCTACAGCAAAGGTTCTATCTACAGCAAAGGATCTCTCTACAGCAAAGGATCTATCTACAGTAAAGGATCTATCTACAACGAAGGATCTATATACAGCTAAGAATCTATCTACAGTAAAGGATCTATCTACAGCAAAGGATCTATCTAGAGCAAAGGATCTCTCTACAGCAAAGGATCTATCTACAGTAAAGGGTCTATCTACAGCAAAGGATCTATCTACAGGAAAGGATCTATCTACAGCAAAGGATCTATTTACAGTAAAGGAGCTATCTACATCAAAAGATCTATCGACAATGAGGGATCTATCTGCAGCAAAGGATCTATCTACAGCAAAAGATCTGTCTTCAGCAAAGGATCTTTATACAGCATAGGATCTATCAAAAGTCAAGGATTTATCTACTGCAAAGGATCTCTCTACAGTGAAGGATCAATCTACATTTAAGGATCTATCTACAGCAAAGGATCTATCTAAAGCCAAAGATCTATCTATAACAAAAAATCTATTTACAAAAGCAGAACTTTATACAGCAAAAGATCTATCTACAGCAAAGGTTCTATCTACAGCAAAGTGATCTATCTTCAGTAAAGGATCTATCTACAGCAAAGAATCTGTCTTCACCAAAGTATCTTTCTACAATGCAGGATCTGTCAGAAGCAAAGGATCAATCTATAGCAAAAGATCTATTTACAACAAAAGTTCAATCTACAGCAAAAAATCTATCAACAGCAAGGGATCTATCTACAGGAAAGGATCTGTCTACAGCAAGGGATCTATTTACAGTAAAGGAGCTATCTACAGCAAAAGATCTATCAACAGTAAGGGATCTATCTGCAGCAAAGAATCAATCTACAGCAAAGGATCTATCTTCAGCAAAGGATCTATCTACAGCAAAGTGATCTATCTACAGTAGGGGATTGATCTACAGCAAATGATCTATCTACAGCAAAGTGTTCTATCTACAGTAAGGGATCTATCTACAGCAAAAAATCTATCTACACCAAAGGATCTTTCTACAGCGAAAGATCTGTCAACAGCAAGGGATCTATCTACAGCAAAGGATCTATTTACAGCAGAAGATCTTTCTACAGCAGAGGATCTTTCTACAGCAAAGGATTTATCTACAGCAAATTATCTATCTACAACAAACGATTTATCTACAGCAAAGGATCTATTTACATTTAAGGATCCATCTACAGCAAAGGATCTATCTACAGTAAAGGATCTATATACAGCAAAGGACCTATCTACAGTAAGGATCTATCTACATCATATGATCAATCAACAGCAAGGGATCTATCTGCAGCAAAGGATCTATTTACAGTAAAGGAGCTATCTAGAGCAAAAGATCTATCTACAGCAAAAGATCTATCTACAGCAAAGGATCTATCTACAGCGAAGGACCTATCTAGAGTAAGGGATCTATTTACAGCGAAGGATCAATCTACAGCAAATGATCTATCTACAGCAAAAGATCTATCTACAGCAAAGGATCTATCTACTTCAAAGGATCTATCTACAGCAAAGGATCTGTTTACAGTCAAGGATTTATCTACTGCAAAGGATCTCTCTACAGCAAAGGATCAATCTACATTTAAGGATCTATCTTAAGCAAAGGATCTATCTACAGGAAAGGATCTATCTAAAGCAAAGAATCTATTTACAGTAAAGGAGCTATCTACAGCAAAAGATCTATCAACAGTAAGGGATCTATCTTCAGCAAAAGATCTATCTACAGCAAAGGATCTATCTTCAGCAAAGGATCTATCTACAGCAAAGTGATCTATATACAGTAAGAGATCTATCTACAGCAAATGATCTATCTACAGTAAAGTGATCTATCTACAGTAAGGGATCTATCTACAGCAAAGAATCTATCTACACCAAAGGATCTTTCTACAGCGAAAGATCTATCGACAATGAGGGATCTATCTGCAGCAAAGGATCTATCTACAGCAAAGGATCTATCTTCAGCAAAGGATCTTTATACAGCATAGGATCTATCTACAGTCAAGGATTTCTCTACTGCAAAGGATCTCTCTACAGCATATGATCAATCTAAAGTTAAGGATCTATCTTAAGCAAAGGATCTATCAACAGCAAAGGATCTATCTAAAGCCAAAGATCTATCCACAACAAAAAATCTATTTACAAAAGCAGAACTTTATACAGCATAGGATCTATCTACAGCAAAGGATCTATCTACAGCAAAGTGATCCATCTTCATTAAGGGATCTATCTACAGCAAAGAATCTGTCTTCACTAAAGTATCTTTCTACAATGCAGGATCTGTCAACAGCAAAGGATCAATCTATAGCAAAAGATCTATTTACAACAAAAGTTCAATCTACAGCAAAAAATCTATCAACAGCAAGATCTATCTACAGGAAAGGATCTGTCTACAGCAAGGGATCTATTTACAGTAAAGGAGCTATCTACAGCAAAAGATCTATCAACAATAAGGGATCTATCTGCAGCAAAGAATCTATCTACAGCAAAGGATCTATCTTCAGCAAAGAATCTATCTACAGCAAAGTGATCAATCTATAGTAGGGGATCGATCTACAGCAAATGATCTATCTACAGCAAAGTGTTTTATCTAGAGTAGGGGATCTATCTACAGCAAAAAATCTATCTACACCAAAGGATCTTTCTACAGCGAAAGATCTGTCAACAGCAAAGGATCTATCTACAGCAAAGGATCTATTTACAGCAGAAGATCTTTCTACTGCAGAGGATCTTTCCACAGCAAAGGATCTATCTACAGCAAAGGATCTATCTACAGCAACGGTTTTTTCTACAATAAAAGATCTATCTACAGAAAAAGATCTATCTGAAGAAAAGGATCTATCTACAGTAAAGGAACTATCTACAGCAAATTATCTATCTACAACAAACTATTTATCTACAGCAAAGGATCTATCTACATATGAGGATCCTTATATAGCAAAGGACCTATCTACAGTAAGGATCTATCTACATCATATGATCAATTCACAGCAAGGGATCTATCTGCAGCAAAGGATCTATTTACAGTAAAGGAGCTATCTAGAGCAAAAGATCTATCTACAGCAAAAGATCTATCTACAGCAAAGGATCTACCTACAGCAAAGGATCTATCTACAGCAAAGGATCTATCTACAGTCAAGGATTTATCTACTGCAAAGGATCTCTCTACAGTAAAGGATCTATCTACATTTAAGGATCTATCTACAGCAAAGGATGTATCTACAGCAAAGGATCTATCTAAAGCCAATGATCTATCTACAAAAAAGGATCTATTTACAACAGCAGAACTTTATACAGCAAAGGATCTATCTACAGCAAAGTGATCTATCTTCAGTAAGGGAGTTATCTACAGCAAATTATCTGTCTACACCAAAGAATCTTTCTACAGCGCAGGATCTGTCAACAGCAAAGGATCATTCCATCTCAAAAAATCTATTTACAACAAAAGTTCTATCTACAGCAAAGGATCTATCTACAGCAAAGGATCTATCTACAGGAAAGGATCTATCTACAGCAAAGGATCTATTTACAGTAAAGGAGCTATCTACAGCAAAAGATCTATCAACAATAAGGGATCTATCTGCAGCAAAGGATCTATCTACAGCAAAAGATCTATCTTCAGCAAAGGATCTATCTACAGCAAAGAGATCTATCTACAGTAAGCGATCTATCTACAGCAAATGATCTATTTACAGCAAAGTGATCTATCTACAGCAAAGGATCTATCTTCAGCAAAGGATCTATCTACAGCAAAGTGATCTATCTACAGTAGGGGATTGATCTACAGCAAATGATCTATCTACAGCAAAGTGTTCTATCTACAGTAAGGGATCTATCTACAGCAAAAAATCTATCTACACCAAAGGATCATTCTACAGCGAAAGATCTGTCAACAGCAAGGGATCTATCTACAGGAAAGGATCTGTCTACAGCAAGGGATCTATTTACAGTAAAGGAGCTATCTACAGCAAAAGATCTATCAACAGTAAGGGATCTATCTGCAGCAAAGAATCTATCTACAGCAAAGGATCTATCTTCAGCAAAGGATCTATCTACAGCAAAGTGATCTATCTACAGTAGGGGATTGATCTACAGCAAATGATTTATCTACAGCAAAGTGTTCTATCTACAGTAAGGGATCTATCTACAGCAAAAAATCTATCTACACCAAAGGATCTTTCTACAGCGAAAGATCTGTCAACAGCAAGGGATCTATCTACAGCAAAGGATCTTTCTACAGCAGAAGATCTTTCTACAGCAGAGGATCTTTCTACAGCAAAGGATTTATCTACAGCAAATTATCTATCTACAACAAACGATTTATCTACAGCAAAGGATCTATTTACATTTAAGGATCCATCTACAGCAAAGGATCTATCTACAGTAAAGGATCTATATACAGCAAAGGACCTATCTACAGTAAGGATCTATCTACATCATATGATCAATCCACAGCAAGGGATCTATCTGCAGCAAAGGATCTATTTACAGTAAAGGAGCTATCTAGAGCAAAAGATCTATCTACAGCAAAAGATCTTTCTACAGCAAAGGATCTATCTACAGCGAAGGACCTATCTAGAGTAAGGGATCTATTTACAGCGAAGGATCAATCTACAGCAAATGATCTATCTACAGCAAAAGATCTATCTACAGCAAAGGATCTATCTACTTCAAAGGATCTATCTACAGCAAAGGATCTGTTTACAGTCAAGGATTTATCTACTGCAAAGGATCTCTCTACAGCAAAGGATCAATCTACATTTAAGGATCTATCTTAAGCAAAGGATCTATCTACAGGAAAGGATCTATCTAAAGCAAAGAATCTATTTACAGTAAAGGAGCTATCTACAGCAAAAGATCTATCAACAGTAAGGGATCTATCTTCAGCAAAAGATCTATCTACAGCAAAGGATCTATCTTCAGCAAAGGATCTATCTACAGCAAAGTGATCTATATACAGTAAGAGATCTATCTACAGCAAATGATCTATCTACAGTAAAGTGATCTATCTACAGTAAGGGATCTATCTACAGCAAAGAATCTATCTACACCAAAGGATCTTTCTACAGCGAAAGATCTATCGACAATGAGGGATCTATCTGCAGCAAAGGATCTATCTACAGCAAAGGATCTATCTTCAGCAAAGGATCTTTATACAGCATAGGATCTATCTACAGTCAAGGATTTATCTACTGCAAAGGATCTCTCTACAGCATATGATCAATCTAAAGTTAAGGATCTATCTTAAGCAAAGGATCTATCAACAGCAAAGGATCTATCTAAAGCCAAAGATCTATCCACAACAAAAAATCTATTTACAAAAGCAGAACTTTATACAGCATAGGATCTATCTACAGCAAAGGATCTATCTACAGCAAAGTGATCCATCTTCATTGAGGGATCTATTTACAGCAAAGAATCTGTCTTCACTAAAGTATCTTTCTACAATGCAGGATCTGTCAACAGCAAAGGATCAATCTATAGCAAAAGATCTATTTAAAACAAAAGTTCAATCTACAGCAAAAAATCTATCAACAGCAAGATCTATCTACAGGAAAGGATCTGTCTACAGCAAGGGATCTATTTACAGTAAAGGAGCTATCTACAGCAAAAGATCTATCAACAATAAGGGATCTATCTGCAGCAAAGAATCTATCTACAGCAAAGGATCTATCTTCAGCAAAGAATCTATCTACAGCAAAGTGATCAATCTACAGTAGGGGATCGATCTACAGCAAATGATCTATCTACAGCAAAGTGTTTTATCTAGAGTAGGGGATCTATCTACAGCAAAAAATCTATCTTAACCAAAGGATCTTTCTACAGCGAAAGATCTGTCAACAGCAAAGGATCTATCTACAGCAAAGGATCTATTTACAGCAGAAGATCTTTCTACTGCAGAGGATCTTTCCACAGCAAAGGATCTATCTACAGCAAAGGATCTATCTACAGCAACGGTTTTTTCTACAATAAAAGATCTATCTACAGAAAAAGATCTATTTGAAGAAAAGGATCTATCTACAGTAAAGGAACTATCTACAGCAAATTATCTATCTACAACAAACTATTTATCTACAGCAAAGGATCTATCTACATATGAGGATCTATATACAGCAAAGGACCTATCTACACTAAGGATCTATCTACATCATATGATCAATCCACAGCAAGGGATCTATCTGCAGCAAAGGATCTATTTACAGTAAAGGAGCTATCTAGAGCAAAAGATCTATCTACAGCAAAAGATCTATCTACAGCAAAGGATCTACCTACAGCAAAGGATCTATCTACAGCAAAGGATCTATCTACAGTCAAGGATTTATCTACTGCAAAGGATCTCTCTACAGTAAAGGATCTATCTACATTTAAGGATCTATCTACAGCAAAGGATGTATCTACAGCAAAGGATCTATCTAAAGCCAATGATCTATCTACAAAAAAGGATCTATTTACAACAGCAGAACTTTATACAGCAAAGGATCTATTTACAGCAAAGTGATCTATCTTCAGTAAGGGAGTTATCTACAGCAAATTATCTGTCTACACCAAAGAATCTTTCTACAGCGCAGGATCTGTCAACAGCAAAGGATCATTCTATCTCAAAAAATCTATTTACAACAAAAGTTCTATCTACAGCAAAGGATCTATCTACAGCAAAGGATCTATCTGCAGCAAAGGATCTATCTACAGCAAAAGATCTATCTTCAGCAAAGGATCTATCTACAGCAAAGAGATCTATCTACAGTAAGCGATCTATCTACAGCAAATGATCTATTTACAGCAAAGTGATCTATCTACAGTAAGGGATCTATCTACAGCAAAGAATCTATCTACACCAAAGGATCTTTCTTCAGCGAGAGATCTGTCAACAGCAAAGGATCTATCTACAGCAAAGGATCTATCTACGGCAAGGGATCTATCTACGGAAAAGGATTCATTTATTTATTTACAGCAAAAGATCTTAGATCTATCGACAGCTAAGGATCTATCTACAGCAAAGGATCTCTCTACAGCAAAGGATCTATTTACAGTATGGGATCTATCTACAGCGAAGGTTTTTTTTACAGTATGGGATCTATCAAAAAAAATGTTTTATTTACAGTATGAGATCTATCAACAGCAAAGGTTTTATCTACAGTAAAGGATCTTTCTACAGAAAAGGATATATATGCAGAAAAGTATCTATCTACAGCGAAGGATCTATCAACAACAAAGGGTCTATCTACATCTACAGCAAATGATCTATCTACGGCAAGGAATCTATCTACGGCAAAGAATTTATTTATTTATTTACAGCAAAGGATCTTAGATCTATCTACAGCAAAGGATTTATCTACAGTAAAGGATCTATCTACTACAAAGGATCAATCTACAGCAAATGATCTATCTACAGCGAAGGATCGATCTACAGTAAAGGATCTATCTACAACAAAGGATCTATCTACAACAAACGATTTATCTACAGCAAAGGATCTATCTACAGCAAAGGATCCATCTACAGCAAAGGATCTATCTACAGTAAAGGATCTATCTACTGCAAAGGATCTGTCTTCAGCAAAGGATCTATCTACAACAAAGAAACTATCTACAGCAATGAATATATGTTCAGCAAACGATCAATCTACAGCAAATAATCTATCTACAGTAAAGGGACTATATACAGCAAAGGATCCATCTACAATTAAGGATCTATCTACTGCATAGGATCTGTCTTCATCAAGGGATCTATCTACAACAAAGAAACTATCTACAGCAAAGAATCTATGTTCAGCAAATAATCTCTCTAAGCAAATGATCTATCTACAGCAAAGGATCAATCTACAGCAAACGATCAATCTACAGCAAATAATCTATCCACAGAAAAGGGTCTATCTACAGCAAGGGATCTATCTACAGGAAAGGATCTATCTACAGCAAAGGATCTATTTACAGTAAAGGAGCTATCTACAGCAAAAGATCTATCAACAATGAGGGATCTATCTGCAGCAAAGGATCTATCTACAGCAAAGGATCTATCTTCAGCAAAGGATCTTTATACAGCATAGGATCTATCTACAGTCAAGGATTTATCTACTGCAAAGGATCTCTCTACAGCATAGGATCAATCTAAAGTTAAGGATCTATCTTAAGCAAAGGATCTATCTACAGCAAAGGATCTATCTAAAGCCAATCATCTATCTACAACAAAAAATCTATTTACAAAAGCAGAACTTTTTACAGCTAAGGAACTATCTACAGCAAAGGATCTATCTACAGCAAAGTGATCTATCTTCAGTAAGGGATCTATCTACAGCAAAGAATCTGTCTTCACCAAAGGATCTTTCTACAATGCAGGATCTGTCAACAGCAAAGGATCAATCTATAGCAAAAGATCTATTTACAACAAAAGTTCAATCTACAGCAAAAAATCTATCAACAGCAAAGGATCTATCTACAGGAAAGGAGCTATCTACAGCAAAAGATCTATTTACAGCAGAAGATCTATCTACAGCAAAGTGATCTATATACAGTAAGGGATCTATCTACAGCAAATGATCTATCTACAGTAAAGTGATCTATCTACAGTAAGGGATCTATCTACAGCGAAGAATCTATCTACACCAAAGGATCTTTCTACAGCGAAAGATCTGTCAACAGCAAAGGATCTATCTACAGCAAAGGATCTATTTACAGCAGAAGATCTTTCTACAGCAGAGGATCCTTCTACATCAAAGGATCTATCTACAGCAAAGGATCTATTTACAGTATGGGATCTATCTACAGCAACGGTTTTATCAACAATAAAAGATCTATCTACAGAAAAGGATCCATCTACAGAAAAGGATTTATCTACAGCGAAGAATATATCTACAGCAAAGGATCTATCAACAGCAAAGGATCTATCAACGGCAAGGGATCTATCTACGGCAAAGGATTTATTAATTTATTTACAGCAAAGGATCTTAGGTCTATCTACAGCTAAGGATCTATCTACAGTAAAAGATCTATCTACTACAAAAGATCTATCTACAGCAAGGGATCTATCTACAACAAAGAATCTCTCTACAGCAAAGGATCTATCTACAGTAAAGGATCTATCTACAACAAAGGATCTATCTACAACAAACGATTTATCTACAGCAAAGGATCTATTTACAGCAAAGGATCCATCTACAGCAAATGATCTATCAACAGCAAAGGATCAATCTATAACAAAAGATCTACTCACAACAAAAGTTCTATCTTCAGAAAAGGGTCTATCTACAGCAAAGGATCTATCTACAGGAAAGGATCTATCTACAGCAAAGGATATATTTACAGTAAAGGAGCTATCTAGGGCAAAAGATCTATCAACAATGAGGGATCTCTATAAAGCATAGGATCAATCTGAAGTTAAGGATCTATCTTAAGCAAAGGATCTATCTACAGCAAAGGATCTATCTAAAGCCAATGATCTATCTACAACAAAAAATCTATTTACAAAAGCAGAACTTTATACAGCAAAGGATCTATCTACAGCAAAGGTTCTATCTACAGCAAAGTGATCTATCTTCAGTAAGGGATCTATCTACAGCAAAGAATCTATCTACAGCAAAGGATCTATTTACAGCAGAAGATCTATCTACAGCAAAGTGATCTATATACAGTAAGGGATCTATCTATAGCAAATGATCTATCTACAGTAAAGTGATCTATCTACAGTAAGGGATCTATCTACAGCAAAGAATCTATCTACACCAAAGGATCTTTCTACAGCGAATGATCTGTCAACAGCAAAGGATCTATCTACAGCAAAGGATCTATTTACAGCAGAAGATCTTTCTACAGCAGAGGATCCTTCTACAGCAAAGGATCTATCTACAGCAAAGGATCTATTTACAGTATGGGATCTATCTACAGCAACGGTTTTATCAACAATAAAAGATCTATCTACAGAAAAGGATCCATCTACAGAAAAGGATTTATCTACAGCGAAAAATATATCTACAGCAAAGGATCTATCAACAGCAAAGGATCTATCAACGGCAAGGGATCTATCTACGGCAAAGGATTTATTAATTTATTTACAGCAAAGGATCTTAGATCTATCTACAGCTTAGGATCTATCTACAGTAAAAGATCTATCTATTACAAAAGATCTATCTACAGCAAGGGATCTATCTACAACAAAGAATCTCTCTACAGCAAAGGATCTATCTACAGTAAAGGATCTATCTACAACAAAGGATCTATCTACAACAAACGATTTATCTACAGCAAAGGATCTATCTACAGCAAAGGATCCATCTACAGCAAAGGATCTATCTACAGCAAAGGATCTATCTACAACAGAGAATCTCTCTACAGCAAATGATCTATCAACAGCAAAGGATCAATCTATAACAAAAGATCTATTCACAACAAAAGTTCTATCTTCAGAAAAGGGTCTATCTACAGCAAAGGATCTATCTACAGGAAAGGATCTATCTACAGCAAAGGATATATTTACAGTAAAGGAGCTATCTACAGCAAAAGATCTATCAACAATGAGGGATCTCTATAAAGCATAGGATCAATCTGAAGTTAAGGATCTATCTTAAGCAAAGGATCTATCTACAGCAAAGGATCTATCTAAAGCCAATGATCTATCTACAACAAAAAATCTATTTACAAAAGCAGAACTTTATACAGCAAAGGATCTATCTACAGCAAAGGTTCTATCTACAGCAAAGTGATCTATCTTCAGTAAGGGATCTATCTACAGCAAAGAATCTGTCTTCACCAAAGGATCTTTCTACAATGCAGGATCTGTCAACATCAAAGGATCAATTTATAGCAAAAGATCTATTTACAACAAAAAATCAATTTACAGCAAAAAATCTATCAACAGCAAAGGATCTATCTACAGGAAAGGATCTGTCTACAGCAAGGGATCTATTTACAGTAAAGGAGCTATCTACAGCAAAAGATCAATCAACAATAAGGGATCTATCTGCAGCAAAGAATCTATCTACAGCAAAGGATCAATCTTCAGCAAAAGATCTATCTACAGCAAAGGATCTATCTACAACAAAGGATCTATCTACAGGAAAGGATCTATCTACAGCAAAGGATCTATTTACAGTAAAGGAGCTATCTACAGCAAAAGATCTATCAACAGTAAGGGATCTATCTGCAGCAAAGGATCTATCTACAGCAAAGGTTCTATCTACAGCAATGTGATCTATATACAGTAAGGGATCTATCTACAGCAAATGATCTATCTACAGTAAAGTGCTCTATCTACAGTAAGGGATCTATTCACAGCAGAAGATCTTTCTACAGCAGAGGATCTTTCTACAGCAAAGGATCTATCTACAGCAAAAGATCTATTTACAGTCTGGGATCTATCTACAGCAACGGTTTCATCAACAATAAAAGATCTATCTACAAAAAAGGATCTCTCTACAGAAAAGGATTTATCTACAGCGAAGAATATATCTACAACAAACGATTTATCTACAGCAAAGGATCTATCTACAGCAAAGAATCCATCAAAAGCAAAGGATCTATCTACAACAAACGATTTATCTACAGCAAAGGATCTATCTACAGCAAAGGATCCATCTACAGCAAAGGATCTATCTACAGCAAAGGATCTATCTACAACAGAGAATTTCTCTACAGCAAATGATCTATCAACAGCAAAGGATCATTCTATAACAAAAGATCTATTCACAACAAAAGTTCTATCTTCAGAAAAGGGTCTATCTACAGCAAAGGATCTATCTACAGGAAAGGATCTATCTACAGCAAAGGATATATTTACAGTAAAGGAGCTATCTACAGCAAAAGATCTATCAACAATGAGGGATCTCTATAAAGCTTAGGATCAATCTGAAGTTAAGGATCTATCTTAAGCAAAGGATCTATCTACAGCAAAGGATCTATCTAAAGCCAATGATCTATCTACAACAAAAAATCTATTTACAAAAGCAGAACTTTATACAGCAAAGGATCTATCTACAGCAAAGGTTCTATCTACAGCAAAGTGATCTATCTTCAGTAAGGGATCTATCTACAGCAAAGAATCTGTCTTCACCAAAGGATCTTTCTACAATGCAGGATCTGTCAACAGCAAAGGATCAATTTATAGCAAAAGATCTATTTACAACAAAAAATCAATTTACAGCAAAAAATCTATCAACAGCAAAGGATCAATACTCAGCAAAAGATCTATCTACAGCAAAGGATCTATCTACAACAAAGGATCTATCTACAGGAAAGGATCTATCTACAGCAAAGGATCTATTTACAGTAAAGGAGCTATCTACAGCAAAAGATCTATCAACAGTAAAGATCTATCTGCAGCAAAGGATCTATCTACAGCAAAGGTTCTATCTACAGCAATGTGATCTATATACAGTAAGGGATCTATCTACAGCAAATGATCTATCTACAGTAAAGTGATCTATCTACAGTAAGGGATCTATTCACAGCAGAAGATCTTTCTACAGCAGAGGATCTTTCTACAGCAAAGGATCTATCTACAGCAAAGGATCTATTTACAGTCTGGGATCTATCTACAGCAACGGTTTCATCAACAATAAAAGATCTATCTACAAAAAAGGATCTATCTACAGAAAAGGATTTATCTACAGCGAAGAATATATCTACAGCAAAGGATCTATCTACAGCAAAGGATCTATCAACGGCAAGGGATCTATCTACGGCAAAGGATTTATTTATTTATTTATAGCAAAGGATCTTAGATCTATCTACAGCTAAGGATCTATCTACAGCAAAGGATCTATCTACAACAAAGAATCTATATACAGCTAAGAATCTATCTACAGTAAAGGATCTATCTACAGCAAAGGATCTATCTACAGTAAAGGATCTATCTACAACAAAGAATCTATCTACAACAAATGATTTATCAACAGCAAAGGATCTATCAACAGCAAAGGATCCATCTACAGCAAAGGATCTATCTACAGTAAAGGATCTATCTACTGCAAAGGATCTGTCTTCAGCAAAGGATCTATCTACAACAAAGAAACTATCTACAGCAAAGAATCTTTCTAAGCAAATGATCTATCTACAGCAAAGGATCAATCTACAGCAAAGGATCTATCTACAGCAAAGGATCTATTTATAGCGGAGAATCTTTCTACAGCAAAGGAACTACTACAGCAAAAGATCTATCTACAGCAAAGGATCTATCATCAGCAAAGGATCTATCTACAGCAAAGGACCTATCTACAGTAAGGGATCTATTTACAGCGAAGGATCAATCTACAGCAAATGATCTATCTACAGCAAAGGATATTTCTACAGCATAGGATCTATCTACAGCAATGGATCTATCTACAGTAAGGGATCTTTTTGCAGCAATGGATCAATCTACAGCAAAGGATCTATTTAAAGCGAAGGATCGATCTACAGCAAAGGATCTATCCACAGCAAAGGATCTATCTACAGCAAAGGATCTATCTACTGCGAAGGATCTATCTACAGCAAAGGATCTGTTTACAATCAAGGATTTATCTACTGCAAAGGATCTCTCTACAGCAAAGGATCAATCTACATTTAAGGATCTATCTTATGCAAAGGATCTATCTACAGCAAAGTAATCTATCTGCAGTGAGGGATCTATCTACAGCAAAGAATATGTCTACACCAAAAGATCTGTCTACAGCGCAGGATATGTCAACAGCAAAGGATCAATCTATAGCAAAAGATCTATTCTCAACAAAAGTTCTATCTACAGCAAAGGATCTATCTACAACAAAGGATCTATCTACAGGAAAGAATCTATCTAAAGCAAAGGATCTATTTACTGTAAAGGAGCTATCTACAGCAAGAGATCTATCAACAGTAAGGGATCTATCTGCAGCAAAGGATCTATCTACAGCAAAGGATCTATTTTCTGCAAAGGATCTATCTACAGCAAAGTGATCTATATACAGTAAGGGATCTATATACAGCAAATGATCTATCTACAGTAAAGTGATCTATCTACAGTAAGGGATCTATCTACAGCAAAGAATCTATCTACACCAATGGATCTTTCTACAGCGAAAGATCTGTCAACAGCAAAGGATCTATCTACAGCGAAGGATCTATTTACAGCAGAAGATCTTTCTACAGCAGAGGATCTTTCTACAGCAAAGGATCTATCTACAGCAAAGGATCTATTTACAGTATGGGATCTATCTAAAGCAACGGTTTCATCAACAATAGAAGATCTATCTACAGAAAAGGATCTATCTACAGAAAAGGATTTATCTACAGCGAAGAATATATCTACAGCAAAGGATCTATCTACAGTAAAAGATCTATCTACTACAAAGGATCTATCTCCAGCAAAGGATCTATCTACAACAAAGAATCTATATACAGCTAAGAATCTATCTACAGTAAAGGATCTATCTACAGCAAAGGATCTATCTACAGCAAAGGATCTCTCTACAGCAAAGGATCTATCTACAGTAAAAGATCTATCTACAACAAAGGATCTATCTACAACAAACGATTTATCTACAGCAAAGGATCTATCTACAGCAAAGGATCCATCTACAGCAAAGGATCTATCTACAGTAAAGGATCTATCTACTGCAAAGGATCTGTCTTCAGCAAAGGATCTTTCTACAATGCAGGATCTGTCAACAGCAAAGGATCAATTTATAGCAAAAGATCTATTTACAACAAAAGTTCAATTTACAGCAAAAAATCAATCAACAGCAAAGGATCTATCTACAGGAAAGGATCTGTCAACAGCAAGGGATCTTTTTACAGTAAAGGAGCTATCTACAGCAAAAGATCAATCAACAATAAGGGATATATCTGCAGCAAAGAATCTATCTACAGCAAAGGATCAATCTTCAGCAAAGGATCTATCTACAGCAAAGGATCTATCTACAACAAAGGATCTATCTACAGGAAAGGATCTATCTACAGCAAAGGATCTATTTACAGTAAAGAAGCTATCTACAGCAAAAGATCTATCAACAGTAAGGGATCTATCTGCAGCAAAGGATCTATCTACAGCAAAGGTTCTATCTACAGCAATGTGATCTATATACAGTAAGGGATCTATCTACAGCAAATGATCTATCTACAGTAAAGTGATCTATCTACAGTAAGGGATCTATTCACAGCAGAAGATCTTTCTACAGCAGAGGATCTTTCTACAGCAAAGGATCTATCTACAGCAAAGGATCTATTTACAGTCTGGGATCTATCTACAGCAACGGTTTCATCAACAATAAAAGATCTATCTACAAAAAAGGATCTATCTACAGAAAAGGATTTATCTACAACGAAGAATATATCTACAGCAAAGGATCTATCTACAGCAAAGGATCTATCAACGGCAAGGGATCTATCTACGGCAAAGGATTTATTAATTTATTTATAGCAAAGGATCTTAGATCTATCTACAGCTAAGGATCTATCTACAGCAAAGGATCTATCTGCAACAAAGAATCTATATACAGCTAAGAATCTATCTACAGTAAAGGATCTATCTACAGCAAAGGATCTATCTACAGTAAAGGATCTATCTACAACAAAGAATCTATCTACAACAAACGATTTTTCTACAGCAAAGGATCTATCTACAGCAAAGGATCCATCTACAGCAAAGGATCTATCTACAGTAAAGGATCTATCTACTGCAAAGGATCTGTCTTCAGCAAAGGATCTATCTACAACAAAGAAACTATCTACAGCAAAGAATCTTTCTAAGCAAATGATCTATCTACAGCAAAGGATTAATCTACAGCAAAGGATCTATCTACAGCAAAGGATCTATTTATAGCGGAGAATCTTTCTACAGCAAAGGAACTACTACAGCAAAAGATCTATCTACAGCATAGGATCTATCTACAGCAATGGATCTATCTACAGTAAGGGATCTTTTTGCAGCAATGGATCAATCTACAGCAAAGGATCTATTTACAGCGAAGGATCGATCTACAGCAAAGGATCTATCTGAAGCAAAGGATCTATCTACAGCAAAGGATCTATCTGCTGCGAAGGATCTATCTACAGCAAAGGATCTGTTTACAGTCGAGGATTTATTTACTGCAAAGGATCTCTCTACAGCAAAGGATCAATCTACATTTAAGGATCTATCTTATGCAAAGGATCAATCTACAGCAAAGTAATCTATCTGCAGTGAGGGATCGATCTACAGCAAAGAATATGTCTACACCAAAAGATCTGTCTACAGCGCAGGATATGTCAACAGCAAAGGATCAATCTATAGCAAAAGATCTATTCTCAACAAAAGTTCTATCTACAGCAAAGGATCTATCTACAACAAAAGATCTATCTACAGGAAAGAATCTATCTAAAGTAAAGGATCTATTTACTGTAAAGGAGCTATCTACAGCAAGAGATCTATCAACAGTAAGGGATCTATCTGCAGCAAAGGATCTATCTACAGCAAAGGATCTATTTTCAGCACAGGATCTATCTACAGCAAAGTGATCTATATACAGTAAGGGATCTATATACAGCAAATGATCTATCTACAGTAAAGTGATCTATCTACAGTAAGGGATCTATCTACAGCAAAGAATTTATCTACACCAATGGATCTTTCTACAGCGAAAGATCTGTCAACAGCAAAGGATCTATCTACAGCGAAGGATCTATTTACAGCAGAAGATCTTTCTACAGCAGAGGATCTTTCTACAGCAAAGGATCTATCTACAGCAAAGGATCTATTTACAGTATGGGATCTATCTGAAGCAACGGTTTTATCAACAATAGGAGATTTATCTACAGAAGAGGATCTATCTACAGAAAAGGATTTATCTACAGCGAAGAATATATCTACAGCAAAGGATCTATCTACAGTATAAGATCTATCTACTACAAAGGATCTATCTACAGCAAAGGATCTATCTACAACAAAGAATCTATATACAGCTAATAATCTATCTACAGTAAAGGATCTATCTACAGCAAAGGATCTATCTACAGCAAAGGATCTCTCTACAGCGAAGGATCTATCTACAGTAAAGGATCTATCTACAACAAAGGATCTATCTACAACAAACGATTTATCTACAGTAAAGGATCTATCTACAGCAAAGGATCCATCTACAGCAAAGGATCTATCTACAGTAAAGGATCTATCTACTGCAAAGGATCTGTCTTCAGCAAAGGATCTTTCTACAATGCATGATCTGTCAACAGCAAAGGATCAATTCATAGCAAAAGATCTATTTACAACAAAAGTTCAATTTACAGCAGAAAATCTATCAACAGCAAAGGATCTATCTACAGGAAAGTATCTGTCTACAGCAAGGGATCTATTTACAGTAAAGGAGCTATCTACAGCAAAAGATCAATCAACAATAAGGGATCTATCTGCAGCAAAGAATCTATCTACGGCAAAGGATCAATCTTCAGCAAAGGATCTATCTACAGCAAAGGATCTATCTACAACAAAGGATCTATCTACAGGAAAGGATCTATCTACAGCAAAGGATCTATTTACAGTAAAGAAGCTATCTACAGCAAAAGATCTATCAACAGTAAGGGATCTATCTACAGCAAATGATCTATCTACAGTAAAGTGATCTATCTACAGTAAGGGATCTATTCACAGCAGAAGATCTTTCTACAGCAGAGGATCTTTCTACAGCAAGGGATCTATCTACAGCAAAGGATCTATTTACAGTCTGGGATATATCTACAGCAACGGTTTCATCAACAATAAAAGATCTATCTACAAAAAAGGATCTATCTACAGAAATGGATTTATCTACAGCGAAGAATATATCTACAGCAAAGGATCTATCTACAGCAAAGGATCTATCAACGGCAAGGGATCTATCTACGGCAAAGGATTCATTAATTTATTTATAGCAAAGGATCTTAGATCTATCTACAGCTAAGGATCTATCTACAGCAAAGGATCCATCTACAGCAAAGGATCTATCTACAGTAAAGGATCTATCTACTGCAAAGGATCTGTATTCAGCAAAGGATCTATCTACAACAAAGAAACTATCTACAGCAAAGAATCTATGTTCAGCAAATAATCTTTCTAAGCAAATAATCTATCTACAGCAAAGGATCAATCTACAGCAAACGATCAATCTACAGCAAATAATCTATCTACAGTAAAGGGACTATATACAGCAAAGGATCCATCTTCAGTTATGGATCTATCTACTGCAAAGGATCTGTCTTCAGCAAAAGATCTATCTACAACAAAGAAACTATCTACAGCAAAGAATCTATGTTCAGCAAATAATCTTTCTAAGCAAATGATCTATCTACAGCAAAGGATCAATCTACAGCAAACGATCAATCTACAGCAAATAATCTATCTACAGAAAAGGGTCTATCTACAGCAAAGGATCCATCTACAGCAAAGGATCTATCTACAGTAAAGGATCTATATACTGCAAAGGATCTGACATCAGCAAAGGATCTATCTACAACAAAGAAACTATCTACAGCAAAGAATCTATGTTCAGCAAATAATCTTTCTAAGCAAATGATCTATCTACAGCAAAGGATCAATCTACAGCAAGGGATCTATCTACAGCAAAGGATCTATTTATAGCGGAGAATCTTTCTACAGCAAAGGAACTACTACAGCAAAAGATCTATCTACAGCAAAGGATCTATCAACAGCAAAGGATCTATCTACAGCAAAGGACCTATCTACAGTAAGGGATCTATTTACAGCGAAGGATCAATCTACAGCAAATGATCTATCTACAGCATCGGATATTTCTACAGCATAGGATCTATCTACAGCAATGGATCTATCTACAGTAAGGGATCTTTTTGCAGCAATGGATCAATCTACAGCAAAGGATTTATTTACAGCGAAGGATCGATCTTCAGCAAAGGATCTATCTACAGCAAAGGATCTATCTACAGCAAAGGATCTATCTACTGCGAAGGATCTATCTACAGCAAAGGATCTGTTTACAGTCAAGGATTTATCTACTGCAAAGGATCTCTCTACAGCAAAGGATCAATCTACATTTAAGGATTTATCTTATGCAAAGGATCTATCTACAGCAAAGTAATCTATCTGCAGTAAGGGATCTATCTACAGCAAATAATATGTCTACACCAAAAGATCTGTCTACAGCGCAGGATATGTCAACAGCAAAGGATCAATCTATAGCAAAAGATCTATTCACAACAAAAGTTCTATCTACAGCAAAGGATCTATCTACAACAAAAGATCTATCTACAGCAAAGGATCTATTTACAGTAAAGAAGCTATCTACAGCAAAAGATCTATCAACAGTAAGGGATCTATCTACAGCAAATGATCTATCTACAATAAAGTGATCTATCTACAGTAAGGGATCTATTCACAGCAGATCTTTCTACAGCAGAGGATCTTTCTACAGCAAAGGATCTATCTACAGCAAAGGATCTATTTACAGTCTGGGATATATCTACAGCAACGGTTTCATCAACAATAAAAGATCTATCTACAAAAAAGGATCTATCTACAGAAATGGATTTATCTACAGCGAAGAATATATCTACAGCAAAGGATCTATCTACAGCAAAGGATCTATCAACGGCAAGGGATCTATCTACGGCAAAGGATTTATTAATTTATTTATAGCAAAGGATCTTAGATCTATCTACAGCTAAGGATCTATCTACAGCAAAGGATCCATCTACAGCAAAGGATCTATCTACAGTAAAGGATCTATCTACTGCAAAGGATCTGTATTCAGCAAAGGATCTATCTACAACAAAGAAACTATCTACAGCAAAGAATCTATGTTCAGCAAATAATCTTTCTAAGCAAATAATCTATCTACAGCAAAGGATCAATCTACAGCAAACGATCAATCTACAGCAAATAATGTATCTACAGTAAAGGGACTATATACAGCAAAGGATCCATCTACAGTTATGGATCTATCTACTGCAAAGGATCTGTCTTCAGCAAAAGATCTATCTACAACAAAGAAACTATCTACAGCAAAGAATCTATGTTCAGCAAATAATCTTTCTAAGCAAATGATCTATCTACAGCAAAGGATCAATCTACAGCAAACGATCAATCTACAGCAAATAATCTATCTACAGAAAAGGGTCTATCTACAGCAAAGGATCCATCTACAGCAAAGGATCTATCTACAGTAAAGGATCTATATACTGCAAAGGATCTGACATCAGCAAAGGATCTATCTACAACAAAGAAACTATCTACAGCAAAGAATCTATGTTCAGCAAATAATCTTTCTAAGCAAATGATCTATCTACAGCAAAGGATCAATCTACAGCAAAGGATCTATCTACAGCAAAGGATCTATTTATAGCGGAGAATCTTTCTACAGCAAAGGAACTACTACAGCAAAAGATCTATCTACAGCAAAGGATCTATCTACAGTAAGGGATCTATTTACAGCGAAGGATCAATCTACAGCAAATGATCTATCTACAGCATCGGATATTTCTACAGCATAGGATCTATCTACAGCAATGGATCTATCTACAGTAAGGGATCTTTTTGCAGCAATGGATCAATCTACAGCAAAGGATTTATTTACAGCGAAGGATCGATCTTCAGCAAAGGATCTATCTACAGCGAAGAATATATCTACAGCAAAGGATCTATCTACAGTAAAAGATCTATCTACTACAAAGGATCTATCTAAAGCAAAGGATCTATCTACAGCAAAGAATCTATATACAGCTAAGAATCTATCTACAGTAAAGGATTTATCTACAGCAAAGGATCTATCTACAGCAAAGGATCTCTCTACAGCAAAGGATCTATCTACAGTAAAGGATCTATCTACAACAAAGGATCTATCTACAACAAACGATTTATCTAATGCAAAGGATCTATCTACAGTAAAGGATCCAACTACAGCAAAGGATCTATCTACAGTAAAGGATCTATCTACTGCAAAGGATCTGTCTTCAGCAAAGGATCTATCTACAACAAAGAAACTATCTATTCTACAGCAAAGAATATATGTTCAGCAAAAAATCTTTCTAAGCAAATGATCTATCTACAGCAAAGGATCAATCTACAGCAAACGATCAATCTACAGCAAATAATCTATCTACAGTAAAGGGACTATATACAGCAAAGGATCAATCTACAGTTAAGGATCTATCTACTGCAAAGGATCTGTCTTCAGCAAAGGATCTATCTACAGTAAAGGGACTATATACAGCAAAGGATCAATCTACAGTTAAGGATCTATCTACTGCAAAGGATCTGTCTTCAGCAAAGGATCTATCTAAAACAAAGAAACTATCTACAGCAAAGAATCTATGTTCAGCAAATAATCTTTCTCAGCAACTGATATATCTACAGCAAAGGATCAATCTACAGCAAACGATCAATCTACAGCAAATAATCTATCTACAGAAAAGGGTCTATCTACAGCAAAGGATCTATCTACAGGAAAGGATCTATCTACAGCAAAGGATCTATTTACAGTAAAGGAGCTATCTACAGCAAAAGATCTATCAACAATGAGGGATCTATCTGCAGCAAAGGATCTATCTACAGCAAAGGATCTATCTTCAGCAAAGGATCTTTATACAGCATAGGATCTATCTACAGTCAAGGATTTATCTACTGCAAAGGATCTCTCTACAGCATAGGATCAATCTAAAGTTAAGGATCTATCTTAAGCAAAGGATCTATCTACAGCAAAGGATCTATCTAAAGCCAATCATCTATCTACAACAAAAAATCTATTTACAAAAGCAGAACTTTATACAGCAAAGGATCTATCTACAGCAAAGGATCTATCTACAGCAAAAGATCTATCAACAATAAGGGATCTATCTGCAGCAAAGAATATATCTACAGCAAAGGATCTATCTACAGGAAAGGAGCTATCTACATCAAAAGATCTATCAACAATAAGGGATCTATCTGCAGCAAAGAATCTATCTACAGCAAAGGATCTATTTACAGCAGAAGATCTATCTACAGCAAAGTGATCTATATACAGTAAGGGATCTATCTACAGCAGATGATCTATCTACAGTAAAGTGATCTATTTACAGTAAGGGATCTATCTACAGCAAAGAATCTATCTACAACAAAGAATCTCTCTACAGCAAATGATCTATCAACAGCAAAGGATCAATCTATAACAAAAGATCTATTCACAACAAAAGTTCTATCTACAGAAAAGGGTCTATCTACAGCAAAGGATCCATCTACAGCAAAGGATCTATCTACAGCAAAGGATCTATCTACAACAAAGAATCTCTCTACAGCAAATGATCTATCTACAACAAACGATTTATCTACAGCAAAGGATCTATCTACAGCAAAGGATCCATCTACAGCAAAGGATCTATCTACAGTAAAAGATCTATCTACTACAAGAGATCTATCTACAGCAAGGGATCTATCTAAAACAAACAATCTCTCTACAGCAAAGGATCTATCTACAGTAAAGGATCTATCTACAACAAAGGATCTATCTACAACAAACGATTTATCTACAGCAAAGGATAAATCTACAGTAAAGGATCCATCTACAGCAAAGGATCTATCTACAGCAAAGGATCTATCTACAACAAATAATCTCTCTACAGCAAATGATCTATCAACAGCAAAGGATCAATCTATAACAAAAGATCTAATCACAACAAAAGTTCTATCTACAGAAAAGGGTCTATCTACAGCAAAGGATCTATCTACAGGAAAGGATCTATCTACAGCAAAGGATATATTTACAGTAAAGGAGCTATCTACAGCAAAAGATCTATCAACAATGAGGGATCTCTCTACAGCATAGGATCAATCTGAAGTTAAGGATCTATCTTAAGCAAAGGATCTATCTACAACAAAAAATCTATTTACAAAAGCAGAACTTTATACAGCAAAGGATCTATCTACAGCAAAGGTTCTATCTACAGCAAAGTGATCTATCTTCAGTAAGGGATCTATCTACAGCAAAGAATCTGTCTTCACCAAAGGATCTTTCTACAATGCAGGATCTGTCAACAGCAAAGGATCAATTTATAGCAAAAGATCTATTTACAACAAAAGTTCAATTTACAGCAAAAAATCTATCAACAGCAAAGGATCTATCTACAGGAAAAGATCTGTCTACAGCAAGGGATCTATTTACAGTAAAGGAGCTATCTACAGCAAAAGATCAATCAACAATAAGGGATCTATCTGCAGCAAAGAATCTATCTAGAGCAAAGGATCAATCTTCAGCAAAGGATCTATCTACAGCAAAGGATCTATCTACAGCAAAGGATCTATCTACAGGAAAGGATCTATCTACAGCAAAGGATCTATTTACAGTAAAGGAGCTATCTACAGCAAAAGATCTATCAACAGTAAGGGATCTATCTGCAGCAAAGGATCTATCTACAGCAAAGGATCTATCTTCAGCAAAGGTTCTATCTAAAGCAATGTGATCTATATAAAGTAAGGGATCCATCTACAGCAAATGATCTAACTACAGTAAAGTGATCTATCTACAGTAAAGGTACTATCTACAGCAAAGAATCTATCTACACCAAAGGATCTTTCTACAGCGAAAGATCTGTCAACAGCAAAGGATCTATCTACAGTGAAGGATCTATTCACAGCAGAAGATCTTTCTACAGCAGAGGATCTTTCTACAGCAAATGATCTATCTACAGCAAAGGATCTATTTACAGTCTAGGATCTATTTACAGCAACGGTTTCATCAACAATAAAAGATCTATCTACAAAAAAGGATCTATCTACAGAAAAGGATTTATCTACAGCGAAGAATATATCTACAGCAAAGGATCTATCTACAGCAAAGGATCTATCAACGGCAAGGGATCTATCTACGGCAAAGGATTTATTAATTTATTTATAGCAAAGGATCTTAGATCTATCTACAGCTAAGGATCTATCTACAGCAAAGGATCTATCTACAACAAAGAATCTATATACAGCTAAGAATCTATCTACAGTAAAGGATCTATCTACAGCAAAGGATCTATCTACAGTAAAGGATCTATCTACAACAAAGAATCTATCTACAACAAACGATTTATCTACAGCAAAGGATCTATCTACAGCAAAGGATCCATCTACAGCAAAGGATCTATCTACAGTAAAGGATCTATCTACTGCAAAGGATCTGTCTTCAGCAAAGGATCTATCTACAACAAAGAAACTATCTACAGCAAAGAATCTTTCTAAGCAAATGATCTATCTACAGCAAAGGATCAATCTACAGCAAAGGATCTATCTACAGCAAAGGATCCATTTATAGCGGAGAATCTTTCTACAGCAAAGGAACTACTACAGCAAAAGATCTATCTACAGCAAAGGATCTATCATCAGCAAAGGATCTATCTACAGCAAAGGACCTATCTACAGTAAGGGATCTATTTACAGCGAAGGATCAATCTAAAGCAAAAGATCTATCTACAGCAAAGGATATTTCTACAGCATAGGATCTATCTACAGCAATGGATCTATCTACAGTAAGGGATCTTTTTGCAGCAATGGATCAATCTACAGCAAAGGATCTATTTACAGCGAAGGATCGATCTACAGCAAAGGATCTATCTACAGCAAAGGATCTATCTACAGCAAAGGATCTATCTACTGCGATGGATCTATCTACAGCAAAGGATCTGTTTACAGTCAAAGATTTATCTACTGCAAAGGATCTCTCTACAGCAAAGGATCAATCTACATTTAAGGATCTATCTTATGCAAAGGATCTATCTACAGCAAAGTAATCTATCTGCAGTGAGGGATCTATCTACAGCAAAGAATATGTCTACACCAAAAGATCTGTCTACAGCGCAGGATATGTCAACAGCAAAGGATCAATCTATAGCAAAAGATCTATTCTCAACAAAAGTTCTATCTACAGCAAAGGATCTATCTACAACAAAGGATCTATCTACAGGAAAAGATCTATCCGAAGCAAAGGATCTATTTACTGTAAAGGAGCTATCTACAGCAAGAGATCTATCAACAGTAAGGGATCTATCGTCAGCAAAGGATCTATCTACAGCAAAGGAGCTATTTTCAGCAAAGGATCTATCTAAAGCAAAGTGATCTATGTACAGTAAGGGATCTATATACAGCAAATGATCTATCTACAGTAAAGTGATCTATCAACGGCAAGGGATCTATCTACGGCAAAGGATTTATTAATTTATTTATAGCAAAGGATCTTAGATCTATCTACAGCTAAGGATCTATCTACAGCAAAGGATCTATCTACAACAAAGAATCTATATACAGCTAAGAATCTATCTACAGTAAAGGATCTATCTACAGCAAAGGATCTATCTACAGCAAAGGATCTCTCTACAGCAAAGGATCTATCTACAGTAAAGGATCTATCTACAACAAAGGATCTATCTACAACAAACGATTTATCTACAGCAAAGGATCTATCTACAGCAAAGGATCCATCTACAGCAAAGGATCTATCTACAGTAAAGGATCTATCTACTGCAAAGGATCTGTCTTCATCAAATGATCTATCTACAACAAAGAAACTATCTACAGCAAAGAATCTATGTCCAGCAAATAATCTTTCTAAGCAAATGATCTATCTACAGCAAAGGATCAATCTACAGCAAACGATCAATCTACAGCAAATAATCTATCTACAGAAAAGGGTCTATCTACAGCAAAGGATCCATCTACAGCAAAGGATCTATCTACAGTAAAGGATCTATCTACTGCAAAGGATCTGACTTCAGCAAAGGATCAATCTACAACAAAGAAACTATCTACAGCAAAGAATCTAAGTTCAGCAAATAATCTTTCTAAGCAAATGATCTATCTACAGCAAAGGATCAATCTACAGCAAAGGATCTATCTACAGCAAAGGATCTATTTATAGCGGAGAATCTTTCTACAGCAAAGGAACTACTACAGCAAAAGATCTATCTACAGCAAAGGATCTATCTACAGCAAAGGACCTATCTACAGTAAGGGATCTATTTACAGTGAAGGATCAATCTACAGCAAATGATCTATCTACAGCATCGGATATTTCTGCAGCATAGGATCTATCTACAGTAAGGGATCTTTTTGCAGCAATGGATCAATCTACAGCAAAGGATTTGTTTACAGCGAAGGATCGATCTTCAGCAAAGGATCTATCTACATCAAAGGATCTATCTACAGCAAAGGATCTATCTACAGCAAAGGATCTATCTACTGCGAAGGTTCTATCTACAGCAAAGGATCTGTTTACAGTCAAGGATTTATCTACTGCAAAGGATCTCTCTACAGCAAAGGATCAATCTGCATTTAAGGATCTATCTTATGCAAAGGATCTATCTACAGCAAAGTAATCTATCTGCAGTAAGGGATCTATCTACAGCAAATAATATGTCTACACCAAAAGATCTGTCTACAGCGCAGGATATGTCAACAGCAAAGGATCAATCTATAGCAGAAGATCTATTCACAACAAAAGATCTATCTACAGCAAAGGATCTATCTACAACAAAAGATCTATCTACAGCAAAGGATCCATTTACAGTAAAGGAGCTATCTACAGCAAAAGATCTATCAACAGTAAGGGATCTATCTGCAGCAAAGGATCTATCTACAGCAAAGGATCTATCTTCAGCAAAGGATCTATCTACAGCAAAGTGATTTATATACAGTAAGGGATCTATACACAGCAAATGATCTATCTACAGTAAAGTGATCTATCTACAGTAAGAGATCTATCTACAGCAAAGAATCTATCTACACCAATGGATCTTTCTACAGCGAAAGATCTGTCAACAGCAAAGGATCTATCTACAGCGAAGGATCTATTTACAGCAGAAGATCTTTCCACAGCAGAGGATCTTTCTACAGCAAAGGATCTATCTACAGCAAAGGATCTATTTACAGTATGGGATCTATCTACAGCAACGGTTTTATCAACAATAAAAGATCTATCTACAGAAAAGGATCTATCTACAGAAAAGGATTTATCTACAGCGAAGAATATATCTACAGCAAAGGATCTATCTACAGTAAAAGATATATCTACTACAAAGGATCTATCTACAGCAAAGGATCTATCTACAACAGAGAATCTATATACAGCTAAGAATCTATCTACAGTAAAGGATCTATCTAAAGCAAAGGATCTATCTACAGCAAAAAATCTCTCTACAGCAAAGGATCTATCTACAGCAAAGGATCCATCTAAAGCAAAGGATCTATCTACAACAGAGAATCTATATACAGCTAAGAAACAATCTACAGTAAAGGATCTATCTACAGCAAAGGATCTATCTACAGCAAAGGATCTATCAACGGCAAGGGATCTATCTACGGCAAAGGATTTATTAATTTATTTATAGCAAAGGATCTTAGATCTATCTACAGCTAAGGATCTATCTACAGAAAGGATCTATCTACAACAAAGAATCTATATACAGCTAAGAATCTATCTACAGTAAAGGATCTATCTACAACAAAGGATCTATCTACAACAAACGATTTATCTAATGCAAAGGATCTATCTACAGTAAAGGATCCAACTACAGCAAAGGATCTATCTATAGTAAAGGATCCATCTACTGCAAAGGATCTGTCTTCAGCAAAGGATCTATCTACAACAAAGAAACTATCCATTCTACAGCAAAGAATATATGTTCAGCAAAAAATCTTTCTAAGCAAATGATCTATCTACAGCAAAGGATCAATCAACAGCAAACGATCAATCTACAGCAAATAATCTATCTACAGTAAAGGGACTATATACAGCAAAGGATCCATCTACAGTTAAGGATCTATCTACTGCAAAGGATCTGTTTTCAGCAAAGGATCTATCTAAAACAAAGAAACTATCTACAGCAAAGAATCTATGTTCAGCAAATAATCTTTCTCAGCAACTGATCTATCTACAGCAAAGGATCAATCTACAGCAAACGATCAATCTACAGCAAATAATTTATCTACAGAAAAGGGTTTATCTACAGCAAAGGATCTATCTACAGGAAAGGATCTATCTACAGCAAAGGATCTATTTACAGTAAAGGAGCTATCTACAGCAAAAGATCTATCAACAATGAGGGATCTATCTGCAGCAAAGGATCTATCTACAGCAAAGGATCTATCTTCAGCAAAGGATCTTTATACAGCATAGGATCTATCTACAGTCAAGGATTTATCTACTGCAAAGGATCTCTCTACAGCATAGGATCAATCTAAAGTTAAGGATCTATCTTAAGCAAAGGATCTATCTACAGCAAAGGATCTATCTAAAGCCAATCATCTATCTACAACAAAAAATCTATTTACAAAAGCAGAACTTTATACAGCAAAGGATCTATCTACAGCAAAAGATCTATCTACAGCAAAAGATCTATCAACAATAAGGGATCTATCTGCAGCAAAGAATCTATCTACAGCAAAGGATCTATCTACAGGAAAGGAGCTATCTACATCAAAAGATCTATCAACAATAAGGGATCTATCTGCAGCAAAGAATCTATCTACAGCAAAGGATCTATTTACAGCAGAAGATCTATCTACAGCAAAGTGATCTATATACAGTAAGGGATCTATCTACAGCAGATGATCTATCTACAGTAAAGTGATCTATTTACAGTAAGGGATCTATCTACAGCAAAGAATCTATCTACAACAAAGAATCTCTCTACAGCAAATTATCTATCAACAGCAAAGGATCAATCTATAACAAAAGATCTATTCACAACAAAAGTTCTATCTACAGAAAAGGGTCTATCTACAGCAAAGGATCCATCTACAGCAAAGGATCTATCTACAGCAAAGGATCTATCTACAACAAAGAATCTCTCTACAGCAAATGATCTATCTACAACAAACGATTTATCTACAGCAAAGGATCTATCTACAGCAAAGGATCCATCTACAGCAAAGGATCTATCTACAGTAAAAGATCTATCTACTACAAAAGATCTATCTACAGCAAGGGATCTATCTACAACAAACAATCTCTCTACAGCAAAGGATCTATCTACAGTAAAGGATCTATCTACAACAAAGGATCTATCTACAACAAACGATTTATCTACAGCAAAGGATCTATCTACAGCAAAGGATCCATCTACAGCAAAGGATCTATCTACAGCAAAGGATCTATCTACAACAAAGAATCTCTCTACAGCAAATGATCTATCAACAGCAAAGGATCAATCTATAACAAAAGATCTAATCACAACAAAAGTTCTATCTACAGAAAAGGGTCTATCTACAGCAAAGGATCTATCTACAAGAAAGGATCTATCTACAGCAAAGGATATATTTACAGTAAAGGAGCTATCTACAGCAAAAGATCTATCAACAATGAGGGATCTCTCTACAGCATAGGATCAATCTGAAGTTAAGGATCTATCTTAAGCAAAGGATCTATCTACAGCAAAGGATCTATCTAAAGCCAATGATCTATCTACAACAAAAAATCTATTTACAAAAGCAGAACTTTATACAGCAAAGGATCTATCTACAGCAAAGGTTCTATCTACAGCAAAGTGATCTATCTTCAGTAAGGGATCTATCTACAGCAAAGAATCTGTCTTCACCAAAGGATCTTTCTACAATGCAGGATCTGTCAACAGCAAAGGATCAATTTATAGCAAAAGATCTATTAACAACAAAAGTTCAATTAACAGCAAAATATCTATCAACAGCAAAGGATCTATCTACAGGAAAAGATCTGTCTACAGCAAGGGATCTATTTACTGTAAAGGAGCTATCTACAGCAAAAGATCAATCAACAATAAGGGATCTATCTGCAGCAAAGAATCTATCTACAGCAAAGGATCAATCTTCAGCAAAGGATCTATCTACAGCAAAGGATCTATCTACAACAAAGGATCTATCTACAGGAAAGGATCTATCTACAGCAAAGGATCTATTTACAGTAAAGGAGCTATCTACAGCAAAAGATCTATCAACAGTAAGGGATCTATCTGCAGCAAAGGATCTATCTACAGCAAAAGATCTATCTTCAGCAAAGGTTCTATCTACAGCAATGTGATCTATATACAGTAAGGGATCTATCTACAGCAAATGATCTATCTACAGTAAAGTGATCTATCTACAGTAAGGGAACTATCTACAGCAAAGAATCTATCTACACCAAAGGATCTTTCTACAGCGAAAGATCTGTCAACAGCAAAGGATCTATCTACAGCGAAGGATCTATTCACAGCAGAAGATCTTTCTACAGCAGAGGATCTTTCTACAGCAAAGGATCTATCTACAGCAAAGGATCTATTTACAGTCTAGGATCTATCTACAGCAACGGTTTCATCAACAATAAAAGATCTATCTACAAAAAAGGATCTATCTACAGAAAAGGATTTATCTACAGCGAATAATATATCTACAGCAAAGGATCTATCTACAGCAAAGGATCTATCAACGGCAAGGGATCTATCTACGGCAAAGGATTTATTAATTTATTTATAGCAAAGGATCTTAGATCTATCTACAGCTAAGGATCTATCTACAGCAAAGGATCTATCTACAACAAAGAATCTATATACAGCTAAGAATCTATCTACAGTAAAGGATCTATCTACAGCAAAGGATCTATCTACAGTAAAGGATCTATCTAGAACAAAGAATCTATCTACAACAAACGATTTATCTACAGCAAAGGATCTATCTACAGCAAAGGATCCATCTACAGCAAAGGATCTATCTACAGTAAAGGATCTATCTACTGCAAAGGATCTGTCTTCAGCAAAGGATCTATCTACAACAAAGAAACTATCTACAGCAAAGAATCTTTCTAAGCAAATGATCTATCTACAGCAAAGGATCAATCTACAGCAAAGGATCTATCTACAGCAAAGGATCCATTTATAGCGGAGAATCTTTCTACAGCAAAGGAACTACTACAGCAAAAGATCTATCTACAGCAAAGGATCTATCATCAACAAAGGATCTATCTACAGCAAAGGACCTATCTACAGTAAGGGATCTATTTATAGCGAAGGATCAATCTAAAGCAAATGATCTATCTACAGCAAAGGATATTTCTACAGCATAGGATCTATCTACAGCAATGGATCTATCTACAGTAAGGGATCTTTTTGCAGCAATGGATCAATCTACAGCAAAGGATCTATTTACAGCGAAGGATCGATCTACAGCAAATGATCTATCTACAGCAAAGGATCTATCTACAGCAAAGGATCTATCTACTGCGAAGGATCTATCTACAGCAAAGGATCTGTTTACAGTCAAGGATTTATCTACTGCAAAGGATCTCTCTACAGCAAAGGATCAATCTACATTTAAGAATCTATCTTATGCAAAGGATCTATCTACAGCAAAGTAATCTATCTGCAGTGAGGGATCTATCTACAGCAAAGAATATGTCTACACCAAAAGATCTGTCTACAGCGCAGGATATGTCAACAGCAAAGGATCAATCTATAGCAAAAGATCTATTCTCAACAAAAGTTCTATCTACAGCAAAGGATCTATCTACAACAAAGGATCTATCTACAGGAAAATATCTATCTAAAGCAAAGGATCTATTTACTGTAAAGGAGCTATCTACAGCAAGAGATCTATCAACAGTAAGGGATCTATCGTCAGCAAAGGATCTATCTACAGCAAAGGATCTATTTTCAGCAAAGGATCTATCTACAGCAAAGTGATCTATATACAGTAAGGGATTTATATACAGCAAATGATCTATCTACAGTAAAGTGATCTATCTACAGTAAGGGATCTATCTACTACAAAGGATCTATCTACAGCAAAAGATCTATCTACAACAAAGAATCTATATACAGCTAAGAATTTATCTACAGTAAAGGATCTATCTACAGCAAAGGATCTATCTACAGCAAAGGATCTCTCTACAGCAAAGGATCTATCTACAGTAAAGGATCTATCTACAACAAAGGATCTATCTACAACAAACAATTTATCTACAGCAAAGGATCTATCTACAGCAAAGGATCCATCTACAGCAAAGGATCTATCTAAAGTAAAGGATCTATCTACTGCAAAGGATCTGTCTTCACCAAAGGATCTTTCTACAATGCAGGATCTGTCAACAGCAAAGGATCAATTTATAGCAAAAGATCTATTAACAACAAAAGTTCAATTTACAGCAAAATATCTATCAACAGCAAAGGATCTATCTACAGGAAAAGATCTGTCTACAGCAAGGGATCTATTTACAGTAAAGGAGCTATCTACAGCAAAAGATCAATCAACAATAAGGGATCTATCTGCAGCAAAGAATCTATCTACAGCAAAGGATCAATCTTCAGCAAAGGATCTATCTACAGCAAAGGATCTATCTACAACAAAGGATCTATCTACAGGAAAGGATCTATCTACAGCAAAGGATCTATTTACAGTAAAGGAGCTATCTACAGCAAAAGATCTATCAACAGTAAGGGATCTATCTGCAGCAAAGGATCTATCTACAGCAAAGGATCTATCTTCAGCAAAGGTTCTATCTACAGCAATGTGATCTATATACAGTAAGGGATCAATCTACAGCAAATGATCTATCTACAGTAAAGTGATCCATCTACAGTAAGGGAACTATCTACAGCAAAGAATCTATCTACACCAAAGGATCTTTCTACAGCGAAAGATCTGTCAACAGCAAAGGATCTATCTACAGCGAAGGATCTATTCACAGCAGAAGATCTTTCTACAGCAGAGGATCTTTCTACAGCAAAGGATCTATCTACAGCAAAGGATCTATTTACAGTCTAGGATCTATCTACAGCAACGGTTTCATCAACAATAAAAGATCTATCTACAAAAAAGGATCTATCTACAGAAAAGGATTTATCTACAGCGAAGAATATATCTACAGCAAAGGATCTATCTACAGCACAGGATCTATCAACGGCAAGGGATCTATCTACGGCAAAGGATTTATTAATTTATTTATAGCAAAGGATCTTAGATCTATCTACAGCTAAGGATCTATCTACAGCAAAGGATCTATCTACAACAAAGAATCTATATACAGCTAAGAATCTATCTACAGTAAAGGATCTATCTACAGCAAAGGATCTATCTACAGTAAAGGATCTATCTACAACAAAGAATCTATCTACAACAAACGATTTATCTACAGCAAAGGATCTATCTACAGCAAAGGATCCATCTACAGCAAAGGATCTATCTACAGTAAAGGATCTATCTACTGCAAAGGATCTGTCTTCAGCAAAGGATCTATCTACAACAAAGAAACTATCTACAGCAAAGAATCTTTCTAAGCAAATGATCTATCTACTGCAAAGGATCAATCTACAGCAAAGGATCTATCTACAGCAAAGGATCCATTTATAGCGGAGAATCTTTCTACAGCAAAGGAACTACTACAGCAAAAGATCTATCTACAGCAAAGGATCTATCATCAGCAAAGGATCTATCTACAGCAAAGGACCTATCTACAGTAAGGGATCTATTTACAGCGAAAGATCAATCTAAAGCAAATGATCTATCTACAGCAAAGGATATTTCTACAGCATAGGATCTATCTGCAGCAATGGATCTATCTACAGTAAGGGATCTTTTTGCAGCAATGGATCAATCAACAGCAAAGGATCTATTTACAGCGAAGGATCGATCTACAGCGAAGGATCTATCTACAGCAAAGGATCTATCTACAGCAAAGGATCTATCTACTGCGAAGGATCTATCTACAGCAAAGGATCTGTTTACAGTCAAGGATTTATCTACTGCAAAGGATCTCTCTACAGCAAAGGATCAATCTACATTTAAGGATCTATCTTATGCAAAGGATCTATCTACAGCAAAGTAATCTATCTGCAGTGAGGGATCTATCTACAGCAAAGAATATGTCTACACCAAAAGATCTGTCTACAGCGCAGGATATGTCAACAGCAAAGGATCAATCTATAGCAAAAGATCTATTCTCAACAAAAGTTCTATCTACAGCGAAGGATCTATCTACAACAAAGGATCTATCTACAGGAAAATATCTATCTAAAGCAAAGGATCTATTTACTGTAAAGGAGCTATCTACAGCAAGAGATCTATCAACAGTAAGGGATCTATCGTCAGCAAAGGATCTATCTACAGCAAAGGATCTATTTTCAGCAAAGGATCTATCTACAGCAAAGTGATCTATATACAGTAAGGGATCTATATACAGCAAATGATCTATCTACAGTAAAGTGATCTATCTACAGTAAGGGATCTATCTACTACAAAGGATCTATCTACAGCAAAAGATCTATCTACAACAAAGAATCTATATACAGCTAAGAATCTATCTACAGTAAAGGATCTATCTACAGCAAAGGATCTATCTACAGCAAAGGATCTCTCTACAGCAAAGGATCTATCTACAGTAAAGGATCTATCTACAACAAAGGATCTATCTACAACAAACGATTTATCTACAGCAAAGGATCTATCTACAGCAAAGGATCCATCTACAGCAGAGGATCTATCTACAGTAAAGGATCTATCTACTGCAAAGGATCTGTCTTCATCAAATGATCTATCTACAACAAAGAAACTATCTACAGCAAAGAATCTATGTTCAGCAAATAATCTTTCTAAGCAAATGATCTATCTACAGCAAAGGATCAATCTACAGCAAACGATCAATCTACAGCAAATAATCTATCTACAGAAAAGGGTCTATCTACAGCAAAGGATCCATCTACAGCAAAGGATCTATCTACAGTAAAGGATCTATCTACTGCAAAGGATCTGACTTCAGCAAAGGATCAATCTACAACAAAGAAACTATCTACAGCAAAGAATCTATGTTCAGCAGATAATCTTTCTAAGCAAATGATCTATCTACAGCAAAGGATCAATCTACAGCAAAGGATCTATCTACAGCAAAGAATCTATTTATAGCGAAGGATCGATCTTCAGCAAAGGATCTATCTACAGCAAAGGATCTATCTACAGCAAAGGATCTATCTACTGCGAAAGATCTATCTGCAGTAAGGGATCTATCTACAGCAAATAATATGTCTACACCAAAAGATCTGTCTACAGCGCAGGATATGTCAACAGCAAAGGATCAATCTATAGCAGAAGATCTATTCACAACAAAAGTTCTATCTACAGCAAAGGATCTATCTACAACAAAAGATCTATCTACAGCAAAGGATCCATTTACAGTAAAGGAGCTATCTACAGCAAAAGATCTATCAACAGTAAGGGATCTATCGGCAGCAAAGGATCTATCTACAGCAAAGGATCTATCTTCAGCAAAGGATCTATCTACAGCAAAGTGATTTATATACAGTAAGGGATCTATATACAGCAAATGATCTATCTACAGTAAAGTGATCTATCTACAGTAAGAGATCTATCTACAGCTAAGAATCTATCTACACCAATGGATCTTTCTACAGCGAAAGATCTGTCAACAGCAAAGGATCTATCTACAGCGAAGGATCAATTTACAGCAGAAGATCTTTCCACAGCAGAGGATCTTTCTACAGCAAAGGATCTATCTACAGCAAAGGATCTATTTACAGTATGGGATCTATCTACAGCAACAGTTTTATCAACAATAAAAGATCTATCTACAGAAAAGGATCTATCTACAGAAAAGGATTTATCTACAGCGAAGAATATATCTACAGCAAAGGATCTATCTACAGTAAAAGATCTATCTACTACAAAGGATCTATCTACAGCAAAGGATCTATCTACAACAGAGAATCTATATACAGCTAAGAATATATCTACAGTAAAGGATCTATCTAAAGCAAAGGATCTATCTACAGCAAAGGATCTCTCTACAGCAAAGGATCTATCTACAGCAAAGGATCCATCTACAGCAAAGGATCTATCTACAACAGAGAATCTATATACAGCTAAGAATCTATCTACAGTAAAGGATCTATCTACAGCAAAGGATCTATCTACAGCAAAGAATCTATCAACGGCAAGGGATCTATCTACGGCAAAGGATTTATTAATTTATTTATAGCAAAGGATCTTAGATCTATCTACAGCTAAGGATCTATCTACAGCAAAGGATCTATCTACAACAAAGAATCTATATACAGCTGAGAATCTATCTACAGTAAAGGATCTATCTACAGCAAAGGATCTATCTACAGTAAAGGATCTATCTACAACAAAGAATCTATCTACAACAAACGATTTATCTACAGCAAAGGATCTATCTACAGCAAAGGATCCATCTACAGCAAAGGATCTATCTACAGTAAAGGATCTATCTACTGCAAAGGATCTGTCTTCAGCAAAGGATCTATCTACAACAAAGAAACTATCTACAGCAAAGAATCTTTCTAAGCAAATGATCTATCTACAGCAAAGGATTAATCTACAGCAAAGGATCTATCTACAGCAAAGGATCTATTTATAGCGGAGAATCTTTCTACAGCAAAGGAACTACTACAGCAAAAGATCTATCTACAGCATAGGATCTATCTACAGCAATGGATCTATCTACAGTAAGGGATCTTTTTGCAGCAATGGATCAATCTACAGCAAAGGATCTATTTACAGCGAAGGATCGATCTACAGCAAAGGATCTATCTACAGCAAAGGATCTATCTACAGCAAAGGATCTATCTACTGCGAAATATCTATCTACAGCAAAGAATATGTCTACACCAAAAGATCTGTCTACAGCGCAGGATATGTCAACAGCAAAGGATCAATCTATAGCAAAAGATCTATTCTCAACAAAAGTTCTATCCCCAGCAAAGGATCTATCTACAACAAAGGATCTATCTACAGGGAAGAATCTATCTAAAGCAAAGGATTTATTTACTGTAAAGGAGTTATCTACAGCAAGAGATCTATCAACAGTAAGGGATCTATCTGCAGCAAAGGATCTATCTACAGCAAAGGATCTATTTTCAGCAAAGGATCTATCTACAGCAAAGTGATCTATATACAGTAAGGGATCTATATACAGCAAATGATCTATCTACAGTAAAGTGATCTATCTACAGTAAGGGATCTATCTACAGCAAAGAATCTATCTACACCAATGGATCTTTCTACAGCGAAAGATCTGTCAACAGCAAAGGATCTATCTACAGCGAAGGATCTATTTACAGCAGAAGATCTTTCTACAGCAGAGGATCTTTCTACAGCAAAGGATCTATCTACAGCAAAGGATCTATTTACAGTATGGTATCTATCTAAAGCAACGGTTTTATCAACAATAGAAGATCTATCTACAGAAAAGGATCTATCTACAGAAAAGGATTTATCTACAGCGAAGAATATATCTACAGCAAAGGATCTATCTACAGTAAAAGATCTATCTACTACAAAGAATCTATCTAGAGCAAAGGATCTATCTACAACAAAGAATCTATATACAGCTAAGAATCTATCTACAGTAAAGGATCTATCTACAGCAAAGGATCTATCTACAGCAAAGGATCTCTCTACAGCAAAGGATCTATCTACAGTAAAGGATCTATCTACAACAAAGGATCTATCTACAACAAACGATTTATCTACAGCAAAGGATCTATCTACTGCAAAGGATCTGTCTTCAGCAAAGGATCTTTCTACAATGCAGGATCTGTCAACAGCAAAGGATCAATTTATAGCAAAAGATCTATTTACAACAAAAGTTCAATTTACAGCAAAAAATCTATCAACAGCAAAGGATCTATCTACAGGAAAGGATCTGTCTACAGCAAGGGATCTATTTACAGTAAAGGAGCTATCTACAGCAAAAGATCAATCAACAATAAGGGATCTATCTGCAGCAAAGAATCTATCTACAGCAAAGGATCAATCTTCAGCAAAGGATCTATCTACAGCAAAGGATCTATCTACAACAAAGGATCTATCTACAGGAAAGAATCTATCTACAGCAAAGGATCTATTTACAGTAAAGAAGCTATCTACAGCAAAAGGTCTATCAACAGTAAGGGATCTATCTGCAGCAAAGGATCTATCTACAGCAAAGGTTCTATCTACAGCAATGTGATCTATATACAGTAAGGGATCTATCTACAGCAAATGATCTATCTACAGTAAAGTGATCTATCTACAGTAAGGGATCTATTCACAGCAGAAGATCTTTCTACAGCAGAGGATCTTTCTACAGCAAAGGATCTATCTACAGCAAAGGATCTATTTACAGTCTTGGATCTATCTACAGCAACGGTTTCATCAATAATAAAAGATCTATCTACAAAAAAGGATCTATCGACAGAAAAGGATTTATCTACAGCGAAGAATATATCTACAGCAAAGGATCTAACTACAGCAAATGATCTATCAACGGCAAGGGATCTATCTACGGCAAAGGATTTATTAATTTATTTATAGCAAAGGATCTTAGATCTATCTACAGCTAAGGATCTATCTACAGCAAAGGATCTATCTACAACAAAGAATCTATATACAGCTAAGAATCTATTTACAATAAAGGATCTATCTACAGCAAAGGATCTATCTACAGTAAAGGATCTATCTACAACAAAGAATCTATCTACAACAAACGATTTATCTACAGCAAAGGATCTATCTACAGCAAAGGATCCATCTACAGCAAAGGATCTATCTACAGTAAAGGATCTATCTACTGCAAAGGATCTGTCTTCAGCAAAGGATCTATCTACAACAAAGAAACTATCTACAGCAAAGAATCTTTCTAAGCAAATGATCTATCTACAGCAAAGGATCAATCTACAGCAAAGGATCTATCTACAGCAAAGGATCTATTTATAGCGGAGAATCTTTCTACAGCAAAGGAACTACTACAGCAAAAGATCTATCTACAGCATAGGATCTATCTACAGCAATGGATCTATCTACAGTAAGGGATCTTTTTGCAGCAATGGATCAATCTACAGCAAAGGATCTATTTACAGCGAAGGATCGATCTACAGCAAAGGATCTATCCACAGCAAAGGATCTATCAACAGCAAAGGATCTATCTACTGCGAAGGATCTATCTACAGCAAAGGATCTGTTTACAGTCAAGGATTTATCTACTGCAAAGGATCTCTCTACAGCAAAGGATCAATCTACATTTAAGGATCTATCTTATGCAAAGGATCTATCTACAGCAAAGTAATCTATCTGCAGTGAGGGATCTATCTACAGCAAAGAATATGTCTACACCAAAAGATCTGTCTACAGCGCAGGATATGTCAACAGCAAAGGATCAATCTATAGCAAAAGATCTATTCTTTAACAAAAGTTCTATCAACAGCAAAGGATCTATCTGCAACAAAGGATCTATCTACAGGAAAACATCTATCTAAAGCAAAGGATCTATTTACTGTAAAGGAGCTATCTACAGCAAGAGATCTATCAACAGTTAAGGATCTATCTGCAGCAAAGGATCTTTCTACAGCAAAGGATCTATTTTCAGCAAAGGATCTATCTACAGCAAAGTGATCTATATACAGTAAGGGATCTATATACAGCAAATGATCTATCTACAGTAAAGTGATCTATCTACAGTAAGGGATCTATCTACAGCAAAGAATCTATCTACACCAATGGATCTTTCTATAGCGAAAGATCTGTCAACAGCAAAGGATCTATCTACAGCGAAGGATCTATTTACAGCAGAAGATCTTTCTACAGCAGAGGATCTTTCTACAGCAAAGGATCTATCTACAGCAAAGGATCTATTTACAGTATGGTATCTATCTAAAGCAACGGTTTTATCAACAATAGAAGATCTATCTACAGAAAAGGATCTATCTACAGAAAAGGATTTATCTACAGCGAAGAATATATCTACAGCAAAGGATCTATCTACAGTAAAAGATCTATCTACTACAAAGAATCTATCTAGAGCAAAGGATCTATCTACAACAAAGAATCTATATACAGCTAAGAATCTATCTACAGTAAAGGATCTATCTACAGCAAAGGATCTATCTACAGCAAAGGATCTCTCTACAGCAAAGGATCTATCTACAGTAAAGGATCTATCTACAACAAAGGATCTATCTACAACAAACGATTTATCTACAGCAAAGGATCTATCTACTGCAAAGGATCTGTCTTCAGCAAAGGATCTTTCTACAATGCAGGATCTGTCAACAGCAAAGGATCAATTTATAGCAAAAGATCTATTTACAACAAAAGTTCAATTTACAGCAAAAAATCTATCAACAGCAAAGGATCTATCTACAGGAAAGGATCTGTCTACAGCAAGGGATCTATTTACAGTAAAGGAGCTATCTACAGCAAAAGATCAATCAACAATAAGGGATCTATCTGCAGCAAAGAATCTATCTACAGCAAAGGATCAATCTTCAGCAAAGGATCTATCTACAGCAAAGGATCTATCTACAACAAAGGATCTATCTACAGGAAAGAATCTATCTACAGCAAAGGATCTATTTACAGTAAAGAAGCTATCTACAGCAAAAGGTCTATCAACAGTAAGGGATCTATCTGCAGCAAAGGATCTATCTACAGCAAAGGTTCTATCTACAGCAATGTGATCTATATACAGTAAGGGATCTATCTACAGCAAATGATCTATCTACAGTAAAGTGATCTATCTACAGTAAGGGATCTATTCACAGCAGAAGATCTTTCTACAGCAGAGGATCTTTCTACAGCAAAGGATCTATCTACAGCAAAGGATCTATTTACAGTCTTGGATCTATCTACAGCAACGGTTTCATCAATAATAAAAGATCTATCTACAAAAAAGGATCTATCGACAGAAAAGGATTTATCTACAGCGAAGAATATATCTACAGCAAAGGATCTAACTACAGCAAATGATCTATCAACGGCAAGGGATCTATCTACGGCAAAGGATTTATTAATTTATTTATAGCAAAGGATCTTAGATCTATCTACAGCTAAGGATCTATCTACAGCAAAGGATCTATCTACAACAAAGAATCTATATACAGCTAAGAATCTATTTACAATAAAGGATCTATCTACAGCAAAGGATCTATCTACAGTAAAGGATCTATCTACAACAAAGAATCTATCTACAACAAACGATTTATCTACAGCAAAGGATCTATCTACAGCAAAGGATCCATCTACAGCAAAGGATCTATCTACAGTAAAGGATCTATCTACTGCAAAGGATCTGTCTTCAGCAAAGGATCTATCTACAACAAAGAAACTATCTACAGCAAAGAATCTTTCTAAGCAAATGATCTATCTACAGCAAAGGATCAATCTACAGCAAAGGATCTATCTACAGCAAAGGATCTATTTATAGCGGAGAATCTTTCTACAGCAAAGGAACTACTACAGCAAAAGATCTATCTACAGCATAGGATCTATCTACAGCAATGGATTTATCTACAGTAAGGGATCTTTTTGCAGCAATGGATCAATCTATAGCAAAAGATCTATTCTCAACAAAAGTTCTATCAACAGCAAAGGATCTATCTGCAACAAAGGATCTATCAACAGCAAAGGATCTATCTACTGCGAAGGATCTATCTACAGCAAAGGATCTGTTTACAGTCAAGGATTTATCTACTGCAAAGGATCTCTCTACAGCAAAGGATCAATCTACATTTAAGGATCTATCTTATGCAAAGGATCTATCTACAGCAAAGTAATCTATCTGCAGTGAGGGATCTATCTACAGCAAAGAATATATCTACACCAAAAGATCTGTCTACAGCGCAGGATATGTCAACAGCAAAGGATCAATCTATAGCAAAAGATCTATTCTCAACAAAAGTTCTATCAACAGCAAAGGATCTATCTGCAACAAAGGATCTATCTACAGGAAAACATCTATCTAAAGCAAAGGATCTATTTACTGTAAAGGAGCTATCTACAGCAAGAGATCTATCAACAGTTAAGGATCTATCTGCAGCAAAGGATCTTTCTACAGCAAAGGATCTATTTTCAGCAAAGGATCTATCTACAGCAAAGTGATCTATATACAGTAAGGGATCTATATACAGCAAATGATCTATCTACAGTAAAGTGATCTATCTACAGTAAGGGATCTATCTACAGCAAAGAATCGATCTACACCAATGGATCTTTCTATAGCGAAAGATCTGTCAACAGCAAAGGATCTATCTACAGCGAAGGATCTATTTACAGCAGAAGATCTTTCTACAGCAGAGAATCTTTCTACAGCAAAGAATCTATCTACAGCAAAGGATCTATTTACAGTATGGGATCTATCTAAAGCAACGGTTTTATCAACAATAGAAGATCTATCTACAGAAAAGGATCTATCTACAGAAAAGGATTTATCTACAGCGAAGAATATATCTACAGCAAAGGATCAATCTACAGTAAAAGATCTATCTACTACAAAGGATCTATCTACAGCAAAGGATCTATCTACAACAAAGAATCTATATACAGCTAAGAATCTATCTACAGTAAAGGATCTATATACAGCAAAGGATCTATCTACAGCAAAGGATCTCTCTACAGCAAAGGATATATCTACAGTAAAGGATCTATCTACAACAAAGGATCTATCTATAACAAACGATTTATCTACAGCAAAGGATCTATCTACAGCAAAGGATCCATCTACAGCAAAGGATCTATCTACAGTAAAGGATCTATCTACTGCAAAGGATCTGTATTCAGCAAAGGATCTATCTACAACAAAGAAACTATCTACAGCAAAGAATCTATGTTCAGCAAATAATCTTTCTAAGCAAATAATCTATCTACAGCAAAGGATCTATCTACAGTAAAGGATCTATCTACAACAAAGAATCTATCTACAACAAACGATTTATCTACAGCAAAGGATCTATCTACAGCAAAGGATCCATCTACAGCAAAGGATCTATCTACAGTAAAGGATCTATCTACTGCAAAGGATCTGTCTTCAGCAAAGGATCTATCTACAACAAAGAAACTATCTACAGCAAAGAATCTTTCTAAGCAAATGATCTATCTACAGCAAAGGATCAATCTACAGCAAAGGATCTATCTACAGCAAAGGATCCATTTATAGCGGGGAATCTTTCTACAGCAAAGGAACTACTACAGCAAAAGATCTATCTACAGCAAAGGATCTATCATCAGCAAAGGATCTATCTACAGCAAAGGACCTATCTACAGTAAGGGATCTATTTATAGCGAAGGATCAATCTAAAGCAAATGATCTATCTACAGCAAAGGATATTTCTACAGCATAGGATCTATCTACAGCAATGGATCTATCTACAGTAAGGGATCTTTTTGCAGCAATGGATCAATCTACAGCAAAGGATCTATTTACAGCGAAGGATCGATCTACAGCAAATGATCTATCTACAGCAAAGGATCTATCTACAGCAAAGGATCTATCTACTGCGAAGGATCTATCTACAGCAAAGGATCTGTTTACAGTCAAGGATTTATCTACTGCAAAGGATCTCTCTACAGCAAAGGATCAATCTACATTTAAGAATCTATCTTATGCAAAGGATCTATCTACAGCAAAGTAATCTATCTGCAGTGAGGGATCTATCTACAGCAAAGTAATCTATCTGCAGTGAGGGATCTATCTACAGCAAAGAATATGTCTACACCAAAAGATCTGTCTACAGCGCAGGATATGTCAACAGCAAAGGATCAATCTATAGCAAAAGATCTATTCTCAACAAAAGTTCTATCTACAGCAAAGGATCTATCTACAACAAAGGATCTATCTACAGGAAAATATCTATCTAAAGCAAAGGATCTATTTACTGTAAAGGAGCTATCTACAGCAAGAGATCTATCAACAGTAAGGGATCTATCGTCAGCAAAGGATCTATCTACAGCAAAGGATCTATTTTCAGCAAAGGATCTATCTACAGCAAAGTGATCTATATACAGTAAGGGATTTATATACAGCAAATGATCTATCTACAGTTAAGTGATCTATCTACAGTAAGGGATCTATCTACTACAAAGGATCTATCTACGGCAAAAGATCTATCTACAACAAAGAATCTATATACAGCTAAGAATCTATCTACAGTAAAGGATCTATCTACAGCAAAGGATCTATCTACAGCAAAGGATCTCTCTACAGCAAAGGATCTATCTACAGTAAAGGATCTATCTACAACAAAGGATCTATCTACAACAAACAATTTATCTACAGCAAAGGATCTATCTACAGCAAAGGATCCATCTACAGCAAAGGATCTATCTAAAGTAAAGGATCTATCTACTGCAAAGGATCTGTCTTCACCAAAGGATCTTTCTACAATGCAGGATCTGTCAACAAGCAAGGATCAATTTATAGCAAAAGATCTATTAACAACAAAAGTTCAATTTACAGCAAAATATCTATCAACAGCAAAGGATCTATCTACAGGAAAAGATCTGTCTACAGCAAGGGATCTATTTACAGTAAAGGAGCTATCTACAGCAAAAGATCAATCAACAATAGGGATCTATCTGCAGCAAAGAATCTATCTACAGCAAAGGATCAATCTTCAGCAAAGGATCTATCTACAGCAAAGGATCTATCTACACAAAGGATCTATCTACAGGAAAGGATCTATCTACAGCAAAGGATCTATTTACAGTAAAGGAGCTATCTACAGCAAAATATCTATCAACAGTAAGGGATCTATCTGCAGCAAAGGATCTATCTACAGCAAAGGATCTATCTCAGCAAAGGTTCTATCTACAGCAATGTGATCTTATATACAGTAAGGGATCTATCTACAGCAAATGATCTATCTACAGTAAAGTGATCCATCTACAGTAAGGGAACTATCTACAGCAAAGAATCTATCTACACCAAAGGATCTTTCTACAGCGAAAGATCTGTCAACAGCAAAGGATCTATCTACAGCAAAGGATCTATTCACAGCAGAAGATCTTTCTACAGCAGAGGATCTTTCTACAGCAAAGGATCTATCTACAGCAAAGGATTTATTTACAGTCTAGGATCTATCTACAGCAACGGTTCATCAACAATAAAAGATCTATCTACAAAAAAGGATCTATCTACAGAAAAGGATTTATCTACAGCGAAGAATATATCTACAGCAAAGGATCTATCTACAGCAAAGGATCTATCAACGGCAAGGGATCTATCTACGGCAAAGGATTTATTAATTTATTTATAGCAAAGGATCTTAGATCTATCTACAGCTCAAGGATCTATCTACAGCCAAAGGATCTATCTACAACAAAGAATCTATTATACAGCTAGAATCTATCTACAGTAAAAGGATCTATCTACAGCAAAAGGATCTATCTACAGTAAAGGATCTATCTACAACAAAGAATCTATCTACAACAAACGATTTATCTACAGCAAAGGATCTATCTACAGCAAAGGATCCATCTACAGCAAAGGATCTATCTACAGTAAAGGATCTATCTACTGCAAAGGATCTGTCTTCAGCAAAGGATCTATCTACAACAAAGAAACTATCTACAGCAAAGAATCTTTCTAAGCAAATGATCTATCTACTGCAAAGGATCAATCTACAGCAAAGGATCTATCTACAGCAAAGGATCCATTTATAGCGGAGAATCTTTCTACAGCAAAGGAACTACTACAGCAAAAGATCTATCTACAGCAAAGGATCTATCATCAGCAAAGGATCTATCTACAGCAAAGGACCTATCTACAGTAAGGGATCTATTTACAGCGAAAGATCAATCTAAAGCAAATGATCTATCTACAGCAAAGGATATTTCTACAGCATAGGATCTATCTACAGCAATGGATCTATCTACAGTAAGGGATCTTTTTGCAGCAATGGATCAATCAACAGCAAAGGATCTATTTACAGCGAAGGATCGATCTACAGCGAAGGATCTATCTACAGCAAAGGATCTATCTACAGCAAAGGATCTATCTACTGCGAAGGATCTATCTACAGCAAAGGATCTGTTTACAGTCAAGGATTTATCTACTGCAAAGGATCTCTCTACAGCAAAGGATCAATCTACATTTAAGGATCTATCTTATGCAAAGGATCTATCTACAGCAAAGTAATCTATCTGCAGTGAGGGATCTATCTACAGCAAAGAATATGTCTACACCAAAAGATCTGTCTACAGCGCAGGATATGTCAACAGCAAAGGATCAATCTATAGCAAAAGATCTATTCTCAACAAAAGTTCTATCTACAGCGAAGGATCTATCTACAACAAAGGATCTATCTACAGGAAAATATCTATCTAAAGCAAAGGATCTATTTACTGTAAAGGAGCTATCTACAGCAAGAGATCTATCAACAGTAAGGGATCTATCGTCAGCAAAGGATCTATCTACAGCAAAGGATCTATTTTCAGCAAAGGATCTATCTACAGCAAAGTGATCTATATACAGTAAGGGATCTATATACAGCAAATGATCTATCTACAGTAAAGTGATCTATCTACAGTAAGGGATCTATCTACTACAAAGGATCTATCTACAGCAAAAGATCTATCTACAACAAAGAATCTATATACAGCTAAGAATCTATCTACAGTAAAGGATCTATCTACAGCAAAGGATCTATCTACAGCAAAGGATCTCTCTACAGCAAAGGATCTATCTACAGTAAAGGATCTATCTACAACAAAGGATCTATCTACAACAAACGATTTATCTACAGCAAAGGATCTATCTACAGCAAAGGATCCATCTACAGCAGAGGATCTATCTACAGTAAAGGATCTATCTACTGCAAAGGATCTGTCTTCAGCAAAGGATCTTTCTACAATGCAGGATCTGTCAACAGCAAAGGATCAATTTATAGCAAAAGATCTATTTACAACAAAAGTTCAATTTACAGCAAAAAATCTATCAACAGCAAAGGATCTATCTACAGGAAAGGATCTGTCTACAGCAAGGGATCTATTTACAGTAAAGGAGCTATCTACAGCAAAAGATCAATCAACAATAAGGGATCTATCTGCAGCAAAGAATCTATCTACAGCAAAGGATCAATCTTCAGCAAAGGATCTATCTACAGCAAAGGATCTATCTACAACAAAGGATCTATCTACAGGAAAGAATCTATCTATAGCAAAGGATCTATTTACAGTAAAGAAGCTATCTACAGCAAAAGGTCTATCAACAGTAAGGGATCTATCTGCAGCAAAGGATCTATCTACAGCAAAGGTTCTATCTACAGCAATGTGATCTATATACAGTAAGGGATCTATCTACAGCAAATGATCTATCTACAGTAAAGTGATCTATCTACAGTAAGGGATCTATTCACAGCAGAAGATCTTTCTACAGCAGAGGATCTTTCTACAGCAAAGGATCTATCTACAGCAAAGGATCTATTTACAGTCTTGGATCTATCTACAGCAACGGTTTCATCAATAATAAAAGATCTATCTACAAAAAAGGATCTATCGACAGAAAAGGATTTATCTACAGCGAAGAATATATCTACAGCAAAGGATCTAACTACAGCAAATGATCTATCAACGGCAAGGGATCTATCTACGGCAAAGGATTTATTAATTTATTTATAGCAAAGGATCTTAGATCTATCTACAGCTAAGGATCTATCTACAGCAAAGGATCTATCTACAACAAAGAATCTATATACAGCTAAGAATCTATTTACAGTAAAGGATCTATCTACAGCAAAGGATCTATCTACAGTAAAGGATCTATCTACAACAAAGAATCTATCTACAACAAACGATTTATCTACAGCAAAGGATCTATCTACAGCAAAGGATCCATCTACAGCAAAGGATCTATCTACAGTAAAGGATCTATCTACTGCAAAGGATCTGTCTTCAGCAAAGGATCTATCTACAACAAAGAAACTATCTACAGCAAAGAATCTTTCTAAGCAAATGATCTATCTACAGCAAAGGATCAATCTACAGCAAAGGATCTATCTACAGCAAAGGATCTATTTATAGCGGAGAATCTTTCTACAGCAAAGGAACTACTACAGCAAAAGATCTATCTACAGCATAGGATCTATCTACAGCAATGGATCTATCTACAGTAAGGGATCTTTTTGCAGCAATGGATCAATCTACAGCAAAGGATCTATTTACAGCGAAGGATCGATCTACAGCAAAGGATCTATCTACAGCAAAGGATCTATCTACAGCAAAGGATCTATCTACTGCGAAGGATCTATCTACAGCAAAGGATCTGTTTACAGTCAAGGATTTATCTACTGCAAAGGATCTCTCTACAGCAAAGGATCAATCTACATTTAAGGATCTATCTTATGCAAAGGATCTATCTACAGCAAAGTAATCTATCTGCAGTGAGGGATCTATCTACAGCAAAGAATATGTCTACAACAAAAGATCTGTCTACAGCGCAGGATATGTCAACAGCAAAGGATCAATCTATAGCAAAAGATCTATTCTCAACAAAAGTTCTATCAACAGCAAAGGATCTATCTGCAACAAAGGATCTATCTACAGGAAAGAATCTATCTAAAGCAAAGGATCTATTTACTGTAAAGGAGCTATCTACAGCAAGAGATCTATCAACAGTTAAGGATCTATCTGCAGCAAAGGATCTTTCTACAGCAAAGGATCTATTTTCAGCAAAGGATCTATCTACAGCAAAGTGATCTATATACAGTAAGGGATCTATATACAGCAAATGATCTATCTACAGTAAAGTGATCTATCTACAGTAAGGGATCTATCTACAGCAAAGAATCTATCTACACCAATGGATCTTTCTACAGCGAAAGATCTGTCAACAGCAAAGGATCTATCTACAGCGAAGGATCTATTTACAGCAGAAGATCTTTCTACAGCAGAGAATCTTTCTACAGCAAAGAATCTATCTACAGCAAAGGATCTATTTACAGTATGGGATCTATCTAAAGCAACGGTTTTATCAACAATAGAAGATCTATCTACAGAAAAGGATCTATCTACAGAAAAGGATTTATCTACAGCGAAGAATATATCTACAGCAAAGGATCAATCTACAGTAAAAGATCTATCTACTACAAAGGATCTATCTACAGCAAAGGATCTATCTACAACAAAGAATCTATATACAGCTAAGAATCTATCTACAGTAAAGGATCTATATACAGGAAAGGATCTATCTACAGCAAAGGATCTCTCTACAGCAAAGGATATATCTACAGTAAAAGATCTACCTACAACAAAGGATCTATCTACAACAAACGATTTATCTACAGCAAAGGATCTATCTACAGCAAAGGATCCATCTACAGCAAAGGATCTATCTACAGTAAAGGATCTATCTACTGCAAAGGATCTGTATTCAGCAAAGGATCTATCTACAACAAAGAAACTATCTACAGCAAAGAATCTATGTTCAGCAAATAATCTTTCTAAGCAAATAATCTATCTACAGCAAAGGATCAATCTACAGCAAACGATCAATCTACAGCAAATAATCTATCTACAGTAAAGGGACTATATACAGCAAAGGATCCATCTACAGTTATGGATCTATCTACTGCAAAGTATCTGTCTTCAGCAAAAGATCTATCTACAACAAAGAAACTATCTACAGCAAATCTATGTTCAGCAAATAATCTTTCTAAGCAAATGATCTATCTACAGCAAAGGATCAATCTACAGCAAACGATCAATCTACAGCAAATAATTTATCTACAGAAAAGGGTCTATCTACAGCAAAGGATCCATCTACAGCAAAGGATCTATCTACAGTCAAGGATTTATCTACTGCAAAGGATCTCTCTACAGCAAAGGATCAATCTACATTTAAGGATCTATCTTATACAAAGGATCTATCTACAGCAAAGTAATCTATCTGCAGTAAGGGATCTATCTACAGCAAATAATATGTCTACACCAAAAGATCTGTCTACAGCGCAGGATATGTCAACAGCAAAGGATCAATCTATAGCAAAAGATCTATTCACAACAAAAGTTCTATCTACAGCAAAGGATCTATCTACAACAAAAGATCTATCTACAGCAAAGGATCCATTTCCAGTAAAGGAGCTATCTACAGCAAAAGATCTATCAACAGTAAGGGATCTATCTGCAGCAAAGGATCTATCTACAGCAAAGGATCTATCTTCAGCAAAGGATCTATCTACAGCAAAGTGATTTATATACAGTAAGGGATCTATATACAGCAAATAATCTATCTACAGTAAAGTGATCTATCTACAGTAAGATATCTATCTACAGCAAAGAATCTATCTACACCAATGGATTTTTCTACATCGAAAGATCTGTCAACAGCAAAGGATCTATCTACAGCGAAGGATCTATTTACAGCAGAAGATCTTTCCACAGCAGAGGATCTTTCTACAGCAGAGGATCTATCTACAGCAAAGGATCTATTTACAGTAAGGGATCTATCTACAGCAACGGTTTTATCAACAATAAAAGATCTATTTACAGAAAAGGATTTATCTACAGCGAAGAATATATCTACAGCAAAGGATCTATCTACAGTAAAAGATCTATCTACCACAAAGGATCTATCTAAAGCAAAGGATCTATCTACAGCAAAGAATCTATATACAGCTAAGAATCTATCTACAGTAAAGGATTTATCTTCAGCAAAGGATCTATCTACAGCAAAGGATCTCTCTACAGCAAAGGATCTATCTACAGTAAAGGATCTATCTACAACAAAGGATCTATCTACAACAAACGATTTATCTAATGCAAAGGATCAATCTACAGTAAAGGATCCAACTACAGCAAAGGATCTATCTACAGTAAGGGATCTATCTACTGCAAAGGATCTGTCTTCAGCAAAGGATCTATCTACAACAAAGAAACTATCTATTCTACAGCAAAGAATATATGTTCAGCAAAAAATCTTTCTAAGCAAATGATCTATCTACAGCAAAGGATCAATCTACAGCAAACGATCAATCTACAGAAAATAATCTATCTACAGTAAAGGGACTATATACAGCAAAGGATCCATCTACAGTTAAGGATCTATCTACTGCAAAGGATCTGTCTTCAGCAAAGGATCTATCTAAAACAAAGAAACTATCTACAGCAAAGAATCTATGTTCAGCAAATAATCTTTCTCAGCAACTGATCTATCTACAGCAAAGGATCAATCTACAGCAAACGATCAATCTACAGCAAATAATCTATCTACAGAAAAGGGTCTATCTACAGCAAAGGATCTATCTACAGGAAAGGATCTATCTACAGCAAAGGATCTATTTACAGTAAAGGAGCTATCTACAGCAAAAGATCTATCAACAATGAGGGATCTATCTGCAGCAAAGGATCTATCTACAGCAAAGGATCTATCTTCAGCAAAGGATCTTTATACAGCATAGGATCTATCTACAGTCAAGGATTTATCTACTGCAAAGGATCTCTCTATAGCATAGGATCAATCTAAAGTTAAGGATCAATCTTAATCAATGGATCTATCTACAGCAAAGGATCTATCTAAAGCCAATCATCTATCTACAACAAAAAATCTATTTACAAAAGCAGAACTTTATACAGCAAAGGATCTATCTTCAGCAAAAGATCTATCTACAGCAAAAGATCTATCAACAATAAGGGATCTATCTGCAGCAAAGAATCTATCTACAGCAAAGGATCTATCTACAGGAAAGGAGCTATCTACATCAAAAGATCTATCAACAATAAGGGATCTATCTGCAGCAAAGAATCTATCTACAGCAAAGGATCTATTTACAGCAGAAGATCTATCTACAGCAAAGTGATCTATATACAGTAAGGGATCTATCTACAGCAGATGATCTATCTACAGTAAAGTGATCTATTTACAGTAAGGGATCTATCTACAGCGAAGAATCTATCTACAACAAAGAATCTCTCTACAGCAAATGATCTATCAACAGCAAAGGATCAATCTATAACGAAAGATCTATTCACAACAAAAGTTCTATCTACAGAAAAGGGTCTATCTACAGCAAAGGATCCATCTACAGCAAAGGATCTATCTACAGCAAAGGATCTATCTACAACAAAGGATCTATCTTCAGCAAAGTTTCTATCTACAGCAATGTGATCTATATACAGTAAGGGATCTATCTACAGCAAATGATCTATCTACAGTAAAGTGATCTATCTACATTAAGGGAACTATCTACAGCAAAGAATCTATCTACACCAAAGGATCTTTCTACAGCGAAAGATCTGTCAACAGCAAAGGATCTATCTACAGCGAAGGATCTATTCACAGCAGAAGATCTTTCTACAGCAGAGGATCTTTCTACAGCAAAGGATCTATCTACAGCAAAGGATCTATTTACAGTCTAGGATCTATCTACAGCAACGGTTTCATCAACAATAAAAGATCTATCTACAAAAAAGGATCTATCTACAGAAAAGGATTTATCTACAGCGAAGAATATATCTACAGCAAAGAATCTATCTACAGCAAAGGATCTATCAACGGCAAGGGATCTATCTACGGCAAAGGATTTATTAATTTATTTATAGCAAAGGATCTTAGATCTATCTACAGCTAAGGATCTATCTACAGCAAAGGATCTATCTACAACAAAGAATCTATATACAGCTAAGAATCTATCTACAGTAAAGGATCTATCTACAGCAAAGGATCTATCTACAGTAAAGGATCTATCTACAACAAAGAATCTATCTATAACAAACGATTTATCTACAGCAAAGGATCTATCTACAGCAAAGGATCTATCTACAGCAATGGATCTATCTACAGTAATGGATCTTTTTGCAGCAATGGATCAATCTACAGCAAAGGATCTATTTACAGCGAAGGATCGATCTACAGCAAAGGATCTATCTACAGCAAAGGATCTATCTACAGCAAAGGATCTATCTACTGCGAAATATCTATCTACAGCAAAGAATATGTCTACACCAAAAGATCTGTCTACAGCGCAGGATATGTCAACAGCAAAGGATCAATCTATAGCAAAAGATCTATTCTCAACAAAAGTTCTATCTACAGCAAAGGATCTATCTACAACAAAGGATCTATCTACAGGAAAGAATCTATCTAAAGCAAAGGATTTATTTACTGTAAAGGAGTTATCTACAGCAAGAGATCTATCAACAGTAAGGGATCTATCTGCAGCAAAGGATCTATCTACAGCAAAGGATCTATTTTCAGCAAAGGATCTATCTACAGCAAAGTGATCTATATACAGTAAGGGATCTATATACAGCAAATGATCTATCTACAGTAAAGTGATCTATCTACAGTAAGGGATCTATCTACAGCAAAGAATCTATCTACACCAATGGATCTTTCTACAGCGAAAGATCTGTCAACAGCAAAGGATCTATCTACAGCGAAGGATCTATTTACAGCAGAAGATCTTTCTACAGCAGAGGATCTTTCTACAGCAAAGGATCTATCTACAGCAAAGGATCTATTTACAGTATGGTATCTATCTAAAGCAACGGTTTTATCAACAATAGAAGATCTATCTACAGAAAAGGATCTATCTACAGAAAAGGATTTATCTACAGCGAAGAATATATCTACAGCAAAGGATCTATCTACAGTAAAAGATCTATCTACTACAAAGGATCTATCTAGAGCAAAGGATCTATACACAACAAAGAATCTATATACAGCTAAGAATCTATCTACAGTAAAGGATCTATCTACAGCAAAGGATCTATCTACAGCAAAGGATCTCTTTACAGCAAAGGATCTATCTACAGTAAAGGATCTATCTACAACAAAGGATCTATCTACAACAAACGATTTATCTACAGCAAAGGATCTATCTACAGCAAAGGATCCATCTACAGCAAAGGATCTATCTACAGTAAAGGATCTATCTACTGCAAAGGATCTGTCTTCAGCAAAGGATCTTTCTACAATGCAGGATCTGTCAACAGCAAAGGATCAATTTATAGCAAAAGATCTATTTACAACAAAAGTTCAATTTACAGCAAAAAATCTATCAACAGCAAAGGATCTATCTACAGGAAAGGATCTGTCTACAGCAAGGGATCTATTTACAGTAAAGGAGCTATCTACAGCAAAAGATCAATCAACAATAAGGGATCTATCTGCAGCAAAGAATCTATCTACAGCAAAGGATCAATCTTCAGCAAAGGATCTATCTACAGCAAAGGATCTATCTACAACAAAGGATCTATCTACAGGAAAGAATCTATCTACAGCAAAGGATCTATTTACAGTAAAGAAGCTATCTACAGCAAAAGGTCTATCAACAGTAAGGGATCTATCTGCAGCAAAGGATCTATCTACAGCAAAGGTTCTATCTACAGCAATGTGATCTATATACAGTAAGGGATCTATCTACAGCAAATGATCTATCTACAGTAAAGTGATCTATCTACAGTAAGGGATCTATTCACAGCAGAAGATCTTTCTACAGCAGAGGATCTTTCTACAGCAAAGGATCTATCTACAGCAAAGGATCTATTTACAGTCTTGGATCTATCTACAGCAACGGTTTCATCAATAATAAAAGATCTATCTACAAAAAAGGATCTATCGACAGAAAAGGATTTATCTACAGCGAAGAATATATCTACAGCAAAGGATCTAACTACAGCAAATGATCTATCAACGGCAAGGGATCTATCTACGGCAAAGGATTTATTAATTTATTTATAGCAAAGGATCTTAGATCTATCTACAGCTAAGGATCTATCTACAGCAAAGGATCTATCTACAACAAAGAATCTATATACAGCTAAGAATCTATTTACAGTAAAGGATCTATCTACAGCAAAGGATCTATCTACAGTAAAGGATCTATCTACAACAAAGAATCTATCTACAACAAACGATTTATCTACAGCAAAGGATCTATCTACAGCAAAGGATCCATCTACAGCAAAGGATCTATCTACAGTAAAGGATCTATCTACTGCAAAGGATCTGTCTTCAGCAAAGGATCTATCTACAACAAAGAAACTATCTACAGCAAAGAATCTTTCTAAGCAAATGATCTATCTACAGCAAAGGATCAATCTACAGCAAAGGATCTATCTACAGCAAAGGATCTATTTATAGCGGAGAATCTTTCTACAGCAAAGGAACTACTACAGCAAAAGATCTATCTACAGCATAGGATCTATCTACAGCAATGGATCTATCTACAGTAAGGGATCTTTTTGCAGCAATGGATCAATCTACAGCAAAGGATCTATTTACAGCGAAGGATCGATCTACAGCAAAGGATCTATCTACAGCAAAGGATCTATCTACAGCAAAGGATCTATCTACTGCGAAGGATCTATCTACAGCAAAGGATCTGTTTACAGTCAAGGATTTATCTACTGCAAAGGATCTCTCTACAGCAAAGGATCAATCTACATTTAAGGATCTATCTTATGCAAAGGATCTATCTACAGCAAAGTAATCTATCTGCAGTGAGGGATCTATCTACAGCAAAGAATATGTCTACAACAAAAGATCTGTCTACAGCGCAGGATATGTCAACAGCAAAGGATCAATCTATAGCAAAAGATCTATTCTCAACAAAAGTTCTATCAACAGCAAAGGATCTATCTGCAACAAAGGATCTATCTACAGGAAAGAATCTATCTAAAGCAAAGGATCTATTTACTGTAAAGGAGCTATCTACAGCAAGAGATCTATCAACAGTTAAGGATCTATCTGCAGCAAAGGATCTTTCTACAGCAAAGGATCTATTTTCAGCAAAGGATCTATCTACAGCAAAGTGATCTATATACAGTAAGGGATCTATATACAGCAAATGATCTATCTACAGTAAAGTGATCTATCTACAGTAAGGGATCTATCTACAGCAAAGAATCTATCTACACCAATGGATCTTTCTACAGCGAAAGATCTGTCAACAGCAAAGGATCTATCTACAGCGAAGGATCTATTTACAGCAGAAGATCTTTCTACAGCAGAGAATCTTTCTACAGCAAAGAATCTATCTACAGCAAAGGATCTATTTACAGTATGGGATCTATCTAAAGCAACGGTTTTATCAACAATAGAAGATCTATCTACAGAAAAGGATCTATCTACAGAAAAGGATTTATCTACAGCGAAGAATATATCTACAGCAAAGGATCAATCTACAGTAAAAGATCTATCTACTACAAAGGATCTATCTACAGCAAAGGATCTATCTACAACAAAGAATCTATATACAGCTAAGAATCTATCTACAGTAAAGGATCTATATACAGCAAAGGATCTATCTACAGCAAAGGATCTCTCTACAGCAAAGGATATATCTACAGTAAAGGATCTACCTACAACAAAGGATCTATCTACAACAAACGATTTATCTACAGCAAAGGATCTATCTACAGCAAAGGATCCATCTACAGCAAAGGATCTATCTACAGTAAAGGATCTATCTACTGCAAAGGATCTGTATTCAGCAAAGGATCTATCTACAACAAAGAAACTATCTACAGCAAAGAATCTATGTTCAGCAAATAATCTTTCTAAGCAAATAATCTATCTACAGCAAAGGATCAATCTACAGCAAACGATCAATCTACAGCAAATAATCTATCTACAGTAAAGGGACTATATACAGCAAAGGATCCATCTACAGTTATGGATCTATCTACTGCAAAGTATCTGTCTTCAGCAAAAGATCTATCTACAACAAAGAAACTATCTACAGCAAATCTATGTTCAGCAAATAATCTTTCTAAGCAAATGATCTATCTACAGCAAAGGATCAATCTACAGCAAACGATCAATCTACAGCAAATAATTTATCTACAGAAAAGGGTCTATCTACAGCAAAGGATACATCTACAGCAAAGGATCTATCTACAGTCAAGGATTTATCTACTGCAAAGGATCTCTCTACAGCAAAGGATCAATCTACATTTAAGGATCTATCTTATACAAAGGATCTATCTACAGCAAAGTAATCTATCTGCAGTAAGGGATCTATCTACAGCAAATAATATGTCTACACCAAAAGATCTGTCTACAGCGCAGGATATGTCAACAGCAAAGGATCAATCTATAGCAAAAGATCTATTCACAACAAAAGTTCTATCTACAGCAAAGGATCTATCTACAACAAAAGATCTATCTACAGCAAAGGATCCATTTCCAGTAAAGGAGCTATCTACAGCAAAAGATCTATCAACAGTAAGGGATCTATCTGCAGCAAAGGATCTATCTACAGCAAAGGATCTATCTTCAGCAAAGGATCTATCTACAGCAAAGTGATTTATATACAGTAAGGGATCTATATACAGCAAATAATCTATCTACAGTAAAGTGATCTATCTACAGTAAGATATCTATCTACAGCAAAGAATCTATCTACACCAATGGATTTTTCTACATCGAAAGATCTGTCAACAGCAAAGGATCTATCTACAGCGAAGGATCTATTTACAGCAGAAGATCTTTCCACAGCAGAGGATCTTTCTACAGCAGAGGATCTATCTACAGCAAAGGATCTATTTACAGTAAGGGATCTATCTACAGCAACGGTTTTATCAACAATAAAAGATCTATTTACAGAAAAGGATTTATCTACAGCGAAGAATATATCTACAGCAAAGGATCTATCTACAGTAAAAGATCTATCTACCACAAAGGATCTATCTAAAGCAAAGGATCTATCTACAGCAAAGAATCTATATACAGCTAAGAATCTATCTACAGTAAAGGATTTATCTTCAGCAAAGGATCTATCTACAGCAAAGGATCTCTCTACAGCAAAGGATCTATCTACAGTAAAGGATCTATCTACAACAAAGGATCTATCTACAACAAACGATTTATTTAATGCAAAGGATCAATCTACAGTAAAGGATCCAACTACAGCAAAGGATCTATCTACAGTAAGGGATCTATCTACTGCAAAGGATCTGTCTTCAGCAAAGGATCTATCTACAACAAAGAAACTATCTATTCTACAGCAAAGAATATATGTTCAGCAAAAAATCTTTCTAAGCAAATGATCTATCTACAGCAAAGGATCAATCTACAGCAAACGATCAATCTACAGCAAATAATCTATCTACAGTAAAGGGACTATATACAGCAAAGGATCCATCTACAGTTAAGGATCTATCTACTGCAAAGGATCTGTCTTCAGCAAAGGATCTATCTAAAACAAAGAAACTATCTACAGCAAAGAATCTATGTTCAGCAAATAATCTTTCTCAGCAACTGATCTATCTACAGCAAAGGATCAATCTACAGCAAACGATCAATCTACAGCAAATAATCTATCTACAGAAAAGGGTCTATCTACAGCAAAGGATCTATCTACAGGAAAGGATCTATCTACAGCAAAGGATCTATTTACAGTAAAGGAGCTATCTACAGCAAAAGATCTATCAACAATGAGGGATCTATCTGCAGCAAAGGATCTATCTACAGCAAAGGATCTATCTTCAGCAAAGGATCTTTATACAGCATAGGATCTATCTACAGTCAAGGATTTATCTACTGCAAAGGATCTCTCTATAGCATAGGATCAATCTAAAGTTAAGGATCAATCTTAATCAATGGATCTATCTACAGCAAAGGATCTATCTAAAGCCAATCATCTATCTACAACAAAAAATCTATTTACAAAAGCAGAACTTTATACAGCAAAGGATCTATCTTCAGCAAAAGATCTATCTACAGCAAAAGATCTATCAACAATAAGGGATCTATCTGCAGCAAAGAATCTATCTACAGCAAAGGATCTATCTACAGGAAAGGAGCTATCTACATCAAAAGATCTATCAACAATAAGGGATCTATCTGCAGCAAAGAATCTATCTACAGCAAAGGATCTATTTACAGCAGAAGATCTATCTACAGCAAAGTGATCTATATACAGTAAGGGATCTATCTACAGCAGATGATCTATCTACAGTAAAGTGATCTATTTACAGTAAGGGATCTATCTACAGCGAAGAATCTATCTACAACAAAGAATCTCTCTACAGCAAATGATCTATCAACAGCAAAGGATCAATCTATAACGAAATATCTATTCACAACAAAAGTTCTATCTACAGAAAAGGGTCTATCTACAGCAAAGGATCCATCTACAGCAAAGGATCTATCTACAGCAAAGGATCTATCTACAACAAAGGATCTATCTTCAGCAAAGTTTCTATCCACAGCAATGTGATCTATATACAGTAAGGGATCTATCTACAGCAAATGATCTATCTACAGTAAAGTGATCTATCTACATTAAGGGAACTATCTACAGCAAAGAATCTATCTACACCAAAGGATCTTTCTACAGCGAAAGATCTGTCAACAGCAAAGGATCTATCTACAGCGAAGGATCTATTCACAGCAGAAGATCTTTCTACAGCAGAGGATCTTTCTACAGCAAAGGATCTATCTACAGCAAAGGATCTATTTACAGTCTAGGATCTATCTACAGCAACGGTTTCATCAACAATAAAAGATCTATCTACAAAAAAGGATCTATCTACAGAAAAGGATTTATCTACAGCGAAGAATATATCTACAGCAAAGAATCTATCTACAGCAAAGGATCTATCAACGGCAAGGGATCTATCTACGGCAAAGGATTTATTAATTTATTTATAGCAAAGGATCTTAGATCTATCTACAGCTAAGGATCTATCTACAGCAAAGGATCTATCTACAACAAAGAATCTATATACAGCTAAGAATCTATCTACAGTAAAGGATCTATCTACAGCAAAGGATCTATCTACAGTAAAGGATCTATCTACAACAAAGAATCTATCTATAACAAACGATTTATCTACAGCAAAGGATCTATCTACAGCAAAGGATCTATCTACAGCAAAGGATCTATCTACTGCGAAGGATCTATCTACAGCAAAGGATCTGTTTACAGTCAAGGATTTATCTACTGCAAAGGATCTCTCTACAGCAAAGGATCAATCTACATTTAAGGATCTATCTTATGCAAAGGATCTATCTACAGCAAAGTAATCTATCTGCAGTGAGGGATCTATCTACAGCAAAGAATATGTCTACACCCAAAGATCTGTCTACAGCGCAGGATATGTCAACAGCAAAGGATCAATCTATTGCAAAAGATCTATTCTCAACAAAAGTTCTATCTACAGCAAAGGATCTATCTACAACAAAGGATCTATCTACAGGAAAAGATCTATCTAAAGCAAAGGATCTATTTACTGTAAAGGAGCTATCTACAGCAAGAGATCTATCAACAGTAAGGTATCTATCGTCAGCAAAGGATCTATCTACAGCAAAGGATCTATTTTCAGCAAAGGATCTATCTACAGCAAAGTGATCTATATACAGTAAGGGATCTATAAACAGCAAATGATCTATCTACAGTAAAGTGATCTATCTACAGTAAGGGATCTATCTACTAAAAAGGATCAATCTACAACAAAGAAACTATCTACAGCAAAGAATCTATGTTCAGCAAATAATCTTTCTAAGCAAATGATCTATCTACAGCAAAGGATCAATCTAAAGCAAAGGATCTATCTACAGCAAAGGATCTATTTATAGCGGAGAATCTTTCTACAGCAAAGGAACTACTACAGCAAAAGATCTATCTACAGCAAAGGATCTATCAACAGCAAAGGATCTATCTACAGCAAAGGACCTATCTACAGTAAGGGATCTATTTACAGCGAAGGATCAATCTACAGCAAATGATCTATCTACAGCATCGGATATTTCTACAGCATAGGATCTATCTACAGTAAGGGATCTTTTTGCAGCAATGGATCAATCTACAGCAAAGGATTTGTTTACAGCGAAGGATCGATCTTCAGCAAAGGATCTATCTACAGCAAAGGATCTATTTACAGTCAAGGATTTATCTACTGCAAAGGATCTCTCTACAGCAAAGGATCAATCTACATTTAAGGATCTATCTTATGCAAAGGATCTATCTACAGCAAAGTAATCTATCTGCAGTAAGGGATCTATCTACAGCAAATAATATGTCTACACCAAAAGATCTGTCTACAGCGCAGGATATGTCAACAGCAAAGGATCAATCTATAGCAGAAGATCTATTCACAACAAAAGTTCTATCTACAGCAAAGGATCTATCTACAACAAAAGATCTATCTACAGCAAAGGATCCATTTACAGTAAAGGAGCTATCTACAGCAAAAGATCTATCAACAGTAAGGGATCTATCTGCAGCAAAGGATCTATCTACAGCAAAGGATCTATCTTCAGCAAAGGATCTATCTACAGCAAAGTGATTTATATACAGTAAGGGATCTATATAAAGCAAATAATCTATCTACAGTAAAGTGATCTATCTACAGTAAGATATCTATCTACAGCAAAGAATCTATCTACACCAATGGATTTTTCTATATCGAAAGATCTGTCAACAGCAAAGGATCTATCTACAGCGAAGGATCTATTTACAGCAGAAGATCTTTCCACTGCAGAGGATCTATCTACAGCAAAGGATCTATTTACAGTAAGGGATCTATCTACAGCAACGGTTTTATCAACAATAAAAGATCTATTTACAGAAAAGGATTTATCTACAGCGAAGAATATATCTACAGCAAAGGATCTATCTACAGTAAAAGATCAATCTACTACAAAGGATCTATCTAAAGCAAAGGATCTATCTACAGCAAAGAATCTATATACAGCTAAGAATCTATCTACAGTAAAGGATTTATCTACAGCAAAGGATCTATCTACAGCAAAGGATCTCTCTACAGCAAAGGATCTATCTACAGTAAAGGATCTATCTACAACAAAGGATCTTTCTACAACAAACGATTTACCTAATGCAAAGGATCAATCTACAGTAAAGGATCCAACTACAGCAAAGGATCTATCTACAGTAAGGGATCTATCTACTGCAAAGGATCTGTCTTCAGCAAAGGATCTATCTACAACAAAGAAACTATCTATTCTACAGCAAAGAATATATGTTCAGCAAAAAATCTTTCTAAGCAAATGATCTATCTACAGCAAAGGATCAATCTACAGCAAACGATCAATCTACAGCAAATAATCTATCTACAGTAAAGGGACTATATACAGCAAAGGATCCATCTACAGTTAAGGATCTATTTACTGCAAAGGATCTGTCTTCAGCAAAGGATCTATCTAAAACAAAGAAACTATCTACAGCAAAGAATCTATGTTCAGCAAATAATCTTTCTCAGCAACTGATCTATCTACAGCAAAGGATCAATCTACAGCAAACGATCAATCTACAGCAAATAATCTATCTACAGAAAAGGGTCTATCTACAGCAAAGGATCTATCTACAGGAAAGGATCTATCTACAGCAAAGGATCTATTTACAGTAAAGGAGCTATCTACAGCAAAAGATCTATCAACAATGAGGGATCTATCTGCAGCAAAGGATCTATCTACAGCAAAGGATCTATCTTCAGCAAAGGATCTTTATACAGCATAGGATCTATCTACAGTCAAGGATTTATCTACTGCAAAGGATCTCTCTATAGCATAGGATCAATCTAAAGTTAAGGATCTATCTTAAGCAAAGGATCTATCTACAGCAAAGGATCTATCTAAAGCCAATCATCTATCTACAACAAAAAATCTATTTACTAAAGCAGAACTTTATGCAGCAAAGGATCTATCTTCAGCAAAGGATCTATCTACAGCAAAAGATCTATCAACAATAAGGGATCTATCTGCAGCAAAGAATCTATCTACAGCAAAGGATCTATCTACAGGAAAGGAGCTATCTACATCAAAAGATCTATCAACAATAAGGGATCTATCTGCAGCAAAGAATCTATCTACAGCAAAGGATCTATTTACAGCAGAAGATCTATCTACAGCAAAGTGATCTATATACAGTAAGGGATCTATCTACAGCAGATGATCTATCTACAGTAAAGTGATCTATTTACAGTAAGGGATCTATCTACAGCAAAGAACCTATCTACAACAAAGAATCTCTCTACAGCAAATGATCTATCAACAGCAAAGGATCAATCTATAACAAAAGATCTATTCACAACAAAAGTTCTATCTACAGAAAAGGGTCTATCTACAGCAAAGGATCCATCTACAGCAAAGGATCTATCTACAGCAAAGGATCTATCTACAACAAAGAATCTCTCTACAGCAAATGATCTATCTACAACAAACGATTTATTTACAGCAAAGGATCTATCTACAGCAAAGGATCCATCTACAGCAAAGGATCTATCTACAGTAAAAGATCCATCTACTACAAAAGATCTATCTACAGCAAGGGATCTATCTACAACAAACAATCTCTCTACAGAAAAGGATCTATCTACAGTAAAGGATCTATCTACAACAAAGGATCTATCTACAACAAACGATTTATCTACAGCAAAGGATCTATCTACAGCAAAGGATCCATATACAGCAAAGGATCTATCTACAGCAAAGGATCTATCTACAACAAAGAATCTCTCTACAGCAAATGATCTATCAATAGCAAAGGATCAATCTATAACAAAAGATCTAATCACAACAAAAGTTCTATCTACAGAAAAGGGTCTATCTACAGCAAAGGATCTATCTACAGGAAAGGATCTATCTACAGCAAAGGATATATTTACAGTAAAGGAGCTATCTACAGCAAAAGATCTATCAACAATGAGGGATCTCTCTACAGCATAGCATCAATCTGAAGTTAAGGATCTATCTTAAGCAAAGGATCTATCTACAGCAAAGGATCTATCTAAAGCCAATGATCTATCTACAACAAAAAATCTATTTACAAAAGCAGAACTTTATACAGCAAAGGATCTATCTACAGCAAAGGTTCTATCTACAGCAAAGTGATCTATCTTCAGTAAGGGATCTATCTACAGCAAAGAATCTGTCTTCACCAAAGGATCTTTCTACAATGCAGGATCTGTCAACAGCAAAGGATCAATTTATAGCAAAAGATCTATTTACAACAAAAGTTCAATTTACAGCAAAAAATCTATCAACAGCAAAGGATCTATCTACAGGAAAAGATCTGTCTACAGCAAGGGATCTATTTACAGTAAAGGAGCTATCTACAGCAAAATATCAATCAACAATAAGGGATCTATCTGCAGCAAAGAATCTATCTACAGCAAAGGATCAATCTTCAGCAAAGGATCTATCAACAGCAAAGGATCTATCTACAACAATGGATCTATCTACAGGAAAGGATCTATCTACAGCAAAGGATCTATTTACAGTAAAGGAGCTATCTACAGCAAAAGATCAATCAACAGTAAGGGATCTATCTGCAGCAAAGGATCTATCTACAGCAAAGGATCTATCTTCAGCAAAGGTTCTATCTACAGCAATGTGATCTATATACAGTAAGGGATCTATCTACAGCAAATGATCTATCTACAGTAAAGTGATCTATCTACAGTAAGGGAACTATCTACAGCAAAGAATCTATCTACACCAAAGGATCTTTCTACAGCGAAAGATCTGTCAACAGCAAAGGATCTATCTACAGCGAAGGATCTATTCACAGCAGAAGATCCTTCTACAGCAGAGGATCTTTCTACAGCAAAGGATCTATCTACAGCAAAGGATCTATTTACAGTCTAGGATCTATTTACAGCAACGGTTTCATCAACAATAAAAGATCTATCTACAAAAAAGGATCTATCTACAGAAAAGGATTTATCTACAGCGAAGAATATATCTACAGCAAAGGATCTATCTACAGCAAAGGATCTATCAACGGCAAGGGATCTATCTACGGCAAAGGATTTATTAATTTATTTATAGCAAAGGATCTTAGATCTATCTACAGCTAAGGATCTATCTACAGCAAAGGATCTATCTACAACAAAGAATCTATATACAGCTAAGAATCTATCTACAGTAAAGGATCTATCTACAGCAAAGGATCTATCTACAGTAAAGGATCTATCTACAACCAAGAATCTATCTACAACAAACGATTTATCTACAGCAAAGGATCTATCTACAGCAAAGGATCCATCTACAGCAAAGGATCTATCAACAGTAAAGGATCTATCTACTGCAAAGGATCTGTCTTCAGCAAAGGATCTATCTACAACAAAGAGACTATCTACAGCAAAGAATCTTTCTAAGCAAATGATCTATCTACAGCAAAGGATCAATCTACAGCAAAGGATCTATCTACAGCAAAGAATCCATTTATAGCGGAGAATCTTTCTACAGCAAAAGAACTACTACAGCAAAAGATCTATCTACAGCAAAGGATCTATCATCAACAAAGGATCTATCTACAGCAAAGGACCTATCTACAGTAAGGGATCTATTTACAGCGAAGGATCAATCTAAAGCAAATGATCTATCTACAGCAAAGGATATTTCTACACCAAAAGATCTGTCTACAGCGCAGGATATGTCAACAGCAAAGGATCAATCTATAGCAAAAGATCTATTCTCAACAAAAGTTATATCTACAGCAAAGGATCTATCTACAACAAAGGATCTATCTACAGGAAAAGATCTATCTAAAGCAAAGGATCTATTTACTGTAAAGGAGCTATCTACAGCAAGAGATCTATCAACAGTAAGGTATCTATCGTCAGCGAAGGATCTATCTACAGCAAAGGATCTATTTTCAGCAAAGGATCTATCTACAGCAAAGTAATCTATATACAGTAAGGGATCTATAAACAGCAAATGATCTATCTACAGTAAAGTGATCTATCTACAGTAAGGAATCTATCTACTACAAAGGATCTATCTACAGCAAAAGATCTATCTACAACAAAGAATCTATATACAGCTAAGAATCTATCTACAGTAAAGGATCTATCTACAGCAAAGGATCTATCTACAGCAAAGGATCTCTCTACAGCAAAGGATCTATCTACAGTAAAGGATCTATCTACAACAAAGGATCTATCTACAACAAACGATTTATCTACAGCAAAGGATCTATCTACAGCAAAGGATCCATCTACAGCAAAGGATCTATCTACAGTAAAGGATCTATCTACTGCAAAGGATCTGTCTTCATCAAATGATCTATCTACAACAAAGAAACTATCTACAGCAAAGAATCTATGTTCAGCAAATAATCTTTCTAAGCAAATGATCTATCTACAGCAAAGGATCAATCTACAGCAAACGATCAATCTACAGCAAATAATCTATCTACAGAAAAGGGTCTATCTACAGCAAAGGATCCATCTACAGCAAAGGATCTATCTACAGTGAAGGATCTATCTACTGCAAAGGATCTGACTTCAGCAAAGGATCAATCTACAACAAAGAAACTATCTACAGCAAAGAATCTATGTTCAGCAAATAATCTTTCTAAGCAAATGATCTATCTACAGCAAAGGATCAATCTGAAGCAAAGGATCTATCTACAGCAAAGGATCTATTTATAGCGGAGAATCTTTCTACAGCAAAGGAACTACTACAGCAAAAGATCTATCTACAGCAAAGGATCTATCAACAGCAAAGGATCTATCTACAGCAAAGGACCTATCTACAGTAAGGGATCTATTTACAGCGAAGGATCAATCTACAGCAAATGATCTATCTACAGCATCGGATATTTCTACAGCATAGGATCTATCTACAGTAAGGGATCTTTTTGCAGCAATGGATCAATCTACAGCAAAGGATTTGTTTACAGCGAAGGATCGATCTTCAGCAAAGGATCTATCTACAGCAAAGGATCTATCTACAGCAAAGGATCTATCTACTGCGAAGGATCTATCTACAGCAAAGGATCTGTTTACAGTCAAGGATTTATCTACTGCAAAGGATATCTCTACAGCAAAGGATCAATCTACATTTAAGGATCTATCTTATGCAAAGGATCTATCTACAGCAAAGTAATCTATCTGCAGTAAGGGATCTATCTACAGCAAATAATATGTCTACACCAAAAGATCTGTCTACAGCGCAGGATATGTCAACAGCAAAGGATCAATCTATAGCAGAAGATCTATTCACAACAAAAGTTCTATCTACAGCAAAGGATCTATCTACAACAAAAGATCTATCTACAGCAAAGGATCCATTTACAGTAAAGGAGCTATCTACAGCAAAAGATCTATCAACAGTAAGGGATCTATCTACAGCAAAGGATCTATCTACAGCAAAGGATCTATCTTCAGCAAAGGATCTATCTACAGCAAAGTGATTTATATACAGTAAGGGATCTATATACAGCAAATGATCTATCTACAGTAAAGTGATCTATCTACAGTAAGAGATCTATCTACAGCAAAGAATCTATCTACACCAATGGATCTTTCTAACGCGAAAGATCTGTCAACAGCAAAGGATCTATCTACAGCGAAGGATCTATTTACAGCAGAAGATCTTTCCACAGCAGAGGATCTTTCTACAGCAAAGGATCTATCTACAGCAAAGAATCTATTTACAGTATGGGATCTATCTACAGCAACGGTTTTATCAACAATAAAAGATCTATCTACAGAAAAGGATCTATCTATAGAAAAGGATTTGTTTACAGCGAAGGATCGATCTTCAGCAAAGGATCTATCTACAGCAAAGGATCTATTTACAGTCAAGGATTTATCTACTGCAAAGGATCTCTCTACAGCAAAGGATCAATCTACATTTAAGGATCTATCTTATGCAAAGGATCTATCTACAGCAAAGTAATCTATTTGCAGTAAGGGATCTATCTACAGCAAATAATATGTCTACACCAAAAGATCTGTCTACAGCGCAGGATATGTCAACAGCAAAGGATCAATCTATAGCAGAAGATCTATTCACAACAAAAGTTCTATCTACAGCAAAGGATCTATCTACAACAAAAGATCTATCTACAGCAAAGGATCCATTTACAGTAAAGGAGCTATCTACAGCAAAAGATCTATCAACAGTAAGGGATCTATCTGCAGCAAAGGATCTATCTACAGCAAAGGATCTATCTTCAGCAAAGGATCTATCTACAGCAAAGTGATTTATATACAGTAAGGGATCTATATAAAGCAAATAATCTATCTACAGTAAAGTGATCTATCTACAGTAAGATATCTATCTACAGCAAAGAATCTATCTACACCAATGGATTTTTCTATATCGAAAGATCTGTCAACAGCAAAGGATCTATCTACAGCGAAGGATCTATTTACAGCAGAAGATCTTTCCACAGCAGAGGATCTATCTACAGCAAAGGATCTATTTACAGTAAGGGATCTATCTACAGCAACGGTTTTATCAACAATAAAAGATCTATTTACAGAAAAGGATTTATCTACAGCGAAGAATATATCTACAGCAAAGGATCTATCTACAGTAAAAGATCAATCTACTACAAAGGATCTATCTAAAGCAAAGGATCTATCTACAGCAAAGAATCTATATACAGCTAAGAATCTATCTACAGTAAAGGATTTATCTACAGCAAAGGATCTATCTACAGCAAAGGATCTCTCTACAGCAAAGGATCTATCTACAGTAAAGGATCTATCTACAACAAAGGATCTTTCTACAACAAACGATTTACCTAATGCAAAGGATCAATCTACAGTAAAGGATCCAACTACAGCAAAGGATCTATCTACAGTAAGGGATCTATCTACTGCAAAGGATCTGTCTTCAGCAAAGGATCTATCTACAACAAAGAAACTATCTATTCTACAGCAAAGAATATATGTTCAGCAAAAAATCTTTCTAAGCAAATGATCTATCTACAGCAAAGGATCAATCTACAGCAAACGATCAATCTACAGCAAATAATCTATCTACAGTAAAGGGACTATATACAGCAAAGGATCCATCTACAGTTAAGGATCTATTTACTGCAAAGGATCTGTCTTCAGCAAAGGATCTATCTAAAACAAAGAAACTATCTACAGCAAAGAATCTATGTTCAGCAAATAATCTTTCTCAGCAACTGATCTATCTACAGCAAAGGATCAATCTACAGCAAACGATCAATCTACAGCAAATAATCTATCTACAGAAAAGGGTCTATCTACAGCAAAGGATCTATCTACAGGAAAGGATCTATCTACAGCAAAGGATCTATTTACAGTAAAGGAGCTATCTACAGCAAAAGATCTATCAACAATGAGGGATCTATCTGCAGCAAAGGATCTATCTACAGCAAAGGATCTATCTTCAGCAAAGGATCTTTATACAGCATAGGATCTATCTACAGTCAAGGATTTATCTACTGCAAAGGATCTCTCTATAGCATAGGATCAATCTAAAGTTAAGGATCTATCTTAAGCAAAGGATCTATCTACAGCAAAGGATCTATCTAAAGCCAATCATCTATCTACAACAAAAAATCTATTTACTAAAGCAGAACTTTATGCAGCAAAGGATCTATCTTCAGCAAAGGATCTATCTACAGCAAAAGATCTATCAACAATAAGGGATCTATCTGCAGCAAAGAATCTATCTACAGCAAAGGATCTATCTACAGGAAAGGAGCTATCTACATCAAAAGATCTATCAACAATAAGGGATCTATCTGCAGCAAAGAATCTATCTACAGCAAAGGATCTATTTACAGCAGAAGATCTATCTACAGCAAAGTGATCTATATACAGTAAGGGATCTATCTACAGCAGATGATCTATCTACAGTAAAGTGATCTATTTACAGTAAGGGATCTATCTACAGCAAAGAATCTATCTACAACAAAGAATCTCTCTACAGCAAATGATCTATCAACAGCAAAGGATCAATCTATAACAAAAGATCTATTCACAACAAAAGTTCTATCTACAGAAAAGGGTCTATCTACAGCAAAGGATCCATCTACAGCAAAGGATCTATCTACAGCAAAGGATCTATCTACAACAAAGAATCTCTCTACAGCAAATGATCTATCTACAACAAACGATTTATTTACAGCAAAGGATCTATCTACAGCAAAGGATCCATCTACAGCAAAGGATCTATCTACAGTAAAAGATCCATCTACTACAAAAGATCTATCTACAGCAAGGGATCTATCTACAACAAACAATCTCTCTACAGAAAAGGATCTATCTACAGTAAAGGATCTATCTACAACAAAGGATCTATCCACAACAAACGATTTATCTACAGCAAAGGATCTATCTACAGCAAAGGATCCATATACAGCAAAGGATCTATCTACAGCAAAGGATCTATCTACAACAAAGAATCTCTCTACAGCAAATGATCTATCAACAGCAAAGGATCAATCTATAACAAAAGATCTAATCACAACAAAAGTTCTATCTACAGAAAAGGGTCTATCTACAGCAAAGGATCTATCTACAGGAAAGGATCTATCTACAGCAAAGGATATATTTCCAGTAAAGGAGCTATCTACAGCAAAAGATCTATCAACAATGAGGGATCTCTCTACAGCATAGCATCAATCTGAAGTTAAGGATCTATCTTAAGCAAAGGATCTATCTACAGCAAAGGATCTATCTAAAGCCAATGATCTATCTACAACAAAAAATCTATTTACAAAAGCAGAACTTTATACAGCAAAGGATCTATCTACAGCAAAGGTTCTATCTACAGCAAAGTGATCTATCTTCAGTAAGGGATCTATCTACAGCAAAGAATCTGTCTTCACCAAAGGATCTTTCTACAATGCAGGATCTGTCAACAGCAAAGGATCAATTTATAGCAAAAGATCTATTTACAACAAAAGTTCAATTTACAGCAAAAAATCTATCAACAGCAAAGGATCTATCTACAGGAAAAGATCTGTCTACAGCAAGGGATCTATTTACAGTAAAGGAGCTATCTACAGCAAAATATCAATCAACAATAAGGGATCTATCTGCAGCAAAGAATCTATCTACAGCAAAGGATCAATCTTCAGCAAAGGATCTATCAACAGCAAAGGATCTATCTACAACAATGGATCTATCTACAGGAAAGGATCTATCTACAGCAAAGGATCTATTTACAGTAAAGGAGCTATCTACAGCAAAAGATCAATCAACAGTAAGGGATCTATCTGCAGCAAAGGATCTATCTACAGCAAAGGATCTATCTTCAGCAAAGGTTCTATCTACAGCAATGTGATCTATATACAGTAAGGGATCTATCTACAGCAAATGATCTATCTACAGTAAAGTGATCTATCTACAGTAAGGGAACTATCTACAGCAAAGAATCTATCTACACCAAAGGATCTTTCTACAGCGAAAGATCTGTCAACAGCAAAGGATCTATCTACAGCGAAGGATCTATTCACAGCAGAAGATCCTTCTACAGCAGAGGATCTTTCTACAGCAAAGGATCTATCTACAGCAAAGGATCTATTTACAGTCTAGGATCTATTTACAGCAACGGTTTCATCAACAATAAAAGATCTATCTACAAAAAAGGATCTATCTACAGAAAAGGATTTATCTACAGCGAAGAATATATCTACAGCAAAGGATCTATCTACAGCAAAGGATCTATCAACGGCAAGGGATCTATCTACGGCAAAGGATTTATTAATTTATTTATAGCAAAGGATCTTAGATCTATCTACAGCTAAGGATCTATCTACAGCAAAGGATCTATCTACAACAAAGAATCTATATACAGCTAAGAATCTATCTACAGTAAAGGATCTATCTACAGCAAAGGATCTATCTACAGTAAAGGATCTATCTACAACCAAGAATCTATCTACAACAAACGATTTATCTACAGCAAAGGATCTATCTACAGCAAAGGATCCATCTACAGCAAAGGATCTATCTACAGTAAAGGATCTATCTACTGCAAAGGATCTGTCTTCAGCAAAGGATCTATCTACAACAAAGAGACTATCTACAGCAAAGAATCTTTCTAAGCAAATGATCTATCTACAGCAAAGGATCAATCTACAGCAAAGGATCTATCTACAGCAAAGAATCCATTTATAGCGGAGAATCTTTCTACAGCAAAAGAACTACTACAGCAAAAGATCTATCTACAGCAAAGGATCTATCATCAACAAAGGATCTATCTACAGCAAAGGACCTATCTACAGTAAGGGATCTATTTACAGCGAAGGATCAATCTAAAGCAAATGATCTATCTACAGCAAAGGATATTTCTACACCAAAAGATCTGTCTACAGCGCAGGATATGTCAACAGCAAAGGATCAATCTATAGCAAAAGATCTATTCTCAACAAAAGTTCTATCTACAGCAAAGGATCTATCTACAACAAAGGATCTATCTACAGGAAAAGATCTATCTAAAGCAAAGGATCTATTTACTGTAAAGGAGCTATCTACAGCAAGAGATCTATCAACAGTAAGGTATCTATCGTCAGCGAAGGATCTATCTACAGCAAAGGATCTATTTTCAGCAAAGGATCTATCTACAGCAAAGTAATCTATATACAGTAAGGGATCTATAAACAGCAAATGATCTATCTACAGTAAAGTGATCTATCTACAGTAAGGAATCTATCTACTACAAAGGATCTATCTACAGCAAAAGATCTATCTACAACAAAGAATCTATATACAGCTAAGAATCTATCTACAGTAAAGGATCTATCTACAGCAAAGGATCTATCTACAGCAAAGGATCTCTCTACAGCAAAGGATCTATCTACAGTAAAGGATCTATCTACAACAAAGGATCTATCTACAACAAACGATTTATCTACAGCAAAGGATCTATCTACAGCAAAGGATCCATCTACAGCAAAGGATCTATCTACAGTAAAGGATCTATCTACTGCAAAGGATCTGTCTTCATCAAATGATCTATCTACAACAAAGAAACTATCTACAGCAAAGAATCTATGTTCAGCAAATAATCTTTCTAAGCAAATGATCTATCTACAGCAAAGGATCAATCTACAGCAAACGATCAATCTACAGCAAATAATCTATCTACAGAAAAGGGTCTATCTACAGCAAAGGATCCATCTACAGCAAAGGATCTATCTACAGTGAAGGATCTATCTACTGCAAAGGATCTGACTTCAGCAAAGGATCAATCTACAACAAAGAAACTATCTACAGCAAAGAATCTATGTTCAGCAAATAATCTTTTTAAGCAAATGATCTATCTACAGCAAAGGATCAATCTGAAGCAAAGGATCTATCTACAGCAAAGGATCTATTTATAGCGGAGAATCTTTCTACAGCAAAGGAACTACTACAGCAAAAGATCTATCTACAGCAAAGGATCTATCAACAGCAAAGGATCTATCTACAGCAAAGGACCTATCTACAGTAAGGGATCTATTTACAGCGAAGGATCAATCTACAGCAAATGATCTATCTACAGCATCGGATATTTCTACAGCATAGGATCTATCTACAGTAAGGGATCTTTTTGCAGCAATGGATCAATCTACAGCAAAGGATTTGTTTACAGCGAAGGATCGATCTTCAGCAAAGGATCTATCTACAGCAAAGGATCTATCTACAGCAAAGGATCTATCTACTGCGAAGGATCTATCTACAGCAAAGGATCTGTTTACAGTCAAGGATTTATCTACTGCAAAGGATATCTCTACAGCAAAGGATCAATCTACATTTAAGGATCTATCTTATGCAAAGGATCTATCTACAGCAAAGTAATCTATCTGCAGTAAGGGATCTATCTACAGCAAATAATATGTCTACACCAAAAGATCTGTCTACAGCGCAGGATATGTCAACAGCAAAGGATCAATCTATAGCAGAAGATCTATTCACAACAAAAGTTCTATCTACAGCAAAGGATCTATCTACAACAAAAGATCTATCTACAGCAAAGGATCCATTTACAGTAAAGGAGCTATCTACAGCAAAAGATCTATCAACAGTAAGGGATCTATCTACAGCAAAGGATCTATCTACAGCAAAGGATCTATCTTCAGCAAAGGATCTATCTACAGCAAAGTGATTTATATACAGTAAGGGATCTATATACAGCAAATGATCTATCTACAGTAAAGTGATCTATCTACAGTAAGAGATCTATCTACAGCAAAGAATCTATCTACACCAATGGATCTTTCTAACGCGAAAGATCTGTCAACAGCAAAAGATCTATCTACAGCGAAGGATCTATTTACAGCAGAAGATCTTTCCACAGCAGAGGATCTTTCTACAGCAAAGGATCTATCTACAGCAAAGGATCTATTTACAGTATGGGATCTATCTACAGCAACGGTTTTATCAACAATAAAAGATCTATCAACAGAAAAGGATCTATCTATAGAAAAGGATTTATCTACAGCGAAGAATATATCTACAGCAAAGGATCTATCTACAGTAAAAGATTTATCTACTACAAAGCATCTATCTGCAGCAAAGGATCTATCTACAACAGAGAATCTATATACAGCTAAGAATCTATCTACAGTAAAGGATCTATCTAAAGCAAAGGATCTATCTACAGCAAAGGATCTCTCTACAGCAAAGGATCTATCTACAGCAAAGGATCCATCTACAGCAAAGGATCTATTTACAGTAAAGGATCTATCTACTGTAAAGGATCTGTCTTCAGCAAAGGATCTATCTACAACAAAGAAACTATCTACAGCAAAGAATCTATGTTCAGCAAATAATCTTTCTAAGCAAATGATCTATCTACAGCAAAGTATCAATCTACAGTAAACGATCAATCTACAGCAAATAATCTATCTACAGTAGAGGGACTATATACAGCAAAGGATCCATCTACAGTTATGGATTTATCTACTGCAAAGGATCTGTCTTCAGCAAAGGATCTATCTACAACAAAGAAACTATCTACAGCAAAGAATCTATGTTCAGCAAATAATCATTCTAAGCAAATGATCTATCTACAGCAAAGGATCAATCTACAGCAAATGATCTATCTACAGCAAAGGATCCATCTACAGCAAATGATCTATCTACAGTAAAGGATCTATCTACTGCAAAGGATCTGTCTTCAGCAAAGGATCTATCTACAACAAAGAAACTATCTACAGCAAAGAATCTATGTTCAGCAAATAATCTTTCTAAGCAAATGATCTATCTACAGCAAAGGATCAATCTACAGCAAAGGATCTATCTACAGCAAAGGATCTATTCATAGCGGAGAATCTTTCTACAGCAAAGGAACTACTACAGCAAAAGATCTATCTACAGCAAAGGATCTATCAACAGCAAAGGATCTATCTACAGCAAAGGACCTTTCTACAGTAAGGGATCTATTTACAGCGAAGGATCTATCTACAACAAAGGATCTATTTACAGGAAAGGATCTATCTAAAGCAAAGGATCAAGTTACTGTAAAGGAGCTATCTACAGCAAGAGATCTATCAACAGTAAGGGATCTATCTGCAGCAAAGGATCTATCTACAGCAAAGGATCTATTTTCAGCAAAGGATCTATTTACAGCAAAGTGATCTATATACAGTAAGGGATCTATATACAGCAAATGATCTATCTACAGTAAAGTGATCTATCTACAGTAAGGGATCTATCTAAAGCAAAGAATCTATCTACACCAATGGATCTTTCTACAGCGAAAGATCTGTCAACAGCAAAGGATCTATCTACAGCGGAGGATCTATTTACAGCAGAAGATCTTTCTACAGCAGAGGATCTTTCTACAGCAAAGGATCTATCTACAGCAAAGGATCTATTTACAGTATGGGATCTATCTAAAGCAACGGTTTTATCAACAATAAAAGATCTATCTACAGAAAAGGATCTATCTACAGAAAAGGATTTATCTACAGCGAAGAATATATCTACAGCAAAGGATCTATCTACAGTAAAAGATCTATCTACTACAAAGGATCTATCTACAGCAAAGGATCTATCTACAACAAAGAATCTATATACAGCTAAGAATCTATCTACAGTAAAGGATCTATCTACAGCAAAGGATCTATCTACAGCAAAGGATCTCTCTACAGCAAAGGATCTATCTGCAGTAAAGGATCTTTCTAAGCAAATGATCTATCTACAGCAAAGGATCAATCTACAGCAAACGATCAATCTACAGCAAATAATCTATCTACAGAAAAGGGTCTATCTACAGCAAAGGATCCATCTACAGCAAAGGATCTATCTACAGTAAAGGATCTATCTACTGCAAAGGATCTGACTTCAGCAAAGGATCTATCTACAACAAAGAAACTATCTACAGCAAAGAATCTATGTTCAGCAAATAATCTTTCTAAGCAAATGATCTATCTACAGCAAAGGATCAATCTACAGCAAAGGATCTATCTACAGCAAAGGATCTATTTATAGCGGAGAATCTTTCTACAGCAAAGGAACTACTACAGCAAAAGATTTATCTACAGCAAAGGATCTATCAACAGCATCGGATATTTCTACAGCATAGGATCTATCTACAGCAATGGATCTATCTACAGTAGGGGATCTTTTTGCAGCAATGGATCAATCTACAGCAAAGGATTTATTTACAGCGAAGGATCGATTTTCAGCAAAGGATCTATCTACAGCAAAGGATCTATCTACAGCAAAGGATCGATCTACTGCGAAGGATCTATCTACAGCAAAGGATCTGTTTACAGTCAAGGATTTATCTACTGCAAAGGATCTCTCTACAGCAAAGGATCAATCTACATTTAAGGATCTATCTTATGCAAAGGATCTATCTACAGCAAAGTAATCTATCTGCAGTAAGGGATCTATCTACAGCAAATAATATGTCTACACCAAAAGATCTGTCTACAGCGCAGGATATGTCAACAGCAAAGGATCAATCTATAGCAAAAGATCTATTCACAACAAAAGTTCTATCTACAGCAAAGGATCTATCTACAACAAAAGATCTATCTACAGCAAAGGATCCATTTACAGTGAAGGAGCTATCAACAGCAAAAGATCTATCAACAGTAAGGGATCTATCTGCAGCAAAGGATCTATCTACAGCAAAGGATCTATCTTCAGCAAAGGATCTATCTACAGCAAAGTGATTTATATACAGTAAGGGATATATATACAGCAAATGATCTAACTGCAGTAAAGTGATCTATCTACAGTAAGAGATCTATCTACAGCAAAGAATCTATCTACACCAATGGATCTTTCTACAGCGAAAGATCTGTCAACAGCAAAGGATCTATCTACAGCGAAGGATCTATTTACAGCAGAAGATCTTTCCACAGCAGAGGATCTTTCTACAGCAAAGGATCTATCTACAGCAAAGGATCTATTTACAGTATGGGATCTATCTACAGCAACGGTTTTATCAACAATAAAAGATCTATCTACAGAAAAGGATCTATCTACAGAAAAGGATCTATCAACAGTAAAAGATCTATATACTACAAAGGATCTATCTACAGCAAAGGATCTATCTACAGCAAAGGATCTATCCACAACAGAGAATCTATATACAGCTAAGAATCTATCTACAGTAAAGGATCTATCTACAGCAAAGGATCTATCTACAGCAAAGGATCTCTCTACAGCAAAGGATCTATCTACAGTAAAGGATCTATCTACAACAAAGGATCTATCAAAAAAAATGATTTATCTACAGCAAAGGATCTATCTACAGCAAAGGATCCATCTACAGCAAAGGATCTATTTACAGTAAAGGATCTATCTACTGTAAAGGATCTGTCTTCAGCAAAGGATCTATCTACAGCAAAGTGATTTATATACAGTAAGGGATATATATACAGCAAATGATCTAACTGCAGTAAAGTGATCTATCTACAGTAAGAGATCTATCTACAGCAAAGAATCTATCTACACCAATGGATCTTTCTACAGCGAAAGATCTGTCAACAGCAAAGGATCTATCTACAGCGAAGGATCTATTTACAGCAGAAGATCTTTCCACAGCAGAGGATCTATTTACAGTAAAGGATCTATCTACAGCAAAGAATCTATGTTCAGCAAATAATCTTTCTAAGCAAATGATCTATCTACAGCAAAGTATCAATCTACAGCAAACGATCAATCTACAGAAAATAATCTATCTACAGTAAAGGGACTATATACAGCAAAGGATCCATCTACAGTTATGGATCTATCTACTGCAAAGGATCTGTCTTCAGCAAAGGATCTATCTACAACAAAGAAACTATCTACAGCAAAGAATCTATGTTCAGCAAATAATCTTTCTAAGCAAATGATCTATCTACAGCAAAGGATCAATCTACAGCAAACGATCAATCTACAGTAAATAATCTATCTACAGAAAAGGTTCTATCTACAGCAAAAGATCTATCCACAGGAAGGGATCTATCTACAGCAAATGATCTATTTACAGTAAAGGAGCTATCTACAGCAAAAGATCTATCAAAAATGAGGGATCTATCTGCAGCAAAGGATCTATCTACAGCAAACGATCAATCTACAGCAAATAATCTTTCTACAGTAAAGGGACTATATACAGCAAAGGATCCATCTACAGTTATGGATCTATCTACTGCAAAGGATCTGTCTTCAGCAAAGGATCTATCTACAACAAAGAAACTATCTACAGCAAAGAATCTATGTTCAGCAAATAATCTTTCTAAGCAAATGATCTATCTACAGCAAAGGATCCATCTACAGCAAAGGATCTATCTACAGTAAAGGATCTATCTACTGCAAAGGATCTGTCTTCAGCAAAGGATCTATCTACAACAAAGAAACTATCTACAGCAAAGAATCTATGTTCAGCAAATAATCTTTCTAAGCAAATGATCTATCTACAGCAAAGGATCAATCTACAGCAAAGGATCTATCTACAGCAAAGGATCTATTCATAGCGGAGAATCTTTCTACAGCAAAGGAACTACTACAGCAAAAGATCTATCTACAGCAAAGGATCTATCAACAGCAAAGGATCTATCTACAGCAAAGGACCTTTCTACAGTAAGGGATCTATTTACAGCGAAGGATCAATCTACAGCAAATGATCTATCTACAGCATCGGATATTTCAACAGCATAGGATCTATCTACAACAATGGATCTATCTACAGTAAGGGATCTTTTTGCAGCAATGGATCAATCTACAGCAAAGGATCTATTTACAGCGAAGGATCGATCTACAGCAAAGGATCTATCTACAGCAACGTTTTTATCAACAATAAAAGATCTATCTACAGAAAAGGATCTATCTACAGGAAAGGATTTATCTACAGCGAAGAATATATCTACAGCAAAGGATCTATTTTCAGTAGAGGATCTATCTACTACAAAGGATCTATCTACAGCAAAGGATCTATCAACAACAAAGAATCTATATACAGCTAAGAATCTATCTACAGTAAAGGATCTATCTACAGCAAAGGATCTCTTCACACTAAAGGATCTATCTACAGTAAAGGATCTATCTACAACAAAGGATCTATCTACTACAAACGATTTATCTACAGCAAAGGATCTATCTACAGCAAAGGATCCATCTACAGCAAAGGATCTATCTACAGTAAAGGATCTATCTACTGCAAAGGATCTGTCTTCAGCAAAGGATCTATCTACAACAAAGAAACGATCTACAGCAAAGAATCTATGTTCAGCAAATAATCTTTAAAAGCAAATGATCTATCTACAGCAAAGGATCAATCTACAGCAAACGATCAATCTACAGCAAATAATCTATCTACAGAAAAGGGTCTATCTACAGCAAAGGATCTATCTACAGGAAAGGATCTATCTACAGCAAAGGATCTATTTACAGTAAAGGAGCTATCTACAGCAAAAGATCTATCAACAATGAGGGATCTATCTGCAGCAAAGGATCTATCTACAGCAAAGGATCTATCTTCAGCAAAGGATCTTTATACAGCATAGGATCTATCTACAGTCAAGGATTTATCTACTGCAAAGAATCTCTCTACAGCATAGGATCAATCTAAAGTTAAAGATCTATCTTAAGCAAAGGATCTATCTACAACAAAAAATCTATTTACAAAAGCAGAACTTTATACAGCAAAAGATATATCTACAGCAAAGGATCTATCTACAGCAAAGTGATCTATCTTCAGTAAGGGATCTATCTACAGCAAAGAATCTGTCTTCACCAAAGGATCTTTCTACAATGCAGGATCTGTCAACAGCAAAGGATCAATCTATAGCAAAAGATCTATTTACAACAAAAGTTCAATCTACAGCAAAAAATCTATCAACAGCAAAGGATCTATCTACAGGAAAGGAGCTATCTACAGCAAAAGATCTATCAACGATAAGGGATCTATCTGCAGCAAAGAATCTATCTACAGCAAAGGATCTATCTTCAGCAAAGGATCTATCTACAGCAAAGTGATCTATCTACAGTAGGGGATCGATCTACAGTAAATGATCTATCTACAGCAAAGTGTTCTATCTACAGTAAGGGATCTATCTACAGCAAAAAATCTAAATACACCCAAGGATCTTTCTACAGCGAAAGATCTGTCAACAGCAAAGGATCTATCTACAGCAAAGGATCTATTTACAGCAGAAGATCTTTCTACAGCAGAGGATCTTTCTACAGCTAAGGATCTATCTACAGCAATGGATCTATTTACAGTATGGGATCAATCTACAGCAACAGTTTTATCTACAATAAAAGATCTATCCACAGAAAAAGATCTATCTAAAGAAAAGGATCTATCTACAGTAAAGGAACTATCTACAGCAAATTATTTATCTACAACAAACGATTTATCTACAGCAAAGGATCTATCTACATATAAGGATCCATCTACAGCAAAGGATCTATCTACAGTGCTGATCTATCATCAGCAAAGGATCTATCTACAGCAAAGGACCTATCTACAGTAAGGGATCTATTTACAGCGAAGGATCAATCTAAAGCAAATGATCTATCTACAGCAAAGGATATTTCTACAGCATAGGATCTATCTACAGCAATGGATCTATCTAAAGTAAGGGATCTGTTTGCAGCAATGGATCAATCTACAGCAATGGATCTATTTACAGCGAAGGATCGATCTACAGCAAGGGATCTATCTACAGCTAAAGATCTATCTACAGCAAAGGATCTATCTACAGCAAAGGATCTATCTACTGCGAAGGATCTATATACAGCAAAGGATCTGTTTACAGTCAAGGATTTATCTACTGCAAAGGATCTCTCTACAGCAAAGGATCAATCTACATTTAAGGATCTATCTTATGCAAAGGATCTATCTACAGCAAAGTAATCTATCTGCAGTGAAAGATCTATCTACAGCAAAGAATATGTCTACACCAAAGGATCTGTCTACAGCGCAGGATATGTCAACAGCAAAGGATCAATCTATAGCAAAAGATCTATTTTCAACAAAAGTTCTATCTACAGCAAAGGATCTATCTACAACAAAGGATCTATCTACAGGAAAAGATCTATCTAAAGCAAAGGATCTATTTACTGTAAAGGAGCTATCTACAGCAAGAGATCTATCAACAGTAAGGGATCTATCGTCAGCAAAGGATCTATCTACAGCAAAGGATCTATTTTCAGCAAAGGATCTATCTACAGCAAAGTGATCTATCTACAGTAAGGGATCTATCTACAGCAAAGAATCTATCTACACCAATGGATCTTTCTACAGCGAAAGATCTGTCAACAGCAAAGGATCTATCTACAGCGAAGGATCTATTTACAGCAGAAGATCTTTCTACAGCAGAAGATCTTTCTACAGCAAACGATCTATCTACAGCAAAGGATCTATTTACAGTAAGGGATCTGTCTAAAGCAACGGTTTTATCAACAATAAAAGATCTATCTACAGAAAAGGATCTATCTACAGAAAAGGATTTATCTACAGCGAAGAACATATCTACAGCAAAGGATCTATCTACAGTAAAAGATCTATCTACTACAAAGGATCTATCTACAGCAAAAGATCTATCTACAACAAAGAATCTATATACAGCTAAGAATCTATCTACAGTAAAGGATCTATCTACAGCAAAGGATCTATCTACAGCAAAGGATCTCTCTACAGCAAAGGATCTATCTACAGTAAAGGATCTATCTACAACAAAGGATCTATCTACAACAAACGATTTATCTACAGCAAAGGATCTATCTACAGTAAAGGATCTATCTACTGCAAAGGATCTGTCTTCAGCAAAGGATCTATCTACAACAAAGAAACTATCTACAGCGAAGAATCTATGTTCAGCAAATAATCTTTCTAAGCAAATGATCTATCTACAGCAAAGGATTAATCTACAGCAAAACGATCAATCTACAGCAAATAATCTATCTACGGTAAAGGGACTATATACAGCAAAGGATCCATTTACAGTTATGGATCTATCTACTGCAAAGGATCTGTCTTCAGCAAAGGATCTATCTACAACAAAGAAACTATCTACAGCAAAGAATCTATGTTCAGCAAATAATCTTTAAAAGCAAATGATCTATCTACAGCAAAGGATCAATCTACAGCAAACGATAAATCTACAGCAAATGATCTATCTACAGAAAAGGATCTATCAACAGCAAAGGATCTATCTACAGGAAAGGATCTATCTACAGCAAAGGATCTATTTACAGTAAAGGAGCTATCTACAGCAAAAGATCTATCAACAATGAGGGATCTATCTGCAGCAAAGGATCTATCTACAGCAAAGGATCTATCTTCAGCAAAGGATCTTTATACAGCATAGGATCTATCTACAGTCAAGGATTTATCTACTGCAAAGGATCTCTCTACAGCATAGGATCAATCTAAAGTTAAGGATCTATCTTAAGCAAAGGATCTATCTACAACAAAAAATCTATTTACAAAAGCAGAACTTTATACAGCAAAAGATCTATCTAGAGAAAAGGATCTATCAACAGCAAAGTGATCTATCTTCAGTAAGGGATCTATCTACAGCAAAGAATCTGTCTTCACCAAAGGATCTTTCTACAATGCAGGATCTATCTACAGCAAAGGATCTGTTTACAGTCAAGGATTTATCTACTGCAAAAGATCTCTCTACAGCAAAGGATCAATCTACATTTAAGGATCTATCTTATGCAAAGGATCTATCTACAGCAAAGTAATCTATCTGCAGTAAGGGATCTATCTACAGCAAATAATATGTCCACACCAAAAGATCTGTCTACAGCGCAGGATATGTCAACAGCAAAGGATCAATCTATAGCAAAAGATCTATTCACAACAAAAGTTCTATCTACAGCAAAGGATCTATCTACAACAAAAGATCTATCTACAGCAAAGGATCCATTTACAGTAAAGGAGCTATCTACAGCAAAAGATCTATAAACAGTAAGGGATCTATCTGCAGCAAAGGATCTATCTACAGCAAAGGATCTATCTTCAGCAAAGGATCTATCTACAGTTAAGTGATTTATATACAGTAAGGGATCTATATACAGCAAATGATCTAACTGCAGTAAAGTGATCTATCTACAGTAAGAGATCTATCTACAGCAAAGGATCTATCTACAGCAAAGGATCTCTCTACAGCAAAGGATCTATCTACAGTAAAGGATCTATCTACAACAAAGGATCTATCTACAACAAACGATTTATCTACAGCAAAGGATCTATCTACAGCAAAGGATCCATCTACAGCAAAGAATCTATTTACAGCAAAAGATCTATCTACAGCAAAGGATCTATCAACAGCAAAAGATCTATCTACAGCGAAGGATCTATCTACAACAAAAGATCTATTTACAGGACAGGATCTATGTTCAGCAAATAATCTTTCTAAGCAAATGATCTATCTACAGCAAAGGATCAATCTACAGCAAACGATCAATCTACAGCAAATAATCTATCTACAGAAAAGGGTCTATCTACAGCAAAGGATCCATCTACAGCAAAGGATCTATCTACAGTGAAGGATCTATCTACTGCAAAGGATCTGACTTCAGCAAAGGATCAATCTACAACAAAGAAACTATCTACAGCAAAGAATCTATGTTCAGCAAATAATCTTTTTAAGCAAATGATCTATCTACAGCAAAGGATCAATCTGAAGCAAAGGATCTATCTACAGCAAAGGATCTATTTATAGCGGAGAATCTTTCTACAGCAAAGGAACTACTACAGCAAAAGATCTATCTACAGCAAAGGATCTATCAACAGCAAAGGATCTATCTACAGCAAAGGACCTATCTACAGTAAGGGATCTATTTACAGCGAAGGATCAATCTACAGCAAATGATCTATCTACAGCATCGGATATTTCTACAGCATAGGATCTATCTACAGTAAGGGATCTTTTTGCAGCAATGGATCAATCTACAGCAAAGGATTTGTTTACAGCGAAGGATCGATCTTCAGCAAAGGATCTATCTACAGCAAAGGATCTATCTACAGCAAAGGATCTATCTACTGCGAAGGATCTATCTACAGCAAAGGATCTGTTTACAGTCAAGGATTTATCTACTGCAAAGGATATCTCTACAGCAAAGGATCAATCTACATTTAAGGATCTATCTTATGCAAAGGATCTATCTACAGCAAAGTAATCTATCTGCAGTAAGGGATCTATCTACAGCAAATAATATGTCTACACCAAAAGATCTGTCTACAGCGCAGGATATGTCAACAGCAAAGGATCAATCTATAGCAGAAGATCTATTCACAACAAAAGTTCTATCTACAGCAAAGGATCTATCTACAACAAAAGATCTATCTACAGCAAAGGATCCATTTACAGTAAAGGAGCTATCTACAGCAAAAGATCTATCAACAGTAAGGGATCTATCTACAGCAAAGGATCTATCTACAGCAAAGGATCTATCTTCAGCAAAGGATCTATCTACAGCAAAGTGATTTATATACAGTAAGGGATCTATATACAGCAAATGATCTATCTACAGTAAAGTGATCTATCTACAGTAAGAGATCTATCTACAGCAAAGAATCTATCTACACCAATGGATCTTTCTAACGCGAAAGATCTGTCAACAGCAAAAGATCTATCTACAGCGAAGGATCTATTTACAGCAGAAGATCTTTCCACAGCAGAGGATCTTTCTACAGCAAAGGATCTATCTACAGCAAAGGATCTATTTACAGTATGGGATCTATCTACAGCAACGGTTTTATCAACAATAAAAGATCTATCAACAGAAAAGGATCTATCTATAGAAAAGGATTTATCTACAGCGAAGAATATATCTACAGCAAAGGATCTATCTACAGTAAAAGATTTATCTACTACAAAGCATCTATCTGCAGCAAAGGATCTATCTACAACAGAGAATCTATATACAGCTAAGAATCTATCTACAGTAAAGGATCTATCTAAAGCAAAGGATCTATCTACAGCAAAGGATCTCTCTACAGCAAAGGATCTATCTACAGCAAAGGATCCATCTACAGCAAAGGATCTATTTACAGTAAAGGATCTATCTACTGTAAAGGATCTGTCTTCAGCAAAGGATCTATCTACAACAAAGAAACTATCTACAGCAAAGAATCTATGTTCAGCAAATAATCTTTCTAAGCAAATGATCTATCTACAGCAAAGTATCAATCTACAGTAAACGATCAATCTACAGCAAATAATCTATCTACAGTAGAGGGACTATATACAGCAAAGGATCCATCTACAGTTATGGATTTATCTACTGCAAAGGATCTGTCTTCAGCAAAGGATCTATCTACAACAAAGAAACTATCTACAGCAAAGAATCTATGTTCAGCAAATAATCATTCTAAGCAAATGATCTATCTACAGCAAAGGATCAATCTACAGCAAATGATCTATCTACAGCAAAGGATCCATCTACAGCAAATGATCTATCTACAGTAAAGGATCTATCTACTGCAAAGGATCTGTCTTCAGCAAAGGATCTATCTACAACAAAGAAACTATCTACAGCAAAGAATCTATGTTCAGCAAATAATCTTTCTAAGCAAATGATCTATCTACAGCAAAGGATCAATCTACAGCAAAGGATCTATCTACAGCAAAGGATCTATTCATAGCGGAGAATCTTTCTACAGCAAAGGAACTACTACAGCAAAAGATCTATCTACAGCAAAGGATCTATCAACAGCAAAGGATCTATCTACAGCAAAGGACCTTTCTACAGTAAGGGATCTATTTACAGCGAAGGATCTATCTACAACAAAGGATCTATTTACAGGAAAGGATCTATCTAAAGCAAAGGATCAAGTTACTGTAAAGGAGCTATCTACAGCAAGAGATCTATCAACAGTAAGGGATCTATCTGCAGCAAAGGATCTATCTACAGCAAAGGATCTATTTTCAGCAAAGGATCTATTTACAGCAAAGTGATCTATATACAGTAAGGGATCTATATACAGCAAATGATCTATCTACAGTAAAGTGATCTATCTACAGTAAGGGATCTATCTAAAGCAAAGAATCTATCTACACCAATGGATCTTTCTACAGCGAAAGATCTGTCAACAGCAAAGGATCTATCTACAGCGGAGGATCTATTTACAGCAGAAGATCTTTCTACAGCAGAGGATCTTTCTACAGCAAAGGATCTATCTACAGCAAAGGATCTATTTACAGTATGGGATCTATCTAAAGCAACGGTTTTATCAACAATAAAAGATCTATCTACAGAAAAGGATCTATCTACAG